>CM033427.1:75440501-76068887 GCA_019425775.1 Rafetus swinhoei | reverse complement strand
ATCACCTGCCATTATCAGATTATATACAGCAGTGTTTCTCAAACTGTGCTCTGCGGAGCCCCAGGGCTCCGCGAGACATCTCCAGGGGCTCTGCGAGGTTGACAAACTGGAAACATCGATAGATACAACACGTACAATCAGTGGACCACTGGGGCGCTGCATAAATTTTTACGCATGTAAAGGGCTCCGGAGCCCAAAAAGTTTGAGAACCGCTGTATATTATACAGTAACTTGACACACCAACTTGCTTTAGTTTCTCTTGGTAAAAACACAGCCTTTCTAAAATGAATGCCAGTGTTAACCTGAATGATTAAAAGGGTTGTCTGGAAGTAAACCACTTGGAAATTGTTAAAAAAAAAAGTTTAGGGGACATTAGGCATCCTACAGTACAGAATGATGTTTTAAGATCAATACAAGAAAGCAGGCTTTACCTTTATAAGTGGTATCTCTTCAATGTCTTTGTACTGTTGTCACCATAAGTAATGTTTTAAGGTTCTACAACCAAGAGGCATGCAAGGTAACAAGGAAACATAGCCACAGGCATATTACAAATGGTTGAAATATGAAATATATATTTCTATATTTAAAAATATATTCTTCCTGTTGTGTCACTTGTTTATACATGCTTTGTATGTGACACTTTGAGGGGTTGGGGAGAGCCCTTTACCAACTACTATAGTAGCAGAGATTTTAAAAAATGATTTGTAATACATGTGCAGTGCAAATAACTGAGTTACTGAATACATCAACTTTTTGTTGAGAGAAGGCTGTATTGTAATTGAATGAGAAAAGAGCATAAACAAGGCAAAAATTGATTAGCTGGGAGTCAGATGTAGTTCAGACAATTAATTAAATAAAAGTTAGATGGCCATTGTCTAAATTGGATGGTATTCAGAAAGATTAAAAAAATACAACTGGACACATTGAGACAAGACCTCAATAGCCCTATATGCTTCAGTGTGCGACAAATTGCTATCTCACTGCTGCGTGGATTTTGATCTAGTATTAAATCTACAAAGGAAGGATATAGAATGAATATTTAGGGATATAGAGTGGGGCCTAATAGGTAGAGTATGCATTTGGAAGTCATGAACTTCTAAATTTATCAACTTCATATGGACTTGATCATTTTAAAGCATTGTATCTCATTCATTTTTTTTTCCTGTAAAATTGGGATAGTAAAGCTTACAGTACTTTCCTAACTCAGAACAACATGTAATATTTGCTTAGTTCTTTAAAAATGTGAAGTACTAGGTTGTCACTCAGTAATATTATAATGCAGGCGTAGATTCAAAATTGGATGTTAGGAGATAGCCCCTTAATTTTGTCAGACTCCTCCAACTATCATTGTCTTCAGTTTAAAGTAGAGGGGAAAGAAACAGAAGTTACACTGTTCTGCTAGCCAGATTTTGTTTAATTGTACTCCTGAATCAATACTGAAGTAACACTACTGGCCTGAGGGATTCTGGTTCTGATGTTCAACAATTCTGATGTCTAAACAGTTCTGATGTGCAGCAATTAACATGAGGACTAGCAATAAATAATGAGTGCCATTGTAAATCTGGGAATTCCATGAATTTGAATTGTAAATGGGGAAAACACTGAAGTTAGGAAGACAGAATGAAATCTGATATTTTCTCAATTTAACCTAATTGAGTTATTGGGTCATTGTTGTTCTTGAAAATGGACAAAGGGATTGCTTATGATATTGTCATTAATATGCTACTCTGTGTCTCACACTTCGCTGAGAGCAGGAGACTTACAGCCATGGGAGAAATAGGTATTTTTAGGTCTCATGAAGGTACTGAGAACATCCTCTTATTGGCTATGTCTACACTACAAAGAAAAGTCAGAAAAAAGATACACAAATTGCAAACTGAAATTTGTGTATCTTTTTCCACTTTTCTTCCTAAAGAGGCTTTTCTGACATTTGGCCCATCTACACCCTCTTTCAGAACATCCCTTCTTCCTTGTAGAATGAGGTTTACAGGGATGCCGAAAAAACACATCTGCTTTTCCAAAAAAATTTTCAGAAAAGCAGATGCGTTCCTTGGACACAGCAGATACCTCTGGTATCCCGGAAAAGCTCTGCAGTGTAGACATAGCCATTGGCTTAGTATTCAACAATTCATCAAAAGTGTTGAAAAAAGATCACGTCACATAGTGTCCATGCTTCCAGAGTTACCCTCTAGAGATCTATCACTACCACTCATAACCATACAACATAAGCCTATTGGTCAACATGCTAGAGCTAGGAAAGTTCTGACAGACCAAGAAGCAAGTGTTTATTTCTGTAACTTAGGTGCTATTTCAGCAAAGTTAAGCTCATGTACTGACCTAAAGTGCCATGAACCCTATACGAAATGTGGTCTTAGAGCACTAATAGTCACCCAGGTTAAGAGGTAAGGTTCTGAAAGTTCCTTGGTTTAATACCAATTGAATCAGAGGAAAATAGAGGGTAATAATCATCTCCGGCAACAGTGCAGTCCAAGGGTGTGAAAATCTAATTTAGGTCCTATGGATTCTTTCATCTTCATCAGGGATATTCAATAACTGGAATGATTAGTAACTAGGATTTGGCTCGTTTCCTTCTATTCTTTCTCTGAAGCCTTAATTAATGAGAAGATGATTAATGGCCATAAAGTTAATGAAGTTTTCTTAACAATGAAGCCCCACTTTTACATAGCACTTTCCCAACAGTAAATCAGAGTGCTTTCCAAAGGCTGTGAGTATCATCACTCCCTTTTTGCAGATACAGAAACTGAGACACAAAGTGATATTAAATGTATACATGTGGAATTTGGTTGAGATGAACATAGGAGACTGACTTGGTAGGGGTCTACTACAGACTACTAACCAGGAAGAAGAGGCAGATGAGGCCTTTTTTAAACAACCAACAGAATCATTCAAAGAACAGGACATGGTGGTGATGGGACATTTCAACTATCTTTTCAGAAAATAACACAGCAAGGCACAGATTATTGAATAAGATCTTGGAATGTATTGCAGAAAAAAAATATTCCAGAAGGTAGAGAAAGATACTAGAGGAGACACTGTTCTAGATTTTAGGTTTTTTTAAGGGAGGATCTGGTTGTGAATTTGAAAGTGAATGGCAGGTTAGGTGAAAGTAATCAAGAAATGGCAAAGTGCATTATTCTAAGGAGTAGTACGAGGGAAAACTACAAAATAAAGACAATGGATTTCAAGATGGCAGACTTCCACAAACTCAGGGAGCTGTCAGGTAAGATCCCATGATAAGCAAGACAGTACTGGGTCCTGCCATGAGGGCAGGGGATTGGACTTGATGACCTCTTGAGGTCCCTTCCAGTCCTAGTATTCTATGATTCTATGATTCTAAGTCTAAAAGGAAAAACAAATGAGGACAGTTGACAGTTTTTCTCTCACCCACTATAAAGCAGTGATTCTCAACCAGTGGTAGAGTACCCTTAGGGGAACTTGAGAGAAGTCTGGGGGGTACATCAATACAACTGAAATAAACACCTTAAAATTACAACTATAGGAGCTAGTCCTGCAACCCCTTGCTTCATACGGAAAGTCCAACTGGCTTCTGAGGCTGTCCATGTAAGTGACTGCTACAGCATGGAGCTTATCAATATAGCAGTATGGTTGCTGCTGTTTAAACCATTCTGAAGTCAAACCATCCTAGCTTTACACACAATAGAAATTATTCAGAGGGGCAGCACAAAACAGCAGCACAAAATTTTCAAACACACATACAATAAGAAAAATGTATCTATTCACTAGGAAAGATTTTAGTATTTACCTAGTATATCATGTTCGGACCTATAGCCCATTGTGGTCAATGGGAAATTTATCTTAAATGTCACCCTCAGTCGATACATTTGATGTCCACTGAAGGGACTACTCACATGATTGAAGGCATTGACATGGTTAAGTACTTTGCTGAATTTGTCCCTTAAATCACAAGCCATTTGTTGCCTCTCATACTTTCCCCTCCCCACCACAATATTAATTTTTATTTGACCCATAATGTTATCCAACATTAACAAAGGAGATCATCTGACTAAAACTGGAGGGAAAGCCAGGATGGCCTAAGGACTAGGATGATAAGTTTGAGCACTAAGAGTGCGTCTACACAGCAGTGTTATTTCGGAATAACAACCGTTATTCTGAAATAACAATGCAAGCATCTACACAGCAATTCCATTATTTCAAAATAATTTCAAAATAATGGATGGCTGATTCCAACTTCTGTAAACCTCATTCCATGAGGAATAACACCTATTCCAAAATAGCTATTTTGAAATAGCTGTAGTGTGGATGCTCTACTGCTGCTATTTTGAAATAGCTCCTCCCAGGGCCATTCAAACTAATTACTCCCCAGTGCCTCCTGGGGTTCTAAATCGAGGTAGTGTATCCACATTACAGAAGCCTGCCTTGGACTAATTTTGAGGCTTCCCTGTAGTGTAGATGTGCTATTTCGAAATAAGCTATTTTGGAGTATTTCTTCTGGAATTGCTTATTTCAAAATAAGTATGCAGTGTAGATGTACCCTGAGTCTCTGTGCCTCATCAATAAAATGGGGATGATAGGGCAGTACTATCTCAGAGAGGGGGAATGTATGTATAAGAATAAACACATTTGCAGGTATTGTGGTAATCGGAGCACATAAGTGCTGAAATAGGTTTTAAAGTGCCTCTAAGATGTGTTCATTCAGTAACAATCTGACAGCCCACTGTTTCAGTGAAATTATTCTGGAAGACATCTATAATACATACAATGTCATAGGTTTTGTCACAAGTACCAAGATGAGATTTTGATATTTATCCTACTTCTTTAGTTTTCTAGTGCCTTGTTTTCCATTTTATAAAGCCATGTAAGTGGAATGCATTGTTTGAATTGCCTGTAGCAGTAAATGCACTGTATCAAGAATATAACATATATGTATCCATCTGAAATGTAACAACTATATGAGTTGTGAATGTAACCATTTTTGATGATGGGTCTACATTGTACCATGTTGCAAAATGTTTAAGGAAGAACTGTGGAAAACCTTGTAAAATCTGTATGTACTTATTATGAGATGTGTTTTCAATATATGCCAATCATCTATGTATATTGTATATGTCAATCAGGCTAGATTCTCAAAATGGTGTCCAAAACTCCATTTTGATCGAGTCTTAGTCTCTGACTTCCATAACCAAACCAGCTTATGTCACGTACAACACGTATCACCAGGTGTGTCTGTTAAATATTTGAATATAATGAGATGCATACCTGTTGTAGTTCAAATATAATGAGATGCATGTGTCATCACCTACTAGCCAATTAATTTAAAGATATGCAGAAAGAGCATTGCTGTTAGCCAATCAATTTGAATCATGGAATTCATGAATATTCATTAGCCAATGTTATATAAGTCTCTGTCCTGCAGCAGTTCTCTCTCTTCTGTTCGGTCCCTAGGCTTATCCTTAGGACTGCTGTGTCGGGTCCGCCGGGCTTAGACTTAGGTTAGGAGAGAGAGTGAGGTCTATCTTGTCCTAGGTTTAGCATAATTGGATGAGAGAGGTCCTGTAAAGCATTTTTCTAAGGAGAAGCTAACGGAAGGTTATGCTTCCTCCATTTAGGTTCCAGTAAAGTCTTTAGGGTAAAGCTGACGGAAGGTCATGCTTTCTCTTCTTTAGATTAGGATTAGGTTTAGTTAGTTTAGCTTAGTTATTAGAATAGTTAGCTTATCGTCATCGTGACTGTTCGACAGGCTCCGTCGATTGATGCATGTCGGCCGTCATCGAATGTGTTCGACGGGTGCGTCGCGATAAGAGTAGGGTTTTATTTTAGAATAGTTAGATTAAGTTAGTACAGAGTCTACCATCGTCTGATCCTGCCACACCGAAGCGCGGGAAGAGGATCCGGAGACATGACAGCTTCACGGAAGGTGAACCAGCCGTCTTTGAACCCAACCTGCCTTCGAGGGATCGCCTTAGCTGTTCCTCACCCCAGGCTCTAAATCAGCCAAAGGCTTGAGGTCGCTAAGCATCGGACTGGGATCATCCGCTGAGGGACACATGGCTGTTCCTCGCCCTAGGCTTTAAACTAGCCGAAGGCTTGAGGTCGCCAGCGACACTACCATCACCCTTGAGCCAACGACTCTGTAAGTTAGTATAAGGGAACATTGGGGGACTGCCCCTCAATGTCCATACGAGATGATGTCTTGTTAAATTTATGTAAAACAATATAGTCTTGTGGTTTAACTATATCAGAGCGTTTGTTTTAATTTACGTGTCCATTCTCTTCTCTGGCTCACACACACCTAGGTGATTAGATACTAGCTGCAGGGGTCCCAACCTGAAAGACCATCCCTAAGCAGATGAGGACAACTTGGAGAAGTTGTTCCGGAGAGTCATTCTTAATGATTGCTCTGAATCTGTCATAATAATTCGTGTAATATGCCATTATGATCAGTTATACATTTGCTGTACTTCCTAAGACCGTTTAGCACTCTGTTTTTCATAGTTCTACTTTAAACAATGAGACTCTTGGTACAATGTGTGGTTGGGACATCTTCTTTGGACATCACAAATCTTTATTTAAATTATGAAGTGATAGGCTGAGATGGACTTCAAGGATGCATTTAGCATCTCTGGACTTTGTGTATTGTCAGTTAAACACATGCTTAGGATGTATAACTGCAAAAAATAAAATAAAAATAAAAACCCAAGAAGCAGCTCAATACTGAGTACTGTTTATTACAGTGAGTTAACATATATTTTCGAGGGAACAAGATGGTAACATGGCAATGAGCCTTTAAGACTAAGGGCATGTCTACACTGGACCTGGAGGTACCATTTTCAGCTTGGGAAGATACTCCAGGGGTAGGTAGCTTGCTAAAAATAGTGCAGCCAAGGGGGTACATGTGGCAGGGTAGTGTAGCTACCCAAGTAGGAACCTAAAGGCTTCGATGGGTTATATATGGACAACCTATCCTGCTGCAGCTACTCTGATATTTTTAGCTATATAACACCTTCCAAGCTAGCACTGGTAGAGCTATGCCAGTTGGAAATTATGTCTTCCAGGTCCAGTATAGTTGTAGCCTACAGAGTATTTGACAGTTATTTAGCATTTTCCGTTACAATAAATATTATTTTTAAATTGAGTATTTATCAGTTTTATGGAAAAATTATACTTACTAATGAGGACTAGTTTCCATTTCCAGATCTATTCCATGTTACTCCACTTTGTTTACCCAATAGCTGAAGATTGTCCTAATACATACTACTACACAGGTAATTGAATTCTAAGAACATACATGCCTCGTATGATATTTTGTGATATTGCGCTAACCATTGATATGAAACAAATGGTTTGTGATATTAACGGAATCTCAAATTACCTGTGATAGCTTCGGTTCAGATTCTGTTTGTGTTTTTATAAGTTTCAAGGTTTTAACAAGACACCATGTTTTTATTAGCACTGTATATGAAATATTTATGTTTTCTACCTTTTTATAGAGTTGTTTGGCTGGTTTTTGTTGCAGTTTGTTTTTGTCAGTGTCTGTTTGCTGGAGAAAACAAGAGAACTGTTTTTATATGAAGTCTAAACATTAGCTTAATGTTACAGGACTGAGCTCTTAAACAAACCCTTATTCACTTGGATATCTCTTCCACATTACCAATCCCATTGAAGTCATTGGGAGTATGCATATCAGTAAGGGTTTCTAGAACTGGGGCATGTTTTATATACAATACTACTAGAAGGTGTTACTGGAGATTCTACATTGTCTAGTGCAAACATAAATGAAATATGTATTTACTAATTTATAAAATATGCCTCTTTCCATCTCTAAGCATATATACATGAATTGTAAAACAGCAATTAAAACAAAGCTACTATAATTGGAATAATGCCTGCTAACAAGGACTCAAGGGTCTAAATCAGGAGACTGTCAGAAAGAGTGTCTGTACCATTTTGAGTATCAGGATTTTTGCAGGAGGAGACAGTCTTGAAACTCTTCCTTGTATTGGCAAAATCTGACAAGAAGTGACCTACAATAGCCAATATTGGTTTAATTCCACTGGAGGTACGTCTAGGCTACAAGCCTCTTTCGAAAGAGATTGTCTAGACAGCCACAAGAGTTTCGAAAAAGCAAGCCACTTTTTCGAAAGAGAGCACCCAGGCAATCTGGACGCTCTCTTTCAAAAAAGCCGTTTGTGTTCAAGAACACCTTTTTTGAAAGAGCTCTTTCAAAAAAAGGTGTTCTTCCTGGTAAAAGTAGGTTTACTGATTTTGAAAAAACCACCACATTCTTTCGATTTAATTTTGAAAGAATGCGATGGCAGTCTAGATGCAGGTGAAGTTTTTTCCAAAAAAAAGGCCACTTTTTTCAAAAAAACTCCGTAGTCTGGGCACACCCTAGGTTAAGCAACCCTGGAATCTCTTAATATAAATCAAAGCTAGCTAGCTATCACAACCATGTTAAGCACTATGTTGATTAAACCAGCTGAAAATTGGTTTAATCAACAATATGCTCTTTTCATAATGCAAAAATGTCATAAGGCTAGCCACAGTTTGGGCTCATCTAGACTACAGGGAACGGTCGAAAGAAGAGATGCAAATTCTGTGGAAATTTGCTTATCTTCTTCCAATCACACTTTCAAAAGCAGAGCTTTTGAAAGTGAAAGTAATTAAGACATGGCTTTTTCGGCGAACCCCCCCCCCCTTTGTCGAAAAGTCGCGTAAACCTCCTTTTTTGAGGAAAAGTGGCTTTTGCATGAAGGGGGCGGTTCACTGAAAAAGCCACGTTTTAATTACTTTCACTTTCGAAAGCTCTGCTGTGGAATTCCTGTGGAATTTGCATAACTTCTTTCAAATGCACTTTTGAAAGCAGAGCTTTCGAAAGTGAAAGTAATTAAAATTCCTGTGGAATTTTCATATCCTCTTTTGACCATTCTGCATAGTCTAGATATGCCCTTTAAAACATCTAAGCTTTCACAGAAAAAAGATCTTGGAGTCACTTGGAAACATTTTTGAAGGAAGTAATGTGTTTGGAGCACTGATGCAATATACAACTTTCCAAAAATCCTTCCTTCCTAAGTAAATTGAGAGCCACATTCTGTAGAGATGAACTTCACAAGGGGTCTTCAATGAGCTACCCTTATGTGAATGTGTAACCCATGCACCATCTGGGTGTGGGGCACTGTCCCATCTAGTGACACTGAGAATAATGAGAGAATAATGAGTCTTCACTACAACCTTAGCTGAGAACCAGCTGGCTTTTAGCTCATGTGATAGAGGCTCCTGCACTAAGCTCCAGAAGTCTGAGGTTTGATTCCGCCTGTCATTATTACAAATACAAAAGTATTTGAGTTCTCAGAAATGCTGGGAACGTCAATGTACTCTTAAATGCCTCAGTTAAATGAAATAATAGCATTTTGAACCCCTGCTTTATGACCTCAAAATATAGGTGTGCAATGTAATTGTGTCAATGGATATCTGCAAGTTACTTGGGGGAGGCAGGCAGTTTGTGACCCCCTTGATCTGGACATGCACAGAAGGAGGTTCCAGCCTTCCTCCCCCGCAGAAAAAGAAAGTGAACAAAAGGAATAGATAAAGGATAGGATAATGGAGGAGATGGTGAATCAGAGAAACATAATCTTCCCCCTACATACACAGATGCACAATCCAGACTTTTGGAGCTCTATCTAGAGAATAATATAGCCCTGGGCTCCAATCTGGTACCATAAGCTCAAATCTGTGGTCTCCATGTTGCTCACTTTTTGTTTTGATAAATCCTATCTTGAATTTGTAATAGATTTTAAATATCTTGAGATATGGTTAGCATAGTGTTTAAAATTTAATTATGAATAAGTCACTTCTATATTGTGTTCTTGACTGGGACATTAATTATTTTTATTTTTATTAATTGACTGACAGGAACATTAATTATGTAATTCTATAAGCAGAAAATATATAGTATCCCAGACTTTATTGTCTGTTCAAGATGACTAATGATATATTACACTAAGAAATTCTATGTTCATACAATATAAATCCAAAGTTGTTTACAATGTGTTTTCCACAGCTCCTTTCTGGAAGCACATTAATCATTGCATAACTAATTAGAGTGGTTATCACTTAAAAGCAGCGGAGACTTTCATCATTTATTTATCAATGACAGTGATGCCTTCATCTGTTCTGGAAGATCTTTTATCCTCGATGACACATGTTTGGAGACTTAGCTTACTAAGTTCAAATTTGTTTATTCTTAATGTAATGCTCATCTCCTTAGGTTTTCCTCTCCTGTTTGTTATTGCAACTTTCTGGAACTCTTTTTATCTAATATTACTCTTTTAAAAGAAATTATAGCCTTTTATTTTGTAACTGTTAGCAGTTAAGTGCATTTCAGCACTATGTCCCTTTAAGTAGGAGGAATTAGTTGCATGTTTTCTCACTCTAAAAGTGAAGATTATTATATTATTATTTTTCAAAGGCCTCCAGAATTTCCCAGCCTTTTGCACGTGTATTAGTTTTATAGCCTTATAGGTCTATACTACCAGATTACTGACTTCCACATACTCCAATTTTCTAGTAAATGTCTTTCCCAAACTCCTCTGTCATTTTCAATCAATTTGAGCATATCCCCTTATCTTACATAGATGAGGCTTTTTATAACAATTAATAAAATCATTCAAAGCACAGGACTTGGTGATGATGTGGGGACTCCAACTACCCAGACATCTGTTGGGGAAATAATACATCAGAACAGAAACTTCTAACAAATTCTTGGGATGCATTGAAGATCATTTTTTATTTCATAAGATGAAGACAGCCACTAGCGGAGAGGCTGTTCTAGCTTTGATTTTGACAAATAGGGAGAAACTTGTTGAGAATTTGAAAGGAGAATGCAGCTTAGGTGAAAGTGGTCATGATGTGGTAGCGTTCATGATCCTAAAGAGCGGTAGGAGGGAAAGCAGCACAGTAAAGAAAATGGATTTTAAGAAGGCAGACTTCAGCAAATTCAAGAAATGTGTAGGTAAAATCCATTGGGAAGCAAGTCTAAGAGGAAAAACAGTTCAAGAGAGTTGGTATTTTTTTCCAAAGATACATTATATTATTAAAGGCACCAGCGTAAATAATTCCACTGCATAGGTAAAACAGAAAATACAGCAAGAGACCATCCTGGCTTAATCAGGAGATCTTCAAAAACCTGAAACTCAGAAATAGTTCTACAAAGAGTGGAAACAAGTTCAAATTTACAAAGGAAGAATATAAACCAATAACACAAGAATGTAAGGGCATCATTAGAAAAGACAAAAAACAAAATAAGGTTAAACTAGCTGGAGACATAAAGGGTAACAAAACATACTACAAGTTTATTAGAAGGAAGAGGAAGACCAAGCACAGAGTAGGCTTGTTACTTAATAAGGGAGAAAACATAATAAGGCCATGAGGAAACTATTCCAAAATAACTAAATTTGACATAACACCCAATTTTACAAAATCGAAATAGCATGTCCCCGCTACAGGGAAGCCTCAAAATTAGTCTGAGGCAGGCTCCATTAATGTGGATGCATTATCTCAACTTAGAGCCCTAGGAATCTCTGGGGAACAATTTGTTCAAATTACTCTAGGGAGTAATTATTTCAAAATAGCAGCACTGGAGCATCCACAGTATTTCAAAGTAACTATTTCGAAATTAGCGTTATTCCCCGAGAAAATCAGGAGTACAGATTTCGAAATAATCAGCCCGTTATTTTAAAAAAAATGGGCTTGGTAGTGTGGACACTCCACTTACAAATTTGACCTAAGAGGGTTATTTTGAAATAAATCCCTAGTGTAGACCTGGGCTAACATAACTTGTGGAAATGGCAGAAGTGGTAAATAACTTTTTTGTTTCGGTTTTCACTAAAAAGTTGAGTAGTGATTGGAGATCTAACATAGTGAATAAGAGGTAGAATCAGAGGCTAAAATAAAGAAAGAATAACTTTAAAATTACTTAAATGAGTTAAATTTTTTCAAGTCACCAGGGCATGATGAAATACATCCTAGAAAATTCAAGGAGCTGACTGAGCAGATATTTGAGCTATTAGCTAGTATCTTTGAAAAGTCATGCAAGATAGGAAAGATTCCTAAGAACTGGAAAAGGGCAAATATAGTGACCATCTATAAAAAGGGAAATGAAGACAACGTGGGAATTACAGATCAGTCAGCTTATCTTCAGTAGCCAGAAAGATAGTGGAGCAAATAATTAAGCAATCAATTTACAGACATCTAGATAATAAGGTGATAAGTAATAGTCAGTGTAAACTGGTCAAGAACAAATCATGTCAAACCAACCTAATAGCTTTCTTTGACATGGTAAAAATCCTTATCAACTGTGAGAGGGGTTGATGTGGTTTCTCTTGACTTCTCATAAAGAAACTAGGAAAATGCAGCCTGGATGGAACTACTACAACACACATGCTTAACTGGTTCACAGTCATGTTATAAGGGTATAAAGAGTGGGATCCACAGAGATCAGTCCTGGGTCTGATTTTATTCAAGATCTTAATCAATGATTTAATGATAATGGCATAACAAATATACTTATAAAGATTGCAGATGATACCAAGATGGAAAGGCTTGCAAATTCTTTGGAGGATAAGTATTAAAATTCAAAATGAACCAGACAAACTGGATAAATGGTATAAATAAATAAGATGAAATTCGAAAAGGACAAATGAAAAATACTCCACTTAGGAAGGAACAATCAGTTTCACAGATACAGAATGGGAAATGACTGCCTAGGAAGGAGTACTGCAGAAAAGGATCTAGAGATCATCGTGGCTCACAAGCTAAGTATGAATCAAAATGTGAGTCAACAGTGTAACACTTACAAAAAGCTAACACCACTGTGGGATGTATTAGCAAGAGTGTTGTAAGCAAGACACAAGAAGTAATTTTGCTTTACTCCATGCTTAGTCCTCAGCTAGAGTATCGTATCCCTATCTTGATGCCACATTTCAGGAAAGATGTGGAGCAATCAGAGAAAGTCCAAAGAAGAGCAACAAAAATGAATTATGGTTAGAAATCATGTCCAATGAGGGAAGATTGAAAAAAGTTGGCTTTGTTTAGTCTGTAGGAGACTGCGGGGGGAAGGCAGGTGGGAGTGGTTGGTAACAGTTTTCAAGTACATACACGGAGGATGGAGAAAAAAATACTTCAACCACTGATGATAGGACAGCAAGCAATGGGCATGAATTGCAGCAAGGGAGGTATAGGTTGGGCATTAGGAAAAACTTCCTTATTGTCAGGGTGGTTAAGCCTAGCTTAGCCACCTAGCTTTGCATGGGCTTTGTCAGAGGGCCTTTAATAAATGTGAAGAAGAATACATTTGATAATATATAATAATAAAATAAATACAAATAGATCCTATTGTAACCATTTACACATAAGCTGAATTCACATCTTTTAAGTTAAACATCAAAGCAACTCAAAATAATACAGAAATGATTTTTTTTTAGAAAAATCTATATTTCACTAGCCAATTAGCCCGTCATAAAATGGGATTTTCAGGTCTCTCCTCCACGTCAGTCCTCTCTCCTGAGCCTCCGGTCTCTCGCTCCATCTCTCTCTCTCTCTCCTCCTCCTACTCCCTCCCCCTCTCTCTCTCATTTCTCCTCTGCCTTCTGCCTCTCTCTCCCTCTCTCTCTTTCTCTTCTCCCCCTCCTGCCTCTCACTTTCTCTCTGCTCTCCTCTGTCTCCGTCGGGGATGCACGCTCGTCCAGGCCCCACCCCCTGGTCATGTATGTCACCGCCCCGCCCTCCTTTGCCTCCCGCCGTGGCGCTCGGCTGATTTCTGCGCTGCTCAGACAAGCGCCACGGTGAGAGGCAACAGCGCCGCCCAGAGGGAACAGCCAGTATTTCAGCATTACAGAGTCACAGACATTGGGCTACTGTATATATATTTCATTATACTTCTGGGACATCAAAAAATCAACATGATTTGAAGTCTTCATAGTGCCACTATATTAATATTCACGAAGATGTCATTAAGATGCAGGATTTATTCTAAGGGCTAATAGTTCTTTAATAAGTTCCAAGCAAAAGATGCAATAATGAAGAGGTTCTCACTCAGATTCCTACCAGATTCAAGTCAGAACTCTATGATCATGCAGACCAGTGTGCTTCAGTGAGGGATACGCAGGTCTTCCTGAGACATGATCAAATAATTATAAAAGTTGTAAAAATGGAGTTATGTTCAGTTAAAAAAATATATTAATACAGGGTTGAATTTGAGACCAGAAAGCCCCAAAGTCAGGAAATTCAAAGTGAAGGTCACCACAGCCATGACTGTATTAGAGACCTGCCACTGAGTTGCATTATTGTAAAACATTGCTTCCAGTGGGAAATGTCACAGAAATTTGGAGTTGGTGTTTCATCAGATGCAGTTGGACACGATCACCAATAATGATGCAATTAACTCCTGATGCTATTGTCTCTTTCCTTTCCATGTGGTTCCTTGATAAAGTAGAACCATCCTGCTGCTGTTTGGTACATTGAAATGTTTCCTTTCCTGTCAGTTTTTCTCTTGCTTTCTCTCCCCTGTATTTTGTTTTTTCATACTCCTGTAGTACATTCTTTCTTTACCTGCTAATGCAGCATAGTCCACATAAATCTCTGTGGAGCAGCCTGACAAATCCATCTACTAAGTCATTAGTTTAACTGCCAGAAAGTAAGCATAAATAATGGCTTGAAGATGGAAGCTACAAAGTTGTTTAGCCACAAAGAGTAGCCATCTCATGCTCAGACATTCGCTATAAAATTTCTCGATAAAAAGCAGAGCACTGTGAAAGTATCAGGTAAGAAATCAGTTTATACAGAACTCTGTAAGAGAAAGTGGTGGGTCATCTTGGAAATTCAGGCCCTAATTCAGCAATACTTTTAACATGTTAATAATCCCATTGCAATCAAAGGTTCTAATTACCTGCTTAAGTACTCTTCTAAATCTGGACTGCATTCTTGCAGTCAGAGATCTGAAGCTAGTAGAAGTTGACAATAGTTTTGCTCTAACCAATCATTAGAGTGGGATGGTGCATAAACATATAGATCTGTGGTGTATATAATCCCCTTTAGGGGTTTGTCTGCTTGTGGAATAGTGAACTGAGCCTCTAGGGGATCTACCCTTATGGACTACAATAACAAAGGTTCTAATGCTTCAGAGGTATAGCCGAATTAGTCTGTAACTGGAAAAACTTAAAAAACAACAAATAGTCTTGCAGCATGTTAAAGACTAACAAAATATGTAGATGGTATCATGAGCTTCTGTGGGCACAAACCACTTCTTCAGATGAATGGAGTTATTAAAGGTCCAGTTTCAAAATAAATAAGGGATGGGGGGAGAGAGAAATTGTCAATTAGAGTCTTCATGCTACATGAAGCTGATAGAGAAGTTGCAAATTGTTCTTAAGTACCCATTGTTTGTTTTTTTTAATATGTCATTAGGATGTGGAATGTAATGGGTCATCCAGCCAATTTGTCTATTCATACCTTTGTGATAGAAATCAAACCTGTGAATGAAGTTAAGTTCCAAGGCTTCCCTGTGTATTTGGCTTCTGAAATTGGCCTGAAACAGTAGGGTGACTTTGAGATCCATTAATGAGCGCCCATGAAAGCTCATGATACCATCTACATGATTTGTTAGTCTTTAAGGTGCTTCAAGACTATTTGTTGTTTTTTTAAATGGTTCTAGTGTCCCTGAACACCATTTTGCAAGCTATTTAGAATCAAACTCAGGGCAGAATAGACTGGAAACTCCTGCAAAATTCAAAAGTGAAGCTACTGATGGAATGATTCATGTAGAGAGTTTGCTGGGCCCTGGAGGAAGCTGGATTGCTCCATCCCAGAGGAAGGAAGGGGACATTATGATTCAGAGAAACTCAGAGTAGTTTTAGTTTCACTTTTGGAGATTTTGAGTTTGAAACTGAGAAGCAACACAGCTTGCAGATTCTGTGCTTTGTTTCCAGTCCACACAATGGGACACTTTGAACTGCAGATCTTCTTGGCAGGACAGTTCTCAAATGTACAAAAAGCCCCTGAAAGATCTGGTGATTCAATGCACCTTTTCCAGTTGAGGTTGGCAGATGTTGCACCTGTTAAGAGGTTTGACAGAAAATGTCATCTTCTAGAAAGCAGGAAGAGACAGTCAGTCCCTCTCAGATGCTTTCCTTTTAATACTGGGATGGCAGCCTTCTATACGCTTTTTTCATTCACCTCAACAGCACTGGCAATTGGATTTAATTCCCTCTATTAAAACACTCATGCTTTTTGATGGTGAAGAATGTATTGCTTAATTCTAGCAAACTGACTGTGAGGAAATTTTATTGCAAATGGTCCAGAATTATAATTTGGATTCAGGGAAAATCTGGTTCTCTTGCCTCAGTTTCCAGGCCTTTGTTTTTTAGACTATGTAATGTACTTAAAAACTGAAAGGTTATCTAACCCATCTTGAAAAGTTGATTTGGCAGCTATTTCAGCTTACCATGTTTTGGCATATTGCTGTCATTGCATAATATAGTTAAACACATTCTGAGAGGATTATCTAGTATGTATCCACTTTTGAAGAATCCTGTCCCTCTTTGTGATCTTAATTTGGTCATATCTGCTCTCATGAAGATACCTTTTAAACACTTTGGCCATGTGTTCTTTGTACAGTAAAACTCCAATAGTCCGGCATCCAATAGTCCGGCACTCCTGATAGTCCGGCATCAAAATGGCAAGAGCCTAGTGAATGAGCTTTGTCAAAAAATGAGTCACAAGGTAACAGCAGCAGCAGCTGAACTGAGCAAAAAGGGTAAAAAAGACTTAAAAAAACTAAAACATTACAGTATACTGTATACAGTATGTACAATAAAAAGGGTTAAGAACACTTTATATACAGTATATAATGTATACAGTATATATATAACCTGCTTATAGTACCTCCTGATAGTCCGGCATATTTGATAATCCGGCACCACCTAAGTCCCATAGGTTCCGGATTATCGGAAGTCTACTGTATTATTTTTCTCTCAAGATGGCATTCATCAATGCCTTAATATCAGCCAGAAGAGTATGTGAACTGAATGCCTTGCTAGACAACCAACCATTTACACATTTTCATAAAGATAAAATTGTTCTTGGCTTAATTCCAGGTTTGGCAAAAAGCATTTTCTGAATTTTACATCACACAATTAATTTGCCAAAGTTTTTTCCAAAGCTGCATACTAGTATGGAGAAACCTCCTTTTACAAGCTTTGCATGCAAGAAGAGTTCTGGCATATTATTTAAAGATAAGTAAAAGTTTTCAAAATTATGTAGATTTGTCTTTTATGCTAAAAGTTACATGGGTCATACACATTCTAAATGGATTAAATTATCTTTTGTTGAATACTGCACATTATCCAAAATTTCTTTTCCTACAATGATCCTATTTCATTCCACCAGACTTGTGGCAATGTCTTTTACATAATATATCCCTATGCTCATACCCCACATCATTGTTATGTTTGTACAAGTTATGCCTTGCACAGTATCATTTGAAAATTCATATAATTCGCTGGTCAGTATTGTCCTAATAAAATGTGTGATGACAATGTGATGTGATGATATCATAGTCTCCTATATGTATATGATGTTAATACATGTTCCAAACCCCACCACCCTACCCAAACAGAAGTTGCCAAGCAGGTCTGCCCTAAACAAAGGAATGGGTACTCTGCTTAATTTACATTTAAGCAGTAAAGAGAATCATCAAGCCAGAAGAGAAGGTACAGAAAGTTCATACAGGTGGGAAAAAACCCAATGGAGAACATCTTTTCACATAAGGTCTTTAGCTCTTGGTTTGAAGTTGGAAATGTTTTTCAAGAGGGACATTGAAACTAAAAATAATAACTGAAGAAACTCCCCAAGGTACCCCTCTTTCTCTCCGGGCCTATTGCATGAACAGACAAAAGAAGCAGACATTGGACTCGGTGGGATTATTTTGGCCTCCAGAATTTGCTCAGTAAGGGTATGTCTACACTTGTACCCTAGTTCGAATGAGGGATACAAATGCAGGCATTTGAAATAGTCAATGAAGCGGGGATTTAAATATCCTGCGCTTCATTTGCATGATCTCGCCAGCGCGTTACTCTGAATGCCAGCTATTTTGAAAGTGAAAGTGCGTGCTGGGACGCGTTAGTTTGAACTAACGTTGTCCTAAGACTGCTGAAAAGCATGTGTTGAAAAAATGTTGCTTTGGATCTAATGTAGTTTAAGTTAAGCATCAGTAAGCATTTTATCTGTATTTTTCTTGTTACCATTTCTGACATTTACGCCGTATTATTTGTACTCACTCAAAAATTTTGTACAGATTGAACCTCTCTAGTCAAGCACCCTCAGGACCTCACTGGTGCAGAACCAGAGAATTTGCCAAATCACAGGAGGTCGCTATGGTCTAGCAGCATTACCAATACTTCCACTGCTACTGGGCTCTTGGAAGATGTTTGGGGTAAATTAGAGCTAAGTAACAGTACAGAACACTGAGAGCCAGGACTGGTGGCTGTAAAAAAATTTTTATGGGAATTTATTTGGCCACACTCATGATAAGTGGACATCCAATTAATTAAAATCATTCCAGACCATAGATGTTGTTGGACCAGAGAGTGCTGGACTAGAAAGGTTCAACCTGTAGTTTATTAACAGGTTAAAACTCTTGTTTTACTGTTTTCGTTAATCCAGCATGTTCAAATTGAAGTGTCTGCATAACTCTATTTGGGTAATAAGTTGCTTGCATATTATTCCCTTAAAAGAATCATAGAATACTAGAATTGGAAGGGACCTTAAGGGGTCATCAAGTCCAGTCCCCTGCACTCATGGCAGGAGCAAGCACTAGCTAAATCGGGGTGGGGAACCTCAGGCCCGAGGGTTGGATGCAGTCCCCGGCTTGCTTGCATCCAGCCCCCGAGGCACTGGGCTCCCCTTCCAGCACTGGGGAACCCTTATCTACTGAGGGACTAGAGCACACAAAATTTACTAGCCTGGGCCCCACTAGGCTCTGGTGTGTGTATGGAATGTAGGGAGTGTCTTTCTCCTTCTCAGTCAGGGGCCATACCAGTGAGGGTTTGGTGGTTGGTTGGTTTGTTTGTTTGTTTTTGGCTTCTCACTTGTGTGCGGCCCCAGACTGATTTTTTTGTATGGGTCAATGGCACCTGACCCAAAAAAGGTTCCCCACCTCTGATCTAAATCATTCTTGACAGGTGTTTATCTAACCTGCTCTTATGTATCTCCAGTGATGGAGATTCCACAACATCTCTCATGACTCGTATTTAGCTTGTGATTCACTATGACACCCAGATCCTTTTCTGCAGTACTGGGTTGTGCCCACGAAAGCTCATGATACCATCTACATTTTTTGTTAGCCTCTAATGTTCTGCAAGACTATTTGTTGTTTTTTAAGTTTTTCCAGTTACAGACTAACACGGCTATCCCCCTGAAACCTTCCTGGACAGTCACTTCCCATTTTGTATGTATGAAGCTGATTGTTCCCCTGTGAGAATACTTTGCATTTGTCCCTATTGAATTTCATCCTATTTACCTCAGACCATTTCTCCGGTTTGTCCAGATCATTTTGAATAGTATACTTAATATAGTCATACGGTACAGGAAAGGGCTGAGCAGTACAAGACATATGTTTCTAGGGGGATTCTGGGACTGGAATTCACCCTGTGGTAATTTTTAAGGCTGGTAAGAGCCAAGTTGTAACTGGCTAGCTGCTTCACACACAGAGACATAACTGTGTATGACTTACATGCTGGAGGCTGTTTATATGCAGCAATGCATGGTAAAGGACATCCCAGGTTACAGTGCAGGAATGACACAGGTACTCATCAGTCTAGATTGTACCCTGATGTGTCATACTTCCTTAATAAAATCCCTTTCCTGAAGTCAGCGGGGCTCTAACCTGGAATTCTGAGTACACATCTACTAAACATTATGCTCTCATTTTGACATCAATTTGACTAGAGTGAATAGAGTGGTACTTAACTCTCTAGTCAATTAGGGTTCTGTTTCCAATTCCTGATTACTTTCAGCACTATCTAGCAAACTCCCCATAAGTGGGAATATGTAAAGCCACTCAAAGACTTCCAGGGTTACTTTCTTGTCACTGGAGTTCTTCTACATGGTTGTACATATTCACATTTCCTATGCACCTTCCATTCACTATTAGAATCCTTTTGTTTTGTGGGTGAGCAGTGGAAAGAATCGAGGCAATGTACAGAGCTGCCCGCTGTTATATGGACTCACACTCTGACTGTTCAGAGACACCAAACAGAGGAGTAGGAGCAGGCATGTAAGCACTTGAAAGGAGGCTTCTTGTAGAAGGTTCTACCCTCAGATGGTACTAGGAGTTGGAATAACCATAAGTGTGAACATGCAGAGTCATCTTAAAGAACTCTAGTTGTAAATAAGCAACTTTCATGTGATAAAGAAATATACAATCAAGCATATATTCAAGAGCAGAAACGTATCTCAAAGAGAAATGGAAAGCTGTAACACTCAAAGCTTTATACTCAAAAGTATACTGAGGTGGGAGTATACTCAAGGATACTCAAAAGTACCTGAGTGGGAGCTGAAAGGATATACTTGCAGTTACTCAAGGAGGCAGTCAGGATTTACTGCCAAGGTGTCCTCACAGGTCTCTGGCTCCATTGATGATGATAACCAGAAGGCTGCTTGCATGTGTGCTCAATGATGTGTGCCGTGTCGACTTATGCACTTAGTCTACACGGCAGATCCCAAGAGAGCCTCCAAAAACCACAAACCAGATAAGGATCGAAGGTGTCAGGCCAGGTTTATTGTTAAGCGAAGTACAGTAATAGTTGTCATCAGTGCTTTTTCTGTTTAAAAAAAAAAAAAGGTGCCAGTACTAGAGTTTCAAAAAATTTGTTGAGCAAAAAAAAAAAAAAATGTGTTGCAGCCCCTTTACTTGCCTCATGTCGTGGGTTTCCATCTTCTGTGGCACGAGTGCTCCCAGGGCTGGCTGGGGGCTGAGCCAGGGGAAAGCGGAGAGTGCTCCCACAAAAAGGTGACAGTATGCCATACCGGTGCATACTGTCACAAACAAACACTGGTTGTTAGTAGACTCTACTGAACCACTATGCATATGTACCCTGTAACAACTTACATATCACTGCTGATGTATCAGGATGCCACCCTCACCCTGTACCTAGTGGTTTGATTAGATCATCTCTATTTATCATGCTGTCATTTTACACCCTTTCCTGAACCTGGGTCTGTATCTGTGAGGAGTGGGTACCAAGGTCTTTTTTAATGAGCTAGTGGTATCATGTGCTTTCCACTTATGACCAGTACCGATTATTGTTCTCCAGTCGGTATCTAGCACCAATTAGTGTTTTGCACTCTCAGCCCTGTTTGTGCCAAGTTTGTGAGCAGGGGCCTGCCTCTTGCTCACAGCTTACTTTGCTTTATGTTAGCCATGTTTTGTCCATTGTAAGCTAGCCCTCAGACCAGGCGTATGCTGCATGGGCTTATGTTTTAGGCCTTCATCTTACTACAATAAGAATGCTTTTTTTCCCTTTTGCTCATTATAGAAGTAAGCACCATCCACAAATTTGTAGTCGAGTGCCAGCTCCAGATTCTGAATCACAATTCTTTGAGAAGATTGGAAGGAATAGATTTTAGTCACAATTCCTTCCCTGCTTCCATTTGCTCCAAAGGAGAAATAATTAGGGACAGCCCCCTACCAGGGGCTGATTGCTTCCTTCCCCAACTGGGACAACCTGCCAGTGCATTGGTTTCCACTCCTTTCTGCCTTACATGCCCTGTCATTTCTTCCTCCCTTTATGGTGCACTCTTAATATTTGAAAATGATTTTTTCATCTGTAGACTTCCCCCTCCAAAATACATTCCTTTTAAACAATGCAGTTCTGCTAGTTTGGCATGCACTCCAAACTTTCTATAGAAAGCTTAACCACTGGGCTCTAAATGTGTTGTTTTTAAAAAATTGTTTCAGATACAGTAAGTTAATTACAAATCCTGATTTGCGGTTGTGCTCTGTCAGCTTGCTGGGAGCTCCATGTGATCTGACATACCAGTGCTTTGTACAGAGCTAATATAATCTCCTCTTGATACTCTCCATGAATTCTATTGGCCACAGAATTCTCAAGTCTTCTTCAGTGTCACTGCTTCCCAGAATAGAATCCCCTAGCCTGTTAATATGACCTATATTCTTTGACCCTAGATGTATTACATTTTATTCAACTCTATTAAAATGTTTTCTGGACTGCCTTACTACTAAACAATAATTCCATTTCAGGGAAAAAATTGAGGTTTAGAAATCTGTTCTTAAAAGGAAAATGAGACTGTTCAAAAAAATTTCATAATAAAACCCCTGAGAACCATCCCAAAGTAGCCAAGTGGGTAAATGTGAGGAAGTATGTTCCCCACGCTTGCCCTGAAAGAACTGAGTTAGCTCAAGTTGCCTCAAGTTGGAAACAGGGAGTTTTAGGCTGGACGCAGTTAATTGGAAAGAAGTCCAACTAAGAGGAACAGGTGGGGTTTCAACAAAAGACAGGGAATTGGAAGCATAGGAAGGGGAGGATGAAGAGATGAGTTGCCTAAAGTTACTCCTTGAGAGGAAGGGATGAGGATACTGGTAAACCCAGAGGAGCAGGGAGGGTTAGCAGGCATGAAAGCAGCTCAGGGAAAGAAAGCAAGGTGCAGGGAATGGTCCGTGGCTGTTGGGCTCATCTGGAATATGGACCTCAGTTCCCCTGCCAGCTACTCTGGGAGTAGCAATGTGAGGCAGTGAAGCAGAAGACTGACAGAGAGCAGGAGCCTTGATATGCTCTCTCTCCCTTTCCCCTGACAGGGAACCACAGGGGCAACTTAGCTAGAGGGTTCTTGGAGCAAGAGAGGGGCTATAGAGAAGAAACTGATGGGCTGTACTGCTGCAAGTGGTATTAGATTGGCAGAGCTAATCCCCAATCACCAGGAGGCAGCACTGTCCTACCAGTGAGTGGACTACCCTCTTGCATGATGGTATTCACCTAGTACTGTATGTGGGAGACCCAGGGTCAAGTTCCTGTTGTAATCATAGTACATAAAGTTACTACTATTTTTCAAACTGCAGCACTTGATAATGTATTTTGTTGTTTTGAACAGAATGTTAAACATTATTGACCTTGCACTATGTGTGGCTATTAAAGAAAGAAAGTTAATTCAGTATGGTCTGATGTATATACTTCACTTCCAGACTAATTATATGTCTAGCTGTCTTCCATTTATTCTCTTATGACTTGCAATACAGGAGGTGAAGCAAGGGTTAACAGAATAGTTGCTTCATGCTGTTCTTAACTGCTCTAATTTACAGCTGACACATTTGGAAACATTTTCAGAATTTTTCCTTTGTGACCACTATTACTTACTGAAGTGAAGATCTTTTTAGCCCACTCTGTCTCATTTTGTGGTTCGTGTACCCTTGAGGTGCATATTAGAGGAGGATGCATGTAGTCAGTGTGGAGTTTTTATAGGCAAAGAGAGAAGATTTATATAGTTTGGATATACAAGTCACTTTTAGTGTATAAATTTCTTGTTATTTGAGTGTAAAGTTGCATAAAGGGTGTATTAAAATATAGTGAATTGGGCCCAGTGGTGTTATGTTCCTCTGCCTTGCCTAATGGTACAAGATGGTTTATTTTGGTTGGCTTTTATCACAGAAGCCATGTATTTAGGGGGCATATGGGTATCTGGGAGGAAGGGAAAATCCCTTTTCCTTGAATTTGAACATTCAGAGGATTAAAATAACAAGGACGGAACGAATGAAAAAACACAGATTCAGAAGTATGTTTAATGCAGAGAATATAATTTGTGCTGATGAAATTATTGACAAAGCATATTGGTTTACTTAAAAAAGCCTTTGATATCTCTCTCTTGTGAGACCTGTAGTGACTGTACAAGTTTAAAAACTGATTATGGCTTTTAGGATCACCTAAGGAGAACACATTTTGTAGAAGGCTAGGTTGGCCGGGGGGTCCATTAATGCTCCCACAGTGTGTAAGAGACTGTATTATTACATATGTCACTTATTTACAGTGAACCAATAAGGAAAGACTCAATGACTCATAAACAAAATAAGATGAGAGAGTGGAAGATCTTCAAGGGCCAGCTCACTTTCTAAATGACAAATTGCAGGCAAAAGTACTGATACTTGGAATTGAGAGCCCAAGAACATTGCAGTGTAAGTGACTGGCACCCTGAATAACTGCTGGTGCAAATTGGAAGGAAAGTGTCTATCTTAAATAACTTTATATTTTGCTAACTCATATTATGTCTGTACAGCACTTGACACCTAGTATGATAAGGTCCTGATCCTGGTTGAGGTCTCTGGACACTACTATAATAAATACATTTAAATAATGTGTAATAGTGAAGTCATGCAAAAAAATGGACCATATGGGCATTCTCCTTCAGGAGGCTGAAGGACACTATTGAACAGTAGTATCAGTAATAAAAATATAGACATTTTAAACAGCATTGTATCTGGAGATCTCAAAGTCATTTATGAACATAATATGAATGTAATAAAGGCAGATGGGACTTCTCAGATCAGCGAGAATGTATGTTAATAAATTTTTTAATGCTTATTGAGAATTGCTATAACTAGTGGATCAACCAAACCACACTACATTTTCTAGAAATGAGTTCAGCAGAAGTGTGCAAAGCCTGCTGATGTCAGTATATACAGGCTAACCAGTAGTTTTGGTACATGTTACTGCTGAGCCTCCAGTACTAAATGTACTTTATGATCAACATTTTTTCCTTGTACTTTTCTCTGTTTTCATCTGTAACCCACTGAAATTTAAATGAAATTGAATCTGTTCATTGCCATTCTTAATATCCTACTCATTGACCTATGATCAGGTAACTCCAATGACACCTTTAATAATAATTAATGCAGCTACAGGTTGAATTTCTCTAGTCTGGCATCTGCAGGACCTGACTGGTGCCGAACTAGAGAGTTTGCCGAACCTAGAGGGGTAGGCCAGTATTGTCTAGCAGCATTATGAACACTTGCACTGCACACTGGGCTCTTAGAAGACGTTTGGGGTAAATAACAACACAGAACGCTGAGAGTCAGGACTGGTGGCTATAAACAACTGAAAAAACCATCTGTAATTTGGCCACACCCATGATATGTGGACATTTGGCTAACTAAATCAAGCCGGACTGTGGATGTTGCGGGGCCAGAGAGTGCCTGACTAAAGAGTTCAACCTGTAGAAAGGTGGAACAATGCTAATGTAAAGACTCCTTGTATTAGGTTGCAAGAACCTATGTTGTACATGGAGCACAGCTCTGGAAGAGGCTTCTTTGCATCCTGCAGCAGAGCATAAATTTGGGAGCTGTGTGGGACAGTACAGGGCTAGGTAATCTACCACTAAATTGTATCTACCTGCTACTACCCATCAATGATTTAAGTAAATGCTGCATAACCTAGAAAGGAGTATTTCTTTGCTTAACTCAGAAGCAGCTCTCCAAAGCACGGTTGAGTGGATCAGGCTCAGGGGGCAGTGAATAAGAAAATGGTTTACTTATATATATTGTTTAAGCACCAACCATCTACTTTGTTATATGAAAGACATAGGAGATCATGATCACTGACCTTACAGCTTACAGTCTGAACAGGCAAAACAATCCAGACATAAAAGGTTGTGTCAGGGGAAGACAAAATGGAAGACTAAAAGGATCAAAGGAATTTTACTACCTCTAATAGTAAAATATATGAGGTACAGTGCTAAACATGAATGAAACTGCATATACACAAACCTGGCCAACCCAATAAGGAAGTGATCTAACTTTTGGAGAAAATGATAATAGTGGTGAACTGCTTTGTTCAAAGCAGAGTGACATCTTTGTAGGTCTGGTCTGGTATCTGGTTTATCCCATCTGATGCTTCAGATGTGTTCTTAAGCCATTTGTGAGCCATGATGATTAAGGGAAAGGGAATGAACTGAAACCAGTTTGCTTAGTTGTTGCCTAGAAACTGGGTAGCCAGAGGAAAATTACTGGCATCACTGAGGGCACGTCTAGACTACATCCCCCTGTTGAAAGAGGGATGTAAATGAGCCTGATTGAAAGTTCAAATGAAGTGTAGATTTAAATAGTCTGTGCTTCATTTGCATATCCCGCATTTCATTTGCATATCGCTGTTTCGAAAAAGGGTATTTTGAAAGTGAAACCGCAGTCTAGATGTGGTTCTTTTGGAAAAAAAAACAAACCTTTTTCGAAAGAACCCAAACTCCTGAAAAAATGAGTACGGGTTCTTTCGAAAAAGGTGGGTTTTTTTCAAAAGAACCACATCTAGACTCTGGTTTCACTTTTGACATACCCTTTTTTGAAACAGCAATCAGACACAAATATGCAAGTGAAGCACAAAATATTTAAATCTGAGCTTCATTTGCACTTTCCATCAGGCTCATTTACATCCCTCTTTCGACAGAGGGATGTAGTCTAGACATAGCCTGAAGGATTAGCACTGCTAATCCCAGAAGCTACCACCATGTTGGGAGGGAACATCCTAGTGAAAGTTGCCCTATTACTGGAGTCCTGCACTTGGGACGGAAGAATTCCCAATACTGCTACAGGCTGGGACCGACTGGCTAAACAGCAGTCTGGCAGAAAAAGATGTAGGGATTATAGTGGATGGGAAGCTGGATATGAGTCAAGAGTGTGCCCTTGTAGTCAAGAAGGCTAACGGCATATTAGTGTGCATTAGGAGGACCATATTAGCAACTGAGTCCGAAAGTCAGGAAGTAAATGCAAGGCAATTATTTATAACAAAATAGTATTCAAATCTAAGAGTCCAGTCCAAACAAGGAAGGCTTCCAAGACTAAATTAATTAAAAATTAACACACATCTTGCACTCATTAGAAACAGCAGCATCTGTGCCTTCTGGTCTAGACAAATCATTATCATAGATATGTGACCAATAAAGCCACCATATTTTAAACCATTTTTCATGACAACCCAAAACATGCCAAGTAATGTGTGTGTGTGAGATCATCCATTTTCACTGTTTTTTAATATTTTGTAAAATAGCAGAAACAACAGTAGGTAATGGCAGAAGTCATGACCACAGTTACAGAGGTTTCTGAACCAGCCAGATCTAATTTTGTGAAATACATAGAATGCCACCACCACCTGTTTATCATAGTGTTATATTGGCTCTCGTTAGACAGTAGACAACTGAGTAGACCTATTACATTTGGCTGTTATTAGATAAACATCAGTAACACAATCTGTTTCCTTCATGTTTCCGTGCCATCCACACAGCGGGAGGCCAATGAGAGCAAATACTTAGCTTCCCTTGCTGCTCGTGAGGAGCAGGAGTACCAGCACTGATGGGGGCACCCTTTGGGTTCGATCTAGCAGGTCTATACTAGACCTCTAAAATGAACCCCAGAAGATCAACTGTGGCAGCGCTGATCTTGTAGTGTAGACTTGTCCCTAGAGACTATTGAAAATATATAGTGTGTGTGTGTGTGTGTGTGTGTGTGTGTGTATGAACTCATCTGAAGAAGTGGGGTTTGCCCATGAAAGCTCGTGATACTATATATACTTTTAAAAACAACGAGTAATCCTGTGGCACCTTAGGGTACGTCTAGACTACATGCCTCCATTGACGGAGGCATGTAGATTAGACAGATCGGCATAGGGAAATGAAGCCGCAATTTAAATAATCGCGGCTTCATTTAAATTTAAATGCTGCCCCACTCTGCCCGATCAGCTGTTTGTCGGGCAGTTCGACGCCGATCCATGTCGACAGCGGAAGCTTTGCTCACCGCGAGGTATGCCTCATGAAATCAGGTTTACCTGCGCTGATCGACAAAGGCTTCCTTGTCGATCGCGGCACGCCCAGACTGCCCCGATCTGCCGACAAACAGCTGATCGGCAGAGCGGGCAGCCATTTAATTTAAATGAAGCCGCGATTATTTAAATCGCGCTTCATTTCCCTATGCCGATCTGTCTAATCTACATGCCTCCGTCGACGGAGGCATGTAGTCTATACGTACCCTTAGAGACTAACAAATATATAGAGCATCATGAGCTTTCATAGGCAAAATTCATTTATTCAGATGAAACTTAAAAAACAGCCAATAGTCTTGCAGCACCTTAGAGACTAACCAAAAATGTAGATGGTATCATGAGCTTTCATGGGCACTATAGGGAATAACTCTGGACGCTCTGGATGCAGGTGAAAACAAGCAGAGGATTTATTGCATACAGCTGGTGGAGTGTCCCTCAGGGGTTAACCTGGTGAACACTGGTTAATCAAAACATTACAATAGATTATATAGGCAGCAGATGGGTGGAGTAGAAACAATTTCATAGGTTCTAGATGGCAAGACGGAGTGAGCACATAAGCCAATAAACTACGAAGGTTACACAGCATCTCCGCCCATCGCCAATTAAACATCTTATCAGTAATACAGGTAGTTATTCCTAACAAGCTAAATAAGCCAACATAAACAAAACAGACATATTAATGGCAACTTTGCCTGCTGAAATTATGATGTGTCTACTGCGGGGCGATACTGCCTCACGTTGGCATGGTCCTTGGGTTCCAGGCTTATTATCTAGGATTAAAGGAGACAGTGAGAACAGCTTCCGTGAAGTTTGTTTTGGTACCAGCCAGGGTCTTATGAGGCCCTCTTGGAATGTGGTTGCCAGGGCAACCAGGGTCATGTTAGCTGCTTGTTCTGTGTGTTCCCAGGCCTTGCCTCAAAGTTAGGATTTTAACAGGGGTTCTTAGCAGAATACTATGGACTGCCTCAGTTCACCCCTAAGGCACAACCCATTTCTTCAGATGAATGGAGTAAAGGGGTCCAGGTAGCAATTAAATAGCAGAGAAAGGGGATAGGGAACAGTGTTCCCTGTAAGGTGCATGCCTTACCAAGAATTTCAGTCCCGCCCACCCCCTCAGCAAAGTTGCGCAGCTGCTCCCGGATGGTGAGGGAGGCTGCCAGAGCTGGAGCCTGGACCACAGTAATAAAAATAGCACCACAACCCTAGCTCCAGTCCTGGCACACGGGGCACATGGAGACCCACCCTTAGGGAGCAGGCTGCTGGTGACGTGTGCCGCTTCCCACTCTCTGAGGTGTAGGCCATGCCCTGGAGGCTGCAGCCTGTCTACAGAGGTTTAACTTGGATTAGAGGAGAGCACTGTGTCTTCTCATCACCCAGAGTTCTCAGGACCTGCTTGGCAATAGCAGCTCTCGGTGGCTGGTATGAGCTCCTCGGTGCAGACCTCTTCCCTGGGGATCTCCAGTGTGCGGGGTGCTTGGGTCTGTGCCCCGAGAGGGACTGGCTGCTCCGAACTGGCAGCCAGGGCCATTCTCTGTCTGTGCTCGAGGAGAGGGGCACTTTGCCAAAGGGATTTCCTTTCCTTACTTCAGGCTAGGGCACACTTTATTTATATCTTGCTGAGGGACTTGCTGAATGCTGGCTGCCAGCACTAGGATATCTGCGAGAGTAATGTTCAGCCAGGTTGGAAGATAGGTCTTGCTCCTGCCTTTGTACCCTTTAGTAAAAGTTGTTGGATAGGAAATTCTCTGGTGGAGGCTTATTTATAATATGCAGAATAAAACTACAGTAACAGCATTGGCTCTGGCACAAGTGTGCTGAGGGGTGTACGTGTCAGGAAAGCAGAGGCAGGGAGGGCAGGGGTAGGGGGAGAACCAAAAGGAAGATGGGGGTGAGGAGAGGAAGGAGCTTGTGCTGAGGGGAGCGGAAGGGGCCAGGGCAGGAGAAGAAAGGGGAAGACACCAAAGGGCAGGGAGGAGGCGAGACAAATGCCAGGGGCCAAAGAGGAGATAATGAGGGTAAAGGGCAGGAGGAGTGAGGGAGAGGGAAGGGGATGGGAAGGTGTCAGTGGGGAGTGGGAGAAGGGAGGGACAGGGTGATGTGAGGGGAGGAGGGGCAATGAGGGCAAGAGGAAGGAAGAGGAAAGGGAGGAGTGGGTGCTGGGAGAAGAGGGGTTGAAAGGAGGGGTGGGCATGAGGAAGGTGGGGTTGGAGCAAGTCATGTGTAAGGGCGCAGAGGGGTGTGAGGAGAACTGGGGCAGAGAGGGTGGTGAGGGGGTGAGCACCAGAGAGGTAGAGGGCAAGGGGGCAGGTGTTGAGAGGGCAGGGGCAGTGAGGAAAGGGAGGCACCAAGAGAGTGCAGGGGGTAAGGGAAAATGCAGGTGCCAGGGTGATTTTCAGAGTGAAGCAGAAGGGCAGACAGTGGTAGGGACGGGAAGGATGGGCACCAGAGGGCAGAGGAGAGTGGCAGGGCAGGTGGGTAGAGGGAAGTATTAGGAGATAGAATGGGGGCAGCTACAGATGATCAGTGGGGCTAAAGGAGGGGTGGACACAAGGGGGAAGAGAAGGGTGGGGCAGGGGTCAGAGAGGATGGGGAGGGGAGGAATGTCCCAGGAAGTCTGAAGGGAGTGAGAAAGGCAGGAGCAAGGACAGCAGAGGAGGACGGAGAGGTGGGAGGCAGCAGGCACCAGGGGAGCAGATGAGGAGAGGGGAGGGTGGGAGACATGGTAGCACAGGGGAAAAGGGAGAGGTTTATAAGATATTTGTTAATAACTTGGGTGCCACAGTGGTACCCATCTGAATAAGCTCACATGACCTCAATATTGGTGCACAAGACAAAACTCACTCTGCTCATGGTTGGAAAATCTTACAGGGGAGGGAAAGAGAAGAGGAAAAATGGAGAAAAAAATGTTGCCAATTAGAGTGTCCATGCCAAATGAGTCTAATAGAGTGGGCTGTAAGTATTCTAAGTACCCGGTGCTTAGCATTTTATGTCATTAGTGGTCTATACAGGTCAGATCTTTGTTTAAACCTCTATTCAAGGTGTCAGACTTGCAAATGAAATCCAGTTCTGTAGTTTCTCTCTCCTGGGGACTTTTGACTACTTGTTGTGTTTAAAGTTACAGACTCACAGGACTACTCCTCTGAGACTTTATTATAATATGTTTCATTACACAAATCCAATTGGAAAAGTCTTTTTTTCTATAAAGAAATCTGCTTACTAGAATGTATGTTGCTAGCTGAGTGAACAATTATATATTGTGTTCAAGTATTTGATCCATCACAACATAACTCATTTTATAAAAAGTGTGACAAGTGGCTTAATAAACCTGCGGTCTACAGTAGTTAGAAACAAACATGGAAGCAAAATTTACAATCTTTTTTATGATCCCTCTCTGGTTTCTTTAGCAAATGATATATGTGTATGTGAAAAGAAGATTATCTGAGGAATTTCATCATATAAATTCATGCAAATTGGAACTCTTAACAAATCATTTTTCATCATTTTATATTACTTTTCAGTCATACTTTATTTGTGTGGAAGTCCTTTAGGATCTGTAAAGAAAGCTGTCCAGCTGAGTAACTTACAATTGTAGTTGACATTTCTCTGAATTCTCCCCATTTCAAATTCAAACTCTTCAAGCATGCCATTTACAACTTCAAGAAAACATGTCTGAATATACAAATATTTTTACCAGAAATATTTTGGATACTATTAACCTTACTTATTGAGATAATCCTTCAGTGTTGGAAGTATGCTGCATAACTTCATATAAACTATGTAATTCATTACATCCACTTGACTTATGAAGTAGAGAGATGTTATGTTGTCAAGAATAACAAGCTATATTTTTTCAGCATGCCACTAAATCCGTAGAAATATTATCACACTAATCGCACCATTCCCCTGTAGGCAAAACCATGAAATCTTTACTCTCCTCTTACTCAAGGAAATGAAATCCCCATTTAAAAATTAAGTAAAAACAGTATGCATCTCACAATTTGATCACAATTTATTATTTGTTAGTGCTAACAGTGCATCTACCACAAATAACAGATACAGTCCCTTGTATACAGAATTTACAGTTGAAGGTCCCAATTATTTTGCAAATACGTACACATATTTTTACACTGGAATTTTTAATTGTTTACACATAAGAATGAATTATTTCAGGATGAGGGCCTAAGTTCCAAGCAAGGGTCAGAGAAGGGATGGCAAAATTAAGGGAGTGTTGCAATCAATTATATTGATACAATAGGCGGGGACAACACCTGCCGTATAAACTTTTTCTTTGTTTGTTAATTGCAAGTCCCACAGTTCTCATACCTTTTTCATCGCCATTCATATACATTTGGTTTCCTCTTTTCAGTTCCCCAGATCTCTCTCCAATGGCACTTCCCAAGTACCCAAATTCTTTCCTTCCTTTGTTTCAGCTTTTCTCCTGACACTTCAACCAATAGCTCTTCTTCCATCTTTCCTAGTAGCATAGCTTCAGTTGTCTTTGTTTACCTTCAAACACAGATGCCATATTAGCAAATTCCTTTTTGTGTCAACCAAATGAGCTAGATTGTCAGCACAGAATATTCTGTGTTTTCACAGATTTGAGTCTTCGAATTAATTCCAGCACTAGGTTGAGGAGAAGTTGATTTAGAACATTCCATTATCTCAATCCCACTGTAACCTCAAAACTCCATGCATTCATGAATTGTTAGCTCCTGATTCTAAATACAGCTCTATCATCTCGCTTTCTGAAGGACCTCTCCCATCCATCTCAGTACTCCAAACACCATCACCTGCTTAACCAAGCCTTATATTTTCTCAGTAAATGCTACTTAGTAGTTATGCCCCCACTTACCATTTTTAAAACTTCTCTCATTGCAAATATTGCATTAATAGTACCCCTGCCCTTCCTAAAACTGTGTTACTTTTCTTCTATATTTTCCTCCCCCTTGCACCTCTACCTGGCCTCCAAAATTCTCTCAAAGACTTCAAATATCATACTTAACAGTATGATGATATCCTGATATGTGTTTAGATTATTTTCATCAGTCTTACCATTCCCAAGAAGCACCATTCAAAGAATCCCAATCAATGTTGTTCTCTAGTCATCTGGTGTCTTTGCTTGATTCTTGCAAACATACAGTAATGTACAAAGCTACCACAAGTATGTGCAATTGCATTTTTCATCACAACAGTTATCTCACCTTCCTCAATTGATGTATCATTTTTCATCTTAGTTGTGCTTTTACCATCTCTGCAGAGGTCTCCTCATAATTGCTGACTGTGTTTGCATTCACAGATCTCTCTTCTAATTTAAGAACCTTTGAAAATAATGTTTCCACATCTCTATCATCTCTTTTTGATTACTCATCACACAGTTCCCATCCTTCATACACAAAGATTTGTTCCTTTTTTTTTCATTATTCCTGTCTTGGCAACTCATAGTGCCTGCCATCATCATCCTCCAGCTTTCTGTAGAATTTGTCTTCAGCCTCCATTCTTACCTTAGTAACTGGCTTTTTAGCCACCTTTTTGTTTGTTAGTATGCAATTTTTTATCATTTAATTTTCTCAACCTGCTTCCCAAACTCTTTGAATGATTCATTCTTCCTTTGCCTCAGACTTTCATCACCAAATCATTTTTCTCAAAGCACCCATCTTACCATCTGTATTGCCACATTTTACCTTCATTGCCTTAATGAAACATTCTTTACATTTCCTCCACTGAGTTCATTTTGTTGGTAAAGGCCTCTCTTACCTCTTGGAAGAATGCTCCCTTCCCTCACACTGCGTAACCACCAATGCCATTTTCTTCCTCAGTTTCATCTCTTTTCCTGTTTTCTCAGGTTGCAATTGGATTTTTATGTTGTTCTGAAACATTCGTTTAGTATACCGTTCTTCTTCATCATTTTCATATGTTCTCTCCTTCTCAGTGCTATCCACCTGGGCTTACTTTCCCCCCATAATATGTCACCATATTTTCAAACCGTGTATTCATTGAGAACCCATTAAAGCATCATTTAACCCACTTAACACACTTATCTCCTTCTATATTTCTTTTTATAAAAGCTACATTTACTCACAACTACTTCTTCTGGAGTCCTTTTACTATCATTGCAGTACATATGACTGCTGACCACTAACAAGATGTTACCCTCAACCATAACCATAACCCTCAACTCTATGAGATCATTGTTAAATCTCTCCTGTTCTTTTGTAGTTCTTTCATTGTTGGTGAGAATATGTTGACATCACACATATGGCCCTATTCTCTGTCACCAATCATACTGCTATCAGTCAGTCTCTTCTCTTCCTTGTACCCTCAGGACCCCCTTAACAATCTCTGGGCTCAGTTTATGTTAGTGAAATATTTTTTCTAACTTTTGGAAATTATCACTTACTGTGAACAAAACAAATTTTCATACCTCACCAGGATGTACACTGGGACCATGGTTTACCAGCTGGAATGGAAGAATGATGGGACATGGCTCACAATTCTATCTCCTCTGATTTGCACCTGCAGCTGGTTCAGAGGTTGTCTGCTTCTTTACTGCAGCAGGTGACTACAAGTGCTTTGTGGGGACTAGATAATTACACTCTCAAACAAGCCTGGCAGCTGTTCGTGATGAACTGCCTCTCTTCTCTGGGCCACTCTACTCTACAGACACTGTAGCTCTAGGTTCCTGGAAGTGGATAGTCTCTGTGGGCTTGTCTGCCTTGGGAATTGAAACAGAGTTTTAATATGTATTAATTAACAATTCTGCAAATTCTAGTAGAAACATGATACATGTTACATATTCATTGTAACAAGTAAAGATATGAATATCAGCACATGTATCCAAAGGACCCTTATGGGAAAAAAAAAGTTTCATCTCCACAGACACTACCAGTGACTTGTAATATCCAGAAGGTTAAGACAGTAGGTTGTGTCTGTGTCCATTCTTATTTCTCAGTGTGCATGCACCACTGCTTATGAGTCATTATGAATGTTGTTGATAATAACCTTGTATTTTCTCTGGCTGATAAGTTGCAATTTTTGTTTGCTGAATTTTAACAAAGATATTCCAGGAAAACTAAACACACACAAAAAGAAAGACACACACACATATAAAGAACTGGAAGAGAAGGAGGAATAAGAATCAGCACTAAGCAGTTTATACAGGGTAATGTACTCAGGGAGAGAGTGAGCCACAGTGCTAGTCATTAAAAGATTTACAGTTTCTGTCTTTGTGAGTATGTAAGACCACTGCTGATACTCTACTGAGCCCAGACACTGCTGCTTTGTATGGTTCACAAAGGGGCAGGGGAGAAAATTTCCTTGTACTATCCTAATGCTATCTGTCTCCTTGAGAGCCAGGGACAATCCAGGCTTTAGTGTCTTAATCACTGAAATCTTGACAAATCTTTGCAACTTAGCAAGTAGTATTATCTGGCTAACAAAACACAATTAAGTATTAATAATGATACTATTTTCTAAGCATGGTTTTTTTATCTCATTGCCATATACCAGACAATCCTTTATTGCCCCTTTGCAAAGATTCTCCCTTTGCACTGAATCTGTGTGTGATGTGACTTATATTAAATATGTCACTTGTTTTCATGCTTGGGCTCAGTAAAATTATTTTACATTTTCAAATGAGACAAAACAAAAGACAAAAGAAACCCCACTCATGTAACCAAAATAATCTATCCTACTCCAGATACTGTGCGTTAAATTTAGATTAATCTTTCCTATAAAGACACTTATCATAGAATATACAAATGACATATTTGTGGGCAGTAGTTTGGATGATTTTTGATCAATCATTGCCTTGGTTTAATGGATTTCCCAACCCTTTATTCATTGTGAACATTATATGACATCTTCAGAGCTTCATAATTTTCAAAGGCATAACAAACACCTTATCTTGGTAACTAACACATCTCAATAAAATCTTCAGTTTGATATACTGAAAAGCGATAGACAAATGCTCTGTGGCTAAATAAGGATACAGTGATTTGGTTTCCGTGTTTATACAGATCATGGTATGTTCAGAGTTTCTGGGACTGCTGACTCTCATAAAATAAAGATTGTTCCATTTATTTTGCTGCATTAAGAAAATCTAGTACCTGTACCATGCAAGTTCATTCCACAAGGCAAAAGACATATTTTGTTTCATAGCAATGGTCAACATCTAATTAATATATGTGAATCCCCCCCCAGTTTTAAAAATGCCTATTTGCCAACAGATCCTGTAACAGGGGTGGCCCGTCCGTATAGGCGAACTAGGCGGTCGCCTAGGGCACCAAGCTAAATGGGGCACCAAATGGTGGCGCAATATCATTGAGGGGTTTGGAGGTGGGAGTGCAGATTGCATGGTTCGCCTAGGGGTGCCAGTTGCTTGCAGCTAGTTTAGGGCCGCCCCTGCAGGCTGTACAGTATGGAAAGGAACTTCAATTTCAATTGCTTTTGAATGCTTGGCCTCTCTGTTGAGACTGCCAATATATAAGATAATGGTACTAAAATGATAGTGTTTGATAGGGACATTTGTCCACCAGGAATGTCATTGAACTACCCAATTCATGTCATGGGCCAAAGGCCACTGAAAAGACCCTCAGTGATAACTTTTATGAGTCATGAACTGGGTTATTTTTGTGTGATTGCTTTTAGTACTATATAGCCTGTTCCTCACAGCACCTACAATTCCCATAACTGTGAGGATCTGCTGGTAGTTACAATGGCATCGCAGTTGATATACTCAGACTGCTACTTATCCCAAACAATCATTTTCCCTGAAGAGGATGCTAATGAGACAGCGCAATTGTAAATCGCTGGGATTTAAATATCCCCGCGGCATTTGCATGAAGCGTAACTGCCGCGGCTCGGGGTTTTGCCGAGAAAAGCGCCAGTCAGACGCTGATCTTGCCAAAAATAAACCCTTTTCCGCAAGATCTCTTATGCCTACTTGAAAGGGTTTATTTTCCGCAAGATCGCGTCTAGACTGGCGCTTTTCTCCGGCAAAACCCCGAGCCGGAAAAAAGTGGCAGCCACGTTCATGCAAATGCCGCGGGGGATATTTAAATCCTCCGCGGATTTGCAATTGCGCTGTGTCTCATTAGCATCCCTTTTCCGCAAAAGGGTGCCAGTGTAGACACAGCCTGTGTGTTTATTTTTTCTCCACCTGTTCTCTTCCATCATATACTAAAAGGTTGAAATTTTCAACGGAGCCAAAGGAAATTTGTTGGCTGAACTTGCCAGCCATAAATTCCTGGAGTCAGGGACTGTCTTTAACACACATGTGCACAGTACCTCCTACAATGGGACCTTTTACCTGACTGGGGGTATGTCTACACTAGCTCCCTAGTTCGAACTAGGGTGGCTAATGTAGGCATTCAAACTTGTAAATGAAGCCCGGGATTTAAATATCCCGGCTTCATTTGCATGTTCCCATGGCGCCATTTTAAATCTTGTTCGAACTGACTGCCCGCGGCTACACGCGCAGTGAGAAGTTAATCCGAACTTAGTCCTTAGTTTGGATTAACTGTTACTGCTCGTGGAATGAGGTGTAACAGTTAATCAGAACTAAGGACTTAGTTCGATTAACTTCTGACTGCTGCGTAGCCGCGGCAGTCAGTTCAACTAAGGGGATTTAAAAATGGCGCCTCAGGGAACATGCAAATGAAGCCCGGGATATTTAAATCCCGGGCTTCATTTGCAAGTTTGAATGCCTACATTAGCCAACCTAGTTCGAACTAGGGGGCTAGCGTAGACATACCCTGGGACCTATACATGTATAATTTTTTTTTAAATGAGCACTCATTAATGAAGTATAGTGCAAAATATAGCTCCATTGAGATGTTGGCATGCTTCAATTTTATTTTAAGCTCTTAAATGTGAAGGGTAGTTTCAAGACATTTACATTCACTAAGCTTGGTGAGAATGAACATTATTGAATTCAAATCTGAATGTCTTTCTTCTCTTCCTGTTACAGAACCTCTGAATTTTCCCTTCCTCTTCTGGCCATTCTTTGCTATTTGCCCTTGATACTGAACTAGTATTTTTAGTTTTATCTGTTTTAGCACTAATTAAGCTCAGTAATTAAAATAGTGAGGTTTCTCAGATAGTATCATTATATTTAGTATTGCAATATTTCAGTATGACTATGACATTAGACAAAATATAATTCATTCTGTTCTAATATATATTATAATAAACTGAAGAAAATGTATTGTAAAAGAGCTAAAAAAAATTTGCTAAATTTAAGAGGTTTGTCTGATCAAGATTTATAAAAGGGAACTCAAGTAAAAATGCAAAGGTGAAAAGAAATATCATAATACTTATGAGTTAGTATTTTCTATTGCTATCTTCTCAAAAATAAGCAGTAGTAGTCTTGTTCCTAGATTTCTTTTATAATCTTAGCAGTTCTGCAATATATATTCTTCCTAAATACATTCCTTCATATATTAATTCCCTGAAGTGTCATGTTATATCAGAATACTATGTTAGGTATGCCATGTTAGACAGCACTCAAAAAATGAAATTATACATAATTTGAGCGTACATTTTGATAACTTACTGTGAAACAAATGTGTTATCTTTCCAACAATTATTTCCCATGTTAAATGGTAAATCTCTCTGTTCTCTAAAAAATAATAGCATAATGGACACAGGGAATTAAAGAATGTTCAGGTGGAGTACAAGCTATTATAGTAATCTCTGCTCCTTATAAGTTTATTTTTATATAACTATTTCTCCACAGAAAATCAAAACCCAAGGACTATAGCATCTCTAGGTGAGATGGAATGACCACGTTCCTGACCACGTTCCTGGAATGACCACTAGTCCTGAGTGGAGCGCAGGATCAGGTCCAGGAAATAACCGTTAGAGGACCGCTTGGGAATAGTGACCATAATAGAATAACATTCAACATTCCTGTGGTGGGAAGAACACCTCAGCAGACCAGCACCCTGGCATTTAATTTAAAAAGGGGAATTACACAAAATGAGGAGGTTAGTTAAACAGAAATTAAAAGGCACAGTGACTAGAGCCAAATCCTGCAAGCTGCATGGAAACTTTTAAAGACACCATAATAGAGGCCCAACTTAAATGTATACCCCAAATTAAAAACATAGCAAGAGACCTAAAAAGAGTCACCGTGGCTTAACCACCATGTAAAAGAAGCAGTGAGGGACAAAAAGGCATCTTTCAAGAAGTGGAAGTCCAATCCTAGTGAGATAAATAGAAAGGAACATAAACACTGTCAAATCAAGTGTAAAATGTAATAAGAAAAGCAAAAAGATTTTGAGGAACAGCTAGCCAAAAACTCAAAAGAAATAACAAAATGTTTTTAAGTACATTAGAAGCAGGAAGCCTGCTAAAAACCTGTGGGTCCCTAGACAATCGAACTATAAAAGGCGCAATCAAGGACGATAAAGCCATTGCGGAGAAACTAAATGATTTCTTTGCTTCAGTCTTCACGGCTGAGGACGTTGGGGAGATTCCCAAATCTGCACCGTCCCTTTGTGGGTAATGAATCTGAGGAACTGTCCCGGATTGAAGTGTCATTAGAGGAGGTTTTGGAACAAATAGAAAACTTAATGTTAACAAATCTCCAGGACCGGATGGCATTCATCCAAGGGTTCTAAAAGAACTCAAATGGGAAATTGTTGAACTATTATCTGTGGTTTGTAACCTATCCCTTAAATCGGCTTCCGTACCTAATGACTGGAAGGTAGCCAATGTGACACCAATATTTAAAAAGGGCTCTAGAGGCGATCCGGGCAATTACAGACCGGTAAGTCTAACTTCGGTACCTGGCAAATTAGTCGAAACAATAGTAAAGAATAAAATTGTGAGGCATGTAGAAGAACATAATTTGTTGGACAAAAGTCAACATGGTTTCTGTAAAGGAAATCCTGTCTTACTAATCTATTAGAGTTCTTTGAAGGGGTTAACAAACATGCGGACAAGGGGATCCAGTAGATATAGTATACTTAGATTTCCAGAAAGCTTTGACAAGGTCCTCACCAAAGGCTCTTGTGTAAATTACATGGCCATGGGATAAGAGGGAAGGTCCTTTCTTGGATTGAGAACTGGTTAAAAGACAGGAAACAAAGGGTAGGAATAAATGGTAAATTTTCAAAATGGAGAGGGGTAACTAGTGGTGTCCCCCAAGGGTCAGTCCTAGGACCAGTCCTGTTCAACTTATTCATAAATGATCTGGAGAAAGGGGTAAGCAGTGAGGTGGTAAAGTTTGCAGATGATACCATACTGTTTAGGATAGTCAAGACAGAAGCAGACTGTAAGGGACTCCAAGAAGATCTCACCAAACTGAGTGATTGGGCAACAAAATGGCAAATGAAATTTAATGTGGATAAGTGTAAAGTAATGCACATTGGGAAAAATAACCCCAACTATACGTACAGTATGATGGGGGCTAATTTGGCTACGACAAATCAGGAAAGAGATCTTGGCATTATCGTGGACAGTTCTCTGAAAACTTGCACACAGTGAGCAGCAGCGGTCAAAAGGCAAATAGGATGCTAGGAATTATTAAGAAAGGGATAGAAAATAAGACCCAGAATATCTTACTGCCCTGTATAAAACTATGGTACGCCCACATCTTGAATACTGTGTACAGATGTGGTCTCCTCACCTCAAAAAGATATTTTGGCCTTGGAAAGGGTTCAGAAAAGGGCAACTAAAATGATTAGGGGTTTGGAACGGGTCCCATATGAGGAGAGGTTAAAGCGACTGGGACTTTTCAGTTTAGGAAAGAGGAGACTGAGGGGGATATGATAGAGGTGTATAAAATCATGAGTGGTGTGAGAGGGCCGATAAAGAAAAATTATTTATTAGTTCCTAAATAGAAGAACTAGAGGACACCAAATGAAATTAATGGGTAGCAGGTTTAAAACTAATAAAAGAAAGTTCTTCTTCACACAGCGTGTAGTCAGCCTGTGGAACTGCTTGCCAGAGGAGGCTGTGAAGGCTGGGACTATAACAGAGTTTAAAGAGAAGCTAGATAATTTCATGGAGGTTAGGTCCATAAAAGGCTATTAGCCAGAGGATAAAATGGTGTCCTTGGCCTCTGTTTGTCAGAGGCTGGAGAGGGATGGCAGGAGACAAATCGCTTGATCATTGTCTTCGGTCCACCCCCCCTCTGGGGCACCTGGTGCTGGCCACTGTCGGCAGACAGGATACTGGGCTAGATGGACCTTTGGTCTGACCCCGGTACGGCCGTTCTTATGTTCTTATGTTCTTATGTACAAAAAGTAAAGGTCCTTTCTAAAAGAGTAGAACTATTAGTGTTCTGCCCAAATTACAGTTTGAGTAGTTGCATTCTATCAAAACTATTCCAGTGTAATAAGATCAAGTACTCTTCATTTCCTGTCCTACAAGATTATCTTATAATAACTGTGTTGTAAACATTGTAATGTAGTAATATTTTATACTGAAAAGCAGTTGCACATTTTAGTCCTGACCATAGAAGTGAGTGAAATAATTGAAAGTTATAAAAACTCTAATTCTTGCCTGGTATAAAATAATGGGGTTGACAGAGGACAGAATATGGTCCTCTATCTAAAGTCTGTCAGCACCTTGGGATCGATGGGTGGGGGAATGTGATTATATATTAGTTATTATATTATACAGAAGGCCTAATCCTACTTCCAGTCTTAAAAATGCCAAGTGTATATGAAAATTGCAATGTTATGTTGCAATATTCTAAAATGTATGATCCACTACTTGGGCTAATGGAGATGCTTGTCACTGTATGTTAACTAGAGATGCCCTGGTTACTCCCTACAGATTCAGGTACATTATCTCCAAACATAAGAATGTTCTCTGGCTTGTGAGCTTTTGACACACATTCTTTTGCTAAGATGAAGTGATGTAGTATTCTGTTTTCCATTGTTAAGGTTAAAAGTGTTGCTTTTCATTAACAGTATCACTTCAGGAAATGGTGTTATAGAACACAAAAATGTGATTCTGAGGTTTTAACATCTAATTGTATCACAGGACACTTTTACTGAATATATGCCCTTAAGTGGATAAGAACGGACTGTATTATATCTGAATATCTTTAGTTCCATCTGAAAAGAGGAATACTCTGCCTGATACATGAAATAATTTATTTAAATATTATATATAGACAGAGAGTATGACTTATTCCATACTACATTTTCTAATTTTCTAACCCTAGCTGGCCAGGTTCAGGGGCTAGGCTGGCGGTGTGGAGCACAGCCCCAGCTGTGAGTAGCAGCAGGAAGCACAGTCCCCCTCGGGAGCACACCTCTGCCTGGGACAAAGGCAGTAGGACTGGTGCCTGAGAGCACACTGGCTGGCAGGGGCTGGGAGCACAGCGGGAATCATGGCCCTGCCTGGGCTGAATGCAGAAGGGCCAGCGTGCAAGAGCGCAGTCCCACCTGGGCCAGAGGCAGCAGGGCTGGCATCTGGGAGTGCAGCTCCACCCAGGCCAGCAAAGCAGGAAGTGGAGCTCCAGCCCAGCCAGAGGCTGGGAAAGCAACCACACTGACAGCCCAGGCAAGGGTGTAGGCAGCAGAGCCTGCAGTGTGGAACAGGGCCAGAGGGGAGAGGAGCCTGGACCTCCCCTGTTCTGGCAAACTCTGTGGTTCAGGACCACTCAGCTCGTGAGGGTGCCAGACCAGGGAGGCTCCACCTGTAGTAAGTATACAGGTAAAAAACCATTCTCAGTATATTTTGGTTATGATTTCTTGAGAGCATCTATAATCTCAAATTCATTCTCTCTTCCCTTATTTATCTCTTTTTTGGCATTTATTTTCCCACATATGTACAAGGTAAAATGAAAGCTGGGTTGAGATGCAAATTCCACTTTTTTCAGATAATTCATTTTGGATTGATACTTTTCATGCTTAATTTTAGCTTAAAGTTGTAAAAAATTTTGTTCAGCTATATTGAATTTACCCTATGCACATGTACAAGAAAAAAGCACTTTACTTATTTGTTCTAACTGGAGGTTTATGTTCACATAACTCAAATATAGCTGAAGGTAGAAAAATTGAATGACTTGTTTTCTAGTCCTCATAAATTTCCTTATACAGCTATGTAAGTGCTAACCAGTACTCATATGAGAAGTCTGGTTGATTTCTATGATTTCACATGTATAATTCTGAAAAGCTGCATAAGCATTTGCAAGATTGGGGACATAAAAAGAAAAACAATCCAAGTTTGAAATAAGTCAATTAATTATGTGAACATTTAGAACAAGATATTTGTGCACATCTGTTTAAGGCCATAGCTTTTCAAAACTTTAAGGCCATTTTAATTAAAAGCAGAAAGTATAGCCAAAGATGGTTAAGCAGTACTGTCACCATGTAGTCTGATATAGCACTACAGCTTTATAGAAGCACTTAAGGCACCATAAAGTAGCTTAGCAGCCCTTTTTCTTCATGTTTTCCTCATAAAAATAAGATAAATTATATTTTTAAGAATGCTAATGCAACATTAAGAGTGAAAACCAAGGATACAAAGTCTGAAAATTGTGAATGTCTGACTTGCACTGTTGCTCTATGTTGGCTTCTGCTAATGTATACCAGAGGGCTAGGACCTCGACAATGGAATGTTCTCTGGCAAGAAGAATGCAGTGTTGCAACTTGCAAGACATCTATAGATTCCCTTTTGCTTAGGGAGACTTCAGGGGAGCAAGGGTGGACAGTGCTTACTGGGGACAGAAGTTAGCCAGAACAGTTGGGAATCCATATATTCAGTATTGCTCTACCAAACCCAACAACAAAGTTTTCTAAGGCTTATAAACTAAAGCCAAGCCTACGCTATGTGAGAAAGTTGACATAAGATACACAACTCCGTCTACGTGAACACTGTAGCTGGAGTCAGCGTAACTTAAGTCAAATTTCTGTGGCATCCCCACAGTGGGAGGTAGATGGGAGAAATGCTCCCATCAATTTCCCTTACTCCTTGTGTCCCTGTGGAGGACTAGGGTCAATTGGGAACCATCAGAAGTAGATTTAGTGGGCCCTTACTAGAACTGCTAAATCAAACCCCAGAACATCAATCTCCAGAGTGTTGATCTCAAGGTAAATGTAGACCTTGCCTAAAGCTGCCACACTAGGGCAAATCCATCTTCTGCTTCTGGGGGAAATTTATGCCTCCCTGTGCCAGCTGGAGTTGGTCTTACTGAGGGACCCACGGCCAAGAAACACTGGAGACATTCCACAGAGATTTTAACAACCTACACCCCACCATCAATCTCAGCCTGGACCATTCTACACGAGAGATCCATTTCCTGGATACCACAGTACAAATCACCAATGGTAAATTAGACACCACTCTCTACAGAAAACCCACTGACTCATACAGTTACCTTCATGCCTCCAGCTCCCATCCAGAACACACCATACGATCCATCATCTATAGCCAAGCCCTTCGATACAACCGCATCTGCTCTAATCCCACCGACAGAGACCAGAAACTTCAGGATCTCTACCAGGTATTTATAAACCTTAATTACCCACCTGGAGAAATAAAAACACAAATTGAAAGAGCCAGACGAATACCCAGAAACCATCTACTTCAAGACAGACCCAAGAAAACCAACAATAGAACACCACTTGTCATCACCTATAGCCCCAACTTAAACCCGCATACAACATATTATCAATAAACTACAACCTATACTAGAACAGGATACTACACTGAGAGGCTCTGGGAGACAGACCCATAGTCTCCTACAGACAACCACCTAACCTCAGGATGATTCTTACCAACAACCACAGGACATACCACACTAATACCAACCCTGGGACTTTTCCTTTCAACAAACCCCGTTGCCAGCTTTGTCCACATATTTACTCTGCTGACACCATTATTGGACCTAACCAATTCAGTTATAAGATCAAGAACACATATTCCTGCTCATCCAGAAATATAATCTATATCATCATGTGCCGACAGTGTCCATCTGCTATGTACATTGGACAAACGTCTCAGACACTTCGCCAAAGAATCAATGCACACAAAACGGATATCAGACAGTATCACAAAGAAAAAAACGGTTCTTGCCATTTCAACCAGAAAGGGCATTGTCTCAATGACTTGATTACCTGCATACTGCTTCAAAGACATTTTCACACCAGGCTTGAGAGAGAAACCTCTGAACTGTCATTCATGCTTAAATTTGACACTTTACGCCGGGTCTTAACAAAGACCCTAATTACCTTACCCATTACAAAGATAGCTTCCCAATTATCACCTCTAATATCATTAGCTCACAGACATTTGCCTCCCCTTATCCCCCTCTGTTCTGAAATTTGATTTGTCCTTTCTATATGTGTTCACTTTTTTTTGATTGTATCCCTTTGGTATATATGGTCATGCCTATTTTCTTCCACAATTTGATCTGAGGAAGTGGGTCTGGCCCACGAAAGCTCATCACCTAATTAACCATCTTGTTAGTCTTTAAAGTGCTACATAGTCCTGTTTTTTGTTTCAGCTAAACTAGACTAACACGGCTACATCTCTATTACTAAGCTACATAATAGAATGTGTTATATTTTCTGTGTGTGCTTTCTGTGTTGAACCTTTATACAGCCTTGGAAGATTTAATTTTTTTTTTATAGTTTAGGTTGATATCTGTTTATTTTAAGCATTTTTCCATTTTTATTAATTCAGTTTCACAGTTGTGCAAAATTATGGGTTTTAAACATTTTGCATATAGCATCTACTTACATATTTACAGTTGTGGGAAATTATGGAAAGAATAATATGAAGGGAGGGTTCAGAGAATAATTTATAAAAGACAGATTTCAAAAGTCAAAATTTTATAACTGTTATAGCACAAATTATCAACATCGTATATCAAAATATGCAAGCTATATATTGTTAAATGAAATGCCAATAAATTTTCAAACAGTATTTTTCTTTCTTTTCTTAAATGTACATTTCAATTATCAATTTATTTATTTAAATTCATTTATTTAAAATATTTTTACCCACTTCTCTATTTAAAATATTCGAGACATCTTACAAAGTTTTAAAAAACAATATATAAAAATGTAGAATAAAAGACCCAAAGAGGTGGGCATAAAACCTACTAACACGCACCGAGAGGGGCGACATACACACATACACCAATAAAAGCACAGGTAAAAAGGGTAGCTTTAGCCTGGCGCCGAAACAATGCCAGTGTTGTGTGCCAGGCGAATGTCCCAGGGGAAGGAATTCCATAGCCTGGGAGCAAAAGCTGAGAAGGTCCTGCTCTGTGTAGATGTCAGACGTATCTCCATAAGTGGAGGAACATGGAGCAGAGCCTCCTCGGCTGATATTAATCTCCGGACAGGATCATACGGGAGGAAATGGAACCCCTGTTCCAACCGATTTATATGTCATAACCAGACTTGAATTGTGCCCAGAAACATATCAGAAGCCAGTGCAGCTGCTGGAGCACCGGCATAATGTGCTCTGTCTAACGAGTATTAGCTAGAACTTGAACAGCCACATTCTGGACCAGTTGAAGTTTCCGAAAACTCTTCAAAGACAGCCCTACGAAAAGTTAATTGCAGTAGTCCAATTGGGATGTGACAAGAGCATGAATCACCATGGCCAGGTCTTTTTATTCAGGAAGGGTCGCAGCTGGCAGATCAGCTGAAGCTGCCCAAAAACACTCCTGGCCACTGAGGAAATCTGATTCTCAAATGCTAGAAAAGGGTCCAGGAGAACACCCAAGCTGTGCGCATGTTCCTTCAGGAGGAGTGTGACCCTATCCAGAACAGGTAACACACCACATTCCCAGTCAGATGGTTTCCTGTTCTACAGGACCTCAGTCTTATCTGGATTCAGCTTCAGCTTATTTGACCTCATCTAGTCCATCACAACCTCCAGACACTGATTCAGATTAGTTGCCGCCAGACCTGGATCCGATGTCACAGAGAAATAGAGTTGGGAGTCATTTGCATGTTGATGGCACTATCCTCCAAATCTCCTTATGGTTTCTCCCAGTGGTTTCATGTAGTTAGAACCTTGCAGGACCCCGTTGCACAATTGCCATAGAGTTGAGCAGTAATCCCCATCTGAAAGCATTCCAACAGGTAGGACCAGAACCACCACAAAACAGTGCCTCTAATACCCAACTCCACCAAGTGCTCCAGAAGGATATCATGGTCCATGGTATCAAAAGTTGCCGAGAGGTCCAAGAAAATCAACAGGGATGCACTCCCCCATCTATCTCTTGGCATAGGTCATCTACCAGGGCAACCAAGGTGGTTTCTGTTCCAAAACCAGGCCTCAAGCCAGACTGAAATGGATCCAGTTAATCCGTTTCTTCCAAGAAAGCCTGGAGTTGTAATGCCACTGCCCACTCATGTACCTTGCCCAGGAAAGGAATATTAGTGACTGGACAATAGTTATTCAAATAACGTAAGTCCAGAGAAGGCTTCTTAAGGAACGGTTTTACCACCACTTCTTTCAAGGCAGCAGGAATCGTCCCGGATCTAAAAGAAGGATTAACAATCCCCTGGACCGAACCAGCCAATCCTTCTTGGCTTGATTTAATAAGCCATAAGGGGCAGGTATCAAGTGAGCATGTGGTCGGTTGCACTCCTCTGAGCACCTTGTCTGCATCCTCAGTCTGCAGAAGCTGAAACCAATCCAAAGAAAAACGACTAGGCAGTGTGCTTGACACATTCCGTACCCTGCTTACATGACGGTCAGAGTCCAAGTTGGACTGGATGCAAGCGATCTTATCTGTAAAATGCTTCACAAACAAGTTACAGTAGATAGCTGAGGGCTCCTCCATCTCATCATGAGGGCCAGACTATAAGAGGTCCCACACCACTTGAAACAATTCTGTTGGATGGCATGGCGCAGACACAATGCTGGTGGAGAAGTAACTTTTCTTCACCATCAGCATCACTACAGAGTAGGCTTGCAATTTGTCTCTAACCTCTGATCCATCGAACTTGACTCGAGTTCTCCTCCAGTGGCATTCTAGCCATTATACAGACCATTACATTGCCTGAAACTCCCCAGAAAACCAGGGAACAAACTTGGCTCAAGAGGGCACTCAGGAGTGATCGTGTCAACCGCCCAGGCTACCTTGATGTTCCATATATCAACCAGGGCATCAACTGGACCACTAGTCATAACAGCCAAACAATCCCTCTGGGACTTAAGGAAAGCCTTTGGATCCATTAGCCTCCAAAGGCAAACCATCCTAATCTGTCCCCTGCCTCTGTAAAGGGGAAGGTCACCAAATAGTCTAAATGTGACAAGGTAGTTATCAGTCCATGATAAAGGGAGCATAACCACATCCCTTACCCTATAATCTCTATCACCCCTAATCCAAAAGACTAGATCAATCATATGACCTGCCATATGCGTGGGAGCAGTTATTTCTTGGGATAGGCTCAAGGTTGTCATGATAGCCATAAAATCTCGAGCCTGACCAGATAGGACAGCCTCAGCACGAATATTAAAGTCCTCCAAGACCAAAAGCCTTGGTGTCCTCAGTGCCACGTCCAAGACTACCTTCCAGCTCAGGTAGTGAGGAAGACAGTACACCAGCAGAACAGTTATCCTGGCCACCCAACACCAGGTACAGACACTCAAATCTAGCACTTTGTTGTACCAGGGCCCTGGCCAGTGAGATGTATCCTAATAGATAATTTCCACCCCTTTCCCCTACTATCAAGCTGAGGCTGGTGCTGGACTGAAAACCCAGCCAGGCACGACTGGGAGAGGTCAATACCTCCTTTCACTCCCAGCCAGGTCTCAGTGATACAGGCCAGGTTGGCCTCTTCATCCAGGATTCAATCCTGGATGATAGTTGTCTTGTGGGATACTGACCAGGCATTCAGCAACAGCACCGTCAGGCCTGACAGCCAACTATTAAGGTTCCCCAGGTCATTGAAGCTGGGAGCAGGACTGGAACAAGAAATAGCACATAACTATCTAAACTTCGTTCCCCTCAGCTGGACTATCCTGATCCCACTGCTATAACTCCCCCTGCCCATCACAACTCCCACTGTGACATCTACCCCCCTTCCCCCATTAGCTACCCTACCCATGCTGGAAGGAAGGAAGGAAGCAAGCAAGCTAGGAAGCCACAACACACACATACCACTTCCTTCACCTTCAGTGTTGGCAGGTAGAGGGAACCTTCTCTCAACAAGAACCCTCCTCTGCCCTCCCTGCTCTCACCAGACACTGAATAGGCCACCTCACAAATAACAAATGTGCCGCACAAACAAAAAGACACACCAAAAATATCAAACTATACCCCCCCCCACACACACACCAAATCACCACCACAAGGTAAGATACACCCTTGCCCTCAGTCTGCCCCAAAGGGCCACCCCAAAGGGCAACTCCCTTTGGCTCACCCCTTCAGTGTGACCCACTGGCAGTGACACACCACCAGCGGCGCTCTCCTGGGTTAAGCCCACCCCTGACAATGGCTGCAGGCAACACCTGCAGCTGAATGTTTGCAGTCTTAAAGGGGGCAGGCTTCTTATCCAGGAGGTGATGCAGTAGCCACAGTAGCAGCAGCAGGGCAGAGGTGTTTCTTCAAGAGCAGGTTGGGAGAGATGTTGGTCCTTGCTCCCAGCCCTCACCCCTACCTCCTCCTTCTCTCTGGTCTATGGAAACATTTATCATCTATTTTTGTGTATATGTTGAAATCCACATGTACCAATAAAATCCAATCCTTCCAAACCTATTCGTATATTACAGTTTGTGTTCGTTAAATGCACAGCATGAAATAAGAAGGATTTGGGAGCATGAACCTTAGCTTTTCTTATTTTTCAAGATTTATTTCTTACCTTTAACATTCAGATAAAAGCCATTTAAAGCATTTCTTCAGTATTACTTTTTATATTCCATGAATATAAACGGTAAGATATTGTCCATACACAGGTCACTTCAAATGGCAGGATTAAGAATCCTGTTTTCCACATTCAGCTTTGTCACTGGTAATAACTAATGTTGCTAGATTAATGTGCTGCTCTTTAGCTCCTGAGGTTAATATTTCCCAGTAATAACTACAACTGCAAAGTGTATTAGTTCTAATGGCAGGGGCACTGAACTTGCCAGTGCCAAAGTGCAAACAGTTCAGTGTTCCTTAAAGAACCATTGCCACATGCTGACAAACTCTGCAAATGCTAAGTTTCATCAAAACTCAATTTAACCGTCACACACTTTATAATAGCTGTATTTCTTTCCCCCATTTGCTAATGGCCAATGTTGTTTGAGTTATTTCTAATCATTCTGGCTTGATGCTTACAGTAATGTCTTGGTTTCATGTTTGCAGCGTCACAGTCACTGCTGCAATGATGAACTATATAGTCAAATACTAGAAGGTTTTGGCAGAACAATGGACCGCAACAGACAAGACTCCACATAAATAGGAAATTGTTTACATGTAATAGGAGAACCTAAAAATAAATCTGATAAGCATCTACATGCACAGATATGAATTCATATTCATATCTGAAATTTGTGAGCATTCACCTTTATCCATCCATCTTTTTTTTCCTATTTGCAGGGCACTAGTGCTTCCAATATTGAGCGTGTGTTCCATGGTACATAAAGTTGCAGACTTCTTCAGAGATTCTGAACTGTTCAGAGATTTAAAGTAGAGCCATCAGGATTTAGCTAGATGCTACAAACAAACGCGACAGGTTGATATGAGGAGGATGTGGGAATGAATGCGCTTAAGAGGACAAAAGGAGCCTTTATTGGGTTTAGGGCAGAGTTTCAAAAAGTGGTCCATGAAACCACTTTGAGAAACCTGCTAACTGGCCACTCCAGTGTGTTCTTTACCAGCTCCATGGTCACAGAGCCTTGCAGCTCCCATTGGTTCCATTCGCAGCCAAGGGAAGCTGCAGGAAGTGGCAGCCTGGTCCACGCCGCTTCCCACAACTCCCCTTGGCTGCAAATGGCACACTGGAGCCAATGGAAGCCATGAAGCTCTGTGGCTGTGGAGCTAGTAAATAAACACACTGGAGTGGCCAGTTAGCAGGTTCCTCAAAGTGATTTTGTGGACCACTTTGAGAAACATTGGTTTAGGGAAATGAGCTTAAAACCAGAGAGAGTTGCTCAGACTTAAAGGAGGAAGCTGTAAATGGGAGGTAGTCAGATAAGTTGGTTCTATAGGCAAGAATGGAGAGTTCTGAGAGATTGTTTGAGGTCACAGAAGATTCTTTAATTGAATTTATCCTCAAAATTTAGGATCCTGTTTCCAGCTAGCCTTCTTTTATATGCATACAAGCCTCACATTGACATATACCAAATGGCACTAGCTTGGTCTTGCACAAGTTATGCTGAAAAATCATTGCCTGCTTTATGTACACTAATATCTATGTGTTGAGAGGATAAATATATTTTGCACTTTTTGTACATGCAAAAATCAGAAGCTAATTTTCAACTAAAGGGAAAGCTTCAAATGTAAAATTCTCTTAAACTCTCTTGGAAATGGCAGACATAACTATGCCTGGTATCAGCCAAGCCCCACCACTCATTGAATATAACTTTGGAATCACTTCTGGGCATTTAAATGCACACTCAGTTATTATTGAAAGTATGCATTTAAGAAGATCACAATAGTAGCAGCAAAAACAAAAACAAAAACAAAACCCACTACTATATAACATGCATGTTTGAAAAGCAATTCCTCAATGCTTATACTTGATCAAATTAAAATCAGTTTTGTCCAGACCATGGCTCTTTTCATTGCTCTATGAGGAAGCCCATTATCAGCCATTTAACCTTTTGGCATGTTAAAAGGGGAAAAAAATAGCAACTAATTTGTATATAATTGGGAATGATGTATTTTTTATCTTCTGTCAGAATTGGATGAACCATATTTTGCACATACATTCCAAGTGAATTCCTCTTGAGATGTATTGCCTTCAAACAGAATGTTTCACAAAAATATGCTTATCTGAAACCATAGTTTATAATAGAAACAGTTATATGTTTTTAACCAGATTGGATGTCTTAAGGTGCCTGCTATAAAATGTGAAACTATTTTCTTATCTTTAAAAATGGAAAGAATCAGAGCACAGAATATTAGGCTCTAATATAAAACAGATTTGATAATTCAACTATTATGTACTTGGAATTTTAAAGTAATGGTTTACCTATATTTACAAATATATTTTATTGCCACCTCTTCCATCCCAACTGAATGTTTCCTTTCAAAATCCTTATGCACAGAGAAGGCCTTATCAACATTTTTCTTTCCAGGTATTCATATCCACAGCAGCAAACTGGGATAAAGCTGTGCCTGAAAAGATTGTTATGCTTGTGAACTCTAATTTAATTTTAAGTTACTTGTTTTAAAGTGCCATCAAAATGTCCTTATTATGATTACTGATATGCAGGGAGTAGATTGGATATACTAACTATTCCCAAGGATTCAGCAGCTTAATGGAGGAATTGTAAACTAAAGGATATATATGCATTCCAGCAAGCTACATCGTCTTAAGGAATATTATATTACAAAATAGAACTTCCGTGATCCAAGAAAAACTGTATTCATGTAGATATACTCAGCTCAGGACATATTCAAGAATATTTCCACATTTTTTTTCATTTGGACATGCATTGATAACTACTTCATGGAGGTTAGGTCCATCAATACTTATTAGCCAGGATGGGTAGGAATGGTGTCCCTAGCCTCAGTTTGTCAGAGGGTGGAAATGGATGACAGGAGAGGGATCATGTGAGGATTACCAGTTTCTGTTCACTCTGGGGCATCTGGATTTGGCTACTGTCAGCAGACAGGATACTGAGATAGATGGACCTTTGGTCTGAGCCGGTATGGCCCTTCTTATGTTCATAGCAGATGTACTTGGCATTTGCTCGGGTCTGTAACTCATTTTTTATTAGGGGGTTGGGAGGTGTAGGGGGGCTTAAAGCAGGAGGTGTGTGACTCAGGGCAGGGTATTGGGAGGTGTGGGAACTCAGGGCAGGGGCTGGCAGGCTCAGGGCAGGGGGTTGGGAGGAGGGAGCTCAGGGGAGCCTCAAGGCTCTACTGCCCTGCTGGTGGCTCCTCCTGGTGGGTGAGGGAGCCACAACTCCTGATTTAGTGCTTGGACTGAGGGCCACAGGGGAGGGGTTTTGTCTGAGGCTTTTGGGAAGGAGGGCTACTTACCTAGCTGGTGGCCTGCAAGATGCAGTGCTCCAGCCCTAGCTGGCCACACTCTTACTGGTGCAGCCACACCCATGATCACTTTGCAATATAACTTCCCCACACGCGCTGCTTCCCTGTGGTCATTGTGGAATATAATTGTTCCTGCTATCAGACCTCTCCCTTTCTGTGTTATGGAAAACAATCAGATTCCAGGAATATCCCATTGTCCTGGCACAGCCAAATCCTTACTTTGCTTTAAGTTATGATAAGAGAAAACTGCATACAAAATATGTTGGTCCTTGCTCTTACTATTTAGGAGTTCTTGAAAAACAGACTCACAGATGGACTGATGGACACACAATTCTTAAATATATAGTAGATTAAGGAGAACTTTTGCAAAGAATCGGCTTTTTAAAAATTAAGTGTTTAGAAACTGAGCTTTAAGTCAGATGTTTCATTATAATTTATTTCTATTGCTAAATTATGAAACCAGGTTGTGACTGATGGGGGGAGAAACCTACAGCATATTATAGAATTAGCAAAATACTACAGATCCTAATTCTGCAAGGTGAATCTCACATGTGGATCCCTGCACCTCTTCAGAGCCTCACTGAAGTTAAGTTCATACACTATAAATTGCCAGAGTGGTTTTGTTTTTTTCTTCAAGTTATGGTTCCTGTGTATGCTACATATATGTATGCGTGTACATCATGCACCTGATTTAGACATTTCTAATAAGTAAAATCGGTAGGTCCATATATGCACAATTGTTCTTGTTCTCCAGACTGCAAGTATAAAGAGCAGCGTGGACTTACCTGGTACTGAAGTTAGACTTACTGGCCTGTAATTGCCATGATACCATCTAGAACTGCTCATTTGTGTGTAGTTTCCCCTTTCTGAAATTAAATGCCAAGATGTTGGGCTGCTGTGGTGTTTTTCCCACCACAGGGATGTTAAATTCCATTACATTGTGGCCACTATTTCCAAGTAGTCCAGCTCTTGAACCAGATCCTGTGCTCCACTTAGGACTTAATCAAGAATTGCCTCTCCTCTTGTGTGTTCCAGAATCAGCTGCTCCAAGAAGCAGTCATTTAAGGGATCAAGAATCCTTTTTTATCTCTGCATCCTGTCCTGAGGTGCTGTGTACTCAGTCAATATGTGGATAGTTGAAATCCCCCATTATTAAGGGTTTTTTAAAAATTTGGATAGCCTCTCTTATCTCCCTTAGCATTTCACAGTCACTGTCACTATCCTGGTCAGGTGGTCATAATATATCCCTACTGGAATTGCTATCAATGCTCTAGTAATTCAATCTCTGTATATGAAGACTGGTGCTAATGGCAATTTGAGGTGCTTATCCCTTGGAAGAGAAACTAATCTTAATTAATGTACCTACAAGACTCCAGAGTCCCCAAATTTCACTAGCCCATCATTTGCTAATGTACCATGTACAATATTTAATTAATTCATTAGCTACTTATTAGAGTATCCATTATACCATTAAGGGCCTTTAAAATAGTTAATCTCTTCCCAGCCCTTTTTTCTCTGTGATTAAATGTGACCAGGACCAGGGGTTATTAATTCAGTTATCTCTCCTACTGCAGGGAAAGAGCAGAGATTAGTATTAGTGGGGAATGAGAACACAGGTAACTGATTTTCTCACTCATGTGAACATAGTCTAATACAGAGAAAGACGCAGGGTGGGTAGAGGAAATAAAGCGACTGGTTAGAGCCAAAAGGATAAGCACAGATGGCAAACAAAGGAGTCAGGAAGAGAACTCAGGGAAGAACAGTAGGATAAAGGAAGGTGAAGAGGCAGCCAGCAAACATGGGGGAAGGGGCAGGGAGAAGAGCTAGGACAGAGGGGATCTGGTATTAAGAGGGGGCTGTTGAACACAGAAAAGAGGCAGCAAAATCTTGTGCCATGCTTAAAGGCAAAAATCCATCAGAGATGCTATCAATTTTTAGTGAAAAAGTTTGAATCCCAGCATATTTCAGACCAGTAAAGAAATACCAGACCAACAGCTGACTCGCAGCTAGCAACTTATTTAGCAACATTAGGGAGATGCCCAAACCTGAGCCAGTCTGAGAAAATGTCCCATATTGAGGTCTCATTAGAGGAGGTTTTGGAACAAATTGATGAACTAAACAATAATAAATCACCAGGAGCTAACCTTTCACTCCAGAATGAATTGTAAATAGGAATCAGAAGGGTGGTGGCACTTCCCCTGTTATTCTACCCTCCATCCAGGGCTGGTGACAGATTTCACTGGGCCCTGGACAATGTGGGGGGAGGCTCAGCTTTGGGCCCTTGAAAGGGGCAGGGCCACAGACAGAAAGGGTGGGGATAGGAGCAGCCAACCCTCAGTGCTGCTTGGGGCTCCAGAAACAAATGTAAATGTTTGGGACTTTAGCCACTGCTGCTGCTGCAACAATAGGAGCCTTAAGCCCCAAGACCTTTTAAATGGCTGGGGCCCAGGGCAACTCCCCTCTACTCCTCCCTCCACTTCCCCCATTGGCAACACTACACCCCACTTTTATCTAATCATGCCATTCACACTTGCTTGAATTTTTTTTTTTTATTTTTTTTTTATTTAAAGCTGAATTTTGCATTTTGTCTCAAAGTCACAGGAACAGTCTGATCAGTCTGAATGTTAACAAACCAGATCTGTGACAGACAGAAATTATAGGGAAATGTGCAGTCAAAAGACCAAGAGATTCCTAAGATACAGCACCTTAAATATGCAAGTGTTCTCAACGTTTTGAACTCTATCGCTTTTTTGTACAATGTTGTTATACAAAACATTGTTTTGGAAAAAAGTTGTTGCAGCCCTAGAAATTTATATGACTAAGGTGCTTTTTTGAGATCTAGTGAAAAACTAGGAAAAAAATCCCAGTAGGCATATCTGCATCTTTGGGTTTCGAAATATACTGGAACCTCTGGGAAACAGGGTATGCCAGACTAAAGATTTTACCAGGCCAGGTAGGGTGCTGCAGGGTCTGGGCATGAAGAGGTGGAGGTGGGGTGCTTACCTGGAATTCCATTCCCAATGGCATATGTGGCTCTGCGTGCCCTGCCCCTCTAAGGCACCCCCCCCCCACACACACACACACACTATGGGCATGGCAGGGAAAATCCTCAGGGAAAGTAACTCTGTGTGCTGCCTTTCCTGCAGCTGGGAGGGAATAGGGAGTGGCATTGAACAGAGCCATTTCCTCCTCCGTACCATGGATGGGGGCACACGGAGTAAGGAGCTTCAAGTGGGTGGGCTGACAGGATTACCGGCCCCCAGGGCGATGTGGGAGGAGGGTAGCTCCATACTCCCAGAAAGGTGGGTCCTTGACCAGAAGGGGACAGCCAGCCCCCAGTGCCAGGCCGGAGCATGCAGCGCCCCAACCCTCCAACCCCCACCCGCTGGTCCTAGAATCACCCAGCGGCTAGGGCTGCAGCCAATACTTTTGCCACAGCAATGGCAATGGCTGAAGCCCTTGACCCTTTAGAATCACCAGGCCCTGGGGCAATTTCCCCATTTCCACATCCCGGTCGGTGGGCCTGGATTCAAGTGTACATTTTTAAAGCTGGCCTTTACAAACCTATGTCTAACTGTCTTATAGCGAGTCTTAGGTTCCTAAATCAATTTTGAAAATGTGACTTAGCAGTGTAAGTGACTACGGCTGAATAGAGTAACACCAAACTATCTTTACAAATCTTGGTTTAGGGCCCCACTTCTTTTCGAAGATTTTTTTTTCTGTTTTGAAATTTGCTATTTAATAGCCACTTTTCAGTTCTCCCTTTTCATCAAGTAAAAAAGAATTTCCTAATATACTTGCAGACTATTCCACTGTGGTCTTTTTCAGGCAGGATGGTCAAACACAATCAATCTATATTGATGACATAAATACAGATCAATAAAGGCCACATTTGATGATATGATATACTGTGATTGCTCAAGAATGCTGGATATTTATTTTGTTTTTTGAAGCATTTGAGATTTGTCTTTGTAGTAACTCAGTTTTCCCGAAGAATCCCATATAGTTCCAAAAAAGCAGCAGAACATTTTCCAGTGGTTAGTATATTATGAGCCAAGATTGCCTAAAGTGTTTATCAAAAATTGATGCCTTAAATTGTGCATACAAAATGTGCAAATAGGCTCAGCGAAGTAATTTCACATGCAAATAATTTGCATAAGCAATTATCAATTTCTATGTGCAATTGCATATTTTTGTAGGTACAATTAACCCTAAGCTCAGATGCACATCTCTTACAGATGTAACTTAAGTATTTAGCTTGAAAAATTGGTACACTGTCTCTCTGCATAGCTTGTATAAGAAGCCATAACCACTGGAAGTGAGTTATTCCTTAAACCTTAATTCTGATTAATTTGTGTACTCCATAAAAGAAGCAACCTGAATTCTTCAGTGGCTGGATTGTTTTTGAAAGAATATGAAATTGATGGATGTATAAGGTATACAAGGTATCTGAACCAAAGTTGTACAAGAAAACTACTTATTTGTATTTCCTGGTGACTCCATTAATAACACTGTAATTACTGACTACAGGTTGCATTTCCCTTAACTAAGACTCTCTGGTCCAGCACTGGCCACATATGTTCCCGGATGAGCAGCGCAGAGGGGAGTTCTGGCCCCAGTGGTGGCAATGGAGTTCCAGCCCCAGCAGCAGACAGGGAGCTTCTGGCCTCAGTCGCAGAGCCAGGCAACTGCAGAGCTCTGGCCATGGCACTCCAGCCCCAGCAGCAGTGGGGCGAGTGGCATCTAGAGAGCTCTGGGTGGCAGCGGGGGACAGGCTGGTGTCCTAACCCAGTGGCAGCCTGGATCAGGAGAGAAGAGACCTCCCCTGGTCTGGCAAATCTCCTTGTTCGGGACCATTCAGGTCCCAAGGGTGCTAGACCAGTGAGGTCCATCTTGTAGTACCAAGCTAAGCATTAGAAGAAGGAATTTTTTCTGCAATGCAAATTTCTTCTCTAAAGAGAATTTCACTTTCAGTAAACAAAACTTAATTTCTGGAAGAAAATGTCAAAATTGGTCTGTCACAGGCTTTCTGGTAAGCCGGACTCAACCTTGAGTTAGGGCCTAACAAGAACAGAGAGATACTTTGGGAAAACTACTGGAGCCCTGGCAAAGAAAAGCAGGAGGGGAATTCTGCTGGGAAGAAGAAAAATAAAAGAAGCTCTGAAAGGACCAACAAGCAGAAGACTTCTGTGGACACTCCTTGTTAACCCAGAAAGGGCACAAACAGTCATGTGACTTGGAAGGAGGGCTGATCCACAAAATACCCAGAGGAGGAGTAGGGAGTAGACATGGGTTGGTCAAGGAATTTGCCCCCAGTGGGGGGGACCCAGAGGCAAACTCCCTTCCCAGGCTCTGTCCAGGAATGGGTGCCCTGGAGGTCTAAATGAGCACAGGGAGCAAACTATTTTAACCTAATACACTGACTAAAAATATCAGATCACCTCAATATTTACATAGTACCACCCACACATGGTGGTTTATAAAAACAGTTCTAGAGACATCATCCATTTAATTTAAAACTCCTCACTATTCTGTCATGTGAGAAGAAAGCAATTTTCTTCTGTCATTAAAGAATATTACAAAATCATCCCAAAAGCTACTCTCTTTCACACTATAATTTTAGCCTAGAATCTTCTCAAGTCCCCTGGCTTCCTGCTCCTGTTTTAAAGATAATACACATCTTCCCCCAACTACCCCCTCACTGCCCTCCCCTCACCCCCCATCCATCCCTGCTACTAAACTCAGGAGCCTTTTAAAGAGAAATCTTATGCTGTTCCTTGAAATTCATTAAAAGAACAGGTCAAAAAACTTAAAACTTCCTAAAAAAAATCTGAATGTTGACCAGTTTTACTCCTTAAACTTACACTAATAGACTTGGTCCCATCATGAAGATTTAAATCCCAGAAACCAGGAGTGACGAGTCAGTGGATTGCAATTTGTGTAAGAGCTCGAGTGCAGTCCCTGTGATAACCAGTACCACACTAATTAGGGACTTACACAATATAAACAAAAAATAAATTACACAAAGAAAGAAACAAGTAGCCAGATCAGAGCTTAGATGAGTGTATATTTTGTCTATAGAAAACTTTATACTGTTTAAAAGCTGAGCTGCAGTACTCTACCCTTGATAAATCTTCCACTTAATTTTCAAGGATAGCTCCAAATCTAGTGTGCTGAACAAATCAGATTGCTGAAATAGAGCCTGCAGAGTCTTACAGGAATGGATAGGAAAAACCTGCAAGGGGTTAATTCCTTCCACAGGAACCATGGATGATACTTTAAGAACTTTTATTCTTATGAACTACAGTATTCATACAAAATGACCATATGCATTCCATAAGTGCTAACTTTCGGTCGTTTAATCAGAGAATAGAAAGAATTCTATGTGACTACCACAGGGCTCAAGTAGCAAATTCTGAATGCCAAACATTATGAGGAACATGCATTTTGAACAATTTGTGAAATAATCATGGGCCCAAATATATTTAAGGCAACTTAAACATTTATGAATGAGCAACTTAATAAAAATATTCTTTAGAATATGTATGTAATTTGTGAATTCAAGAAAACAACCAAACGTAGGAAATACGGTTTTAGAGACAAATAATTTGGCTAGGTCCTTAGCATTATTTGTGTTACCATAGGAGCCCTAGACTTGGATCAGGACCTCATTGAGGTACTGTGCAGACACAGAACACAAGACTGTGTGTCTATGTGTAGGTGTTGTCTTCACCTTTCCTGTTTCTCCCAGTCCACCCTCAATCCTAAACAGGACAGGGTATAAATCAATCTCATTTTGTAAAGGATAGGACAAGTTTCACCTACCCAGGTCAGATATCAGACATTACATTTTGTAACAATAAAGAAAATAAATGGATGAGTACAAAATGCATATGTACAAAGTCAGGGGAACGTGATCATAAGCAGAATTATTAATTATTTCCTTATGATCAGAGATATAATTGAAAGTGAGACCGAAGTCACTTAGCAATTTGAATTTGAAGCATTCAGTCTGCCCTGAAGATTGTGCCATCCACTTCTACCATCTAGCTAGTTTCAAAGGATACAGTACTATTTTAACATTTTTTTTGAGAGTGTAGCAATGAAAAGGGAAGCATCTATATAATATAGGGTTCTTGTTGACCTGGAGTGATTTTCAAGTTTGTTTTCTCTGTTCATTATTAGTGATGCACAGAGAAGGTGACATCTGCATAATACACTTAAGAATATACTGTGGAGACAATCATACATTAAAAGGGGGACCTGGGGAGAAGCCAGCCGTCAGAATGTAAGGCTCCAGGCTGGACCCTGGTAATGTTGGGTAAGTCTTCTAGTCTATTCTAATTAGTGAGTATATTAGCACAAAGGCTTCTAACATAAAGCTCTGTTAACACTTATTTAATACCATTGAAAAAAATCATTCTGTGACTCTGAGCATCCTTATCTAAATATTGTAGAAGTGTTTGTTCCATTTGGATTACAAACTGTGAGATGAGAATATTAAAAAGCAACAGGTGCTATTTCAGAAAAATGTTACCTTACAAGATAGCTAACAGACTCGTTAACTAACTGAGTGAACAAGGCTGAGAAAACATTTGGCTGCAGTTTATCTGAGTGTTACCTGATAGGTAATCATAGCAGTACAATCTGACTGAGAACTTTGAAACTGTTAATCAAACAGTAGATAATGGAAAGATAGGAAACTTGGTAGTTTTAAGAATCTCTTTAATGTGGCTGCATTTGTTTTATTATCTGTCAAGTTTTAATAGAAATGAAGGCAAATAAATGGCCTTTTTCAATAAAATAGATTTTTCTTAATTATTTTTGTTTTGTACATGGAATGTGTTGGAGTGCCTTCTTCCTCTTCTCCCTGATTGCAGTTTAAAGCCCTTCTCAGGTGGATTCCTACATTATCACAGGGGGTGGGGAATGATGAAGAAATAATAACAGAAAAGACTGCAGCAGCCCTAAGACAAGGGACATGCCATTGTGCTTCCCATTTCGCCCCCCATCTCGTATCCCCAAGGATCCAGTAAAGTTTAGGTGAGAAACAAAACAATCTACCTGCTTACACACCCAAGAAGCGAGACTGTTCTTTTATAACCTAGTTATAATAGTAGTGGAGGAGTATAAGTAAGTGGGGAGGGCTACCCAGGGGAACCTGTGACATGCACACCCCGCCCATTAGAAGCTGGGACAACTCTGACAGTCTGAGTAGAAACAGTCAATTCACTGAAGTCTGTAAAATGTTTTAAGTTACCCAGATTGCACTTCCACTGCCAGTTCTAAGAGTTTTTAATTCCATATTGACTAGAGAGAGACCAATGAATTGATATTTGGATATGGATTACATTCTGACAAGAGTTGACATTCTAGGTCAAATCCAGGCCCATCTGCATAAATTCTGCTTGGCAAGGCAAGTTGGCATGTATTCTTAACTATCCACAGGGGCCCTGCTGCTGCACACTATAAATTCCCTAGTCTGCACTGATGTACTCTTCTTTCAACCCACAGTACAGGGAGTCCTCAACTTACGAATGAGTTGTGTTCCAAAAGTTTGTTTGTAAGTCTGTTGTTTGGAATTCAGAATGTTTTGTATTCCCATAGAAACAGTGCTGCAAGTGGTAGTTAGATCCCCAAGCTAGCGCACAAAAGCCTATTTAACCCATAAAGTAGCTAAAATACTGTATATTTGCAATGAAAAACAGTAGAAATTGGTTTTTTATTTAACCTTGAATCATGGAGCTTGAGGAAAGGCAGGTGGGGGGGATGAGAAAGTAGGTGGAGATTCTGAAGGGGACTTCTGGGCATTCCCCGGCTGCTGGCTCTGCTCTGACTCCTGGAGCCAGCCCCTTCCTCTGGTCACCCACCTTCCTGTGCTCAGCAGTGGCTCTGGCAGCCTCCATCCCCATCCACCAGCCATCTTCCTCTCCCCTTCTCCCCCGCTTCCTGGGCTGCACCCAGCCCCTGCTGCCCCTGCTTAGCAGGAAACCACAAGTGGAGCGACTCCAGAAGAGCAGGGAGCAGCTACGCAGCCAGTGTCTGAAGAGAAGAAGTGGTTCCCCTTTAAAGCTTCTTTCCAGCCATTGACTGTGTGACCAGCACTTCTGCCACTCGCTGCCACCTGTGCCTCTTCCCCGCTCTCCTGAAGCTGTAGGCGAGCTTTTGTTTATATGTTCAGATGTTCATAAGATGCATGTTTGTAACTCAGAGAGGGCCTGTACATCAGTGCACCCTGGGGAGCTGGTCCATGAGGCAGCAGGAGAGTGGCAGGGAGCTCCTCGGGAGTGGGGGAGGAGCCCATGGCTGCCAGCCCCACCCCCAGGCACTATAGAGTAATCAAGTAACCAATAAGAATTCATGAGGTTAATTGACTATTCAGTTAACCGATATTAATCATCCCTAATTCAGATTTGACTACCCTGAAATCTCAGGAGAGTTCTGGAGATTTTTTCAATCCCACAGAGACTGGAATGAAAACTGGAAAATAGGCCTCTTTCCTTTTAAGTGGTTCCCCACGAGCACTGGATCCACCTGCCCCTCCCCTTCCCCTCCCCCAGTGCTACTGCCTCTGATAGAGCGGCAGCAGTGTAGAGGGTGAGTGAGGGCAGGCAGGAACATGTACACATGGGAAGCCAGCTTTCAAGCTCATATGAGCTGCTGCCCCCTCCCCCTAGTGCTCCTGCCTATCTATCAGCTGTGCAGTCTGTGTCTGAAGAGAATAAGTGGTTCCCCTTTAAAGTGGGGCTTCTTTCCAGACACTATCTGAGTGACCACCCCCTGCACCTCAGGAAAGAGGAGGCTGCTGCATGGGATGCCGGCGCAGCCTCTGTCCCCGGGAGCTCGGGCCTCTCACGGACAAAGGCTGCTGCTGCCCTGCATTGCTGCCTCTGAGAAGGTACATGTACACAGCAACGTTATTTTGAAATAAGTAGCGTTATTTCGAAATAACTTTGTCTGCGTCTACACAGCAGGCAGTTATTTTGAAATAATGTCAAAATATTGTCAAGCTGGAGGACGACTTACTCTGACTTCTGTAACCCTCATTGTACGAGGAGTAAGGGAAGTTGGAGGACGAGCGCTCTATTTCGAAATAAGTGCTGTGTAGACGCTCCCAATTTCAAAATAAGCTATCCAAGTGTAATTTTTATAATGCATTTATTTTGAGGTCCTTAGAGAGAGAAAACTATTGCTGACTCCAGTAGAAGTATTGTGTGGTAAATTCAAGTTTGTCCTTTCATTAAAATGGTCCCTCTTTATGAATGGAATGTCAATGTTAAGTGTAAAACTGAAAGTCAAGATTAACTTTCATGATATTATAGTGGTGCCATATGTCAACAATACCAGTTGCATCAAGCATGCATTCGATTACAGAATAGTTGGTTCCATTGTAAGACCCATCAGCTCTCTAGTGGACTTGAGGAGCTGGCAAAAGGACAATCTAGACATTTATTTGTTAGAATAATAATAAGTGTCAAAGTCCAAAGCCCCTCAGGATAAGAACTATTACTCAATTGGAAGTACATTCTTACCTTAAAAATTGGGCTGCACATATTCAAAATGAACGATAGACTTCCACATATTAATACAAGTTTGACCAGTGTAGGTGCAAGTAACAAAAGCTGCTGGGTACAAATATTTATTAATGAAATTAGCACAGCATGGGTAATGTGTAATGAAAGTTGAGCATGTTAGTGTTCCAAATGAATAATACATAGGATCAGCATGTTGCCTGACAAATATTTGACCCTTTAGCAAAGAAAGTGTTGAAAGAGGAAAAAAACCCCAAAACTGAAAAGGCCTTTTAACCTCTCCACTCTGTTGCAAAGACTCCAAAAAGCTTGTGTACATTCTGTGCATCTGAAGAAGTATGTATTAGAACGATTGATTCCTTGATCAACCGTGAAAGAAAATTGAAAGTGGTAGAACTACAGAGTAGAAGAGTTATTTTTCAAAGGGAAAACACCCAAATGGAAATACTCACAGAGGCAAAGTTACTTGTTCAGTTCTGAAAAGGAGCAAGGCAGCATACAAAAATACAGTTGATATCCTATAGAGTTCACAATTCAAGAAGCATATGAATATCCAAAACAATTAAATCTGACCACGTTGATGAAAAAATCCATCCAGAATCCTAACTCCGCAGTCACAGCCTTCTCTAGAGCTGGCAACAGATGGCCCAAGCCACCACAAGAACACTTTTGAGAGAGCATCTCCATCTGAATCTTAGTTATACTGAGGCACTTTTACAACATGTGTAGAAGGGCTTAAAGTGCTTCAAACGTTGAGTGGCATTAGGAGGCTTTAATGTGAACAAGAATGAGGACCAGGCCACCCCTTTCTATACTTGAGGTACCACTGTTCCACTGGCACTGAATCTTGCCCATATTGGGCCTATAGCCAATTCCACCTTGGGGGAAAGGAAGGGAACCTTTCTTTGGCATATTTTGTTTTAATGGCTGCCATTTTAAGCTGCTCACAGGCATTAGAATGCTATAGTAAGTCCCAGGGGGAAATTATTGTGGGCAAAGTATTGATGACATGGGGTTCGGTGCATCATAAATTGATTTTTGTAAGTTTTTGTTTCTGAGAGCAAATGAGTAAATGTAATGAATGGGATAATTTATTCTGCAAATAAATTAGTAAGGGTGTAAATTGATAATATTTGGAGCTGGGGAATAATACTATGCAAGAATATACTGGCAGGAGGATGGACTAGCTGACCTAATAAGTCTTTTCCATTTAGATCTGGTCCTACGACATTAGGGAGTGTTGATATTAAAAATGGATGTACAACCGGGTGTATTTAGTTCTACTGCTGTTGATTTTTGGTTTAGTGATCATTGCTCAGGAAAATGAAGACTGTTGAAAGGAAGAATGAAAAAGGTCAAATTCTCTTTAAGATGTGTTTGGAATCTGTTATTTTTTGCCTTTTGCTTAGTGATCAGGAAATGGACTCTCTTTTTTCTAAGCTTGCCATCTGGCATAATCATCACTTGATAACAAGAAAAAAATCTTGCTCTCTGTGTATTGATTTCTAATGAAGTAGGAAATTCAGTTGATAAATTCACAGAGAGACATGAAATGAAGCTGTTCCCATTTGTTATCCTCAGATTGCATGTAGATCATATTGGCACGTCTACACAGCAGGGCTAAAGCTGAAATAAGCTACCAACTTGAGCTACGTCAATTGCGTAGCTTAAGTCAAAGTACCTTATTTCGGCTTTTAGCACTGTCTACACAGCAGGAAGTCCAAGGAGGTGCACTCTTCCTTGGATTTCCCTTACTCCTTGTAAAATGAGGGTTACAGGAATCAGGGTAACTGGTGTTATTCCGAAATAACATAGTCCACGTCTACACTACAAGCAGTTATTTCGACATAACATTGAAATAATGTTGAGCTGGAGGACTACTTACTCTGACTCCTGTGACTCTCTTCCTTGAACTTTCTGCTGTGTAGACAGCACCAAAAGCCAAAATAAGCTATTTCAACTTAAACTATGCAATTGATGCAGCTCAAGTTGCGTAGCTTATTTCGGCTTTAACCCTGCTGTGTAGACATGCCCTCAGAGTAAAAAGTTATGTTGAAATAACTGCTTGTAGTGTAGATGCAGACTGTTATTTTGGAATAACATCAATTATTCCAAAATAAAACTGCTGTGGAGATGTACCCTATGTGATTATGGTTGATCTGCGTTTTGAGGATAAGGAGGAAGAGTTAAAAAAAAAAAAACCTGTTTAAATAACAAATCTTAGAAAAAAAGGGAAAGGATAAATATGGACAGAAATGGGAGAGAGGTGCGCACGCACACACACACACACACACACAAAGGAAATGCTTCTTTCTGGTTTAAGGGACACTGCCAAAAGTTCACATGAATAGAAGAGTTGGCATGCTTTTTTATGTAAGTAATATACAATCCTTTAACTTTGTTTTTCCCTGTAACATGACAAATAGAGAATAGCTACATGAGAATACAAACTGAAACTCTTTTATAAATCTATTCCTTTAATGAGGCTACACTAATTTGCATCTTCCAGAGATCTGCCTTTGTGTTTATACTTTGTTTTCATAATCTGAGCTGAATGAAATGCATGAAGAAAAAAGGATTATCCTAAATGATCAGAAATACACTACATTTTTAGAAAGTTCAGTGATTTAGTTGCTAGGTTAAAATATGTATATGATTGAAATTGATATAGCCATTCAGTCCAGAATAAACAGATTATCTTCCTATGTTTTCAAATGCAAATGAACTACCTTCCAGCCCCAGGAGCAATGGTAACAATGGGGTATAATTAGATGGAAATAATAATTTAAAAAGTAAACAAGCTCAATATGAGGAAAATCTCTCAAATGATGAGATCTGTTTGGTAAACTACACTAGAAAAAGGGAGGTAGAACCCTGTTGTCAAGACTCCTGAAGTCACTGATCAAGTGTTTATATCCTTGATGTTTGTAAATCCAAATTATTTAACTGGACAACATCATCCTCAGGGAGCAGACAATGACCTGGGCTAGTACTCAAGCCACTGGGGACAATAAGCTGTTGTTAAACATTCATTCTTGTTAGAGATTGTGCATGAAGGGTGCTGCTAGGTGTAAAGATGGGGGACAGATGAAAGATGTCAGGATAAGTGCAGTTTCTTTAAAATTATAGATGGAAGCTAGTCTATAGTGAAAGGGCTTACATAGAAATTATGTAATGCATAAAGAGAAAAAGAGCACTGTTGAGATAATACTGTGTTAGTTTTTCTCAAAATATTAAAAAATAGTTAAAATGAAAAGAATACTTTTTGACAAATTCAAAATGAAAATTTTCAAAACACTCATGTTTTCATTTTTTTGTTTATCTCCTCAATTTCCTTTTCTTAAAAAAAAAAGAGGAATAAAAATGGAGAGGCGTACAAACAGAAAATATAAATTATCCCACTTATACAAACTAAAGCATTTAAAAAACTAAAAATGCTGATAGTGAAATTGTTTTGATTTTCTTCTAACAAAAAAATCAAATTTTTGAGAATTATTTTCAGTGAAGTTTTCTTATTAAAATACTTTACAATAAAGAAATGTTTGGTAACCGTACTGTCTTATTATCCTAATAAAGTCTCTAGTAAATATGGGAAACTGTGAGTTTGTGACCCTTTACTATTGTCACATGACAAAAATGCAACACTGCCCATAAAAATAGATTGTTAGGAGCATGATTTGTAATTAGCCTAATTGCATGAGAAAATAGCAAAGTCTTTTACCTTGTAAAATTAGAAAATCGTTTCCTTAAACACAGTTGGGGCAATTTTCATTAAACACATACTTGTATTTGCTCTGATCAATGAACAAATTAACACGTTTCATCAGAGGCGTAGCAAGGGTGTTATGCGCCCAGAGGTGAAGGCAAAATTGGCGCCCCCCCGGCAAATGGCGGGGCCCCAAACCTGGCACATAGCTGAGCTCGACTCTGGGAGGAGTGGGGGGAGCTTGTACCGCGTCTTACCTGACCCCCTCCAGTTTGGGGCTGGGTCCCCCATGCACTAACCCTTTGGCAGAGGTAGAGGGAGTTGGGCTGGGGGCAGAAAGGCAGAGAGGAGGTAGCTCCAGCCGGTGGCGGCAGGCAGAGGAGGAGCAGGTGAGCAGAGGGATGACAGGAGGAGTGTACGGGGACTATACTGGCACCTCGCTAGTGTGGCACACAGGGGCCACTTCCCCTCCTCCCTCCCCCACGCCCTCTGCACTACACCACTGTAAATAATCCACCTCTTAGGATATTTATTGTTTAATGAATTACTTATTTTACTAACTACAGACATATAAATTATATAGTTTTGTGGTTTCATTCTGTTAAATATTTTTTTCTCTTTAATTTGTTCATATCCCGTTCTCATTAAATTCATGTCTTTTACATTAAAAAATGTCAAATTCTTAAATATGTAAGTTTTATAAAACATGAGAAAATTTAATGTTATACAACCTAAATTTGAATTTCATCACTATATTTCATTCAAGCCTTTAAAACCACTGTTATAGCAAATGAGTAACACATTGCTTTAATGAATAAAAGTAAAAAAGATTTTGAGCATATCAAATTTATTGTAATAGAGAGGTAGCCATGTTAGTCGAATCTTGGTAAAACAAAAAGAAAAAAAGTCTTTAAAGTGCTACATAACTAACAAGATACCTAATAAATTTTATTATAAGCAATCTGTAATGTTTCCTAACTTCCCATTTACTTACCTAGTTAACCTAATTGTTTTTCACATTATCGCACAGCAAAAAACTACACAAGAGTTATCAATGTAAGAGATTAACTTACCTGTTAAAATAACACTCCGAAAAACTTTTAAATAAAACTAACACATAACACACACCCTCGCTTTCTTAAAGGCACTTGAAGCAATAAGTAGCCTAAGGCTGAGGATAGCCTGCAAGCGTGGCTTTCTGTCTGCCATGAGGGCTTTTTCCTTCAGGCTGCCATGAGATTCTATCCTTAAGTGAAGGAGAGAGGTCTCTCTGAGCTGCTCTTCCAAATTTCACACAAGCCATTCAACTGAAGCCATAGATATCAAGATTCAAGGCCAACTTTGCCTTGAGCAGACTGTCTCTCCAGGTATTCACAATCACAACATCGGAACATGTATAAGACTTTTAGTTGAGAAAGCCACGCTAATCCCAAGTCTCTGCTATGACTGGGAGATGGAAAATCGGCAACAAAACGTGGGGTGATCTATCACTTCAGTAATGCCAACTCCTTTAGAATTGATGCTCTGATTATCCAGCACCAGCTGAGGTAGAGTGGGCACTGTGTGTATGTCTGATACATTTTTACCAAAACTCCTACCTGCCCAATTCACCAAAGGAGAAAGGAAACAGGGAGGCAAAAAGGAATGGAATAGTATAGATACTTTTTTATAAGCTTCAGAGGGGTAGCTGAGTTAGTCTGTAACAGGAAAAACTTAAAAAACAACAAAACAGTCTAGTAGTACTTTAAAGACTAACAAAACATGTAGATCAGAGGTAGGCAAAAGGGCCTCTATGGGTCGGATCCGGTCTGTGGAGGCCCTGCTGCTCCCCTGCCCCCAGGCCAATTAGGGCGTGGAGCGGGAGAGCACGTGAAGCTTTCTCTGCTCTGCCCCCACCCAGCGAGCAGCACATGGCACTTCCAAGCACCACATACTCCTCGCAAGGCAGGAGTAGGCTTCCCGCGCTCCTCCGCCCTTGAGCCTTGATTGGCCTGGGGGTGGGGGAGTGCACGAAGCCTCCTCCTGCCCTACCAGAGACATGGGTGCCTAGTGGGAAGGAGAAGGCAAAGGGGCTCCCCCACCCCAACCAATCATGGGGCTCCCCCACCCCAGCCCCACCCCTTCCTATTTAGTCCCCGCCCCTTCCATAGTGACCCAGGGCTACTTCAAACATTTTTGAAGTGGCCCCTGGGCAAAAATTATTGCCCACCCTTTATGTAGATGGTATCATGAGCTTTCGTGGGTGGAAGAGGGCTGTGCCCACAAAAGCTCATGATACCATCTACATCAGGTATGTCAAACAGGCTTCTGGCGGGCTGCATGTGGCCCAATCGAATTTTTTTGTGGCCTGCCACAACATTTTATAAAAGAATAAAGTGTGGCCCGCTGGCCACTCGGAGCACGTGGCTGAGTGCAGATCACGGCTGGCTGGGCTGCTCTGCATAGGCATCAAGTGCCTGCTCACAGCTGGCTGCTGTGCTCACATCTCCCCAGCGCCCGAGGAAGAAATGTGTGGTGGCAGCAACACTGGCTCTGGGACCCAGGCATTAGGTATGGGGGGGAGGGGCTGGGAGTGCCTGGGTCTGGGGGATGGAGGAGGCATTGGGTTAGAGGGGGTTCTCTGGGGAACAGAGGAATTGGGTTAGAACAGGGGATATGGAGTGCCTGGCTCTGGGGCAGTGGAGGGGGATATTTTGTTAATGTTTTGGTTTTTACTTATTTATTTCCAAATAAAATCACAAAACGTATATTAATTGTATATCAAATATATGTCAATTTTTTGCAATTGTATGAATAATTATATGTTTATGCAAAATCTCAAACTTACAAAGTATCTGAAATTTTCACAGAAGCCTGTTCTATTTGATTGACCATGGTCTATACGTGTTTTTATTTCAACAAAACAAGTTATGTATCATATACATATATTTAAATTAAAAATTATTTTATGAGTAAATAACAATTTTACACATAAAATTATTGTATTATATTAAAACAAGACCTGAAAAAATTATAAAATATACCTAAAACATAATCTATAATAAATAATTACAACTTTCCAATGGAAGTACATTTTCTTTGGTGTCCCTGAAAGCTATCCGTTTTCATTTGTGGCCCTCAGTGGGCTTCAAGTTTGACAAGCCTGATCTATATGTTTGTTAGTCTTTAAAATGTAACCAGATTATTATTTTTTTAAGTTTTTCCTTTTGTTATAAAGTATCTTTTATTTAAAAAAAATTATAAGTAACCCCAATGCACCCATCTCTCCCCCCAGAGCCAGCCCCTCACCAGCGTCTCCCCCATCCCAAAGCACTCACCCCTCCCACAGAGCCAGACCCCCCAGAGCCCCATCTGAATGCACTCACCCTCCCCGAACGAGCCCTCCCCAGCACCAGGAGCGCCCCCGAGTCAGGCGCGGGAGGAACGGAACAGCCGGGTAAGGGATTCTAACCTTTAAAGGGGCCGCTGCTGCCACCCGGCCCTGCTGCCTCAGCTTGCAGCGTGTAGAGAGCTGGGAGCACTTAGCCAACTCCTGGTCTCTGTTCAAAAGCATCACATGGGCCAGAGCAGCGTGCGCTTCGCTCCCAGCCCAGCCCAGCACCCCCCTGGCATGGCGCCCGGGGGCAAATGCCCCCTGCCCCCCCTTCGCTACACCTCTGCATTTCATGTAGTACTATAAAATTATTTCCCCCACAAAAGATAAGCTATGCAAAGGACTTTGTTTGTTTGTTTGTTTTGTTTGATTGTTTGTTTGTTTGTTTGTTTGAAATAAGCATAACACATATGCAAAGTTGCTGGTTAGTTGTTCCTTCCATTTTCCTATACAGGGTAGCATTATATCAATTATTGGGCACACAAAAAATGAGGAACTGTAAATCAATGTAATACCACTAGATGATCATTATGAATAGTGAACTGTCACTAAGTATCATTAACTATGCAGTCTTGAAAGAGAAAGATTAGTAGAGATTTTCAGCTGATTGCATTCCAGGAGACACATGGTTATCTAAGGCTATGGTTATGTCAAAAAATCCCTGAAGCAAAATGAGCAATGTACTCAGAAGTAAGACATCTGCGCAAAATGTTTTCCATGGAATATCAAGTCAGTGGATTTTGGCATTTCATTTTTAATTAAACAAGTCACCAACTCTTCACCTTTACAGTTTTACATATGTTTTAAGGAACCCTTCTTTCACGCATGAGAGTGAAGACATGAAAGTCAAAAGGTTAAATTTCACTTCTTGTAAGATATCTCTGTGGGATAAGCAGAAGCTGAAGTAGCAGAAAAAGCATCCTTCACCTTCAAAGAGTCTTATCAACATCAGGGGCACTGACAGCTTCTGTGGGCCCCCAGGCAAGGTGTGCAGAGATTTAGCACCATGTCCCTGGAACAGGGTGACCTAGGACAGAAGGGCCTGGGCCAGGGCAGCCAGCCCTTAGCACCGCCCAGCCCTCAGCTCTAGTTCCCCCTTCCCCAGCCTTCAAAACCGCACGGCATGCATGTCACAGTGGTCCAGCAGCAATTTAAAGGACCCGGGGCTAAATCACCAGGCCACAGGGCAACTGCCTCTTTGCTCCTCCCCCTCCCCCCCCGCGTTGGCAGGCCTGATCAACACCACTACTTTATGATGTACGCATCTGTCCTGATCATGAGGGTTAGCCAGCAGCCTGGGAACTAAGGGGTTAACCTTACCTAAGTCAGGTAGATTCAGCCAATAGGAATATAGGTAGGAATTTCAAACTAGGATAAAGGAATGTTTGGTTTCTCCCTCCTTTGTCCTGGGCAGTTTCTCTCCAGCTACTGAGGGAGTCAGACAGAATGTCTCCCTCCAAGAACAGACTCTTCTGTAAGTAGGGTAAAGTTTATATAAATCTATTAGGTTTTATTGTTTCATGGTTTGGGAAATGGGATCTGATGTCTGTGCATTTAAAAATGGGCTTTGCTCTCTTTTGTAACTAAGTTCTTGGCCGATGGTGGGGTTCCCCCACCATGAGTATTACTTTGTGACTTTTCCATCTAGTCATGATGCTTGCAACAGGAATATTGTGGTGATAATACAAGTTCTTTCTCTTTTCTTTTTATTAACCTGGTATTGGTTAATTTTGGTGTCCTGGTTTGTACTTTAGGGGTGAGATTTCCCAAGTGATCTCTCCCCCCTGATTTTCTTATCATTACTTGGGTGGTGGCAGCGGAGTTTTTATCCCCAAAATCTAGGCTGTTAAGATTTTGGGAGGGGTGGGGGGGGAGTTTTTTACCAAATCCTGGAAAGATAAGGTTTCTGGGTACTTTTGCGGGCCCCCACTTCTGCATTTATCGTGTCAGAGTGGGGAAGGAGCCATGACAGCATCAGAATGTAAGCATTAAGTGCATTTTTATTACTTCCACATTTGAGGGAGGGCAGTAGACAGAGGGGGGGTCTAATGTGTGGGTGATGAGATGATCTCCCAGTGTGCAACATTCGGAGGATGCTGTCAATACTTAATTTATGCTGGTTCTCACCAGGACTGAGCCACAGAACTGCCTAGGCTGGGCAGTTCATAGCCTGGCACCTGTGAGCTCCTGGCCAGAAGCCACCATTCTCTGGGATCAAGAGGCAAGGAGAAGAGTGGTCCTGGTTTGCAAGGCTGCAAAAGGGAGATCGGGGCAAAGTGGGGGGAGAAGCAGTGAGACTTGGGGTTGGGAAGTGGCAGGAGCCAAGGGGAATAGGTGGAGAGCCTGGGGAGGCAGCATAGGTTGTGTAATAGGGAGGTAGCTAGGGGAGACAGCAAGGGCCAGAAGGGATGGATGACCAGTGGAGCGCTATGGGGGCAAGGGTTCCAAAATACAAGTTTGCTTTGGGTGCTCTTCTCCCTAAGACCAGCCCTGATATTTCTCTTTGCCTGAGGAAGGAAAGAGGGATCCCATACTGCCAGTGTGAGTGCCCTAATCTGAGCCATCAAAATGAGAATGGGTTCCCTAATGCTTACTGCTTGAAATAGTTCCCCCTGAATTAACTGTTCTTTTGGCAAGTTGTAGGGCAAGACTCTCTATACAGCCATACAGCCTCTTGGTTAAGTTCTGGCAGGAGAGGTTGGTTCAAATCCCCACTTAAATAACTGAGAAGCAGTTTCAAGGGGTCTTTTTTGCAGCGTAAGTGTGGGACCTGGAATTTGGCGCATAGAACTAAAGGGTTCCCACCTCACTTATATTCTTGTTTTGGCAAGGTCAAGAGGAAAATGGGGGAAGAGCAGATCATCAGAGCTTGAGAGGCACAGAGGAGAAGGGGCAGAGAGGAGACCTTGGTGCTGATGAATTCTCTGCACCCACTAATTTTGCCCATGGGTGTCCCAGCCCTAGAGCACCCATGGCATCTGTGCCCCTTTCTGACTAGGCTACTTGATTCAATTGTTGGAGATCCTGGTTCAAATCTCCCATCTGCCCATTCACCGGTAGTTTGCACAGGGATTTTCTGACTCTTGGGTGACTGCCCTTTGAAGTAGGACATCCTTATTCAACCCCAATCTCTTTCTCAGGAGGCCATTATCTTCTTGGGACCTAGAGGGGATGTAGACACGGATTGCCCATCATTGACTCTCAGTGGGCACTCCCAGTTCAAACCCTTTGCCAGAGAAGGGTAGTGACCTTGGTGTGCAACCCAGCAGAAAGTCCTGATATTTAACCAGGTACCAAAACCACTGGACAACAGAAGGATTTACAGATTAGAGCTGGCCTGACTGATATTTAATTATTTGGTGACATTGGACTAGCTTCATCAAGAAAGACTGAGGGAGCTTTCACACCGGAATACTTCCCAGTTCAGTAATTAGGACATTCACTTGTGAAGAGATCAAGGTTCAGTAAGAAGAAATGGGATTTGTACCAGAATGTCCCCTACCTAGGGAGCAGTACACAAAGCCCTTGACTGTAGGGGACTCTTGCAAGGACTTCTTTGGCCCATTTAATATGTAATAAAAGAGGGATGGCTTCAACAGAAAAGACAAAGGGAGCCTTCCCCAGCAGAGTACCTCTGAGTCCAGCAGTTAAGACATTCACTCAAGAAAGGGGAGACAGCTCTTCAAGTTCTTGCTTAGCAAGCCAAAGGGAGAGATGAACCAGTCACACCCATGTGCTGAGTAGGTACCCAAACTGCAGGACCCCAGAGGGATTCTTGGATGACATCTGGCCCAATATCTATTTAATGAAAATGGCACAGGCTCAAGAAACTGCAAACAGTAATTCACATCAGCCTAACCTATAGGTTGGTGACTGGGGTATTCACTGGAGACAACACAAATCCTTTCTTTTCAGGCTCAGCGAGGAGAAATTGAACCACATTCTACCATTTTGCAGGTACCCAACATACCTTACATTCCACAGTGCTTCCTCTGTTTCTTGTGAGATTGTTACATACCTGCCTACTGACCCCACAAAACAGGTTAGCTAAAGGAGGGACCTGCGACTGTGGGGGCCTGCTTTTGTTCCTTTATCCATTCACACATCCAGGTGGAGTTCCTCTGGGCAGCGTCCGCTGACTCTCTCAGTGCTTTCAAGGAGCAGTAGGCACTGTTCTGCTTCCAAATCCTTCCAAATCCTTTGTTTTGACCCTTTGATTATCGCACCTGCCTTTGTTTTCTTTTTAGTTGTCGCAAGTACTCATTTGGTTTCTTGGACTCTATAATTCCTCCCTGTAAGCTGGGGGGAAGGTCCTTTGCATCCTCCACACTTCCTGGACTCCAATAGGACCGCACAAAACAGCTGTGAGGGAGAGGGTGCCGTTGTAACCTTTTGTAACAAAGTGGGACTATTTTGTAATCTGTTTATTACAGAAGGGATATTTCCTCGAATTAACTGTTACTCCTCATTGCATGAGGAGTTACGAGGACTTACGAGGAGTAACAGTTAATTAGAGGGAAGGGTTTTGGATCGGACTACCGCGTCTACACGTGGCAAGTTAATTCGGGCTACCGGCTTTTTAAAATGGTGACCAGCCGCGAATATGCTAATCAAGTGCAGGATATTTAAATCCCGTGCTTCATTAGCAACTTCGGTATGCTTCATTTGCATCCCTAGTTCGGACTAGGGAGCAAGTGTAGACATACCCAGAGAGCACCTGGTGGCAGTGGTGAGCTGATCCCCTGCCTCGGCTTGGCTCCTGGGGACAGTGGATAAGAGAACCAGAGTCTCCCTGGGGCACTCACTTGAGCAAATGATTACCTCTAGTAGGACTGCCAACTTTCCTGACAAGATGGGGTGAACACCATTCATGGCAATGGCTTCCAGTCCATCTGATCAGCAAAGTTGGCAACCTTAATCCCTATTCAAATCCTTTTCCATCAGGCTGGGGCAGGGGTAGGAAGGGAACTGAACCACATTTTAGAAGCTATCCTTGCATTCCACAGCCAAAAAGCCCTCAGGGGCTGTCTCCATTTCCTGTGAGATAGTTAAGTACCAGCCCAATGCCCCATAAAGCATCCAACCGTTGGTGATGAAGTGGAAATATTTTGTAATATATTTATAAAGCCCATGTGTGCCTTTAATTTCCCCTAGATTCTGCATTGTTACTTAGGGGGTGAAAAAGGATGGTTGATCTCAGGGCAGGCTAAGTTACAAGTGCGAATGACACCTAGCTGCCAGGAATTAAGTGGGTTTTTGGAAAAGTAGGTGCTGGGGCCTTAGAACCCATATTAATGGTGCATCTGAGGACAACATGGGAAAGCCAACCATCCAGACATTGACATCTAGCAGCCAATGACTTGTAGAGAAATATGGATGTCTCCTTCTGTCTTTAAGGAGTCTGAGCAGCATTTCCTCAGCTTAAGAAGAAAGGATTGGGGGAGGTGGGTGCTAAAAACTGGCTGCTGGAATGAGATGTGACTCTCCCCAGAGCCTGCTGAAGGAGGTCAGATGGAAGGAAGATGACAGAGCTTGGCCAGTCTCTGAGTTAACCAGAATGGGCTGAGTTTAACCTTCAGTTCTCTGTGTTGCTCTCAAAGTGTCCTACATGGTGTTCCACTTGATTAATAAATCCAAGTGTTTGCACAGCAGCGTGGAAGTGTCAGTGCAAATTCTTGATGAGGAATACTTACTAATCCTTGATGTGCATACAAGTGTCCAGGAGGGCTCTGTCTTTGTTGGACTCACTGAGTGAAGCCTACAGTGTCAGGCAAGAGTGCTGGAGACCCAGATGGTCAATCTAAGGAGGTGGTGAAGCTATGTGGCTTAACCAAGCAAGTGAGCATATTTGATGGAATGAAGCAGTTCCTCCAACAGCCCATTCCAAAGGTGGGTGACTGCTCAAGGCATTGTGGTCAGGGGGGCACCACCAGTACTTCATTTGGGCCAGGGCTTGCCCGATCTGAGCCATGGCAATTCATAGCCCCAACCAATGTTCCCTCCAATCATTTCTATCCACACATGTATATTCTCCATCATGTGTGGTATATGTTATTTTATGTGCACTGAGGCATGTGCAAATGTGCCCTAAGAGAAACATAAAAACTAGCTGTGGGCACTCTGCTAATCAACTGGATGGCATTTAAATCTCTCCTGAGTGGCCACACAAATGCCCAGCTTACTGGGAACACTGGCCCAGCCCCTCTGGGCTCCCAGCTACTAACCACGGCTCTCCATCCACCTTGCTCTGAAACTGTGCTGCCATCTACAGCAGTGCAGAAGGGTGGTGGCATCACTGGCTTCATACCTGGACTCCTGGCCCACAGATACCACTTGCTGGCCACAATGCTCAAGAAGCAAGGAGCAGAGTAGGGCACACCTGGGTTGCAAGAGAGTCAGGACAACAAGGGTATGCAGGAGTGGCAAAACACATTTTCCCTTAGTCATGAATAATCTACTGCCAGGGATTTTTGTGACTCATCTCAGCTAGCTGAAACTGCCATAGCAACAGTAATTGGGTGAAGCAAAATGAAAATAGAAATCATGCAATACAAAGTGATGGAACAAGATGAGGATGGCTTGTACTCTTTAACTGCAAATGGATTACTCAGGGGAAACCTGTGATGTTTTTAGTGTGATGTTTTTAGTAGTGCTAGCTGAAAAATTTAAAAAATTAAGAAACTGGCTTTCCCACTATTTCTTACCTTTCTTCAATTCAGATGAAGAAAACAGTAACTAAGACCATGTTTACATGACATGGACCACAGCATCCTAGATATGGGTGTTGCACTGTGCTAGTATAGACCTGTAGCATAGACCCAACCTAGGGTGACAGAATGGGGTTTTATTTTTCATTGCTGTAGGAATGCTAGCTCCCCATACATTGGCAGTAGGTAGATGGAATCTTCCTTCTGTCAACTGAGTTGCATCTATTCCAGCTGGAAGGTTGACAGAGCTATAGCACAGCAAAGTGGATTTTTCACTCCCCTGAGATCAAAGCAATGGCAACTTAAATTAGAAGGGTAGATCAAGGGTGAGAAATATATTTGTGTCTCACTTGGATTGTCTGCCATATGAAAAAAAAAGTAAGAGGATTGTATTGTTTCTTTATCTCACTTAAAGAAAATTAAAGAGTGAGAAAGTGGTGCCTTTAAAAGTGAATTTTTCTCTCTCCAATTTTTCTCCAATCGTACAGAGGTGGGATGAAGAAACCCAGAGGGAATAAATCTTTGACAATTTTATAATGAAAATTTTCAAAATAATGAATATTTATCCAGACATTTCAAATGAAAAAATTAGATTTGAACCTCCACCCCAAAAAACCAACCAACCCTGATTTTTTTTTTAAAGAAAGCTGGCTAGATAAATGATCTGGTTATGTTCCTAGTCTTGACTTTATTCATTTAACTAGTTTATTTAAAAATAATAATTTGCTACTGAAAAAAACACAAGTTGCTGAAAGGGAAGAAGTCTCCATGGAAACAATTATTTAAAGTGGGCAGTAAAACAACATCAAACAAAGCAACCTAGGGAAATATATTTTCCCTCAAACTCCAAACAATACTCACCAATACACCACAATTATTTTTAAAAATATGTTATGCTCATATAGAGCAACAAGAAGTGAACATATAGAATGCTTCAAATTGGAGAAGTTTATACAGAAGAAAGGCTAGTGGGGAAAAAAGTGTTTATGTACATTTTGATAAAATGGGGAAAAAATTCTGGACTCTATCTTCATAGCCCAAGGGCAAGATCCTTGCAGTCGATGGAATTTTGCTCATATACTGACTTGGTTAAAATTAAAGATTTGACACACAATGAACATCAATGCTCATATCTGCATTAAAGATCTTTCATTAAATCAACCAATCAATCCCTTGCTTTGTTCGTCTAGGACATGTGTTTATATGGCCTTCTTCCCCATCTTTGAGTGTTTCACTGTAATTAATTTACCCTTTAACACCCTTGTGATGCAGCAAAGCACTTGTACGCCTTTTTACATATGGGAACTGAGACACAGAGACATTAACTGCCCAAGAATACACGGGAAGTTTGAGCCCAGATCTCTTGAGGCCCAGTCCAGTGCTTTTATTATTAATATTAATTTATTACAGTAGGCCTAAGGACAAAGCAAAAATATGGCTCCATTAGCCACAAGATCAACATTCCTCCATTAAGCCAGTCTTTCAAGAAGTTTTGCAACGTGTTGGCTGGCATTTCCCTTTCTGAAATTGGATTTCACCAGCTTATCCCATCATTTTCTGCCTCAAAAAATGGTCAGTCTGAGCAATCAGCTATTCATTCACTTGCTCTTTTTTTTTTCAGTTACACATCTGAGCTCACTATACATTCAACTGGATGTTTTCAACATTAACTGTCCATGCTGGTTTTGCTCAGGAAAGTGATTAGATTAGTTAAAATGCAGTTTCCTACATGAGGGTGGGGGAATGTAAGGCCCAGGCGCTGGATGCAACCCCCAGCTTGCCTGGATCTGGCTCCTGTGGCTCAGGACTTCCCCCAACAGTGGGGAGCCCATGATTGTGAGGGGTGGTTTTTGTTTTTTTTCACTTGTATGCAGCCCTTGACTGATTTTTCTGTGGGTCAGTGGTCCTGACCCAAAAAAGGTTCCCCACCCCCTGTCCTACATACTTCTTATTTCCTATACGTCTGCCATGAAAAGAAAAACCACCCTGCAGCTAACCAAACACACAGGCAACATGGTTAAAGTTTCCACCTTTTCTTTGCTAAGTTATGGAAGGTGACAGTCTGAACAGTCTGTCCCATTTAAAATGCATAAGATACCACAAAGTTATCAGAAAGGAGCATCTTCCAGGGTTGAGAGTTCAACTGCAAACACAACTCAAATAACTTCTCATAAGAAAAAATGCAGCACTTGGTAAACATACAATATTCCCAGTGTGTACAAGACAACATTGTTATTCACATGAAGAAATCTACTTCTGATGACAAACTGCTGTAGGTTAGTAGATTCGCATTGTGCTCTGTAACTACAGTAAAAAAAACAACCCATAATCAATAATGCAGAAGTGAATTTTTGATACACTATGAGGATATATTTTAATTAAAAAACTTACAACCAATTAATATGTACTTCTCTATATAGCACTGACTTTTGCAAACTCCACATTTCCGATCATGATGGGTACATTTTAGGTCGCAACTTTAGACAACTATTTTCAGAGTTGATCACCCATAGCCCCACATGAAGTCTATCAATGCTGTAGTTACTCAGTATCTATGAAAAAAATGAGAAAATGGCAAGTATTAGGCTTGTGAAAATTAAGGCAAACAAAAGTAATGAACACTGATAGAAATAAACTTAAAAAACAACAAATGGTCTGGTAGTATTTTATAGACTACAAAACATATAGATGGTGTCATGAGCTTTCATGGGCACAGCCCACTTCTTCAGATGACTGGAGTTTTGAGTTTAGGATGTGCAGATCCAAAATAAATAGGGGAGAAAGGAGAGGGGGGAAGGAAAAAAAAGAGGGGGGGTGGGTGTTTGCCTTCATATCATTGTGCCTCATTTATAACATGTAAGTAATGTTGCTCACCTTCCTTCAGAAAGTTATTTGAGACGTTTTGCTGCAAATTGCCAATGAGAGCTAATCATATTACTAATATATATGATTGCTTTACATAAAAAGCATTTTAATAGTGTCTCATTCTCTGACTTCCTGTACAAACTGTAAACAAAGACATCAGAAAGGAGAGCCTCCATTTTCTTAATGAAAACTAAAATACTGTGGGAAGTTTGACTGGAATTATTTCTATGCTCTTCAAGTGTTAACCAGCTTCATCCCAATGGACACATACTAATAGCAAAAAATCATCCTTCCTTTTGTGCACTGAATCAGTAAAACTTTTCAAGCAGTTGCCATATCACTGCTTATTGCAATTTTTAAAGAACATTTGGGCTATGAAATCTCATTGTACATATTTAAAATCCTTTGATTTTGGATGAGACATTGAAAGTGACAGCTAGTTACTTCCTTCTCCTCTGAGGCCCAAGTCCCTTTGTTTTATTTATTTTGCAAGCTATAAAATGTGCATACAAATTTCCCAAAGTACATTTCATTCACAATACTACATTGTCAGTCCAATAGCCAGAATTAACCTATAATGAGAGAAATAAATGATGAGAGGAGACCACACAAGGTGCTATGTCAGAGGGCATCCTTGTTCTGGAGAATTAAAATTTTCCCAACACGTGATCTTGGATGCACTAGTCTTAATACTGAGAGCACATTTTCTTGAAGCATTACCTAATTTATGTGGCACAAGTGAACTTGACCCTAGATTAAGTCTGAGTCACTAGATTCCATAATACGTGTCACTGATCTGGAGAGATGGAAGTCCTCTATCTCAACCCAGGTCCAGGATAAGGGCTGCTGCATGGCAGCCTCTCTGAACTTCTTCTGCTGGAGCCTTGTGTTTTGTGTCACAGGTGGTCATGCTCCCCTACACAATGACTCCTCCTGCGGCTCCTCCACCCAGATGTGGTGTGTTTGATATCTCACATTTGGCCATTTCCACCACAGCTGATTTTCACTTCCTTTGGAAATGTTTCTGTAAGAACTTGGATCCATAGCTCAAATACAAATAATGTTCTGTGATCAGGGTGTTTCACATCATTAAAAATGTACTAGTGCTGTTGAAAACAAAACTTGAAAAATGTTTAAATAGTTGGCATTGTTTTAATTTTACGTTCATGTCCACATGGAACTGCAATTCAGCCTTTTATTTATCTGAGTTATAAAACATTTCAATGTGCATCACAAAACGCAAAAAAATTGTTTGTGCACCCATGAAGATGATCTTCAGTTCTGATTTTTTTATTATTGTGTGTTCTGTCTGAAAAAATAATGAATCAGGCATCTCCTGGGCCACTTCACTGGCATTAGTCTGGGTGATCATGGACCCTGCCTACCTCTTGCTACTCTGGCTCATGAAGCCTCAGGCTGGGAGCCTACATGTCAGCAAGGGACGCTTCAACAACTGACTCAGCAGGTACCAAATGACCATTGAATGCATCTTTGGCCAAAGTTTTTATGCTATATTTTGTCTAGTTAGACCTCAATACGAATAGGGAGGTTGTTAAGTCTCCATCACTGGAGGTTTTTAAGAGCAGGTTAGACAAACACCGGTCAGGGGTGGTATAGATGGTGCTTGGTCCTGTCATGAGTGCAGGGGACTGGACTTGATGACCTCTCGATGTCACTTCCAATTCTATGATAAAAAAAATTCCCATGGTCATTGTGGCCTGCTTTGCTCTGCATATTATTTGTGGAGGAAAGCTTTCACATTGGTGAGCCACTGAAACTGAGGAGCCAGCTGCTGATTTTGAGCAGCCAAAGACAAGGGTAATACAGAAGCACAAAAGGAGGCTATCTAAATCATGGAGGCTTTAAAAGAGCATTATGTTTTTTTGACACCTTATGTAACCCCTGTAGTGCTTGCTTCCTATGTGTCAATTGTGTTAAGCAAATATTCCAACCTATAGCCACATTGTTTCAAAGTTGGCACTGACACTTGTGTATATGTCACTAATAAAGACTCATTTCATTTCAAGCACTCAAGTTTATTAACAGGAAAAACAAATTTTTGGTCACATGGGTTATAAAAATGAGGAACAGTCTCGTAGTTAGGGCTTTCATAGCAGTGTGAAACTCCAGCTTTAATTGGCAAACTAGTTATTTTGAGTGGAGAGCACAGGGTACTATGGAGGACTGGGAACACAGGAATGGGATGGGGAAGTTTGGGAGAGCATTGCCATAATTCTGTAGTGGCTGCTAGAGAAGTTAATGGGTAACCATTTAACCAGCTACCGGGTAAGCATCATCGGCCCCATTTAAACACCCCTCCGCCCATCTCCATTTAATCAGTTAACCGGTTAAAGTTCATCTTTAACTGGTTAACTAATTAAAAGAGATTTTACATCCCTAATGGCTTCTGGGGCAGTCATGCATGGAGGTTCTCAGACTGCAGAGTAAAGAGGGATCTGATCTCTGTCTTCCCCCTCCAGGAGATCACCTTTTTCTGCTCCCGTGTCCTTTCCAGACCCAGTCTTGCATTAATTGTCTCCCTTCACACGCTGTTTTGCTTTGTGCTGCTTCTGTTCACTGCAGCACTTTGCTAAACATATTCTTTGCAACTCCAACTCCAAACGGTTTCATGGCTGAACAGTATCAGTCTGAGTTGCCAGCTTCTGCATAGCATTCACCATTCACTTTCCCCCAGTAAGGGCAGCTCTCATTTTGGTGTCCCTGCACAACTATGCTGGAGTGAGCGCCGCATGCAATTCCAGGAAAGTGGCTTTGTGCATCCAAATGTTCGGTGGCCACTGCTCTTCATACCATACATGGATACATGTCACCTCAGGACAGGATGCAGAGATAAAATTTCTTGATACCTTAAGTATCAGAGGGGTAGCTGTGTTAGTCTGAATCTGCAAAAGCGGTGAGGAGTCCTGTGGCACCTTATAGACTAACCGAAGTGTTGGAGCATAAGCTTTGTAGGCAAAGACCCACTTCATCAGATGCATCTGACGAAGTGGGTCTTTGCCCACAAAAGCTTATGCTCCAACACTTTGGTTAGTCTATAAGGTGCCACAGGACTCCTCGACGCTTTTGATACCTTAAATGATTGCTTCTTGGAGCAGCTGGTTCTGGAACCCATAAGGGGAGTGGCAATTCTTGATTTAGTCCTTAGTGGAGCAGAGGATCTGGTCCAAGAGGTAAATATAACTGGACCTCTTAGAAATAGTGGCCATAATGTAATAAAATTTAACATCCCTGTGGTGGGAAAAACACCTCAGCAGCCCAAAACTGTAGCATTTAATTTCAGAAAGGGGAGCTACACAAAAATGAGGAGGTTAGTTAAACAGAAATTAAAAGCTACAGTGACAAAAGTAAAATCTCCTCATACTGCATGGAAACTTTTCAAAGACACCATAATAGAAGCCCAACTTAAATGTATACCCCAAATTAAAAAACACAGTAAAAGAACCAAAAAGTGACATCATGGCTTAACAACCAAGTAAAAGAAGCAGTGAGAGATAAGAAGACATCTTTTAAAAAGTGGAAGTCAAATCCTAGTGAGGAAAATAGAAAAGAGTATAAATTCTTTAAAATTAAGTGTAAAAATATAATAAGAAAATCAAAAAATGAGTGGGAAGAGCAGATAGCCAAAAACTAAAAAAGTAATAGCAAAATGTTTTTAAGCACATCAGAAGCAGGAAGCAGAATTATCATTGTGCATAATTCTCTGAAAACATCCATTCAATGTGCAGTGGCATTTAAAAAAAAGCAAACAATCTTAGGTATCATTAAAAAATTGATAGAGAATAAGACAGACTATCTTATTGCCTCTCCATAAAACCATGGTACACCCACATCTTGAATACTGTGTAAAAATGTCGTTGCCTCATCTCAAAAAAAGATATATTGGCACTGGAAAAGGTTCAGAGAAGGGCAACAAAAATGATTAGGGGTTTGGAACAGGTCCCATATGATGAAAGATTAAAAAGCTTAGAAAAGAGGTGACTAAGGGAGCATATGATAAAAGTGTATAAAATCATGACAGGTATGGAAAAAGTGAATAAGGAAAAGTTATTTACTTGTTTCCATAACATAAAAACTAGGGGATCTCCAAATGAAATTAATAGGTAGCAGGTTTAAAACAAACAAAAGGAAGCTTTTCTTCACCCAGCGCACAGTCAACCTCTGGAACTCCTTGCCAGAGGATGTTGTGAAGACTAGGACTTTAACAGGGTTTTAAAAAGAGCTAGGCAAATTCATGGAGGTTAGGTCCATCAATGGCTATTAGCCAGGATAGGTAAGAATGGTATTCTTAGCCTCTGTTTGCCTAGCAATGGATGACAGGAGATGGGTCACGTTATGAGTACCTGTTGTGTTCACTCCTTCTGGGGCATCTGGCATTGGCCACTGTCGGCAGACAGGATACTGGGCTAAATGGACCTTTGGTCTGACGCAATATGGCTGTTCTTATGATGTGATCCCACTACTCAGTGATTGTTTCCCAAGACTGATGGTCCACCATGCAAAGTTGTTCCATGAATATCAGCACAAATCTTGAATTATTTGTTTCTATGGCAGATAGCAGGAGAAGCCTAATTGATTTACTTGCTTCACAGCTCTTGAAATGCTATAATACCAGCCAAGCAGTATTCATAACACTCATTAAAAGAATGGGCTGCCACTGACTGGCCCATGTTGTTAGGCATAGATGGCAGGCATCTAATATACAAGGGCTATTGAAAAATTGTACAAAAGGAGGTAAGAAGCAACTTGTTGGGATGGCATAGAATGATGGGATGGAGAGAACTGCATCACAGGATGGTGCTCACTGCCCCATGGTACATTCCCAGAGTTCACAGCAGCAGAAGTTGATGACTTGCATCATGGAATAGCTAGCTACCCACCATAACAATTTTGTGTTGCTGCAAGAGCAAAGACTGTGGATGCGGTCAGCTGATACAAGAAGCACTGTGTGGACATGCACAACTGATGTTATTAAAGTAATTTATGAGCATTGATGTAACTTTAGTGATACTGTATATATAGCATAAGAAGGGAAAAGAGAATGCTTGGTTTGGTAGTAAGGGCACAATACAAGTACACATTTCAAAACTCTAGTCTACATTGGCTTTGTTAGTTATTTATAAGGAATGACTCTTAGTACCGCTCAAACACTTTTCTAATATGTCTCTAAAGGTAGAATTTGGGTCATCAAGCATGCAAGTTCCTTAACTCCTTCTGGCTCACTGTCACAGCTATGAAATAAAAAATATCCCTAGATACTCATTTTCTAATTTAAAAGTTTGCAATAATAATAGAAGCTTTGTGTGGAGAATTAAAATTGGGTTCAAGATAAAGGGCATCGATCACAATGACAGCCAGATGAATTCTATTCACCTCATTCTGACTTGTTTGACTACCTCATTTTTTCATTCAACACTGCTCAGTACAAAAAAAAATTAATATACACTCACACTTAGAACTATCACTACTTGTGTCATTAGGTTCCCCTACTATCTCTTCAGCATCTCTCCTCCTTTTCCTGTTTCTCTGTACTCCCTCTGTTCTGCTTTCTGCATTGTATTAAAATTTCTGCAAATAAATGCTCTCCCTACCACTCAGTAAAGTTTAAATGGAGGAGCTGTGTAGTGAGGTTTCATAATACCTCTTTTGCATAATTAACTTTATACAATTAATCTTACTCGATTACTACACCATGAACTTTAAAATAATTAAAATCGAGTTACACTTGTCTAATAAATGAGAAAGTGCTTTCCTTGTGTTTATTCATTTATTAATTTTCAATGGCTCTGCCAGTGTGGATAAGCAAGTTTCTACTTAGGGAAATATTTAATTTATACTGTAAGGCGAGTGAAAGAAGTGATGAAATCATGAACTTGTACATTCATCATGAGTACTTACAAAATACAAGACACTAAACAATACCATGAATGTATATGTAGAACATGATCATAAGTATTTCTACATCTACATTATATACACATTGTACTTATACACACTTAGTACATATTGCTGTTTGTGTCTCCATGTTTTCAACATTTATTCATGAAAAATGTTTTTCCACCCCTCTTGGGAGTTGTCCATGAAGTCAGGAATAGTTGGTGTACAATAGGATTTGCTCCAAGTAAAGGTTTGTAGTTTGACAATAAAGGAATTCCACAGCACTGGGGTTAAGATTGATTCAGCAAATGAATCTATAAAAAAATTTATCTTGGAAGTCACCAACTATTGTTTGAAGGTTGCATACGAAACATAAAACACAAAAGCATTAATTACTTTACAACATTTTCTGCATTCACAATTCAACCAATTGGCAAAAAACGTGACTTTGCAGTTAATCACATTTATTTCCTATCTTTTTTCCCCACTCTTCTCTCTCTCTCTCTATTTATATGTGTGTGTGTGTGTATTCATTGTGTATTCTCTCTCACACACACACACACGGACCTTCCTGGTCTGGCACCCTCGGGGCTTGAGTTGTCCCGAACAATGGAGTTTTCTGGGCAAGGGGAGGTCAAGGCTCCTTACCCAGCTGTAGGCTGCGCTCCCTGCCGCTGCCTCCATCTCCCCCTCCCCCCCAATACACACACTATGCCAGCCCTGATCAGGGCTGCATCCCCCACTGCACCCGCCAACTCCGTTGCCTCCAGCTCTGGCAGTGGTTGCACCCCCCACTCCATCCCCAGCCATGGCGTTGATCCGGGCTGCACACCCAGATGACTTCAGCCCTGGCTGGGGCTGAGCTCCTCACCACTAGCCCCAGCCGGCACTGCGCTCTTGAACCGCTCCAGCCCTGACTAAGGCTGCGCTTCCCACAGCACCAGCCCCAACTGGGGCTGCACTCCTGGCAACTTGCTTTCTCATCAATAGCTATGAATAGGACACATCAAGCCCATTTAATTAGCTTCATTAACAAGGGTCCAACAATTGACAGGTAATATATATATTGGATTATGTATTTCCACTCCAACGTATCTGATGAAGTGTGTTTTACTCACGAAAGTGCATGAGTCTATAATTTGCAAGAAATAGAGCAGACAGTCCCCAAAATACTGGTGGTTTGTTGTATAATTAGATTCACCAAGCCAGTAACAAGATAACCCAACATGGTACTGCAGAAACTAGCTGGAAGACAAACACAGACCCCTTATGCATTCCAGCTCTTGGCTCTCAACCAGATAAATAAGATTTCAATAACCCCTTACCAGATTTGTTTAACCATACCTAAGGTTTTCACTGGACCTAGAGGATCAGACACTTAATCCCAGGTCAATATGAATCTTAGGTCTTACCCAATAATCACGCTGATGCCAGTCCTTTGGAAACTACAGGTTTAACAATAAAAGAAGGATCAGATAGCAGGGACAGAGTAAACTGCTATCTTGCAAAAGTCCCTCTGGAATTACCCAAACAGTCTTTTCTCAGAGGTTCCTTGTTAAAAACCTAGTCCAAATAAATGAAGCAGGAAATGAAGACAAAGGTTAAAAGATTTTTAAAGATCTCCATATGCAGGCCCAAATCTTAAAAGGTGTACCTCTCACAGCACAGAGAATGTGGCAGCTCCCTAAAGAGCTCTTTGCATTGAATCTGCTCCTTAATTTTCTTTCCCAATTCATATGACAATTTGCAAGGAATTAGCAAATAGTAACCTGCCCCCTCTTAGCAGATATATTTCTGATGAAGCCTTTTGCTTTCTTCCCTTATCTATATGCAGGTCCAAAGGGCAGGCATCATTCTTACTCTGTGTGTGTGTGTGTACACACACACACACACACACACACACAATTTTCCTGCAGGATCACAGAGTGACGTCATCATGTAACTCTGCGTCGTCCCGCCATCCAGCCTGGTCAGAGTCTGAAGGGGAAGTGGCAGCCATGGCTCAGGGTTCCCCCTGGCTCCTCAAGGGGTGCCCTGGGCTCCCCACTGGCCCCCCTCTCCACTGCCAGATGGTCAGGGGACCCTGGTGGAAAGTGGCTCCAGCTCCCCACTCTGCCACCTGCTGCCAGGTTATGGGTCCTGCAGCCCAGCCACCTCCTGCCCCAGCTCCTGCCAGCAATCAGGGGCAGAGAGCAGGAGCTGCCACGGCCTCGGCAGCCAGGGAAGTTGACAAGCAGGAAAGTGTGTGGCAGAGGCACTGAGGCCAGAGCACAGCCTGTCCACCTCTTCCTCCCCAGCCGGGCTGCCCTCACCCATGGCCGTAGCTCCACTGCTGGGCTCCTCCACCGCAGGCCCGCTGCCCACCTCAGCCTTGCTTCCCTGGCCGCTGTCACTAGCGCTAAGATGCTCAGCCTCTGGCCTCTCCATAAGGATGGGAGCTCAGCTCCCCCTCTGCACAGGCACTCAGCTGCCATTGCAGGGTTGTGGGGAGGGTCGGCAGTTGGGGGAGGGGAGAACAGGGGCTGGGGCAGCCTTGGCCTGGCCCTCCCCAGCAGTTGCTCAGGGCTGCTGCGGCCTTGGCCCAGCACTTCCCAGCAACCAGGGGGAAGGGGCAGAGCTGGAGCTGCCATGGCCTCAGTGGCCAGGGGGGTTGATGAGCATAGCGAGCACGGGGAACAGCCCCCTAGTATTTACTTAAACTTATAAAATAACCCTTTATAACTTAATCCCAATCACCCCTTGCATAAAGTAGTTGCATGTAGTGCTTTCAAACTCTACCTTATCCCCACAACCAAGACACCATTTTGAACATATGCCACCAGTCAGATGCTAAAGAACAATACTATGCAACTATTATCGGTGATATATCCAGCCCACAATGGACCACTAACACTCAGTTTGAATGGAAATACATTGGGCTTATACATTTAAATCAGTCTACCTCTTTACCAAAGTTCCTCAAAACAATTATAAACTGCCAATAATATACATGAAAAGAATTGGCATCTGCTCTAAACACTGAGTGAAACGTGGTGTGGTATGTTACTCTATATTAGCTTATATACATTATATATTAAAACAAAAATGTTTTCATGTCTTTTGCTTTTCCTATATTTCTAAGAGCCAGAAACAATAAAGAAGCCATATGGTCTATGCAGCATTGCTCATGAGAGTAATTTTTGGCAGCTTCAGCCTTGTAAAGTGCTGTGGAAGTTGGGGTTTTTTTTAACCTGGCATAAGTTATTTAATATGTGACTCACAGAAACAATAAATCATCAAATCCAACCACCTGTCCTTGTGGGTTTGTTGTCTACAATAGTTTCTATTGCTCTGTGCAGTCTAGGTTTAATAATGCCAGATAATGTGTCCTTCTCCCATCTCCCTTGGAGACTATTCTGCAAATTAATATATCTTACTGTTAGGAGTTCTTCCTCATATTCTTCCTGCATCTTTCTTTTCTCAGTCTGATTATGTTATTCCTTGCAAGACCAACCATAAGCTGTCCACAGAACATGTGGAGAACACAAGCTGTGAATCTCAGTCATGTGAAATGTGAAATTGTGGAACTACTAACTGTACTTTGTAACCTATCCTTTAATTCATCTTCTGTACCAACTGACTGTAGGATAGCTAATGTGACACAATTTTTTTTAAAAAGGACTCCAGAGATGATCCTGCCAACTACAGGCCAGGAAGTCTAACTTCAGTACAGGCAAATTGGTTGAAACTATAGTAAAGCGCAGATGAACATAATTTGTTGGTGAAAAGTCAACATGGTTTCTGTAAAGAAAAATTATGTCTCCTCATTTGAACATATAAATGGATTTATAATTCTAACTTCACAGCCAAGAATGATATATATACACAAATAGAATATACCCATTCAGAGGATTACAAGCTCTTGAATGATAGGTTACATGCCCCGTTCCATATAGAGCACATTTGAGTTATGCATATTAATATTCAAAAACATATTTCCATAAAAATATGGAGTTGCAACATCATACCTATAATAAATTGAGTGAAGGTTTATGAACTATAAAAAAGAAATGAGTTTTGCACAAGATTGAAGCAGTTATATATACACATGCACAAATTTTATATGCTGGTTCCATATGTTCTTTAGAGCTAATCCAAGCTAAACTACTGGGTACCCTTATTCTTAAAAATCTTTGTCCCTTAGAATTAAGATGGCAGAGGAATAGCTTTTCTTCTGGTCAGGCATTTTTATTCATTTTCCCAGCATTCAAGCTATAATGGGACAAGGGCTCTTTCATGTACCTACCCCCTTTAGGGCGGTGAGGGAAGTAAACAAAGTCTTTTGTACACTGACATTCCACAAAGTCTTGACTGGTGTCTAGAGGCATATTTTGTTGTAAGAGAAGATACCTATTGTTATAAGCCAGTATTTAACACTTGGTAATGGTTCTCCCCAAACTGTGGGTTTATAGTCTTGGCAAACATTTTTATAGCTACAGAGCAAGCATCTAAATATTACCTTAAAACATGGGATACAGATATTGTAAGATTAATACAACACAACATCCTATAAGCACAAACATTCGTATAACTCTAATATTTACTTTAATGACACTAACAGGTGAACCAGACTGATTTTCAGCTATGCATTTGTCAGTACTTAGGGGAGCACACGATTTTGGCATGAGCTATCACCTGGTCTTTCAGCATCACAGATTTCATTGATGGACACAAAATAAATATCCAGCCAGACCACCTTAAAGATCTAGCTAGGGAGCAGATGGCACTTCATCTGCAAGGAGGCTACGACTTTGGCATTTGACTTTAGGATGACTACAATGACTGTTCAAAACACACAAAAATGTATTGTTCTTGATCAGAAGTCATGATTTCTTTCTAAGAAAATGTGTAATGGCATAAACTACTGAAATGAAATCCTGAAATCAAGTTTATGCCATTGTTTTCCTACTATTATGTTTTATTAAATAGCTTGACTCACCTTCAACATTCTTTGCTTTAATAGGAAAAGATCAGGTTAAAAAAATCTATTGGATTAAACAGGTGATTTTTTTAAAGTGAAAAACATTTTTGTTTGCAAAAACAATGCTTATAATATGAAAGAATATAAAATATTTAGTAATTACAAGGCTTGTCAGGAGGGTAATATGCAAGGAAAGCATGCAAACTATGTAAAAGACAAGGAGAACCTATTCATGTTTAAATACAGCGCAAGTAGATTAGGTATATTAGATTAGGTATATTAGTTTGATTTATTTTAGAAGTCAGTAATCCAGTATGGTTTGTCATATGAACAAGGAAATGGAGTAAACTTAACACGGTACAAATGTAACAGAATTTCTAAAGCTGATCACAATTCATTCAGAAAGAACACAACCAATTAATTTAAATATAATAGTAGCTCAAATCTGATTAATTTGTAATTTCATATATGAATAATTACTCACTAACTCATCTCCTAAAAGAAACTCAATATGCAAAATAAGAAATATAGTACTCATGTATAGTATGAGTACATGTACTATTCATCCTACTCATACAAAAAAAATCATTCAAATGCAGAAATTGTACCAACTTCCCACAAGACACCTTCAATAGCATCTGAAAGTTCAATACCATTTTTAGCAGTGAGAAAATTCATCAGGGCTCAGACTGCTGCATCAAAGACACAGACTTTATGTCATTCTTTATGTTTTAGAGAGCTGTTTCTATAGCTGATTATACCTTATAAGGGCACTGGGGTTTTGTTTGTTTGTTTGTTTGTTTGGGGTTTTTTTCCTCCAAAAGCCATTTCATTCATTTATCTGTTTCAACCCATCTTTTTACCAGAATGCTATTGGTGGTAGAAATATTCACAACTTATCCACATTAAGTGTAAGGGTAATTAACCACTAGAATAATTTACCAAGAGTGAATTCTCCATGACTGGCAAGTTTTAAAAATCAAGATTGGATATTCTTCAGAGATTATGTTATAGAGGTTCTATGACCTATTTCATATAGGACATCAGGCTAGATATCACAGTGGTCTCTTCTGACTTTGGAATCTATTAATATTTAGGAAGAGGCAGCATCAGTATGTGATCTAGAGTTGGAATCTTTTGCCCCTCTTTAAAAACACTACAAATAAAAAACTGAAGTTAGTCATGATACTTCAATTTGCAAAGAAAAAGTTATTTTCAGTCATTATAAATTTTCCACTATAGTTCATTATAGTTTTTGTCCTCCCTGCATTTAAATCAGGCAGCTATCTCCTCCACAGTGCCTGGTACCAGTCACGAGGTCACAGAACACAGGACAGAAAGATGCTAGGCACTTCGTTCTGCTGCTCAGCCTCTCCCTGGTGCAGAGAAGCATGTTCTCAACACAAAGGCCACACCCCTTTGAAATTTCAAATTGCTGCTCCAAAGTATGGGATTGCTACTGAGGTTCAAATAAATGCTCAAATATGTACCATTATTCTCAGAAATAGCTGAACTATTTTCATTGACATTTTCTACCATAAAAAGAATTCAGCCAGTGGCACGCACCCAGCATGGAAAATTTCAGCCCAAATGATTCGAGTTTGGCAAAGCTGTAAGAAACTGAAAACAGAGTCTCATACCAGAAGTGTGGGGCAACTTTAACAACAGACACTGCTACTGACCCTAGTCAGAATCACCAAATAACCAGAGTTTGCCATAGCTTGACATGAACACCCATCTGCTTGGAAGAGGGCATGACTGAAATCACAACAAAAGCTGTCAGTGCATTTGCACAGTAGCTGCTCTAACAGTTGTCTCAACACATTGAGTGTATGGACACCCTCCCCCCACCCACATGACTATCTTTATCTGCACCTCGTCTGTTATTTGCCTTTGTTATCTTTTCAACTGAAATCTTTTTGGATCAGAGACTTATTTTTTTCATATGACTATGAAGCATTTACCAGTAAATGTTTAGGCATCTCATGAATACAGAGCATCATTATCCAGTAGTTCCATGACATGAGCACTATCTACAAACACATTTAAATATTGAAAGATGCAGTCCCATAGCTGTATCTGCTCAATCTCCACATTTTTCCATGTCCCAGCTACTGCATTCCACTTGTACAACACGTGAACAATTGCCCTGGTGACTGCAGCTACTCAGAATATTTCAGACATAATGGATTTTGAACAAATATGTAGTTTTGTCAAAGCCAATGAAGTTTTCAATAGTTTCTTCAGAAGATTTCTGAAGTCAAAGGCTCACTGGTCCTGTCAGGCCACTTTTGACCAGAGAGACTCTTAAATCCAAAAACGGAACATTTGGATTCAAGAAATATTAAATCTCCCCCCCCCCCCTTTTTTTTTTTTTTTTTTAAACAAAGAACATTTGTAAGGTTTTGAGTTTGTTCTGAAGTGGAATCAAAGCCTGGAAAGCTGTTGCTAAGCAGAATTGTCACCCTCCAGCCAGCACTGCCAGTGATATTTTTGTGCACATATGTGCTGCTCACATTTCCACACAGTATAAAAATGTGACCACTCTTATTTCGTACCACAGACTGAGTTGAGCAGATTTTCAAAGACATTCTAATGGTACCCAGGCACCTTTGCCTCAGCATGTTTTAACTCTATATTTGACATTTATCTGAAGTTTGGGGCTGTTTGTTCTAATAATCTATTTTTACAATGGGATGTTCATCTATTATTACTTTATTATTTAATTAAATGAATGGCGGGCCAAAACTTCCCCCTTTGCACATTAGCTTAGCAAATGCGCTATGCACAAGAGAAGCTTGTGGATACCAGCATCTTCAGGTCTGCAGTGGGTCACATAACTGTTGCATCTCCACTGCCCAGTAAGAGTACTTGCACCAGTAGACACACCCACACTCGAAGGGGGTGTCTACACTATGGAGAAGATTGACCCTCCAGGGGCCCATTTCCTAGCATTCAATTTAGTGGGTCTAGTGTAGACCTCCCCTCCCCAAATTAAATGCTGAGGGGCAGCCCCTACCAGCGTTCTGTACTCCTCATTCTGTGAGAAGTAAGGGAAACTGACAGGAGCATGCACTCCCATTGGCCTCCTGCAGTTTAGACGCTATGGTGGCTCGGCTTAAGGTAAGCCAAATCCAGCTACGCATTTTGCATGACCTGCCTGGTCTACTGTCGACCAGACCTAAATCTCCTCTACACTGAAGTAGTCCTATCAGAACACTGCTCTGAGTTGTACAGAAAGTACAGACTTCCCTAAAGGGGGTCCGCAAATCATAGCTGAATAGCCAGACTGCAGCATTTCTACTACTTGTTAGGGTTCCTCTCCACACCGGAAAGTGCTATTTACCCCTAACTATAGTTTTCTGAAATTGTCTTGTACTTTAGAATTGTAAGATACACTTTAATTCAATGAAGGAAATATTCAGTGTAAAGCAAAGAGTATGCTTAGAGCTCTCAGACCAAATTCTCTGCTGATATAATTTGAGACAACTTCACTGAAGTTAATGGAGCTCCACCAGTTTACATTAGCAGAGAATCTGGCCTCTTGTTATCTTCATTTTTAATGTTTTACCAGTGTAAAAATCTGAATTCACAATGTCAGCAAGAGGAAAGTGCTCAATGTCACATTAATTTAATGTGAATAATACCTTTGTTGTAGTAGGATTTTTTTAAATTAATCTTTCCAGTGGAACAATACAGAAACCCTTTTTGTGCCATATGCATTTCTTCTTTCATTCAAGATTTTACTTCCATGGTAATATTGTGCCATTGTCAAATTAAAATGGCATATTAAAATTTGACTAAAACACAGAATTAACTGTAGCTGGTATCAAAATGAATTGTAAATTGTAAACCAGACACTCAAAGCTCCATAGACATGATTCACTATTGCATTTCTCAGTTTTATGCCATAACAACCCCATTTATCTTTCACTGAAATAATCCAGTGGTGAATCAGGCCCTCGGGCTGTCTTTCGCATGTATTCATGTTCTGAAGGATAATATATCTAATACCGGGTGAGCAGAAACAACACATAAAGAAATGTGTTGCATCTGCTGATGTAAAACAGCTTCTTTTGAAACACTTACTGGAGATTTGTAATATTTACCTAATCATCTGAAATTTTTCTTATATGCTCTTGTCAGAGTGGAATTTGAGTTTTTGTGCTAGCTGAGAAGCTTTGATGCTTACAATGCAGGAGATGATTCTATGAATTGTGTTGAATTTTAAAGTTATGACATTGTTCTACTCTAAATTTATCTACAGTTTATCTCTTGTTCTGACAGCTGCTTTGGTTGTGACCAATGAAAAGCAAAGACAAGATGACAGATGATCAGGGAAAATAATTTTTCAATCATTTCAACAAATATGGGAAATATAAACTGTTAGGTTCTGTAGGTTTTTCATTTTCTTCAACCAGTTCTCTGATCTGTGCAACAAAAGTGTGATTTTTTTTTAAACAAGGGTTATTATCTGACCAAGATGTTTCAGATGGCAGTGCTCAAAATATTTTAGGTAGCCACCAGCTTTAAATAATATATATCTCTTGATCACCCTAAACCATAATAGCTGTGGTGTATTCATGAACAATGGAGCTGACCAAAGGACAATTCCACTTTGTGACAACTTTTTAGGGTTTTTAATTTATTTTTGTTCCACATTGGAATGAAAACAATCTTTCATTGTTGTGTGAAAACAGAATTGTGTCAAAATGTCCATTTTCAAATAAGGGAGGGATGGAGGAAGAGAGAGAATCACCACAGCCATTTGCCTGCAATGTGAGATATATGGGTTCAAAACCCTTCTGTGTGTTGTTCAGGGAATTTTTCATCCCAGATAATTGTAAGTTAGTGATAAGCAAGAAAGGTTTTACATTCATCAATTTTTTCAAATTTCAAAGAAATTCCGATTCATCAAGATACAGCTGAGACGTTGACATTTTTCTCACACAAGTGAAAGATCTATTAAAGGCATCATCTCCAAAATAGCACAAGGCCTGATGGTTAGGATGTTCATTTGGATGTAAGGACGCCTACATTCAAACTGATGGTCTGAATCAGTGCCCTAAATGCCATCCTGAGTCTCTTTCTTGACCCAGACTCAAGCGTTTTGGCTGAGATTTGATCAACATCTGTACAACAATATTTCAACTTTGGCCAAAATTTCATTTAAAAGAAAATGTTGCAACTCACTTTAGCAACAGAGCACTATATTTGATTAATAGACTTATATAAGAATACATGTTTGATCTCAGGATAAAACTGATAATCAATTGTGGCTGCAATTGACGGAATTAGACATCTATCTTATTAGCAAGAACATACCAATGTCTACATTCTGCCCTATTTACCCATGATTGATTACAGGTACAAACTTAAGGGCTATTTCTAAAGATGTGGCCCATAAAATAAAAAGTCTACTTGAAAAGTGACTAAGAGTGCACTGTGAGGTGACAGGTGTGCCCTGGAAATGTGTGAATACACACACACACACGTGCACACACAGACGCGCACACACACACATCCTGTTAAAGAGAAAAGTTGGTGCTAAAACATTTACAAGAAGTATTTATCCCTTTAGGTTGAAATAATTGTTGAACATGGGGTAAAACTTCCAGGTTTCTTTTCTCTATATAATTTACATCCTCTGCAAATACAAGAAAACTGAAGAGTAAGTCCTGTACGAGTACTCATGCTGAAGTATATCAGCTAAGCCTAACAAAACATTTTACAATAGATGTATGACTTTCAAGAAATCAAAAGAAAAGTGATAGCGGGCAGCAAATCCCCAAAACTTGTAATTTGTTGTAACTTTTAAAGTTAACACCTACTGTTTGTTTAAAAAAAAAAAAAAAAAAAAGCATTGAGGTTGTCTTTGAACAGATGAACACTCCATCTGAAGTGTCTACTTTAAAGACTGGGGCAGGGGTAGCAACCTTCTTAAGCCTACCTCACTAGAGAAAAACACTTTTCATATTGTGTGGCTGACATCCAGCTGATACGGTCTTCTGAGTCCCTGAATTCCAACAGGGAGCAGGTCAGATAATATCAGTGCATTCAAGGAACTTTAACTAGCCATCCAAGATAGACTTAAGAGACAGAACCCTCTAAAATGTATAACTCCACAGCAAAAATGTATAGGAAGGATGCCTCTCTCTCATTCTGTTAATCAGCAAAAACAGGACACACAAGTAAACAAGGCAAAATTCCAGATTATATTAATTAAATTTGTAATTGATCATGGTTGTGAAATATGACAAAGGAAATATATAGTAATATGCTGTGTCTACAATTTCATTATAAAGAGTTTTCTATACTTTGGTATTAGTAAATTTAATGGTGCTTGCAACAAAACAGCAGTTGTGACCAAGAACTAATGGTAAGTTTATTAGTATTGTATTTGAAAAGTGTTTTGTTAATTTACAAATAACTATGTACTGCAAGTGTTATGTAGCAGCTTAATTCTTTTTTTTTTTAACTTCAGAAGGAAAATGGTGTAATTATTGGTGCTAGTGATAGGTGATATTTTTACAATACCAAAATAGAAATTATATATATTTTATACAGAAGATCCAGAGCTGTATAGCTCAGATCTGAATGTTAATTAAAAGATCTCCAAAGTCTGAGAGAAGTGAGACCCAATGTTCAAGCTGGGGCCCATTTAAAAAAACCTCCTCCACTGAGTCAATGTCTCTATAACAGGGTTTCCCAATCTATGGGTCAATGGGTTGCCATTACATTTCAAAAGGGTCACCAAGTATCTTCCCAGTGCCTCTCCATCCCAACCCCTCCCCTCCCCATTTTTGAATTGCCTTGGGTAACCAAATCTTCCTGAATTGTCAAAATAGGTCCCCATCTGGAAAAGGTTGGGAACTGCTGCTCTATAAGTATCCTTTGCAGTTCTACCAAATTAATTTATATTACTTTTAAAGTTTGGATGAACTAGCAGTTTGGACCAGAGTACCAAGGATTACAGATGCACAGTTTTTTTCAGGCAGTCTCTTTATAGCTGAATTAAATGGAAATTATTATTGCACAATTAATCTTTTAGTTACTCAATAAACCAATGCCAGGAAGTATACTTGTTAGATAAGTCATTTACCAAAATATTTCAGGCCAACAGTTTGCTCAATAAATACTTAATGGCTTATTGAACACTTCATTGTAATCCTATTGATAGTGTGAAAGTGAGGTGATGTAAAACCAATGCACAAAATGCTGGATAATTTTAAACCATTAAATTGTGCATTAACCGATCAAATAACGATGTGGTTTTATTACTGTATCCCCTCTTTCTCTTCCTCTTTCTATGCCACTTTCCCTTATTGAATCTTGTTTCAAATTACATTTTAAGTTATTCAGATCAAGAACCACACTTAGTCCAGTGGGACATGCTGACACATTCAGTGTTGCTAAGATGTCTGCCCACCACCTTTTGCCAAACACACCATTTTCAATATCAGCATAAAAAAAAATCCTAGTAGTGAGGACAATCCTAATTTAAAAAGGGTGGAGGATTATCAGAAATATTTTCAAATAAGTCACAGCATCTTTCAGTAACAGTCCTTTAAAATGGAAGATTTATGCGGTGAAATGTGGGGAGCTAAATGGAAAGCAATATCTTTACCAACAAAGAATGGGCAAAGAAAAAAAAGATTAGTTTATGTACAGACATGGCCACCAGAGAACTGATGGTACAACATATCGTTGCTTACCAGTTCAAGGGTTCAATAACAGCTGTACTTTCATTTTAGCCATGGCTATGTCTAGACTGCAGGCTTTTTTCAGAAGAAACTTTTTGGAAGAGATCTTCCAAAAAACTTCTTCCAAAAGAGAGCATCTACACAGCAAAAATGTATCGAAAAAGCAGTCTGCTTTTTCAAAAGATAGCATCCTTTCAGTGTGGATGCTATCTTGTATTTAAGCTGTGATTACTATGGATGGAGTGGCCACCAGGACACCTGTGCATTTTCCTCTTTCCTCTTCTTTCGAAAGAACTGCCTCTTCCCCATCCACACAAGCCTATTTCTGAAAGAGCTCTTTCGAAAAAAGGCTTCTTCCGCATAGAAAGAGGTTTACCAATGTCGGAAAAAAAACCCTGTTCTTTCAATTTTTTTTCAAAAGAATGTGATTGCACTGTGGATGTAAGTGAAGTTTTTTCAGAAAAGCGGCTGTTTTTCCAAAAAAACTCTGCAGTGCAGACATACCCCATGAAAGGGAGACTAAGTTCAAGTAAAATGGGAGGCAGACAGCCTTTAAACACACAAAGTGAATACTGTTCTGCGCATTATCAGCTTTACGAAAACAAGAGGAGATTCTCAAGTTGAAGGAGAAAACATTCAAGGAGGTGTAGTAGTTGCATTGATCCTGATAAAGACAAGAGGGGCTACTGAAGTAAATGGACTAATAAGCTTATAAACAATTGAACACACGATGAGGACAAGATACTTGGGAGCATGGGCCACTGGCCGCCTGGGGAGGCTAGCCCTGGTCCCTCCCCTTGTGCACCCCTCATCCACCCTCCTCACCCAACAGGAGCCCACACAGCATTGGCTGGGCAGGCATCATGTCCAACCCCAGCTCCCTGTGGGAAATACCCTGGCCTGGGGGAGGGGCCACAATGGGCAGTTTGGGGATGTTCAACCTTCCCTGCCTATAATACCCAGCAACCCATGCTATCCTATCAATACTGTATTAACCCATAAATGAGCCAGACAGATTCCACTTTTATGTCTGTCAATACCCGCCCTGAGACACGGAGACCTTGGCATGAGCTGGCAACTAGTCTGCCAAGATCACAGCATCTACGTCAGAAGAGATAAAGTAAATAAATAAAGTAAAACATTGGATAGGAATACACAGTGGAGCACTGTAAGCTAGGATCTTTTTGTAAAAGAGCTTTCAAAACAGGCCAGAATTAGAACCAATACTTGGTCAGTATGGAAAGGAGTATGCACACACACACACACACACACACACATTTTACCTTATGTTTCATGTTAGAATGAATCCACAGTATCACACCAAAACAGATGAAAGTGTGAAACTGTCTGGAAATGGGGGATTTTACTTGGTTCTCATGAAAAGCCTTAAAACAACTCAGACTTACTTTAAATTTCTAATGGTCTTTCAGTGTACTTGAGAGGGCTCTTTCATAATGATTGGCAGTGTGGGTCCATGGCCACATTGCATGGCTTCATTCCAGGTGTTTAGAAGCTCCATGAAGTAATCACTGATCTGGTATATCCATATTAACCATGGATGACCACAAGTCTGCCACCTGTCCATGGCTGGGCAACATATCCTGATATTAAATCCAATTTTTGGGGCTCAGTGTGCAGGGACTTTATCTCTGAGGCAGGCCATATGGCCAAAAAGTTCCAGCTGGCTGTGACAAATAAGGACTTCAATCCTCTCATGGTCAGTTCTCAATAATACATCCCTGTTACTGATGAAAATGAAACCATCAAAAATCTCCATCAGTCACTGCTTGCAATGCATATGAAATGCCTCCAGTCTCCTGCTGTCTTGTTTCAGCAACCAGACTAAGGAGTGAGGGTTGCTGTGAGCCTGACCCAAAGCACATTTAACTCAAACAGAACAGCTTCAACAGACAAGCAACCATGAAGCCCAGGGCTACTACAGAATAGGGGGAGGCACAGGATAGACTCAAACTTACACCTGCCCAAGCCCACAGCCACGCCCCTGGGCTATAGAGGAAGTCAGAAGTAGCATCTGGCCTAACAAACAGTTAATTAAACAGCTTTCACAGGCATGAGGAATACAAGCCCCACATTGCCCAGGGCACATGCAGCACAACTGTGTTTAAACCCTACCAACGCCCTTCTTAAGCCAGGCAGAGAAAGGGTTCCAACCCACAACACCATTAAGCAAGGTAGGAAGGCTAACTCCGGGGCTACAAAGCATAGAATTGTCACTACCAACATAATATTAAACTAAAAGTGTATCAGCTTCAACAGGCAAACTTAAGGGCTACGTCTACACTGGCATGAATTTCCGGAAATGCTTAAAACGGAACAGTTTTCCGTTATAAGTATTTCCGAAAGAGTCTATTGGCCACGGATGCTTTTCCGGAAAAAGGGCTTTTCCGGAAAAGCATCCGTGGACAATGTAGACGCGCTTTTCTGAAAAGCCCGATCGCCATTTTTGCAATCGGGGCTTTTTTTGCGGAAAAGACTACTGTGCTGTCTACACTGGCCCTTTTCCGGAACAGTTTTCCGGAAAAAGGACTTTTGCCCGAGCGGGAGCAGCATAGTTTTTCCGGAAAAGCAGCTGATTTCTTACAGTAGATCGTCAGTGCTTTTCCGGAAATTCAAGGGGCCAGTAGCTTTTTCCGGAAAAGCGGCTGATTTTCCGGAATAAGTGGCCCAGTGTAGACACAGCCAAGGGGTTTCCAGCCTCCATCATCATAGTTATCTGCATAACCCAAGCACATACATGGGCTGCAGCACATCCCTCTTCCCATGCAGCCTTCTCAAGGAGCAGAAAGGAGATTTGACCTAGCAGCTCCAGAGAAGCTCCACCACTGGCCTAGAGAGGGAGCCTCACCCCAGTACTAGTTAATTAAAGTGGAATAGCATCAACAGATAACATTATAGGAGCCCTCATCACTCTGGACAGTGCTTGGTCCTGCCATTAGGGCAGGGGACTGCACTTGATGACCTCTGAAGGTCCCTTCCAGTTCTTTTAGTCAATGATTCTATGAAAATATAATGTGAAGTAATATTGTTTTCCAGCAGTGTTATTGATGAGACTCTGCTCTCTGTTGTTAAAGCTGAGATTTAAGTTAATTAAATCATAGAACAAAGTTGGAGGGTTGATTGAAAAGGAAAATAACTATTTGGTTTATAAAAGTCCTCTGTTGGTAGTTTAGATTCAACAAACAAGTAGATCTTGATACTTGTGTATTAAGTGCACAATAAATTGGGCCAGAACTATGTCATCTGGTTCCCTCTGGCATCTCAATCCAGCCTCCATTTTGCCCACTTAAAACTGATCTGAGACAGCAATCCTCTCACACACTCTAAAAATCTCTCTGGGATGATCTGCAGCAAACTAAGTTTTATCCCAATCTCTCATTTTCTCCTTGCAACCACTGGTTCTGATTCAGTTCCATACTGACTCCCAAGACAGCAGACAACAACGTTCCCTCTAACCTTTTCCATCTATGTGAGGATTTTTTTCTATCCATGTGCAGAATAAATTTTATGTGCACCGCAGCATGTGCAAATGTGCACCAACAGTAGAAACAACCTAGTTGTGGGTTCTCTGCTAATCAGTTGGGTGGCATTTGTATGTCTCCTGAGGAGGGCTTGTGCTGGGGTGCTGAAAAGGTTATTGCTGTCTAGTCCCTCTAGTCAGGCCAAAACAATCACTTCATGTGTGTGTGTAAATGGAGGCATAGCAGAGGCCTTACACAATGACAAGTAGGCAAGTATCATGACTGGGATGCAAGCAGGTTGGAGCAGGAGTCAAGCCTAGTGGTTAGAACTGGGGTCTGCAACCAGGAATTTGGGCCCAGGATCAGAGACAAGGGTCTCAGGTAGACTCAGAAACCAGGACTTGGAGCATAGCATTAGAATCAAAGTCTGAGGCCTGATTCAAGAGCCAAACTGGTCTGAGAGTCAGAACTGGGTTATCTGGAGTGAGATATAGCTAGGAACAAGCAGGAGGTACTGCAGACATGGACAAATTATTTGAGCAGTAACTGAACGCAGCTGGGCTTTAGAGCTGGTCTGCTCACTTCTATGCAATCTACTCCTTGCCAGCTATGCTCATCAGGTTGCCTGGAGACTGGCTGTGTTGCAGGTCTTGCTTCCCGACAGTTACTCCATAACAAGTTTGCTTGCTTCCTACACTTGAAATTGTGGAAGAGTTTGGATAATTAGACTAGGCCCCCTGATACGGGAAAAGGGCTCCAGGCACCTTCTGTCCCAGCTGATTTCAGAGCTATACCTTTGTCTTAGCAAGGAAACCCTATGAAGGGAAAGAATGAGGTTCTGATTCTATTCCTACACATCTTTTATTGCGGGGGGGTGGGGGTTGTGAACGGGGTATTAATCTATAAATACCTTGAGTTGTCAGATGAAATAGTTCAACCAATTCAGGGGACAGACCATATATCATTGTTCAAGTTAGTTGTCCATTTAAGGAAGGCATGAGCATGCTTTCTTGTGGACTCTCTGAGGACATACAGCATCATCCCATTAACATTTATCTTCAGCCTTCAGAACAATCTCTGTTTCAGGACATTGCTGATGTTGCTATTGATGTCAAAGCTCCAACTAATCTACAGTATATCATTGCTTGGTAGTGTTGTCAAGAATTGTCCGCCCTATGACAAAGAATTAACTGAAGAAACATCCACGTCTACCATGTTAAACACAACTTCACTAATAGCAATCCTAAAGGCTATATGCAAAATATTGTTTAATAGAATTTATGCTTATGGGAACATTTTTTTATTTTCCTGATCTTTGTGAATTTGGGGTCTGATCTTGAAAAGTGCCAAGCTCCCACATCTTCCATGAATTTCAGCCGAGTAAAGAAACAGCCACTGTAATCAATGGGGGCTTTTGATGTACTGCAACACTTCTTAATTCTCAGCTTTCACAATGTATAAAACTGAGCTTGGATTTCAGTACAGCACAAAGACACTTTTAGATTATACCTCCCCACCCATATCTTGAGGCCACTTGCCTGTCAAGTTGGCCAAAGCATAAAACAGGCCAGTGTCAGACCTGATCTATTTTATAGGTTGCTGCTTGTGGCCCCAATGATCTGTTCTAACAGTCTGATATTTGCTTACACGCATGGATCCCCCTTTTCTCTGCCACATACCACTAGTGGCACTCATGCCACGATTTCCTAGATCTCACTTGAGAATTAACATCAACAAGGGAATTCTCAAGTAGATCCACTAGGTTTATGGCTGTTCTGTTTCATCTATGTGGCTTAAAATAGCCAGAAGGCACCTGAGGATCTGTCCCTTAGAGCATTGTTTTCACTGAATTTATGAACATTTTTGCTTTGAATTGCTACTCCCCTCCCAAAGAACACATTTAGAAGAATTATTTAAGAACAGTGAACATGATGAATCCCCCTATTGTTACCATTTCCCTTCTAATTTGTGCTATAAGTATAATCCTTTCTGGAGAAGGAAGAAAAGCACAAAAAATGTTTCAGAATGTTTGCTCAGATGATGATGGATTAGACATACATACACTCAATAATAAAAGCTCCTTCACTAAATTTAAATAACATGCTAAATCAGCATCTCCATTCAGATCATTTCCATGTCAGTCAATAAGGATTCAATAGGATTTCAGTGTTCAGCTTTCACGCTTATCACAGATAATTTCATGGTCTTTCCTTGCTCCCCCAGTTTAGCTCATTTCATTTAGCAATGTCAGATGGCATTGTTAAGGTAATAATGATGAAGTTTTAATTATTGTTTCAAGACAGAATTATTTATTTCTATCGGTAACTAATAGATAGTTACCGATGTTTGGCACATTGCCCGATGCCTGCTGCTGTTTCAAGCAAAATTTCGGAGTCATTGTATCTAGATCACAGTGCTTTCATCCATTCTGGTTGCTAATCTGCATTTTACCTTGGGAGTAGAACTAGGACAAGCTGGGAGTAGCGTTCAGTTTTGTAAAACCTCAGTTATCTTTTTGGTTTGCAAACACAATCATCCTACTCCTGGAGTGTATTCGTTTGATTCATGCCTTATAGCAAAAAAATGAAAAAGCCTAAACCTTCTTTAGAAGGCACTATAACAAAGGTTATTATACTAGGTACAAACACTTCACACATGGATGTGATTCCATGAAATGCGTAAGAGCTAAAGCTTGAATTCACTGCAGTAGAGAAAAAAATAAAATAAAATTACTGTTATACATGTTGGTAAAAAAAGGGGACTGAACAGGGTGAAGGCTAGCACACTGACAACCGTGTTTCAATTATCTCTATGAAAACTTGATATTGAAATTCTCCAAACTGTTGTGGACCTTAAGTTGATTCTAAATCACTAAATAATTGAAAGGTCTTGTAAGCAGGAAATGCAAGGCCAGCTTTAGCAGAACAGAATTTGGTTTTATACAGTGCCTTTCAAATTATCCCCAAAGGCATCACAAAAGGTGTCTTAGATGACAGAGTTTCTAGGCAAATGTGCAGAGTCTCTAAGCAAATGCAACAACCATTAGTCACTTAATAATAGTGCACACTTGGACACTAGAGCTTGACTCTATTCCTATCCATTTTTCAGAAAATGCCATACTTCTACTTGGACATTCACCAAGGGCAGAACAACAGTCATGGCCTATCTGCCAATCCAGAGCACTTGTCCATGATTGACTAGCTACTTGTTATCTTCAGATCATCATCAAAACAATATTTACCCCAACTGTATTATTCGCTCTTTTGTTCCTTTTCTGTCTGTTTTGTCAGAAGTAGGGAAAGTGGCCATTATTCATACCACTAAATTGAAAAGAATTCATCTTTCCTCCCTATGAAGAAGGATAATCTGACAAAATAAGATCTCTAACAAATATCCACTCTCTGAATAAAGAACTTTGATCGTTTTGATTAAGTTTGTTCTGCATAATCACTCACTTTTCCAAAAAAAGTATTTACATCTTATTCTGACTCTTTTTCTTGTGTATTCTGATCAATGCATTGCCAGCATTTAGCATAAATTCTCTAGCGTGTTTGCCATTGGACTAAGGTTACTGTACTTAAAACTTTAAAACTCTATTTAACTGTGTAGCATTGTTCAGTGACAGGGTCATATCAATACTTCTAAGACAACTCACCTAACTTAGGAAGAGTAGAATGTAAACTAAGCTATTTCATTTATATAGAGTATATAAGGTAAGGACAGGTCATATGTATAACCCAATATCTGAAAGATATTTCAAAGAAATATTTTGGAAAAAGAATAGGATGGGAAGACTTTAGCAGTTACTGAAACATTGTTTACAATTGCCTTCTTGGAGATTGAAAATGAAACCATTGGTATTATAGAACTGAAAAGAAGGATATGTAACATACATGCAAAATTCTGAACCCAGTCCAATTTTCTCACAGGTAAGGGAGGAGATATAAGTATATATACACATTATATATATTATCCAGCCTCTTCTGCTCATTTGGTGCATATGCATCTCTCTCTCTCTCTCTCAATCACAGAATGAGTCAACCTGTAGAACTCTTTGCCAGAAGATGTTGTGAAGGGCAAGACTATAACAGGGTTATAAAAATAGATAAAGCCGTGGTGGAGATGTCCATCAATAGCTATTAGCTAGGAAAGGCAGGGATGGTGTCACTATCCTCTGTTTGCTAGAAGCTGGGAATGAGCAACAGGGAATGGATCACCTGATGGTTACCTGTTCCATTCTTTCCCTCTAATACATCTGGCATATTTTAGTACAAGGCTGTTTCTTCAAACCCATCCATTGCGCTTTGATTCAGAGTGAAATCTCCCTGCAGTCAGCCCAGCTCCAGGGGAAAAAAAAGCCCAATTGACTGGTAAGGAGCATGCTACCAAGGAAAGCAATTGGCTTGGCAGAGCTTTCTCTTCTCACGGGTCTGTTAGCAACTTGTGAATGTTTAACATGGCTTTATTAGATGAATAAAAAACCAACTAAGGATCCTTAGAGAAGTTTAAATGCTTGAATATAATTTTGAATCTTAGGATACCAAACTTTGAAAATGTTGCATACTGCATTAGCTCAGCTCATTTAAAAATACTGAGTGATAGGACTACAATGATTTGAACTTGTCATCAGATTGGCAGGACTGATGTGAGAATATTGAAAAGGCAGTGCCCAGAAAACATGTGATAAAGGTAAACAAAGTCAGTGCCATTTGATGCACTCAGATGAATGGAGGAGAAATAGGGAAAAGCTTAGAGAAAAACAATGATTGATGTGTTGTTACCAGATTTGCCTGTTACTTTATTAGAAAAACTTTAAAAACTATGAATAGTCTAGCAGCACCTTAAAGACTAACAAAATATGTAGATGGTATCATGAGCTTTCGTGGGTTCAACCTACTTCTTCAGATGAAAAGTGGGTTATACCCACGAAAGCTCATGATACCATCTACGACATGTTTTGTTAATCTTTAAGGTGCTGTTAGACTATCCATTGTTTTTCAAGTTTTTCCAGTTACAGACTAACTTGGCTACCTCTCTGAAGCTTTTGAACATTTATTAGAGTTACTCTTCTGGAGGAGGGAAGTTTTGGTAATTCTATTAGTGCACTTCACTTGTGTTACTTGTGTTCTTATATGGACTTCTACTTCTCCTTTCTGCCAGTTCCCTCTTAAAGGAGTTATCCTGCAGGACCTAGGTTCCCCAGGGCTGGGTTTTTACCACCCTAGAATCTGATGAACACTTGCACACCCATTAACAGCGCATGCCTGAGAGGACTGGGTTAATAAGCTCTCCCAAGCTGCCACCTTTATATGCTCCTGGACTCAGCAGGCTGGGTCAAACATTTCCAAGATGTTATGCCCCATGTTCCACATGACACTAACCCCACTATCAAGTTAGAATTGATCTGGTAGTAACTCACTTGATGAGCAAATTCCATGGGATTTTTGGGCACTGCAGAGAAGTGTAGCTTAGGTATGGGGAGCTTTGTTGCAGAGCAAACGGGAAAACCAAAAACATCCATGAGGGGGGCAAGGGAAGCAACCATCTTAACAATGAAATGTATTTATTTTCAGGTAAAACCAATACAAAGGGAATCAAACAAAACACAATATAAGATGTAACTCAAAATGTCATTACAAAAGTGTGGGTTCTGTGCTGCTCTGCTGCTTGGAAACTCCGCGGGGAGCCTGGCGTCAGGCTTCTCGTAGTGTAGCATCACACGGAGCTCTCCTCAAAGTGGTAGCGCCGCACGGAGCCGGAGTCTGCGGAGGAGTTCCCCACTGACTCCAGGCTCCATGAGGTGCTACCAGCTAGGGCTGTTGCTACATTTCAAAGGTGGAGGTGCCCTATCGACTAATCGAATAGTCTATGCAAAATGCATTGACTATTCGATTAGTCAATTACTCGAAATTTAACATCCCTAGAAAGAACAATGGTTGAAGGGAGAACACTAGATGTATTTGTGAGTAAACTAATGATTCAAGAGCTGTTTTGTTCAGGCTAGACAATAGGAACTAATCATCCTTGGCTGTGAGTAATGTTCCTTTGCGGAAGCTCATAATGCAATTAGGCAGCTTCAGTATTTTGGATACCAGTAGAAGATTTATTACTAGAATTGGTCTGATAACTGCTGAGCTGGGTGTGTGCAGGCAGGGGTTCATTAACATCTGATGCAGAGATTCCCCATCATGCAGAGCTTCTCTGCTTTCATGGATCCCAGAGTTCAGTGTTATTCTTTCCTTGGAAACTGTTTTCGATTCAGTATGGTAATAGAGATGCCTCTCTCTCCCATCTTTGATGCAAATGAGGAGTTTCTTTAATTCTGTCACCCTTGTCCAGAGGGGTTTAAGTGTGTCTTCCCCCACCTTTTCATTGCTTTTTGGAATGATTTCTGCTGATCAGCTTTGGTTCAATCAGATGCTGAGAAGGGGGGAGAGTCTTTCATAAGTCAGACAGGCTAAATATTGCACTCTGGTTCCCCAAGAATATAGAGCTGATAGCAAGCAGTGGCAAAGCTGTTACCTGTGGGAGCATAATTAGGCTCTAGAGAGAGAGAGAGGTCCCCAGTTACAGAAATGAAGAATGATAGGCAAACAAAAGGAACAGGCTTTGCTTCTCTTTTCACTTTCCAATGTCCTATACAATGGTGGTACCACACTAACTTCAATGGGGTTGTACCAATGTAAGTACAAGCAGAAATTGGCCCAGAAGTTTCAAGACAGACCAGCAAGAGTGCCATTTTGGGAGGGGGGGGGCGGCAACCGTGAGCAATCTTCACCAGCCAAGTGTGAGAGGCATGCACAGATTATAAACACTTTCCCCTCACTGCCTTAGCATCCAGGGAATGGGATGAAAAGCAAACCACATCCAGGAGTGCACGGCGGCTGCCCCCTCTACCTTCCTGAAATGACACCCTTGCAGACCAGAGAGGGTTTTTTTTTTCAAACCAAAAATCTAGTCTCAAACGACATCAAGAGCAAAAGTGACCATGGTTCTATGATCTGGTTGTGTTAATGAGTACTAGCAATAGAAGAGATCCTATTAAATGTTCCATTTGACAAATATGGAAAAGTGTGCTATTTCTAAGATATTCCTAGTCGGGAGAACCTACTGGCCCCAAAATGTATAAAAATCAGTGCTGAGGGCATCATTCTTCCATCTTTTTGGTTGTGCTGGATCAGATTTTAGCCAAGCAGAAAACTTTACTGGTTCTTGCTTTCTTCCTTTGCTTACTCTCCCCTCCCGCCAGCTCAAAACTTTTTTAGGTCCAGAAAGTAATATATAGCTATTTCCTTTCTAAACTGGGTTGCAGTCCCTTTCCCTAACATCATCAAAATGAGAGGCCACATGGTGTGGGAGTGTGTAGGTGTTCTTCCGCACTATTTATTTTTTCACAGTCAATTTGAATGCCTCCCTGCCTTTGGAGTGAGTGGGAGAAATGCAATCTTTTGATACCCCTTGCATCAGAGTAGATTGTTAGAGAGGCTTGCATTCTTTTTCTTGAAGCTACAAGGAATGCTGTAGCTAACTATCTATCAAAAGTGCACACGGGTAAATAGAAAGAATGAAAAATTCATTTGCAACAGAGGTAGAGAAAGCAAAATATTACATCAACAAAGCAGCATTAAAATCATTATAAAGGTTGCAAAATCAAAGACATAGGTTAGGAAATGACAGATTTAAGCTTGCAGGGGGCAATTTTAATTTAGCCCCCTTGCACAAATGTGTTACAATGCAGTTTTGCCGAGTGTCATGTAGGCTACCAATGGTAGAGCCAAAAATAGAATGCATCTTCCTTATCCCAGTGTAATGCCTTCACCAAAAGAGAACATCTTTTCTCTTCATACCCTTTGCCTCTTTCACTCTCCTTCCTCTGTACTGAATTTTAATGGAGTGTCATAGTGCAAACTGAACTCTAATGCAAATTAAATTAAACACTGCTACTGCTGTGCTGCATCAACCCCCTGGTTGGAATGGTAGCTTTGCATCTGTGGTGCTGCAGCCAGCTCAGTACAGTCAGAACATTCAGAGGTTTGGTCGTTGAGGGGGTTTATTCTGTATTTTTTTAGCAGCTTCTGACAACCTCTACTGAGTACATTCAAGTGGTGGTTTATCTGAATTGTAATGCTCTGAAAATCTTGATGGATTTTGCTGACCTCAAGAAAGACACCAAGGAAATCCTCTCTGCCAATTTTCAATTCCAGCTCCAAATACTAGAGGCTTCAGAAATCTTCAAAGAAACATTTTTATATTTCAGAATGGACCCCTGTAAGTATCTAGTTTAACCTCCTGTAAAACAAAGGGCTATAGGACTCCTTTGAATTAATTCATATTTTTGACGAGAAGAGAGCTGCAAATGTATGTATCTTAGTTGGAAGCATTTTTCTTCTTAAGGGCTCTTTTCTCTTCAAGCTGTACAAGCCAACTTCTGTCATGGACTTTGATGCCCTGATGGAGACATTGGTGCCACTTGTTATGATCATTTGCCAAAATTTCTCATAGGTTGGGATTGATTCAAAATGTCTTCGTATCTCACTTGCATGTGTCTTTACTGCTAAGCGTGGGACTTCCTGTTCTTGTTCCCTCTGATAGCTCTCCATATTGCATACCTTTGTGCAAGCATCCATCCTCTAGTCTATGCAGATTGCCCAGCCAATGCAATCTTCTTTGTCTGAACAGGTGCTGTCTCATTTGGTAAGTTTGCCCTTTGAAGAAACTCTGCATTGGTGACTATCTTGCCATTTCGTCTTGAGTATGCAGCATAAACAGCGTGAAGAAAATTATTTACTTTTTCTCCTGATGAACATAAGTTATCCATCCTTTCTCCACCATCCCTGGATGCACTGAGGATACAAGGTTGACACCCTAGAATTTTGGTTTTGGTGGCAAGCTTTGCATTGTTCCATACTCTTTTAGTCAGTCTGGTAAAAGAGGTGGTAGCCTTTCCAATGCAAACCTTTCATTCTTCATCCAGGGAGAGGTGGGTGGTCACAGTAGAACCCAAATAGCTGAACTTTTGGACTACTTCTAGTTGGTTTGACTTTAAAGGGAATTGAAGGATCTTGTGGAACCCTCGGTCCAATAAAACTGTTTTCTTAATGCTGGGTGGTGAAAGTAAATGCCTGACAAACACTTGAAAGGTGGTCCATGAGTTCTATAGCAAAGTTTCATTGTGGGCTATGAAGGCAGCATAATCAGTGCATAGAATTTCACTAATTAACACCTTTTTTACTTTAGACATGACAGGTTGTGGAGTTTCTCATCTGATCTGACTCTTATTCTGGGGCTGACAATGGCTCCCAGTTCCCAGCCCCTACGCAGGGGGTAGGGCTGCTGCTGGCTCCTGGCTCCCAATCACTGCCAGAGCAGCCCCTGTCTGCAGCAGGCCTGCTCTCCCTGCAGACCAGATCTGTGCTGAACAATGGAGCAACCCCTGCCTGTGGGGCGCCCAGACACACTGTGGACAGGGACTGTTCCAGATGAGAGCAACCCCAGCAGTGGGGAGCTGCCTCATTTAGGGTGATGCTTACCAGTTAACTAGTTAACCTTTCACATTCCTATTGTTCACAGAGCCAATGGTCGTCTGCAATTTAAGTTAAATGATTTTGTCTGACTTCCCAATGGGTGTTTCTAGGAGCTTTATCCACTTTTTTTCCCAGAAAAACTGACACCATGATGCAAGCAATTTTCTTCACTGCTATTACTTTGTCAACAGATGGTATAATTGGGCCTTGCCAGGTGCAAGTTTCCATCTGCCTTTAAACTCTTGGTCTAGCCCCATGCACCCCATGAGGCAGACAGACCATGGAAGGGCAGCAGCTAGAGGCTGCCCAGCTTTGTGACAGGGAGCGGCTGACCAGTGGAATGCAATAACTCCACCCACAATCAGAGGTGGCTCGTGGTGCTCTTCTCTGTGCCAATCAAATGAGTGTTTATATCTGTCACCTTCCATGGTTCATTCATACTGCCAGCAAGGATGGAGTATCCTCTCCATGTGATGTGGCTGCAGTAGCCTGGATGGTTGAAATGGAGAAGCTCTTTGCCCATGTGTCAGTGTCTCCTTTTGACTTCACTGGTTTGGACCAAAGGAAGGATGGGTTTTGATATATTTGGAACCAGCTATGCTGCATCAGTTGTCAGTGCAGAGATCTTCCATGAACCGGTCTTTTGGGGTTCCACTCCAAGATTGGTTTGACTATCAGCCCAATCTGTCCTGCATGGATACCACTGGCAAAAATACACTGAGTGAGTTTGTTCATCTGCCTTTTGATAGCATGTGCCCCATCAAGGTTTTTACTACCTTCCTTGGGCATTCATCTGCCTAAAGTCATTGGCACTCCCTGAAATTTCTGGGTTAATTAACTACCACCAGCACTTGGTTGTACCGCTTATGGTCATAACACTAGAATACTTTCAATTCTGACCTGACATTGCTATAATACTCTACTGCTTTTCAGAAATCCAAATATCAGCAATTTGTTATAGTAATAAACAAGTCACAACTGCTCAGAGAGAATGCAATCCTACAGAGTAATAAACTGGGAGTTCAGGGTACGCAGACCCTTTGCAGTCCAAAGTGAGCTTTAAAGAATACAAATAAAAAGGGCCCAGAGATTCTTATCTGGACTAAAAATTGAAGCATGGAATCCCCAGCAAAATGTAAATATTGTTGCAGAGGCAACAGACGTACTTTTAGTTAGGGTTTTTTTTTCAAATGTCTTTTCTCCACAACCCTGGATTTATGAACACTGGAAACCAAGCAGCATGCTGAACTAATGAATGCTGAAGAAGTATTTTCGTCTATGGTTAACCATTTCGCTTGTGCTTTTAAATCAACCTCACTCATTTATGTAACTTCTAGTGATTGATTATTGTGGATGGGCCCAGTTATGCAGTTTTTATACTCAGGTTGAATAGTTCTCATGTATATGCTCCCAGGGTCTGGTCCCATGAAATCCATGAGATTACTCCAGTAAGTAAATTCTACTCAGCATAAGGGTGGCAGAGCAGGGGCTATAATGAGCATCAATGATTCCTCAAATACCTCTGAGACCTGCCATGGAATTATGAAGCTGAAGTCATTTTAATCTAAAAAAATGGATTTCTAACCTTAGGGTTATTGTGACGGGGAAGACACTCCCCGCACTCACGCCCGCGCCGCCGCCAAGGCGCCGGGTGACGCAGCCGGGCGGGACCCGGGGGAGAGTGGGCAGCAGGAGAGGAGGCACCCGAGCCGGGAGGTAGCAGGGCGGGCGCACACGCCGACGGGCGCGCCGCCCGCGGAGGGTGATAGGACCCGGGAGGAGACGGACGGGAGGGGAGGAGTGGAGCGGCACGTCCCTGGTGTGCCGGGTGATAAAGGGGAGGAGCTGGAAGAGGAAGAGGCTGGCGGCATTCCCTCTACCCCTGCAGGCAGCCACGGGAGGACCACCGGAGGGCCAGAGGGGGAACGCCGGACCTCCGCAGGCCTGCCCCAGAGCGGGGCGGCCCCCCCCCAGGATCGGAGGCCGGGGACAGGCGACGGACCATCCCGGTCCCTCCACCCGAGGGGCAACGAGGGCCGGGCCCGCTGGAGGACAAACCCCCATCGCCGGTCCGTGAGTGGGGCCGAGGGGTGAAAGCCCCCCCCCCCCCGGCTGAGAGCAAGCTGGGGCACGGCGGACATTGCAAGGGGGGAAGCCGAGACTGAGGGGAAAGAGGTGCTGGTGGGCGGAGAAACGGGGGGGGGGCGCCGCACCCCTCGTCCGTCCATCTCGCCACAGTTATGAAAAATAACCTTCTAAATATTTAGGTACAAATAGGTACAGTGTGTCCCAAAGAGTCTGAAGGCAGTTCCAGGACAGGTGCACATTCTGAAACCTGGGGATAGCTTTTCACATTTCAACATTGTTCACTATATAACTATTGATCATTTTAAGATAAATATGGATATTTGTGATTTGACATCTGAGATTTAAATATGCAGCAGGTTTAAATTGGTGTAGCTATTAAGCACATATGCACAAAAAATAAGCCATTTTATTTTTGGACCAATTAGTTTGAGAATCATAAATGGTAAATCATTTCACCATACCTAGTTCCCATCCCTGAACAAAAACTCTTAGTATCATATTTCATCTCTGGTGACCCCAAATTGCATTTTTATATAAAACATTTCTGTTCTGTATGTTGCGTCTAACCTAGCATCCATTTATGCTTGTAAGTCAACATTTTCTCCAAGTTAAATACTTGCTTTGAGGCAGCCATTGCCTGTGTTAGTTAATAAAACAGATGTTGAGAGGCAAACCTCCATTCAGTATAAACACACAGCCAGAAGTTCTGTTACTTACCTTGTGTGTCTTAGAAAAAATTCAAAAGGAAAAATCCTTCCAAATAATCAGGTATGAAATGATGCAGTGTCCCATAGAGGCTGAAACAGCATCTCTAGAAGAGGTGCAAGACAAAGGATAGCATTTTTCATTTCAACATTGTCCATTATTTAACTGTGGATCATTTTCAGAGAACCATCCAGCTAATATACTTTCTCATTGCTTTTAGATGCACTGGCAGATATTTAACCAAAGGGTAGTGGGGAAGCTGCTTATTGTCAAGAGCTATTATGAGAGGAAGTATGAGTTAATATTCCACTCCCACGCACCAAGCACTTTGTGAGCGGGGTCAATGACGAGGAGGAGGAGAAACATCTCCTGCCCATTGTTAAAGCATCTCAACCACATGGTTACCAAAGGCACAAATTATCTCCCTTCCCTCCTCAGTTGACCATGGCCCTAAGTGTTCCCTGTTCTGCATAACGAATTGTCAGTAGAAGATTCTATGGCATGATGAAAATTTAAAACTGGAGAGAGAAGAGGGTACAAGTAAATATGTGATACTGTGCTGATTATAGTATTATTTTTTCATAGCCAGCTTCTACAAAGAGGAGGTTTTCTTTAACTTAAGGCTAGAGCAGAGAGCACAGTTTAAAACCAGACTAGATATTAATCCGCATTTGGTGATTCTGCACAATCTCCATTGGAGGGCTGGAGTGACAGCAGTTGGCTGACCAACCCTGCAGCTCATTCTAGGTTGTCCATGCTTGACCTTCACAAATTTATTATTATAGAGGACTGGCCTGTCCTGAAGGGGAGGGGGGAGGGAAAGGCAGCAGCTGCTCAGGGACCTGGTGATTCCAAAGGGTCCTGGGCTCCTGGCCGCTGCAGCAGTAGCTGTAGCCAGAACCCCAGGCTCTTTAAATCACCACCAGAGCCCTGGTTGGCACATTCCAGGTTGTGCTAAGCACTGTCTGGAGGGGGGGTGCAGTGCAATCCAAACAGTACTGACGGCTGGCTACCTCAGCCCCATACTTTCCACCTAATGCCTGCCTTTTCTTATAGTGCAGAGTTGCCCCCCCCACACCTCGCACAGGGGTCCAGCAATTCTGTCAGCCTCCAGGTAGGGGGAAAACTGTAGGCCTGATCTTGCATCTTTCCTGCCACATGCTAACCCTACATGTTTATCCCCCGCACTCTCATTTTCCAAATCTGCTAAAAGGGGATAAAATTGACTCAAAAAGTGGCAAGGATTTTTGAGAGCTATGGATGAAAAGTGCTATCTAAAAGCTAAGGTGCAGAACTATGGAAGAATTTTTATTGTTTGGAGTATTTATTGTAATTATTAGATGATCCCTAACTTGAGTCTGCTGATTCTGATGCTTTGTGACAGTCCCTTAAGGAGCAGCCTCATGTTGTCAGTTTCCCAGGAGTGTAATTCAGCCTGCATGTTTAAGCCGAGTGCCTCAGCAATACAGAATGTTAAATAATGAATCTGTCGAGTTGAAGCTGAGGTGGGCGTAGAAAACTTAAGACTTTTCACCTTCCTTCTTTTGTTCTTTTCCATGACCCTCCCTCAAGTTTAGGGTCCTTGTCTCCTGGAACACTTACTCTCCAGCCTACACACATCCTCTTCAGAGATCTATGGCAAGAAAAAGTTCATCTTATGTTAACTTTTATTACAGTGTGTTCAAATCAACCACAAAATGGAAATTGCGGATATAGTTTGGTGGCATGAGCTGTACCTATTCGAAATGAAGTGGAGAGCATGTCTTGTATCTGGACTTCAGATCACATACGCTATGCCAGCCCCAGATCTGTTTGTTTCACAGTGTGTCATCAGGAACTGTACATCGAAGTAGTTTAGCTTTCCAGGTAGGAAGTCTTGGGGAAGGTTGCTGCAGAAGCCCATGTGCTGATGTGCAGCTGGGAACTGCTTCAGCGATTAGAGAGGGTCCTTCACTACATAGTGATTGGGCACCACCAATGGTCACGCCTGCTGACAGGAAGGGCAGAGGGGTCATTTGGGCCCTGGCTACTGATAGGGCCCAGGAATCCTGGCCACAGCCACTGCTACTGCTGCAGCAGCACTGCTTGGAGCTCAGGATCCTTTAAATTGCTGGTGGCAGCTCCAAGCAGTGATGAAGGTGGAGGGGATGCTACAATCCCTGAGGTGCTGAGGGTTTGCATTCCCAGCCCCACCCCTTTCACCTGAGACCCCTCCCGTTCTTGGAGCACGGAGCCAAGCCTTCCCCCACCTAGCCCATGAGCCTGGTGAGGCTGTTGGTTCCTCTGCCCATAGTGCAGCTTATAAAAAAGAAAAACAGATGTCTAGCACAACACTCACTTCATGTAGATATTGAATGGTTGTGTGCTTTATGCAATTCCCTCAAAAGAAAAGCCTGATACACAGCAAGCACATATTAGGGTTGCCAAAGGAAGTATGGAAAAGTTAGGGACTCAGCAGACCTTCAGTGAAGACACCACTACATTGAAAAGGAGAGTTTCTCCCATTGACTTAGTTAATCCTCCGCCTTGAGATTGGGTTGATGGGAGAAGCCCTCCCATCAATATTGTGCTGTCTGCCACAGGGGTTAGGTTGATATAACTGCATTGCCCAGCATATCTTCCCAAAGACACTACACAACCACTCAGATGGAAACCACAGTGGTAGCTAATATAGGAATGACGGTGTCTTTGTATATGTAAATAGTTAATAGGTAAGGTGTCAGCAGATGGCGGCTAAGAATATGTAGCATAGCTCCTGAGTTTCATGGGACCAATACTTGTACACTGCAAATGGTTTTCTATGGCAGCTCTTTAAATCAACTCTTAAGAGCAGCTAGCAATCCTTGCAACTTTTACTAGGGTCACTGCATCTATATGATCACAGATCTCAGAGTCCCTGCCTTGAATATCATCCTCTGCTCTCATGCAGATACTTGTCTGCTATGGATTTGGTCATGTGGAAGCACCTAGCAAAACAGGGCAATTTTTCCCTAAAGGCAATAATGTAACTATACATTCATAAAATGAATAAACCAATGCCATGCAATATTGCTTTTTAGAAAGGATACTGGAGTTGCCATACAAGTATATTGTTTTCGTACATGCTACTTTACTGCCTTAGAAGCAATTTGCATAATATTACCATTTATATTTTTGATCTTACTTTTGAAATCTGTTACTTCTGGCAGGCACCCTAATATAATTATACGTTAGCTCAAGATGATGACACTTTTCACTGTTTCTCTGTGCTGAGCAGCCAGAGGAAGGGTGAACCTTATGCACCAATGATTGCACATGGAGCCTGGGGAGACCTTTATGAAGGCCCTTATCATCTCATTGTATGATTAAGTCATTTTTTATGGTCTGGATGCCAATTTGCCTCACCCATAACAATTGAAAGGGACATGGGGGGGGACTGAAAAAAATAAATTAAGATTTCCCTAGCATAAGCTAGAATCAATATACTTCCTTATGAGAACATACGCTGTGAGTCAGCTTGTTTTCAATTTTGCTGTACAATACAACCATATACATGAAGGATTTTGATTAGCTCAAGTATATCACACTATGTAAGTTGTAAAAGTAAATAAATACATTTGGGGACACATTTTGACGTCTATACTCAGGAAATTTTCAATTCCCTTCATGTGGGCATCAGGGGATTCCTCAGCTCAAAAGGCCAGGAAATAAAAAAAAACTAGATTAGACTCCACAGACAGTGACAGTTTGTTACAAGCATGAGACCAGGTAACATGTGAGAAACAGGGCAATACTTAACTCCTCTGTCCCAAAAGTGCTAAGGTTTGCTACAAAAAAATTGCCAGGGTTGCCAGTCTTAAAGTATTCTTTACTTCTCCCTGAACCCATTTCTTTCCTTCTGTTTGAACCAGAAAGTGACACTGATCCTCCATGGCAGATTCCACTTTTCTCCCTTCCACACCTTGCAGTAACAGAAGGTGGTTGGGGTCCTATTATAGAGATGTGATTTTTAGCCTTCTCTTCCTCAGGTGTGTGGTGGGGACAGCCTGTCGCAGCAAGTTGGCTTGAGTTAAAACAAAGATTATCGACACTATACAAACAAGTCACCACAGCAGTTAAATAGCAAAGGAAATAATAATAAAGGAAAAATAGAGCAAGTGTTTCAAGATGTGCCTCTAAGATGTGCCCTTCGTAACAACATAAACCTAAACAAATTACATGTTGATTTGAGAAATTTTTGATTTTAGTATTCTGGTGAGGCACCTCTTTTCTTTCTCTATAGAGCAGTTGGTCAGGCCAACTGAACCCTGACCATGCCTGTCAGTTTTGGGTGAAGTGTAAGTCAGGGCTGTCTACTGTCAGTTCAACTATATACTCTGGCTGTTGAGCTCTTCCACTGGAGTCTGACAGGGAGCCAGAGCTGTGGCTGGTTGTCAGTGTATGCCAATGCTGTACTTCTTGTGATGAAGGACCCAGGTGGTCTAGTGCAGATGGAGTCCTGCCAGATAATCTATTTGATAACTTCTTCTGCTCAGCTCCACTGGGTTAAGAGCTCTGGCTTAGTGGTTGGAGATGTGGTTGGCTCCCACTGACCCATGCTTCAGGCCATTAGGTGGAGCATGGATCCACTGCTCTCTCTTGGCATTTGTCTTTGTGCCACAGATACATCTCTGCTGGAGAATTGGCAAGATTTGGAGGACAAGGTGGCTGGGTGGCTAAGGAAGTGAACAGGACTGCTCCAGTGCCTCTCCCTTTGGTGGGGGGGCGGGGCACTAATGCTAAACCAACTGGTCCTGACCATGCAGTGGTACTGGCTTAACACCCTGTGCCTGACCCTGGTATTCCTGGCTTACCTCCAGAAGCTGGTACTGGAGTTATTTTGGCCAGGACTGCACTGAGTCTCTGCAAGGGTTTTGCATCTTCCTCTGGTGGACAAAAGACCAGGACTGACACGCTTGAACATGCAGGTCTTTGTCTTCTGCCTCCAGGCCTTGAAGAACTCCTTTATGGTACAGGTAGTTCAGCATGGAGCACATTAGCGCCATTTCTGAGGGCTCCGATATGACCAGCAGCTCTTTTATCTCCAAGAGGTCTTCCACAAGACCTTTCTAGATTGCCAGTCTTCTACCAGGACCTCTTCTGGACCTGGCGTCTGGTTTAAGCCACCAGGTCCATGATGGTCCCTGAGGGGGCAGATCTCCTCATGAAGCCCCTGCTGCAAAATCCCCAACTGCTTTCAGTCTGCACTATAATCCCTTAAGATATTCATATAGTTTTCCAAAAGAAATTCTGTTTGTATGAACTTTTCCATACTTGCTCTCAGTTCACAGCTGTTTTTGTACAGATGTTACATAACTGTAAAATAGCTGAATTGTTGTTCCAAGTAAAAGTATATATTTATTTTTTGAGAGTAATTTAAAAACTTTTTCTGCACATGACTCAAAAAAAGTCACTGAACATCAAGCTCTGCAACTTTCCATGCAGCCACCCCTTACTGATGGAAAGACCACTGGGTTGAGGTAGGTAGGCAAAACTTTTCATTCAAAAATATTTTTTCAGCAAGAAATACACATTCAATGACACACATATATGGCACAAATTTGTGAGGATGTCACTGAAATTTTTCAGGAAAATAAAGCAGTTTGAGTTGCCCTTTTTTTCACCAGAACTGGCAGCAAATCTGGAAGAAAAAAAATTATTCATCCAGCTCTACTTCTGGTCCTTTCAAATTGAGTAGCCCCTCTGTGATTTATATTCCAGATGGCACCATACAATTGTAAAATCCTGGGATATAAAAAGTCCTTTGTGCACTCTCTATTAGTATGAGATTACTGGTTCTGGATAGATATGGGCAGCAGTAATAGGATACATATCTTTTCCCATCTAAGTCACTGGTATGAATGTAAGTCATGAACTAGATGAATACTGGGGAAAAAAAGGAATTTAAACACATTCATTCACATTTTCTTAACAAATTAACTTTCCCTGTTGTGATGTAGTGGGGGTGCTATCCTCTTTTGTGGCGCTGGATCCACTCTGGTTTTGCATTCACGGGTTGCTTTGTTGTGCTGGTGTGATCCCTATTGGCCTATGCTGGTCTACAGAGACTCTGTGTGTGTGTGTCTGTGTGTGCAGTGCCCAGCGGGGTTTGGGTCCCTGTGGGAGGACTCCTGAGGGAAGGCACGTAGGCAGTGACCCAGCCGGCCTGACACGTGGGCTAGGTGGAGGAATCTGAACAAAGCAAGAAGCAGAGCTGCCTGGGGGCTGAGTGACCAGTTGCTCAGAGTGTGGGTTAGTCTCGGCTCGGCTAGGATGAGGAAAGGAGACTGAGAGCAGAAAGGGGGTTAAAGGGGCCTGGGTGCCCCTATCCCCAAGAGGAATAAAGCTGTCTGCTCTTGGAGCTTATGCTAACATTGGTCCTATGCTACGCTGTGTCCCTGAGAACCAATAAAACCTTTTACTCTACTGGCCGGATGAGAGTCACATCTGGCTGCAGATGGGGGTGCAGGATCAGGGACTCCCCAACATGCCATCACACCTGTATCCATGCCTCTTTTTGGTTCACTTCTATTAAAATGCAAGAGTAGAGATGTTAACCGGTAAGCGTGACACTTATTTGTATTTTTACCAAATACAACAACAACCAGTGGTTCTAAGTTGGAACAGCCCCGGCTGTTGCAGGACAGTTGGTGGCACTCTATCTGAAGCAGGGCCCCACGATAGCTGCAGGGGTGAGCGCCGGGATCTAAATTAAAACCGTTAACTGGTTATGTACTATGAAATAAGGGGTTAACTGTTTTAACATCCCTATTTCAGAGAAAAAGAACTAACTGTGAGGAGTCTTCAGCAAATATCAGATTTTAAATGAACATTGCAAAATATTCACAGAGAACAAATTTTTAATTGCAAACATTTGCACTGGAAAACTGATTCTAAGAGTTCTGTTCAGCCAGCCAGGGAGTGGAAACACCTCCTTGTGCTTTTTTTTCAAAATAAATTGGTTATTAAAGGGAGAAGAATACCAAATGCCTGAAGCAATAATCACTTGCAAATAATCTGTGAACAGCCTACAGGGTGAAATATGCTTGCATAAAAAGCCACAGAAATTGTGATAATGGAACACAGCAAACAGCAAAAAAAATGTTCAATATGGATAAATTGCTACAAATAGGTCATGCAGCTCTAGTCATAAGTAACTGGGTATTTATTGTTACTCTTTGGCAGCTGTTCACTATATCTGTATGAAATAATTTGATGCTTAGTTTAGTCCTGATGGAGAGCTCCCTTTACATATATGACCACAAAAATAGATATTAATATATCACACACTGATATTCAAAATGTGCCTTATTATATTTTTCAGACACTGAGTTATGTGCCAATCCAGTTCCCATTGATTGCCTTCAGTGAAGCAGAATGAATGCTGAAACCCACTCTTGTTCCAGCAAGGTACTTTAGCACATGTATAGCTTTAACATGTGAATAGCCCCACATCCACTAGATTACTCCTTCTTAAACTAGGCATGTGTTTAAGTGCCTTGCAATAGCATGGCCTCAATACCTAACTATATACAGTACTGTTATATCTGATTGGCTTACAGTGTGCACATTAAAGATTTATGCTTTTGTTTGTTTCATGTATTGTGCATATGTATTAACCATTCTTCTAAATGAAACACTAGAAGTAGATAATAAGCATATGCTCTATGCCATTATCTAAATTAAGTTTGCAGATGATACCAAGCTGGGAGGGCTTGCAAGTGCTTTGGAGGACAGGGTCATAATTCAAAATGATCTGGATAAACTGGAGAAATGGTCTGAGGTATATAGGATGAAGTATAATAAGGACAAATGAAAGTACTCCACTTACAAGGAACAATCCGCTTCACATTGAAGTGAATGTCAAGGAAGGAGTACCACAGAAAGGGGTCTAGGAGTTAGAGTGGACCATAAGCTAAATATGAGTCAACAGTGTGATACTGTTGCCCCCCCCCCAAAAAAAAAAAAAAGAGAGAGAGAGAAAACATGGTTCTGGGATGTATTAACAGGGGTGTTGTGAGCAAGACACGAGAAGTCATTCTTCCATTCTACTCTGTTCTGATTAGGCCTCAATTGTAGTATTGTGTCTAGTTCTGGGCACCGCGCATTTCAGAAAAGATGTGGAGAAATTGGAGAGAGTCCAGAGAAGAATAACAAGAATGATTAAAGGTCTAGAAAACATGACCTGTGATGGAAGACTGAAAGAATTGGGGTGTTTAGTTTGGAAAAGAGAAGACTGAAAGGGGACATGATAGCAGGTTTCAAGTATCTAAAAGTGTGTTACAAGGAGGAGGGAGAAAAATTGTTCTCCTTGACCTCTGATGATAGGACAAGAAACAATGGGCTTAAATTGTAACAAGGGAGGTCAGGTTGGACATTAGGAAAAACCTCCTGTCAGGGTGGTTAAACACTGGAATAAATTGCTTAGGGAGGTTGTAGAATCTCCATCACTGGAGATATTTAGGGGCAGGTTGGATGGATATCTATCACGGATGATCTAGATGATGCCTGGTCCTGCTGTGAGGGCAGGAGACTGGATTTGATGACTTCTTGAGGTCCCTTTCAGTTCTAGTATTCTATGATTAAGCATTTTTTCCTCCTGCCTCACAACCACATTCTTCACAAACACACTAGTCAGCATGAGAGTGTGTCTGCTGAGGGGAGGGGAGGGGAGGAGTGGAGTGGAAGGGGGGATCATTAAAAAAATCAATATTTTTAAGTAATAAGAGTGCAATAAAAACTCTTTAAACTGCTTATGTACTTAAGTACTTTTTTTTAGAAAGCTCTAATTATTGTGATTGATCCTCTTGATATTTAATCACAGTACAGTGGATAATATCTGCTTTCAATCTTTTGTGAAAGTTTGCTAACATCATCATTCCTAGATCAATTAATTGGGAGGAGCAGTTCATTTTCATTTCAGTATAATCAGCAAGGTTAGACTAGCTTTGTGTTTTCTGTTTCCCCACAGGCTTCACTGACTGTAAACATATGGCTTAGTGCTCTGTATTTAGAAATTGATTGTCCTGCCCAGTACCCAGTTGTCTTTCAATTCCAAATTTTACTATATTCTCTCAAGATTAGCATTCTTCCAAGGTTCACTGCCTTTGCTAGTAAACCACAGTAGACAAGAATATGATGGCATTATCTATTAAATAGACATATTCTGAACTGGATTGTCATCACTCTATGTCACTATAGAATATACAATTCAGTTATGTCAGCAACTTCTAATATTGTAGTGCTCTGAAAGGACATCCATTATATATACTGAAGTGTGTAGGGAAAAACCCTAAGGCTTCAAGGTGCAATAGTATTTATAAAAATCTGATAGCAAAATTGGTATCTCTATTCATTGTTCTGTGAATTGGATTTATTTCATAGTACAAACAAGTGCCCTTCCTTCCTGTATCATATGAAGAATAACAAAACAAAGGCACTTTAATTAATTTCTGATACAATTTTGAAAGTATATAGTTAGACTGGAGCTTTCTGAACAATTTGGATTTTCTGGGATAGTTTTATTATTTTTATGATGTGGAGTAGAATCCAATTTACTTGACACACACAAATAAAAGGAGCAAGATTGCCCTATTCTGTAATAAGCTCTAGAAACAAATGCCTGCCAAGCCTTTCAAGTGTTGGGAGCTGTAGGAATTGATCCATGCATTCTCAATTGTATATTTCCTAATGTGGGCCCTTATTCAGCCATACACATAACATTTGCCTAATATCAAACACGAAAGCAGTTCCATGAACTTCAGTGAAGGACTTGAAAGTAAGTCAATGGGATTACCACATGGGTGGAGTTTGGTATAAGCTCAGGTACTTTGCTGAATCAGGGCCTTTTTTGTAATTTCACAATAATTTCTCTCTGCTTGGTGTGACAGCCTGCTCTTGTATGGCCAAAAGTAGCTCAGGGTATGTCTACACTAGCCCCCTAGTTCGAACTAGGGAGGCTAATGAGGGCGACCGAAATTGCAAATGAAGCACGGGATTTAAATATCCCGCACTTCATTAGCATGTTCCCAGGCAGTCGCCATTTTGGAAATTGACTAGCCCAGAATAACTGCCTGCATCTACACGCGGCAGTGAAACGGGAGTTCGAAGTAAAGCCCTTAATTCAAATTAGCTGTTAAACCTCATTCCAGGAGGAATAACAGCTAATTCGAGTTATTACTCTGGAAATAACTATTTTGAAATAGTGTGTCCACATTACAAGGCACCATCAAAAAAGCACAGAATTATTTCAAAACAGCACATCCATATTCCTTGGAGCCTGAATCGCATTTAAAGCCCCCAGAAGCACTCCAGGGGAGGGCATCAGGACAGCAGTCACCTATAGCTGCTTGCTGAGGCAAGCTGAGACACTTGCTTAAAGAGGCTCCTCTCTATGGCTACATCTCACACACCACTTCTCCACTGACTACCTCTCTGTGGGACACCAAATTCACGCCACATGCTCTGGTTGCCCTTGTGGATGTCACAGCACTTCCAACACTGAGCAGGAGCTGCTGCAAATCAGAGCCAGGGTCTTGGGCTTGTGCTATGCCTTATGGTGCAGTTCATCCACACTACCCACATGGTGCTTCAGGATCAAGATGACCATCCCAGACTGGGGGACCTCTTCACCCAGGCCCTGGTGCTCATGATGCACCAAATTCCCCTCCATCCTCTGCACACCATGGAATGCCACTTCTGGCAGTGGAAGAACAGTTCAGCTAGTGGGACTGCATCATCCTGCAGCAATGAAACAACCAACAGTGGCTCCAGAACTTTCACATGTGGAAGGCCACCTTCCCTCAGGCTCGCCCCTCCCCCTCAGGCAACAGAATACTCACATGAGACCTACCATCCCCCTGCAGAAGCACATTTCCATCACCCTGTGGCAGGTTGTCATGCTGGACGGCTACTGTTCCATCAGGAACTAGTTCAGCATGGGGAAATCCACAGTCGGGGCCGTGCTCATGCAGGTTTGGCTATTTTACTATTTCAATAGGAAGGTGGTGAAGCACTGGAATGGGTTACCTAGGGAGGTGGTAGAATTTCCATCCATAGAGGTTTTTCAGTCCCAGCTTGACAAAGCCCTCACTGGGATGGGTTAGTTGGGGTTTCCTCAACAGCACCCACATCCCCATCCTGGCCTCTGATCACCATGCCTCTGACTACATAAACAGGAAGAGCTGCTTTTTGATGGTGCTGCAGGCCCTCATGGACAACAAGAGTTGGTTCATGAACATTTACGTTGGGTAGCTGGAGAAGGTGCACGACACCAGTGTATTCTGAAACTCAAGCCTGTTCCACAGGATGCACATTGGCACTTATTTCCCCAACAGCACCATCAGGGTCGGGAAAGTGTACATGCTCATGTGCATCCTGGATGACGCAGCCTGCCCCTTGTTCCCCCTGGCTGATGAAGCCCTGCACAGGCAGTCTGGACCCCACCAAGGAGAACTTCAATGCCAGGCTCAGTAGGTGCTGCATGGTGATCGAGTGTGGCTTTGGTTGCCTAAAGAGGAGGTTCAGGAGTTGCCTCACCCAGCTGCACATAAGTGATAGAAACATCCCCTATGTGGTGACAACCTGCTGTGTGCTCCACAGCATCTGTGAGAGCAAGGGGGAGACTCCGCCCCTCCCCCCCGGCAGGAGAGCAGAGGGTGAGCGGCTGGCCAGGGCTTATGAGCAGCTGGACATTGCTACCATTTGGTGAGCACATCAGGGGACTGTGCTCATCCAGGAGGCCTCGAGGGAGAGTTTGAGCCAAGGCCACTTGTGAGACTCTCTCCTAGGCCTCCCCACAAAGAGCCTCTTCATTGTTCCTGTGTGCCTTTCTTGCCCCACTCCTCCCTTCCAACCTTCCCCCCTTCCTTGATGACCAAATAAAGAAGCCCTTTTTGATTGAAAAAAACAACTTCATTCTTTATTTGGGGGATATACAACAGGGGAGGGACTGGAGAAAGAACTTGGAATGGGGGAAGAGAGGAAGGGAGGAAGAAGAGGGAGAGGGGATCAGGGATGGGGCTAGGACTGGCACCTGCCTTGGGTACCTTGGGAGGCTTCAGCTACCTGAGAGGTACCACTACCATGTGTTCATGTGCCCTGGTGGCCTCAGGGAGGGTGGGGCAGGTGCAGGGGTTGGTACAAGTGCTGGGAATTTTGGGGGTAGGTGTGGGTGGGGAAGTGGCTCCTTACACCCGACCATGCGCTTCATGACAGATGTAATTGAGGAGCACATGGCCTCATGCTGGCATGACAGCTGCTCCCATATGGCCTTCCTCAGCTCCTGGTCAGGCTGGCATTCCTCACGGTCGGCAGCCTAAACAGTGGGCACTTTCCTGTAGGGACACAGATGTCCCAAGAGAGCATCGCTACTCCCCACAGCCAGGGAACAAGCAGACAGGAAACAGGGACAGGACGGCTCGGCTTCCTACTGTGTCCGGTACATGCTGGGTCTGGCAGTGGTAGCATCCTGCAGAGAGAGACCTTCTATCCCTGCTCGTTGGAGGGGGGGGGGATGTTGGGGGAGAGTTGTGTGTGAGTGTCAGAGGCTGCATTCTGGAGAGAGTGGTACTGGGGTCACCTCCACTTTCTCATCCCAGCAGATTACCATGCAGAGGATCAGTCTCCTCTGCATCACCCTGCCTGACCAGGAGTGGATGCTGCCCAAGCACAGGCATGAACCTGTGCTGTGTGGTTCCATGACCCCAGCCTCCTTAGTGGTAGCTTGTCATGGAAAGGTGTCCCAACATGGAGGCTGCAGTAAGGCAGGCCTGTGCAGGAATCTAGTGAGAAGGACCAAGAGGTTCCTGTGTAAGAGCATCATGGGGCTGAGTGCTCCGGATTGGTGCTCCATGTTCACCCACATGCACAGGCTGTTGTATAATCCTCCAGGCCGAGAAAGCCAAGCAAGGAGTGCCTCACTGCCCACAGCCTGCCCCAGCATGCGTATAGGGAAAGTGATGGAACTTACCTGCAGTGCCTTTGCCAAGATTGTCTGAGTGCTGGGAGACATCCGGGGGGAGGGAAGGAGGCCTCAGGATGGCATCCAGCTGCTCATAAATGTGGCAAGTGTGTGATGCCACCCCAGAGCAGGAACTTTGCTCCCTGGCCTTTGTGTAGACCTGCCGGAGTTCTTTAATTTTCATTCTGACCTGGTCCAGGGTCCTGCTGTGCCCCTTCTGGGCCTAGACCTCACCATTGCACCTCTTGGCATGGAGATGCTGGATGTTGGTCTCCTCCCCCCAGACCTCAATACGATCTAGGATCTTCGCACCAGTCCATGCCAGTGCCCTCTTTTGCCCTTGGCCAGCGGCATCAGTGCTTGCTGCAGGCATGCTGGCAGTCATGGGGGGCACAGAGGTAGCACGGGGGTCAGCCATGGTTGCACAGAAGGGTCCTGGGTGGCACAGGGCTAGCAGGGCTCATGTATTACCACAAGCCCTTTCCCTTCTGCCTGCAGCTTTAAAGTCTGCAAGGAGAAGAGGAGCAGTGGCGTTGTCAGGGGTATGGCAAGAGGTCCACAAGGGCAGCTGTGAGAAGCCACTGGAGGCCAATTATTTTTAAAAACCCAGCAGTGGAATGTCCACACTAATGCTATTTTAAAATAATAGTTTCGAAATAAGCATTATTCCTCATGACAAGCATGCGTTATTATTTCAAAATAAGAAACCCGTTATTTCAAAATAATTTCAAAATAACTCCCTAGTGTAGACTAGGGCTTAAAGATTAACAAAAATTATATATCTATAGTTTCATGACAGGGGACTGGACTCGATGACCTCTCGAGGTCCCTTCCTGTTCTATGATTCCATGAGCTTTGGAGGGGCAAAATCCACTTTGTTTATTTTTAAAAGTTTGATTTTAAAATTACAGACTAAAACGGTTACCCGTCTGAGACTGGGAAAGATTTTTTATTTCAGGGATCAGTTAAAGTTCAGATTCTAGAAACTGCTGTTCTGTTTCTGATTTCTGATTATATTAATGTACAATGAAGTTAGCAGTACCTTGTGCCTATTAGCCATAACTTCTATGAATGCTGAATCATCTATATTAAATCATACATGAAAAGAAGAAAGCTTTAAGTATTCATTAAGGTAGAGTTCTGTTAATGCTCATTTGTGGTTAGGCATCTGATGATTGTCAAAGTCTCAGTAAATATTAAATAACTAATTTTATCTTTTATTTTAAAAGGAGTTTCTGGTAATAGGAGATATGAAAGTGGGGGAAGAATTTTTTATCTGTGTGTTACTTGACAGAGTAAATGAAACTGCTAAACATTGATTTTTACCTTATACACACATGGAAGGATTCATTTCCAGTCTTATACTTTTCCCTTTTAATTATGAAGTTTAGGAACATTTACGAGATTATAGATTTGGAGTAAACTGATACACTATACAAATACCATATAGTAAAACTACTGTTGTGTGTACTTGGAAATTAAAAAGGTTTTCTTGATTTGCAATGAAGTAATCTAAGGAGTTTTCTAAACTTCATACTTTTAAAAAAATAAATTTAGTATGTTTAGCATGTAGTCTGATTTATAGAGGAAAAAGAATTGGTTTTCAATCCTTTTAAGTTATTTCAAAGAACTCTAATTTGACGTGGAAAATATTTGGTACTCCTCCTGTTGGCAAAAGTCATTTGCATTAATGGAACATTTCAAAGGAAAATAATAGGCATAATAATTTAGAAACTTTGCACATTCAAAAATAAGCATAATATGTTTACACAATTTTGGTCACAATCTTTTTCTCTTTGAAGCCAATAGAAATTTGAACACATACTTGAAAGGAGCAAAATTTAGCCCTTAATCATTTAGAAATATAAGATAGCCCTGTAAAAATCATCATGAAAGTGTTCCAGCCCAGGCACAAATGCTCTGCACCTGGCTATCATGATGATTGATTATAATGGGGAAAATATTTTACTTGCGCCTTAACAAAATCCACAAGCAGGAAGAATTTAAATGGCTGACATGAAAAAGAAAGTTTATAGAAGTTGGAAACGTATAGTCCCTATTCAGGCAAGGAGTTCCATTCAGTCAATATTGTATCTCATTGTTACTTGCACAGTGTTTAAAGGATCAGACCCAACATTTAGTGTGTGTAATTTATCCTTCCACCATTACACAGGATGGATTAGTCAATGTGACTACCGTGTGGAGTAAGATACTACTCAGTGTGGAACGGTGACAAAAATTAGACACTCATAAAAGAGAGACAAATATTTTTCTTCAGTCTGAATATATGTTCCTTTAGCTGCCTACTTTCTCCTGCCTTATTATCTTCAAGGTACACTGTGAGCTTGTGTGATTTGCAAGCAGTAGTGTGTACAGAATGGTGTAGAGCTGTGCCTCCCCCACAGAGAAATTGTGCCTCTTGAGCTACAATCTCTTCTCCAGTTCTTGATTGTACCACAGGGTGCTCACTCTTAAGATGATGCATATTGCTCCTTATTGTATCTTAGCTGGAATTTGAACAGGGATTTTGACCTCCCTTCCTTACTTTCAAGTAGTTCTCACTCTGTGAAGAGAGAGTGATCACAATCTCTGCTCACAGGGACTAGGATTGTGTTTGGTTCACATAAAAGGGGGAAATACTTACATAACCGCATCATTCGTCTGCAAAAAAGCCAATTACAAAATTTCTACTCCAACTCTTGTGGATGTTAGAACAACTTGCAGAAGTGCTTCCAAAGTGCCTAAGGAACCCAGAACTGCCTAATTAGTTTGCATTTTTTATTTTACCTTGCAGCTTTTTTAGAAAGAGCTAAATTTCAATTCTACTGTTCTTGTTTGGAAGATCTTCCGATTGTCTAACCTGCTTTCCATTCTTGAGTGCAACATGATTTTTCTCCAGGTTGGCTCTCTATAGTCAAGACTACTGTTGTCCAGCAGCATCTGTGGTCCAGCATCCCTGTGGGCTGGAGCATTCATGGGGGAAAAACCAGGACTCACACTCAGCAATTCCTCCACCAACTTCCCAGAGTGTCCAGAATGCTCATTTATGGCACTCAAGCTCAGGGTGGAGGACAATCCTCGGGTGTAAGAGGAAGGGTGGAACTCGGGTTCTAAAATTTCCAGAGGGGTCCGCACCTCCATTTGAAATTTTTCAGGGATCTACAAACAAACAAAAGCTTGAAAACTCTAAGAAATAGATTAAGCACCTACAAAAGCAACACGAGAGATTGTCAGGAAAATATGTAAACAAATGCTCATGGGGGGAGTTCTAGAGAGCACATCTTAGTATTATCACATATTTACTTAATTCTCATACCAGCAATGTGAATGTCAGCATTTTAAAGCCACTATGTACAGTAGCATATTAATAACTTATCATTAACAGCTAGTTTTAAGAAATCAATAGTGCTTTTAAGAGACTGTGCTAATATCACTGGTCTACAATTTTTTAGAAGTCGTCTGCTTCAGAGATAAAATGTGCTATTTATTATGTATTTTGATGTGCTGAATTCAAATATGACAATTAAAACAACTGATTAGCTACTGTTTCCAAGATATTTAAGTTTTTACATTTTACGTCTATGTATATTGTGTAGATAGTAGAGTTTTAATCATAAATTGTAAACCTAGGTCTTTTCATGTGTTTATGGTTGCTTTACATGATAATATTTCACCTGTCCTGTTTATGTAACACTTTAAAAATCAGCAAAATTTATTATGAAACAAAAGGCAAAAACTATTATGTACATAGTTTAGTCCTATTCAGTGTCTACTCGGAGCTTCTTGGCTTGTCTCTTGTATTCATTAAATGGAGCATCTCTTGTCACTGTCAGCAATAGTCTGCAAGCATTGATGGGCTCCATTTGCCCTGATAGCGTTTCTCCATTGTTGCAATGTCCTGGTGAAATCGCTCGCCGTGCTCGTCGCTCACTGCTCCGCAGTTCGGTGGAAAAAAATCTAGATGAGAGTGCAAAAAATGTATCTTTAGTGACATGTTGCAACCAAGGCTTTTGTATGCCTTGAGGAGGTTTTCCACCAACAACCTGTAGTTGTCTGCCTTGTTGTTTCCGAGAAAATTTATTGCCACTAACTGGAAGGCTTTCCATGCCGTCTTTTCCTTGCCACGCAGTGCATGGTCAAATGCATCATCTCGAAGAAGTTCACGAATCTGAGGACCAACAAAGACACCTTCCTTTATCTTAGCTTCACTTAACCTTGGAAATTTTCCACGGAGGTGCTTGAAAGCTGCTTGTGTTTTGTCCATGGCCTCGACAAAGTTCTTCATCAGACCCAGCTTGATGTGTAAGGGTGGTAACAAAATCTTCCTTGATTCAACAAGTGGTGGATGCTGAACACTTTTCCTCCCAGGCTCCAATGACTGTCGGAGTGGCCAATCTATCTTGATGTAGTGGGAATCTCTTGCACGACTATCCCATTCGCAGAGAAAACAGCCGTACTTTGCGTATCCAGTCTGCAGACCAGGCAAGAGAGCAACAACCTTCAAATCGCCACAAAGCTGCCACTGATGTTGGTCATAGTTTATGCACCTCAAAAGTTGTTTCATGTTGTCATAGGTTTCCTTCATATGGACTGCATGGCCAACTGGAATTGATGGCAAAACATTGCCATTATGCAGCAAAACAGCTTTAAGACTCGTCTTGATGAATCAGTGAACAGTCTCCACTCATCTGGATCGTGAAGCGATGTTGAGGGCTGCCATCACACCATCGATGTTGTTGCAGGCTACAAGATCACCTTCCATGAAGAAGAATGGGACAAGATCCTTTTGACGGTCACGGAACATGGAAACCCTAACATCACCTGCCAGGAGATTCCACTGCTGTAGTCTGGAGCCCAACAGCTCTGCCTTACTCTTGGGTAGTTCCAAATCCCTGACAAGGTCATTCAGTTCACCTTATGTTATGAGGTGTGGTTCAGAGGAGGAGGATGGGAGAAAATGTGGATCCTGTGACATTGATGGTTCAGGACCAGAAGTTTCATCCTCTTCCTCTTCCTCGTCCGACTCAAGTGAGAATGATTCTGGTGCATCAGGAACCGGCAGTCCTTCTCCGTGGGGTACTGGGCGTATAGCTGATGGAATGTTTGGATAATGCACAGTCCACTTTTTCTTCTTTGACACACCTTTCCCAACTGGAGGCACCATGCAGAAGTAACAATTGCTGGTATGAACTGTTGGCTCTCTCCAAATCATTGGCACTGCAAAAGGCATAGATTTCCTTTTCCTGTTCAACCACTGGCGAAGATTTGTTGCACAAGTGTTGCAGCATATGTGTGGGGCCCACCTCTTGTCCTGATCTCCAATTTTGCAGCCAAAATAAAGGCGATAGGCTTTCTTAACCATAGTGGTTATACTGTGCTTTTGTGATGCAAAAGTCACTTCACCACAAACATAGCAGAAGTTATCTGCACTGTTCACACAAGTACGAGGCATCTCTGCTCACTTTGGCTAAACAGAAATGTGTCCCTTTGCAAAATCTAACACTGACAAATAAGCGAGCACGACACTGTATGATTTCTAGAGCTGATATAAGGTAATTTGTTCAGCAGAGTGATGTAAGCTTCGTTATGATTGCATCATCCATGACTTCTAGGAATAACATGATGCAATTTATATCATGTATGACCAATACCAGCTTCAGATTGCATCATTCATTGTTTTGCCTAAAACGCAAGTACTGTCCAAACCCAGTCATAGATTTATTCATAGATCCAGTCAAAGATGTATTTTAGTCATTTCTGGTTGAAATTGAGATCCCTTCCCTTTATAACTCACTTATCCTCCGCCATTCCCAAGTCAAGGGTCGTATATACTGACCCAATAGCATATCTTGAAAACTAGAGCCAATCAACAATTTTAAGCATCATTTTCATTCTCAGTGACCCAGAATTAGTAAAGTTTGACTACATTTATTTCAGAAGCAGTTTGGCTGTAGAGCAGTGTATCCAATAACTCATGAGAATTTTTCTCCCTAATGAATGTGTGTGCACACACGCAAAATTCTATCTTTTGATAGAGCACTATGAATAACACTTTTGCAAATGTTATAGTGAAGTGTCTTAGACTAAGCCTGGGACAAAAACATATAGGTTTTTATTTTAAAAATTCACCAGATGAAAGATATTAGAAAGGGAAACAGTGTCTGACTTTACATTATATGCTGCAACACAAAAGGCTATAGAGTCTGGGAACTTCATTTTTATTAAATGAAAACTTGGCTTGTGTAGAAAAACAGCAAAAACTTCATGGAGAAACACAGATCACAACATCCCCAAATTGTTTACTACTGCAGTTGTCTGGGGTCTCTGAGTATTACCCAGGATTTCATATTATTTATTCAGAAAATACTACAGAATGCACTTCTACCCTGTAAATAATATAACAGTGTTCTTCAGAGAAATTATATTTGCAATGGGTGACTTCTCTAGTGCACAAATGAAAGTAATATAGTTTAGAAAAGGGAACCCACCATAAAATAAGCACTTCCACAATCATAAAAACAATGCTGATTTAAGAAGAAACTAACATACCTAGTGAAGCAGCAGAGCTAACTTGTATGAATTTTAACTTTGGAGGGAGATGCACAGAACTGTCAATGTTTATGTAATTATTTGCAGCACTGGTAGATAAGTCATTCTACAAAGCATGCCCTTGTACAATTTTTATAGGACTTAGGAAGAAACACAGTTCAGAAGAAACATACAACAGTGTTTCATGTAGGCTATGCAAAGTAAACGGATGAGATCTGACAGAAGGCTGATTTTCTTCCCACAGATATATTTGCACATATGTGCAGTGAGATAATGGTTGCTGGAGATATAATAAACAAAAGCAAAATGAATGGTTCCATTGTATGAATAAGTAAATGTTGCATTCATAAAAATAGCTAGTTGTGGAGTTATGTGAAAGGCGAGTCTGAGAAATCCTTAAATGCGACTTAGTATGAACATACTAATTTGCAGGTATCATTCTGAAATATTTGTGTGTGTGTCAAATATAGCTGTTCAAAAGCCTAGAGAATATACACTCAAGAAAAATGGGAAAAACTATGGCAAAATGTACTGATTGTCCTCTTAATTTGGAGACATATTTCCATATAAAAACAAACCTGAAAGGCCAATCTGAAATTTCCCATCCAATGGCCAGTTTTCAACTACTATATATTTAAAACTTTCAAAATTGATGAAGAAATACAATTGATCTTATTCTCCACTATGTAAATCAAAATTAACTTAACTGAAGCAAATTGAATTACAGTACACTTGTGTAACTCTGTGTAAAAGAAAAATCAGGTACCATAGCAATGCACAAAAACCCCCCAAATACCTGCTTGTCTCTGTTTGAGCACTGTGGATTAGGTGAGAAAAAAAGAGATAATGAAGTACATAGAAACCTGTAAATTTAGGCACAAATCCTACAAAGTTCTTTGAGGGTTCTTCTTGGTTTGTCTGTACAGGGGAACTATAATATCTCTACATGGCACTTAATTCAGAGGTTAGGGGCAAGGAAAGTGTCTCCACACTTAAATTATGGATAGTAAAAACACTTTATAAGATAATAAAACCTTTCATTAAAAAATTTCAACATGCATTAACTAAACACCTCACTATTGCTTTGGGTGCTTATGTCCATTTTAAAGAAATGGCATAAGGTGAAGCAATTTATTTACACAGCAAGAAATAAAACCTATCTTGTCTTCCTTAGCAGACCTCTGTTCTCTTCAGTATGCACTACTGACACTGAGTGGTCTGACACTAAGTCTCTATTCACCAAGATTAAATTATGCCTTTAGGTGCATATACAAAAACAAATAAGCTATTAAAATAATTTTAAATATTCATATAAATCCTTATCAAGAAAAAGTAGTTAACAACAAAGAAATACTTGTACTTTCAGTGCCTTTTTGATAAAGGTAAAGGAAATTGTGCAATGTGCTTCTGTGCTTCATTTTTTTATTCAATTAATAGAAATATGTAGCATTTTCCGGCAAGAAAAGCACTAATGTGGCAGGAAAGTGAAGCAAACAGTTGGCTGTCAAATGTTATCAGTGCTAAATTTATATAACACAACCCTTTGAGTCAAAATTATTCTGTGCTGGTGATAAAAGGTGCATGCATTAAGAACATGTCTTGTCACTTGTTCAGTGTAAGCAATCATTGGTTTGACAACATGTTCAGTGATAAGGACGCCCCAGTGAAACTGCAAGCCTTTGCTGCCAAAATGTTAAGCTGCTTAAAAGGACTAGAAGAGAAGAAGAAAAAAAAAATTCAGTCTGAAACAACTGACCAAAACTGATTGCTGGTTAAAACGTAGAATAAGTAAGGGCCACTACATATTAATCTAATATGACAAATCATATTTGTCTTAATCTAACGTCTGTAGTTTTGTTGAGGAATATATAAGACACAGAAATCAAGGTGTTTATAAAAGGCGGTCTCTCTTCTGAGTTCTGGTTTCTTTCTGTTTACTGATCACAATGCTAAAAAAACATGCCAACAAATATGCTCATTTACCCAGGTCCCCTTTGTGTGCCCTTGTGCACTCACCACTACAACTCAGACTTTCCAAGCACTCAGACATTGTGCCCTTTAAGCCCAATTACCAATCGTCCTATCTCTAAATACAGGGTCCTAACTCACTAAAATGGGCATGGCCTGACCCCCTCTTTTCTTTCTCTTAAGTGAGATAAAGTTAATTTGACAACGTCTCAAATAACGTAAATCCAGATTAGAATAATAGAATCAGAAAGAGACCTCAGCAGGTTCAGCGAGTCCAACCCCTTGCCCAAAGCAACCCCTACTAAATCATTCCAGCCAGGGCTTTGTCAAGCCGGGACTTCAAAACCTCTAGGGATGGACATTCCACTGCCTCCTTAGGTAACCCATTCCAGTACTTCACCACCCTCCTAGTGAAATAGTTTTTCCTAATATCCAACCTAGACCTCCCCCAATGTAACTTGAGACCATTGCTCCTTGTTCTGCCATCTGTCACTACTGAGAATAGCCTCTCTCCATCTCTTTGGAACCCCCTTTCAGGTAGTTAAAGGCTATCAACTGTTCTCTTCTGCAAACTAAATAAACCCAAATCCCTCAGCCTCTCCTCATAGATCATGTGCTCCAGACCCCTCATCATTTTGGTTGCCCTCCACTGGACTTTCTCCAATGCGTTCACATCCTCTCTGTAATGGGGGGCCCAGAATTGGACACAATACTCCAGATGTGGCCTTTCTAGTGCAGAATAAAGGGTAATAATCACTTCTCTAGTTTTGCAGGAAATGCTCCTCCTAATGCACCCTAATATGCTGTTAGCCTTCTTGACTACAAGGGCACACTGTTGACTCATATTCAGCTTCTCATCTACTGTAATCCCCAGGTCTTTTTCTGGGGAACTGCTGCCTAGCCAGTTGGTCCCCACCTGTAACAAAGCTTTGGATTCTTCCATCCTTGTTGAACGTCATAAGATTTCTTTTGGCCCAATCCTCCAATTTGTCTGGGTAACTCTGGACCTTATTTTTATTTTATTTATTTATTTAAATATTTTTACCCTGCCTTTCTATTTAAAATATTCAAGGCGGCTTCCCCTTTATCTACCTCTCCCCCTAGCATAGTGTCATCTGCAAAATTGCTGAGGGTGTAATCACTCTCCTCATCCAGGTACTAATAAAGATGTTGAACAAAACTGGCCTTGGAGCACTCTGCTTGACACCAACCACCAACCAGACATTGAGCCATTGATCACTACTTGTTGAGCCCAACAATCTAGCCAGCTTTCAATCCACTTTACAGTCCATTTATCTTATCTGTACTTCTTTAACTTGCTGGCAAGAATATTCTGGGAGACAGTATCAAAAGCTTTGCTAAAGTCAAAGTATATCATATCCACCGCCTTCCCCATATTCACAGGGCCAGTTACAGCATCATAGAAGGCAATCAGGTTGGTCAGGCATACCCGTGGTGAACCTGTGTTGATTATTCCTGATCACTTTCCTCTCTTCCAGCTGCTTCAAAATAGATTCCTTGAGAATCCCCTCCATGATTTTTCTGGGGACTGAGGTGAGGCTGACCAGTCTGCAGTTCCCTGCATTGTCCTTCTTCCCTTTTTTAAAAGATGGGTGCTACATTTCCCTTTTTCCAATTGTCCAGGGCCTCCCCCAATTGCTGAGAATTTTCAGAGACAATGGCCAAAGACACCTCAGCCAACTCCCTCAGCAACCTCAGATGCATTAGATCCAGCCCCCATGGATTTGTGTATATCCAACTATTGTAAATAGTTCTTAACCTGTTCTTTCTCCACTGAGGGCTGCCTACCTTCTTCCCATACTGTGTTGCCTAGTGAAGTGGTCTGGGAGCTGACCTTGTCTGTGAAGACAGAGGCAAAAAAAAAGCATTGAATACTTCAGCTTTTCCCACATCATCTGTCTCTAGGTGACCTCCCTCATCCAGTAAGGGTCCCACTCCTTCCCTGACCACCCTCTCATTGCTAACATGCCTATGGAAACCTTTCTTGTTGCCCTTCACATCCCTTACTAGCTGCAACTCCAGTTGTGCCTTCCTGATTATACCCCTTCATGCTCGAGCAATATATTTATATTCTTTCCTAGTCATCTGTCCAAGTTTCCACTTCTTGTAAGCTTCCTTTTTGTGTTTAAGCGCACAAAGGATTTCATTGCTAAGCCAAGCTGTTTGCCTACCGTATGTGTTTTTCTTACTGTGCATCAGGATGATTTGTTCCTGTGCCTTCAATAAGGCTTATTTGAAATACAGACAGCTCTCCTCGGTTCGTTTCCCCTTCGTATTAGCATCCCTTGGGATCCTGCTCATCAGTTCCCTGAGGTAGTCAAAGTCTGCTTTTCTGAAGTCCAGGCTCTGTATTTTGCTGTTCTCCTTTCTTCCTTTGGTCAGTATCCTGAACTCAACCATCTCATGGATCACTGCTTCCCAGTTTGCCACTCACATCTACTTCCACTACTAATTCCTTCCTGTTTGTGAGCAGCAGGTCAAGTTGTGCATGGCTCCTGGTTGATGCCTTCAGCACTTGTACCAAGAAGTTGCCCCCAACATTCTCCAAAAATTTCCTGGATTGTCTGTGTACTGCTGTATTTGTCTCCCAATAGATGTCAGGATGATTAAAGTTCCCCATGAGAACCAGGTCCTATGATCTGGAAGCTTCTGTTAGTTGTCTGAAGAAAGCCTTGTCTACCTCATCCACCTAATCTGGTGGTCTATATCAGATTAATAAGTACGCAGTTTACAGCTAGCCTAATGAGTCTCTCCTAACAATGTCTTCCAATGTCTTAAGACAAAAAGAGTTGTTTGAATAGCTATTCAAATACTGTTTTTCTAGTAAGGGGGGATATTGGACAATTACAAATCCCATTTTGATAATTTTAGATTTAGAGTCATGAAGCTCTGTAAGAATTAAATAGCTCTAAGGTTCCTTACAATGAGGAAGCATGGAGTTTTTCCTACCAGGGATGGAATTTGCCCAACTAGATTATACTACTGCTCTGTCTAGTCTAGTATCTTAAGTGTGACAGTGACCAGCATTAGATCAGCTTTAGACAAGGAAGGTTCAAGAAAGCCCAAAGTATACAATTAAGAGTGCCTCTTCACTGCACCATTTTTCCAGAATAACAGCCGTTTTTCCGAAAAAACAATACTAGCGTCCACACAGCAATTGCGTTATTTTGAAAGAAAATCGAAATAACGGAGGGCTTTTTCTGACATTGGTAAACCTCATTGCACTAGGAGTAATGCCTCTTCCAAAAAAGCTCTTTCAGAAGAGGGTGTGTGTGGATGCTCCACAGTTGCTATGTCGAAATAGCTCCTCACCAGGGCCATTCTAAAGTTATTCCTCCAAGTGCCTCCAGGGACTCTAAATCGAGATAGCGCATCCACATTAGGGGCTCCTGCCTCGGACTAGTTTTGAGTTTTCCCTTTAGTGTGGATGCTTTATTTTGAAATAAGTTATTCCGGAAGATATCTTCCAGAATAGCGATGTCCAAAATAAGCTTGCAGTGTAGACGTACCCTTAGAATGACCAGTCTATCAGGAATGTTTCTTCCTACATTTTATGAATTGGAAATTGATTTATATCTTGAAGTATAATATGAGCATTTATATAGATTTTGTTATCATTTTATTTCATGTTACTACATCTGTATACATGTCTATTTCTTTTTGACTCATATTAGGCTCTTGATTTTCATAAGCAACATGGATTGAGTCCCAAAAGTTGATTATGTGTTTGTAACAGGGCATAGCAGGTTCCCCTTGGTCCTTTCTTTCTTCCATTTAGACCTGTTGGCCCAGCAGTCACTAGTGAGGTTTATTTACAGCATAAAATCTCACCACACACACTTATGGGCTTCTCAGTCCTGCAGCCAAGAGGAGAAGAGCTATTCCTCTCCCTCCACTCTCTGGCTCCGCTCCACCCTGCCCCTCCCTTCCTTCTTCTGGGCCTGTATATAGCCTCATGTTAACTTGGGCTAGCAGCTACTTCCCCTTTGACAATCTGATACAGGTTTCTCTAGTCCCCTCCAATTTTTCTCCCTTAACTGGAGCTGGTGTGACAGAATGCTGGCTCAGCAGTTCCTGCCCCGCCCCGTCACAGCATAGTATAAAATATATTTCCTTTTAGCAGTTTGAAATTTTCTTCAGTTCAATTTAATTGAATATCCCCTTATTCTTATGTTATAAGAAAATGTAAGGAGGAATGCATATCTTACATGTAATCATTAAACGTAGAGGAGTGGGATTTCAAATTCTACCTTAACTGCAAATCCCAACATAGCCTTGATTCTGTCATCAGCAGTATGATTCAGCATGAGTTGTTCCTTCAAGGACAAGACTATTCATGTTTCCTACTTAACAAATTAATCAAAAGCTGGCAGAGCCATTCTCCTCCATTCCTCATTTTCTTCTAGTAAGAAGCACTTATCCTAACTCATATATCTAGTTTTTGTATTTACAGTGTCAAAAATGTAGCCATTCTTTTTACTACTTCAGTGGGTATTCACGCCTTCTTATTGTTCTCTTTCTAGGCATATGAATATTCTCTTTTTAATCTTTGAATGCATATAAATATATAGATCCAAGTGATGATAATCTCATCCTTGAATAACAATACAGTGACTAATTCCATCACCGTGTTGCTGTGCACATTTTGATATTCCAGTTCCTTTTAGAGTTCTGGTGCCTGGTTCCAGAAGCTCTAGCCTTCAGTGCATTGTCATAAATACACTCACATTTCGAACAATGGATTGCTTTACCGCAGCTCTCCCTCCCTCCCCAAAAGGGGGAGGGGGGGACTACTTTAGGCACAATTTAACACTAGAAGATTAATCCAAAATGTCCTAAACCAGACCTTAGAAAGTGTGTAATACAGGGTATACAGATAATTGTATCTTGTGTGGTCGCTCAGTCCTAGTACTCAGGATGCCTCTTCCAGTCCACTCCTACCACAAGACAAAGCCTGCAGACCCCTCAGACAGTGCTCAGGTTTCTTTGTTGCTGGTCTCATGGGGGCCCATATAAAATGCTCTCCAGATTACAATTACTCAACTCCGACTCCTGGCAGATTATTGCACTGTGTATTTCTGCCAGCAACAGGCTGTGTTCCCTGCCTGGCTCACAGCTCCAGATCTCAGTTTGTTTGCCACTCAGCCTTCCATCTGTTCTGTGTACAAGACTAGCGAGCGAGCCAAGAGATTGCAACATTCAGACTTTATTTCTAATTGTACAGTGCTCTTTACCAAAAGCAGAGCTCTCAAAATTACTATACATGATCATACTGTAGAGCCTTTTATGGGGAAGCTATGTGTTTGATAAATCAAAGTTAAACATTTAATACTATGACTTTTTTGGGTCGGGGTCATGGACCCACAAAAAAAATCAGTCAGGGGCTGGGGACTCCAGGGGGACTGGAGTGCCAGAGTGAGCTACCTAATGCCCTAAACCTTGAGGGCCAGATCCAGGCAACCCAGGCGCCACATTTGGCCAGTGGGCCTTACGTTCCCCACTAGGGTTGGCAGGTGTCCAGTTTTGAACCAAACAGTCCAGTATTTGAGCCTTCTGTTCGGGAAACAAATTGAGAAAATATAAATGCGAAAATATAAATGTCCGATACTTTCTAAATAAGATGTAATGTAGATTGTGATGTAATGTCAAGTGTGTCCGGTATTTTTGTTGAAACCATCTGGCAACCCTATTCCCCACCCCTGCTATAATCTAATTGCACTTATTACTATTATGAGATGCTCTCATGCCTTGTACAATCAGGGCAAAATGTACTTAGGTGTAGTCTACACGACAAACTTACGTCAGTATAACTACGTCAATTGGGTGTGGAAAAATCCACACCCCTGAGCAACACAGTTAGACTGACCTAACTCCTTATTGTAGATTGATGGTGTACTATGTGTGGACTTCTCTTATGGACATAATTCTACCTGTCCCGGAGGTAGAGTACTATGCCGATGGAAAAGCATAGATAGCATCTTCATTAAACACTACAGCAGTGCTGTTGCACTGTCATTGTAGACAAGCCCTTAGGTTCTATAACACCCCCAGAATGTCTATGGCAACATCAAGCTTTTCTTATTTAATTAATTCTTGATTGGCTTTGGGACTAATGTGTTTTCCTCTATAAAGAAGGGGTGTTCTTTTACACCTTAGTATTTTGTAAAGTCATGTATATACTTTGCAGGCAGTGTTCCCTGTAAGCTATGCACTTGTGTGGCCACTCAAGAGCAATTCAACTGCTACCTAGATGATTAAGAGTGCACCACAGCTAGGTCTTTGTTTCTACTGAGGGTGCACATTCATACATGCCTCAGTGCACATAACATTATTCCGCACATGGATGGAAAAGATTAGTAGGAACATAGCTTGCAAGTGGTCTGATATTGGAGTCTCTCTTGTGACACAGTACTGCGTTGCACTTTTGGGGTGTGGCAATTCAAGATATCTTCCAATACCTATCGGTCGCTTCTCCGTCTATGTGTCTGCTGTGTACTGCTGATCAAGTCTTGGCAAAGTACATATTCTGCCTTCTTCCACATTAATTTTCCCTCTCCCCCTTACATGCATAGTAGGCAAATGTATTTGCAGTTTCAGTGAAATATTATATCTTCTCTCTGCTACATTGTATGAACAAAAATTTGCTGTGTCAACGCATGTAACTTGTTTCCAAGTGCATGATTTGTCCTGAGGAAAGTGATTGTGCCCAAGACAGGTATCCTGTTTGCAGTTCTGGGAGATGTTAGATTTTTTTAAAACAATTTCTAGAGGAATATTTGTCCATTTTAAAATGCTGATTCAGTGAAACGTGTTCCTATGGGATATCTTGATTGTGTTGAATCTTCCCTAGAAAACTAGGCAGTTTTCCCACCATCCCACCTGCCTCTTTGGCAGTCTGCATGGTGAGTTGACACACAGATGGGAGCCTGGCAGTCATGGAAATACCAGCTTGAGCCAGGTTTCATGCCAGAGAGCAGAAAGCTACAAGCGCTAAGATCATGAGCACCCAGTGGGGATTTCAAGGCAGCACAATTCTTGATTTTATATCAGGACACCTGGAAATAGAGCTACAGGTCTCAAAGCGGCTCCATGCACCTCAATTTCAAGGAACAAAATATTTCAGTTTTTCCAAAACAATTCTAGAAATCCTGTTGTATGGGATATTGAGGGGTTTTTTCCCTGATACAATAGGACTTTTTAAAATGTCAGTTTCCTGAAGAACAGAGATTCTGGTTTGACCCTATTTTTTTACCTTGCTTGTCATAGTGCACTTTAGCCTTAGGCTACATCTAGACTTCAAGCCTCTTTCGAAAGAGGCTTTTTCGAAAGATACTTTCAAAAAAGCCTCTTTCAAAAAAGAGCGTCTAGACTACCACCAGTACTTTCAGAAACAGCAAGTCACTTTTTCTGAAAGCGCACCCAGGCAGTCTAGATGCTCTCTTTTGGAAAAAAAACCCCACGGTTTGCATTACATAGAGCCTTTTTTCAAAAGAGCACTTTTGAAAAAAGGCGTTATTCCTCGTAAAATGAGGTTTTCCGCGGTCGAAAAAAACTGACGCATTCTTTCAATTTACTTTCGAAAGAACGCGGCAGCAGTCAAGACAAAGGGGAAGTTTTTTCGAAAAAAGGCCACTTTTTTCCCCCGAAAAAACCCTGTAGTCTTGACACACCCTTAGTGTCACTCTTTCCTTTTGTCTTTTATGCCTTCCACCCCTGCTGGTTATAGGAATACCAGGGCAATAGGTACCAAAATATGCATGGGTCTTGGCATCAAGCACTACACTGAACCTATTAAGGCCTCCTCTGGGAATTTTTTTCCACTCAAAGCCTGCTATTTTGTTTTTTGTAGCTCCATTTAATAATTTCTGACCACTTTTTACTTCTAATTTGACTTTACCATTGACTAGCTGTGGTATAGGAATGATGTGATGGGAGTGAACTCCCATTCCCAGGTACACTGCACAAATTCACTGAAAGTAGATGCAGGTCCATTGTTGAAAACTACACCTTTTGGGATACCATGTTTGCTGAAATGCTTCATTGCTTTCTCTAAGGTGGTAACTGTGATGGACTATCAGTATTGAGTTCCTAGCAGTCTGAATAGTAGTATATAGTAATCAGGTAGTTTAAGTGACAATTTCTGTGCCTACTTTGCTCTAATGTCTATTGGGAGATGCAGTGCATTTTCATTGTTTCTTTTTGCTATTTGATTTGTCTTTCCCCACATGTGTCACAACTGCTCACCAGCTATCATCTATTTAGCATGTATCGATATGGCACCACTCACTTTCCAGAGGCATGCTTCTTTCCAGAATGACTCAAATACATTCCTCAGAATTTGTTTTGTTCTCTATTTTCTCCTCTACTGACATGTTGAAGATCTGACTGAAAAGATGCATCTTGTCCAATCCATGTAAAGATTGACATGAATGGCATTGCCAAAAGATTGTTACTGAGTATCAAAGTAGTAAGGATTTTTCAACACTGAAATTTCAACTCATCCTTATTGTCCAATGTGCTAGATAGACAATAGTTACCCTGGTAAATCACACTTTATACTGTGCAGTACCAGTATAAACTATATAGTTCAACTGTACCAGAAGGTAAAACGCCAAAGTAGACAAGACTCTGGGACAAAATTATTCAGTGGTAAATCTATTTCAGACAAATTTATTATAAATTACTCTATTTTATTCATTGAAGTCAGTGGGCCTTTCTTCAGTCATTGGCTGCATCACTTTTTATGATATTCTTCTGCTAATACAGTTATTAATTCAATTTTCCTCTAATGTTTAAAGAAGCATAATGAGGGATCATATCCAGTGTATCATATTCAAGAACATACTACATTGTTGCATTTGGAAAGTAAAGTTTTGAAAGCAAGCATGAGTAAGTCAGATATACTTGAACTACCACATCCTTTACAGTGTGCTAATTTCAAACACATGGCTCAGCTTTTAAAGCAGTGTTTTAGTTTGAAAGTGGACGTTTGTACTTTCATCTGCCATAATTCACCCCACTTAGGAAAAGCTCTGTAGCTAGCTGCTGCCTGCAGCATGAAATGTCTAGATAGAAGCAAATGAAAACAGGCCATAAGATGCCATGCAGTAAAAATTAAGGTATTAGGCAACTGCTTTTAATGAAAAACAAACATTGAAAAGAATAGTGACCATATCTTCCTTCTCCCTTTGTCATTCTTTGGGCACTTTGCAGGCTTGTCTGCCTCCTCTTCAGTGAGAGATGCAGCTGCACAGGAGTCAAGTATCAGGAAGAAGCAGGTGTTCCCATCAAAGCTTGGTGGACAAAAAACAAGCTAAGTTGGTCAGGGTACATGCTAGGTCTGGGAAAACAAGGTAATTAGCAAATAATTCAAAGTCTTTGGCAATTTAAAAATATATGCAAAATTCTATGGTGTTTAAAATCAGGACTGATGCAGGAATTACAATTCTAAACAGCCTCAGTGTTCACAAGGATGTGAGCAATGGTTGATCCAAAAGACTCCACTGCACCATAAGTAGGAAGAACGGTAGAAACCCGTTTTACTATACACAGATGTAAAGCTCAGCTCCGAGCTCTGCCGCAGCCCCCTTTCTCCTTGCACCACCAAAGCTGTGCAAAAGGCATACGAGTGAATATACCTTTCCAGTTGCAGAAACCTCTGACGTGGGTAATACACATTCAACACAGCTGGTTCCAACACTGCCAACTTCACCAGTTGCCAGGGAGGAAGGAGACATGGAGATTCCAGAGGACTGCAAGAAGGCAAAGTTACTGCCAATTTATAACAATGGAAATAAGGCAAGCAGGGGAATTGCAGAGCAGACAGCTTAACTTCAGTAGGAGAGACATCCTGGAGGCCAAATTTAGGTTCCTAGGAAATAGACTGAAATCCAGGACCTCTATGGTGGCATTCTCAGAAATGCTTCCAGTTCCGCGGTCAAGGCCAGGTAGGCAGGCAGATCTTCAGTCTCAATGCGTGGATGAGACGATGGTGTAGGGAAGAGGGGTTTAGATTTATTAGGAACTGGGGACACTTTTGGGAGAGGGGGAGCCTATACAGGAAGGATGGACTCCACCTAAACCAGGGTGGAACCAGACTGCTGGCACTGAACATTAAAAAGGCCATAGAGCAGTTTTTAAACTAGGAGATGGGGGAAAGCCAATTGGTGCGGAGAAGCACGTAAATCGGACAGAGACTTATCTTAGCAGAGAATCCATTGATAGAGAATCTCTAGGCTGTAGTGAGAAAGAGAGGAGGGGAGAGGACAAACAAGGGGCCAGAGCAGACAAACAACCACATACAAAGGAATCTAATACATCAGGAAAGGGCAGACAAATAAACAGTGGCAAATTTTTAAAGTGCTTCTACACAAATGCTAGAAGTTTGACTAATAAGATGGGTGAACTAGAGTACCTTGTATTAAAGGAGATTGACATAATAGGCATCACAGAAACCTGGTGGAATGAGGAAAATCTGTGGGACACAATCACACCGGGATATAAAATATATCGGAAGGATAGAACAGGCCATGTGGGTGGCAGAGTGGCACTATATGTGAAAGATAACGTAGAATCAAATGAAATAAAAATCTTAAATGAATCAACATGTTCAATAGAATCACTATGGATATTAATTCCATGCTCCAATAATAAGAATATAGCAGTAGGGCTATATTATCAACCACCTGGCCAGGACAGTGATAGTGACACTGAAATGCTAAGGGACATTAGAGCGGCTACCAAAATAAAAAACTCTATAATAATGGGGGATTTCAATTATCCCCATATTGACTGGGTACATGTCACCTCAGGAAGAGATGCAGAAATAAAATTTCTCAATAGCTTAAATGACTGCTTCTTGGAGCAGCTGGCACAGGAACCCACAAGGGGAGAGGCAATTCTTGATTTAGTCCTGAGCGAAGTGCAGGATCAGGTCCAGGAGGTAACTATTACAAGACCGCTTGGGAATAGTGACCATAATATAATAACATTCAACATTCCTGTGGTGGGAAGAACACCTCAGCAGTCCAGCACTCTGGCATTTAATTTCAAAAAGGGGAATTACACAAAAATGAGGAGGTTAGTTAAACAGAAATTAAAAGGCACAGTGACAAGCCAAATCCTGCAAGCTGCATGGAAACTTTTTAAAGACACCATAATAGAGGCCCAACTTAAATGTATGCCCCAAAGTAAAAAACATAGTAAGAGACCTAAAAAAGAGTCACCGTGGCTTAATCACCATGTAAAAGAAGCAGTGAGGGACAAAAAGGCATCTTTCAAGAAGTGGAAGTCCAATCTCAGTGAGATAAATAGAAAGGAACATAAACACTGTCAAATTAAGTGTAAAAATGTAATAAGAAAAGCAAAAAAAGATTTTGAGGAACAGCTAGCCAAAAACTCAAAAAACAATAGCAAAATGTTTTTTAAGTACATTAGAAGCAGGAAGCCTGCTAAAAAACCAGTGGGTCCCCTAGACAATCGAGATACAAAAGGAGCAATCAAGGACAATAAAGCCATTGCGGAGAAGCTAAATGATTTCTTTGCATCAGTCTTCATGGCTGAGGATGTTGGGGAGATTCCCAAACCTGCACCGTCTTTTGTGGGAGATGAATCTGAGGAACTGTCCTGGATTGAAGTGTCATTAGAGGAGGTTTTGGAACAAATAGAAAAACTTAACATGAACAAATCACCGGGACCGGATGGCATTCATCCAAGGGTTCTAAAAGAACTCAAATGGGAAATTGCAGAACAGTTAACTGTGGTTTGTAATCTATCCCTTAAATCGGCTTCCATACCTACTGACTGGAAGATAGCTAACATGACACCAATATTTTAAAAGGGCTCTAGAGGTGATCTTGGCAATTACAGACCTGTAAGTCTAACGTCGGTACTGGGCAAATTAGTCGAAACAATAGTTAAGAATAAAATTGTTAGGCACGTAGAAGAACATAATTTGTTGGGCAAAAGTCAACATGGTTTCTGTAAAGGGAAATCATGTCTTACTAATCTATTAGAGTTCTTTGAAGGGGTTAACAAACATGTGGACAAGGGGATCCAGTAGATATAGTATACTTAGATTTTCAGAAAGCCTTTGACAAAGTCCCTCACCAAAGGCTCTTGTGTAAATTACATTGTCATGGGATAAGAGGGAAGGTCCTTTCATGGATTGAGAACTGGTTAAAAGACAGGAAACAAAGGGTAGGAATAAATGGTAAATTTTCAGAATGGAGAGGGGTAACTAGTGGTGTCCCCCAAGGGTCAGTCCTAGGACCAATCCTATTCAACTTATTCATAAATGATCTAGAGAAAGTGGCAAGAAGTGAAGTAGTAAAGTTTGCGGATGATACTAAACTGTTTAAGATAGTCAAGTCAGAAGCAGACTGTGAAGAACTTCAAAAAGATCTCACAAAACTGAGTGATTGGGCAACAAAATGGCAAATGAAGTTTAATGTGGATAAGTGTAAAGTAATGCACGTTGGAAAAAATAACCCCAACTATACATATAATATGATGGGGGCTAATTTGGCTACGACAAATCAGGAAAGAGATCTTGTAGTTATCGTGGATAGTTCTCTGAAAACTTGCACACAGTGTGCTGCGGCGGTCAAAAAGGCAAATAGAATGTTAGGAATTATTAAGGAAGGGATAGAAAATAAGACCCAGAATATCTTACTGCCCCTGTATAAAACTATGGTACGCCCACATCTGGAATACTGTGTACAGATGTGGTCTCCTCACCTCAAAAAAGATATTTTGGCCTTGGAAAGGGTTCAGAAAAGGGCAACTAAAATGATCAGCGGTTTGGAATGGGTCCCATATGAGGAGAGGCTAAAGCGACTGGGACTTTTCAGTTTGAAAAAGAGGAGACTGAGGGGGGATATGATAGAGGTATATAAAATCATGAGTGGTGTGGAGAGGGTGAATAAAGAAAAGTTATTCATTAGTTCCCATAATAGAAGGACTAGAGGACACCAAATGAAATTAATGGGTAGCAGGTTTAAAACTAATAAGCAAAAGTTCTTCTTCACACAGTGTGTAGTCAACCTGTGGAACTCCTTGCCAGAGGAGGCTGTGAAGGCTAGAACTATAACAGAGTTTAAAGAGAAGCTAGATAAATTCACGGAGGTTAGATCCATAAAAGGCTATTAGCCAGGGGATAGAAATGGTGTCCCTGGCCTCTGTTTGTCAGAGGCTGGAAAAGGATGGCAGGAGACAAATCGCTTGATCATTGTCTTCGGTCCACCCCCTCCGGGGCACCTGGTGCTGGCCACTGTCAGCAGACAGGCTACTGGGTTAGATGGACCTTTGGTCTGACCCAGTACGGCCATTCTTATGTTCTTATTAAGAAAAATAATAAGGCTAAAAAAAAAAATAAATCAATCAAGCAATCATTTGCAAACACTGAAAGCAAGGGTCTCAAAGTCCCAGCCCGTGGGCCATCACAATTGCAGTCTGGCTCAGCACACCCAATAGGGCCAGTGGGGGGCTGTCATTTGCCAGCCCCAAAGTCCTCCCCTTCCTTCCGTCATCCTGCCCTCTCATGACATCCCTCCCACAAGGCTGCTGCTTTGGGGGATCAGCAGAGGGTGGGGGAGGCTGGTGCCACACAATGGCAGCAAGGAAGCAGAGTATACTGGGTGAGTGCACTCGCTCCGCTGTGTGGCTGCCGTGCCACATCAGCCCCACCACTGATTCCCAAAGCTGCATCCTCAGAGGATGGGGTGCCATGGGGGAGAAGATGGGGCAATGGTGGGAAGGGGCAGGGTTTGGGGGCCAGTAACAGCATATAACAGAGAATGGGAGGGGTGGTGCGTGCTTTGGAGGACAGGATTAAAATTCAAAAGGATCTGACATAAATAGGATGAAATTCAATAAGGACAAATGCAAAGTACTGCACATAGGAACAAATTGCATACATACAAAATGGGAAATTGACTATGAAAGCTGTGCAAACTGGGAGGTTTGTAAGAACAGGTTTGACAAACACCTGTCTGAAATGGTATAGTTATGTAGTCCTGCCTTGAGTGAACGGGCCTGGACTAGTTAACCTCTTGAGGTCCCTTCCAATCTTATGCATCTAGGATCCCAGGGCCAAGCCCTCTTGCAATCATCCCTGGAACAGCACTCTCTTGGAGACACAAACAAATTAGATACAGCTTCTGTTTATGATGTTAAACCTTGTTATTTCAGACTAGTACACACAGGATGGCTGATGGAAATGTGTCTTAAAATGTAAGTTACCACATCTGAAGTGGAAGAAAACATTAAAGTATTTCATGAGCTCAGAAGGTGGGAGAGGGGTGCAGATAATTTGTTAGCATATGGATTAGAGAATAGCTAATGTTGTACAGGCTGAACCTCCCAAATCTGGGATTCTCTAGTTCAGCAACTTCCAGGGTCCACCAAGGCCATGGATGTTGCTGAACCAAAGAACCCCAGAAGTGGGAGCCAGCTGGGAGAATGTGAGGTCTGCAGAGTACTGGCTGGGCCAGCAGTGTCTAGACAGGGGAGCCCTGGTGTCAGTGAGGCCAGGAAGCATTGGGGAGCCTCTGTCCTGGCTAGGGAACCCCTGGTGTCACTGGGGTCAGGTGACTGGAGAGCCCCTGGCATCAGGGCTGGCGGGGGAACCCTGGAAGCCTCCTGGTGGCAGAAGGGTTGGGATGGCTGAGTAGCCCTGTCTGGGAAAGCCCCAGCAGCAGTGGGGCCAGGCATTGGCCCGGGAGCTCCAGCCAGGGAACCCTGGTGGTGAGGCCAGGTGGCAGCCAGGGAGTCCCAGCCCCAGCAGAGGAATCCCCAGTGGCAGCAAGACTGGCCTGGTGGCCCCATCCAGAAAACCCTGGGAAACCCCAGGCAGCACTGGGGCCAGGCCACAGCAGTGGGGCTGATGGCAGCTGGGCAGCCTGGGGCCAGGGATCCCCCGGAGGTAGTGGGGTTGGCAGTAGCCAGGCAACCCTGGTTGGGGAACTCCTGGGAATTTCTGGTGCAGCAGTAAAGCAGCAAGGTGGGGAACCTCAGCCTGGTCAGTGTTAGTAAGGCAGGGCACCCCAGCCTGAGAGCCCCGGGGAGAGGAGCCTGCAGCAGGACAGCCAGCTGGGAAGCATTGACCTCCCCATGTCAGGCAAACTCCCTGGTCCAGGATGGCTCAGGCCCCAAGGGTGCTGAACCAGGGAGGTCCAACCTGTACCTGTATTTAAGAAAGGATGGAAAAGTGACCTAGGCATTAACAGGCCTGTTAGTTTGACCTCAACTTCATAACTAATTTTGAAGGTAAATGGAAAATTGGATATAATGAAACATGGGTTGATAATAACAGACTAACATGGTAATCAGTTATTTTCTCAAACAAGGTTGTTGTTTTTTTTAAGATAAAGAAAATGTAGAAAATTCAATATAATTGTACTTCAGTAAAGTGTCTGATATGATACCCTTTGGGAATTTAATTACATATAGAGAATGTGAGACTTGGTTCAAGGTGGAAAGGTTAACTATCTAATTAGAGGGAAGGTATTAGTGGAGATTTTCAAGGTTTTTTCTTGGCACCAATTTTATTCAACATTTTAATAATGACCTTGGCACAAAACATAAATGAGCTGAGAAAACAAAGTTGGGAAGCATCAGTATAAAAGAATTATACAGGTTGAACCTCTGTAGTGCAGCACTTTCTGGTCCGGCAACAACTGTGGTCCAACATGATTTCCGTTTGTCTAATGTCCACTAATTATGGGTGTGACCAAGTTTCCCATGGTCCCATAGTTTGTTTACAGCCACCAGTCCCGGCTCTCAGTGTTCTGTGCTGTTTTTAGCTCTAATTTACTCCTAAATGTCTTCTAAGAGCCCAGTAAGCAGTGAAAGTGTTGGAAATGCTGTTAGACAATATTGACCTCCCGAGGTTTGGCAAATCTTCTGGTTCAGCACTAGTCAGGTCCCAAGGGTGCCAGACTAAAGAGGTTCAACCTGTACAGAAAGATCTGGAGAACCCTGAAGACAGAAGTAACAGAAATGTGATGAAATTCAATAATACAAAGTGCAACATTATGCACTTAGTATTAATCCCAAGTATTCCTGCTACAAGCCAGTGACTTATCCTTTGGAAGCTACAAAGAGAGAGCGCGAGCAAGAGAGAAAGAAATCTAGATGATGTTATCACTCACAGCATGATGAGCCACGAGTAGGACAAAAAATATTAAAAAGCAAATGTCATCTTAGGTTATATACTCCCTAAACAGGATAACTTTGCTCTTCCCTCAGAGGCTATAAACAGTATTATTGCTTAGTTATTGCACACCACTAAATTCTTCCTAAGCAAGCATATTTATTCTGAATGTTAAAGATTACAGAGATGATTAAAACAATAAAAGAGTCACTTACACAGGTGCTAATAAAATTACCAGAGAGCACCCCAACTCCAGTAAGGGCTCTGGTTGGAGCCAGTCCTTCAAACCCCACTTAGCATTTTTTCTGTGATTACCAGTTCATATCTACATTTCAGAACAAAATGGCCTATTAATCTACATGACTGATTAATTAATTTGAGCCTGAGCTCATAGTACCACAGACTAATTATCAGCAGAAAAAGGGTTTCCCCATGGGGCACAGCCCCTCCTCTTTCCAAGTATTTGTGGTGCATTTACAGATATGGCAGCTGTGATGGATTTGAACTTTCAAGGAGATATAAGCTTTCATGGAGGCCTCTCTAAGGTTACCCATTTACATTTTGGGATTTCTGTTACTTTGTTTTACAGGAAAACCAAAATGAATAAAAAGCCTATGATCCATGTATAGAAGGGTTTAAAGTTCCCTCAAAGTGTAAAGGTTTACATTCCCTTTTTGGTAATGGATTGGGTAACTTGCCATCATATCAGTCAGCTCTAGTCCATCAACCCAGCAATAGTGGCTTTGATAACACTCTTCTGACTGACGGAAAAACAAGCTATATCAAATGGGAAAAAAGCAACTGCTCTCAGAATGTTTCTCTTCTTCCACCCTAGAGATGTAGAAATTAGAACAGGAGGTCCAAAAGATCTATAGCAAAGATCACAATTACAAGACAGGTTTAGAAAAAGTAGTCATGTGGAGTTTAATCCCCATCTGATGTATAAGGATATTAACAGTACAGGGAAAGTTGTCTTGAATAATGCATTTACACCATAAAATAGTGAAATTGAATACATTTTTCTCCTCATTTATACTGCATCAAGAATTATTTTTAATATATGGTATTTTAAACATCCTGTCATTATAGCAGTTATCTAGTTTAATAAGGAATGTTTGATACATTATGGTAAAAATAAAAGACTGACTAATCCTATAAAGGCAAAATACATTCATAAAAGAGATAGAAACCCCTATATCTTTCTGGGTGGTATGCCCAACTATCAGGCCCTTTAACACTTTTATTTGCAATTGTATATGTTTCTGATATCATTTCTAATTTGTAAGAATAACCAAACACATGAAATTCAGATTGATGAAATTCTAAAGTGTTCTAGTCCCTACCCCTCCTAGAAAGACATTTTCTCATCTGAAAATGTGTTGCCTAAAATCTTCTCCAGGACGAATTTGTCGACTAAGTTTCTAAAAACTCATGTTGAAACCCTAACAAGTATCTTTATTCATAGACATGGTAACCAACTATTACATGGTTGTGAAGTTTTGCTGTCTTCAATTCTATAGTAGTTGAATTAAAACAAATGTTTGCGAAAACCAACATTTTAACAATCTTTCATATCTAAAAAAAAGGACACTATCAACTTGTGATTAAGTAAAAGATATAAAGTACCCTGGGGAAAATGTGTTTATATATTTGCACAGACTTCTATAAAAAAAAAATAAATAAAAAAAAATCTGTCTTCTTCACTTGATTGGGTCTGCAGCAGGAGTAAGTCTCTGCGCTCCAGTCTGTGTAGAAGTAGGTTTCTTACTTATATTTGCTGTATCCTTAGCAGGGCCAGCCCGAGCCCTTTTGGCGCCCTGGGCCCGGGCGTGCAGCACCGCCCCCGGGTGCGTGCACGGGCCCGCCCCCGGGGCGCACAGCGCATGTGTGAAACTTTCTTCTGTTATCTCTTGCAGTTATAGTAATCTTAAGTGTTGTAAGAATAGTTTTTTAAACATTTTCAGGCAGAAAAATTGTATTTAAATTGATGGTGTCATTTTAACCTGCAATTATAAGAACCAGACAGCAGGAACAATTGTTATTTTGTGGCATGTGGCTCATCTGCCAGGAAAGCAGCTCTGTCAGTAAAAGGATGGAAACCTTATAGTGTTATAAATGATAGCATGCCATTTGTTTAGTGTCAGAAGTACTCTCTAGGCAAGTGGCTGACCGACTTTTGGGGTCACTGGACAAGAAGCAGGAGGGGCTCAAGAGGCTCCCTTCAAGACCACCTGGAGCACAATGTACAGGGCTCCGATATCAATTTAAATAACCTGGGGCTCCGCCCACTGCTGTTGCCGTGGCAGAGGCAGCCAGGAACCCAAAGCCTTTTGAAATTACCAAGCCTCAGGGCAGTTACCTCCTTTGCTCTCCCCCACCATCACTAGGCCTGTCTAGAATAGCAGCCAGACTGACATGAGATGCTATATTGCAAACAAGGATACTCATTTCTAGCAGTGCAATGGCAATAGTGTGAATTTCACCCAATGCCACACAAGACCTAATTGTCGCATAAGCCATCAAAAGGCATTTATAAAGCTATAATTATGGGGATTTTTCCTTTCTGTGCTCCTATATCTTTGCTTAAATGATATATTTTAATGTAGGTGATCACACTTATATGAAGGAACATGCTAAATGAATGCATGACTAATCTACTGTTTGAGAGAATTTGTCTGTGTCCATGTGTTAAAGAACTACTCCTAAACAGTCAGAGGACCACCAACTTCAGTATACAGCTTCTTTTTATCATAACTTAAAGCAAGGTAAAGGTTTGGTTTTGCCAGGAAAATGGGATGTGTCTGGAATGGGATTGCTTCTCCTAAAACCATACAGAAGAGACAGAATCACCAGGCAGGTGAAAGGGGCTGGCTAGAGGCACCCTTCTCCTCCCCCAATTCATCTGGTGCTGCCTTAGTCCTGAGCCCTTTAGGCAAGGCAGGTGGAAAGCAGAAGTCTCCCCCTCAATTGTTCAGGAACATTGCTGTCTGGTCCCCTTTGTCAGAGTGAGGGGCAAGGGCACAGTTTGCTGCACTTCTCACTCTGACTTGGGAGCACAGGGGGCAGGCAAACCTGGACCTGCTCCATCCCACCTGTTGTGCCTACTCCAGCAGCTGTGAAGAGGTGCTTCTCGCCCAGCTCTAAGCTGCTGCGATGAGAGGGCTGGGGTTTTTCTCTCCCAGGGCAGTCTGCACACTGAACCCTGCATGCTCAGCCCCACCCCAGAGCAATAATGTAAATGAACAAACAAAAAAAATTAATTTAGTTAAGGACCCAAACAACACTGGGTATGTCTTCTAGTGGGGACATAAAAAAACAAAACCAGGTAATCCAAAAGTGAAGTTTTTAATAAATGCCCCAGAGCCTAGAAAAAGCTCAGTTTATAAGCTCCACAGGTGAGAGGTTCTCTGCAGTTCATTGCCCATAAAAATACACAATCTCTCTTATAGAATGGCCTCAGATAATAAATAGAAATAGAGAAGTTGTATATTCTGATGTTTGAATTAGTGAGAGCTTCAGTAAACTTAGGCCAGGTCAACACTACAGAGGAAGGTCAGTTTAAGATCCGCAATTCCAGCTACATAAAAAAAACATAGCTGGAGTTGACATACCTTAAGCCACGCTTTGGCACTGTCCTCACAGTGGGAGGTTGATGGGAGAAATGCTCCTGTTGACCTTGCTTACACCTTTAGACATGACTTTAGTTTGGGTAAGAATAATCCACTACATATTTTGGTATCTGCCTCTTATAAACCTAGGCCTTGACATCCCGATCTGCTTGGCCCTCCTATTTTAAAGATGGAACTGAAGCACCAATTAATCCATACTTCTGGGTTCAAAACTTTTACCAAGCTCTCTCAAGAGTTATGAAAACGGAGCGATTAGTGATAGTACTTCAGACAAATTGATTAGTACATTAGAGGACATATTGTTCAATGTTTTCCTACAATGAAAAAGTAAGTTTCTAATAAGATAACCAAGCTAAATCAATGTTTATGGCTAGTGTAATAGAGAGAGAAATGCACGAGTCAGCTTTCTTAGTAAAGTCAGTCTGCAAGTCTCCCTACTCTCCTCCACCTACAAGCCACCAAGTGACACAATCATCTCATCCTGGGGCATGTTCAGATTTTTAGAAGTGTCCTCTTTAAGAGCTATTCCCATTCCCAGAAATTTCACATTGTGTGTGCGCATGTGTTTACATTTTATATATAGGGAATCCCTCTCAAACAAGTAGAATCTTCCAAGAATCAAAGAGTGTCTTAAAACCATTTACAACCACAGAATTCCTATTAACAGCTGGAGTACACATTTTGCACAGGTATGCAGAATGTTCCTCTTATGGTATTGACTATGCAAGGTACATGCCAATGTTCTGTTATTTTAAAGGGAATATTAACAGAATAAGACTGCACATTAGTTGTGATGGAGCACCAGCTAAGAGAATTGAGAATTACAAAGAAGTTTCACAAAATTATTAGAAATGAACGTGTACTTATCATACTCTGAACCAGAAGAGCATGCCAAGATATATGTAATTGATGGTACTTATTTTGCTATCCAAACTGATGGCAAATTACTATGGCCAGAGAAAAAACACACAGGCTGTGTCTAGACTGGCATGATTTTCCACAAATGCTTTTAATGGAAAAGTTTTTCCGTTAAAAGCATTTGAGGAAAAGAGCATCTAGATTGTCACGGATGCTTTTGCACAAAAAGTGCTTTTGCACAAAAGCATCCATGCCAATCTAGACGCGGTTTTGTGCAAGAAAGCTCCAGTGGCCATTTTCGCCATCGGGGCCTTTTTGCTCAAAACAGTCCTGAGCTGTCTACACTGGCCCTCTTGCGCAAAAGCATTTGCACAAGAGGGCTTTTTCCCCGAGCGGGAGCGTCAGTGTATTTGCGCAAGAACACTGACAATCATACATTAGATCGGCAGTGTTCTTGCGCAAATTCAAGCAGACAGTGTAGACAGCTGGCAAGTTTTTGCGCAAAAGCAGCCGCTTTTGCGCAAAAACTTGCCAGTCTAGACGCACCCACAATGTTTTGAGAATTGCCATAAAGACAGAATAGCATATTGACACATCAAATTAGTTTGCTTATTTTCAACAGAGACATGAGTGCTTTACAAGACAGTATAAAACCTACATAATACAACTAGCCAATTGTGCAATATACATGAATCCTATTGAAATTCACTGTTTGTCAATTTTCAGAATGGTTTCTGCCTTATCAGTTTTCCCTGTACACCTAGAACAGGATGTAACTATGGGAGCAGTATGGTATCTGTTTGTAAAGCTAGACTTTTAAAATTTACTTTCACCTTTGCATATTTTAAGTGCTTGCCTTCTCAGGGGGAATTCATACTCTTATATTGTCAGTACATGTATTGTTATTGAAGAAACCAACTTCAGCGATAGCTATGTCACCCCAAAGTTCAACATTTTTGGGATTCAATTAGATAATGATTTTTTTGTAAGGGAAAGGGAAAGATCTTAGATCCATTAACTTTATATTATTATTATTATTATTTACACACACACAAACACATGAGAAGATTTACATGGTGTTGCTCAGGTACTTATGGGCAAGGGGCTGGAGTCGTGCAGGCATGAGGGCAGAGGGCTAGGAGGTATGTGGGAGCTCAAGGCAGGGGTTTGGGGCAGCTGCTGACTGTGCCCCAGGGACAAGTGGCCCACAGAGGCAGCCCAGCTACCTGTGTTTGCCTGGAGCAGTGGCAGGGGCCACACTGCCCAGGGTGGCAATGTTTCTGCCCAAGGATAATGGCTGCTCTTCAATTAGAGGAAGCTGAATATTACATTTGGTCATCCTAGCTCTTACCATTTAGAAGGAGTTCTTGAACAAATAGTCTCACAGACATATATAAAATATTTGAGAGCATGTATCTATTATATATACGCACTTATCACTGTACCATTTAAATGATTATTTATCACTACTCAGTAAGGGTATGTCTACACTAGCCCCCTAGTTCAAACTAGGGAGGCTAATGTAGCATTCAAAGTTACAAATGAAGCGAGATTTAAATATCCCGGGCTTCATTGCATCTTACTGAGCGCCGCCATTTTAAATCCCCTTAGTCCGAACCGTGCCGCGCCACGGCGTGCGTAGAGCAGTAGAGCTCTAATTTGAACTACAGTTACTCCTCGTGGAACAAGGTAGTTCGAATTAGAAATCCTAATTGAACTACCTACTCCACGCCATGCAGCCGCGGGCACGGAGTTCAGACTAAGGGGATTTAAAATGGCGGCGCTCAGATGCAAAGAAGCCCGGGATATTTAAATCCCCGGCTTCATTTGCAACTTCGAATGCCTATGTTAGCCTCCCTAGTTCGAACTAGGGGGCTAGTGTAGACATACCCTAAGAGTGGAAAATCATTTCACCCATCAATAATCTTAATTAAAAGATGTGTGTAATTTGAACTGCACCAGACAAATTGTTGGTCATTTCAGAGCCACATTTGAAAAAAAAAAAAATCAAGAAATGCCCTGCAAAAAATGCGCTGCATTGTATAGAAGTGTGCTCCCATCAGGGCTGCAATTGGACTCAATATCAGAGGGTTGAGAATACACAATGTAATTATCCGTGTCTGATATTTTCTGTGCTTTGAAGACATTTTGATTCATACCTGTCTACTCAGTATTTCTACGCTCTCTACAGAATACTTGTACTTGATTTTTCTCTACAATAATACAAGCTATTTTACAACAACAAAGGCTGTTCTTGCAAGATAGTCATCTCAATTTTGCAGACCAAGCAGTCCAGGTAAATATCCAATGTTGAGGCTGCTTACTTGAATTGAATGGCCAAACTTTTGAAGAGTCAACTTTTATCAAGAGGAATTACAAAAAAAAAATGTATTTTTTAATCTACAGTCCAATGGCAGTGAGATTGTTCTCTAGTCTAACTTACTTACCCTCCAAAATAATAAATCTAACTCCATAGGTGTGTTTTGTTACAGCCTTTCCTATGTTCAGTCAGCAGAGCAGAATATAGGGCATAGAATGAATATTCCCATACTCTTTCTTAAAATGGACACTGACTGCACAAGTTGCACATGGTGTCTGTAGCAAAATTGACTCACCACGTAGCACCTCCTGCCTGTCAACACTGGGAATTAGGTGTGGGAGGGATGCAGGTCATGGTGTGGTTGAGATTTGGCAAAGCAGGTAATGGCAGGAGATGCATAGTCGAAGATGGTGCTCCAGAGCTGGGTGAGAGCTAAGTGCCCCTTCTGCTGGGTATTGCTCAGTGGCAGTGCCCACATTCTGGGGCCTCCCCTTCCATGGAAACCATTTACCCCATAGTCCACCACTTGCCTTAGTGACCCACTGAGGTTCTTCACCCCCTGAGGGAAGAACTGCAGTCTGCACTGGCCACTTATCAGCAAGGGGGATGGACCTGCTCCTTATTTCTACCCCTGGCTGCACCTATGCAGTCCTAGTACTTCCTCAGACCCCTGGCACCAGGCCTTCAATCTGGGAGCTACTCAGGCCAGAGCTCTCCTGGCTCTCCTTGACATTCTTCAGCATTGCTCTGTCCAAGGTACCAATGCCTCTATAGGCAGCCAGTCCTTCTCTGTCCAAAGCTGGAGAGAGACTGAACTCCCTCAGGTTGACTGCCCTTATGTACAGCTCCACGGATTCCTGATTAACTGCAGCATACCTTCTTCTGATTGGCTTCTGGCCCCAGTACTCTCCAAGGACTGTTTTGAACCCCTTTTGATCCAGTGTGGGGAAACCACTGCATCATTTTAGCCATCCATTAACTCTTAGTGAACACTATCTCAGGATGATGTACTCGCCCCTCTCCCAGGGAAAGCTGTCACATCCCTGGGGTTCTTGGACCCGTGCTTAACCCCATATGTTCTGAAACTCTGTGGTTCTACACTCATGCCCATTCTGTGAGGCAGTGCAGCCTAACAGCAGGTACAGGCCACACGGGATGGGGGCTTGAGGAAGGGGTGGGGAGACCCAGACCCACCCTACTCCACTGGGTCCCAGCCCAGGGCCCTGTTAACAGTGGTGCAGCCCACCGGACACTCAGTGGGGAATACCACCGCCACATGCTGAGCTCCACAGGATACAATCTCCCACCCGGGCCTACTTCCTACCATTCTCCACTGGCCTCCTTCCAGGGTCCTTCCTCCAGCTCCTCTGCCACAGCTCTGGTGTCTCACTGGCAGGTTTCCAGGTCTGGTAGCTCTGGCAGTTCACCTGTAGGAGCTCTGGCTGTGCCTCCTTCCTTCTCAGCAGCCAGACCAGACTGAGCCTTTATACCTAGGCTGCAGTCCTAGTATGCCCAGCTGGGTCACAGGGGTGGGACGTCAACCAGGTTAGACCTAGCTTCCCCAGTTCAGGGTTGATATACCCTGTCACACACATACTTCAACTATGTTCATAATTCTGTCTAGAGAGTGCCACTTTGTGTTTGCTGATAATGGCCCATGAAACTGTTCAAATGTATTTCCTATCTGGAAAAAAAGTTTCTATGTAAATAGATACATCAGCTTGAATTGACTTCTGCAAACTCCTTTGATACCAATGGCATTGCACCTCCATTTCTAAACAGATGGCTTTGGCACTACTATCTTCTCATTTTTAAACACTCTCTGTACAAATTTATGTGCATAGGATAAAAAACACTAAGTAAAGCGAAGGTTTTACAGAATATTAGCCAATGGAAATTTGCTATAACACTGCAATATTTCTATTTTTATATTAAACATTTCTTAAAGAAAAATGTTAAAATGTGGCTTCTCTCTCTCACTGAGTCAACTCTGCTACCAGTGCAGGCATTCTCCCTAGAGTACTCTAAAGCTGAAATCCTGGTTCCAATGCAGACAGTGGTCATTTTGCCATTGACTTCAGGAGAGCCAGGATTTCACCCTGTGTATTAAACAGGTACTGCTATAAATGCCTTAGGTCCACCACTTCCCTAAAGATACAGTTCCACAATATAATAGACAGTTAGGATTCTATACTCCTTGATATTAAAATTATCATCAAATACTTACAGATTGGCCTAAAGGAGGCTCTTCTCTGTGGCAGTTATATGTTTTGGAGGAGCCTCCTGGCTGGATGTTTCCTCTCAGAGAGCCCTTACCATTGAAACTGACTCTCTATCCTTTTTCCAAAAGTCTGAATTTGTAGATCTTTTGAGCCTTCTGCAAAGCCCATCCACCTTCCTCAGGTTTGGGGAGGAGGGTGTGGTGAGAGTTTGAATGTATGAAGAAGCTAACATAGCATTTCATTTTGATCATCTTCTGAGTCTTCATTTTGATATAATTTGCATAGAATTGTTTTGATATTGTCAAACAAGAGGATTTTACTGGACAAATTAGTGTCAATAAAGAATTTAACCAGCTCTAATTAATTATCCCTACTAAGATAGGGAATGATTTACAACTTTAAGGAAAAAGAAAAATGGGAATAAGAGTTCTCTATGCATCAGGCTCTTTCCCAGGTTTGCCCGCTTTTCAAGTGGGAATATTTCCATTTTGGGGTGATTATCCCAGCTGCATCTTAGAGAAAAGGGGAATGCAGATGAAGTACATCCTCCATAGTGAATTAAGTATCTAGGATTCCCTCTGACCTATTCTTAGTCACTGCTTTGAGACAGTGAGGGCTTCCACAGCATTTGCTATCTCGAGATGCAACTCCCAAATGTCTATAGCCCTAAACACAGTCCAGATAAAATATGCAATGTGTGGGAGTAACAGCTTTAAAAAAAAAAAAATCAAATACAGGTTTCTGAAAAATACAAGAATGCTAAAAGCATTTTTCAATTTTCAAAATCCAAAATATCAACTCTTCCTTTATCCTTGAACAGAAAGGGTCTGCAAAAATTTACCAGCAAGCAATTTACTTCCAGGAGTCTAACTCCTGGCACCAAGCAATCATCACAGATGAAGGCATTAAAATACTGTGTCTTGTAAGCCAACTGTTGATAAGCGACTCTCTTTTCCATGGTGAGAGAAAGCAATTTTAATAAAACTTTGAAACATGGTATGTTTTGCATTATGCAAAATTGTACGTGGCAACTTAACTTACAGGTCATTTGTTACCATGTAAACGTTATAAATGCTTTTATCACTTCCGGGAGACTGCATCTGAATGACTTTCCTACCTGTAAAGGTGAAGGAAAAAAATAATGTAGATTTAAAGTGACTAAAAACAGAGATACCTTTTTACTCATTATCTGTCACATCTCCAATTGTATTAATCCACTGAAATGAAAAGACACCTCGCCCAGAGGCCTTTCTGTTCAATATCTGACTTACAAAAGCAGTCACTTCATCTGTTGTAATAGGACTACAAAATGCTGACCCCCCCACCTCACCCCCCGCCTACTTCTGCCCAACCCAAGGCTGATAGGGACAATAGAATATTTACTCCCAACCCCTCAATCAGCTTCTTCTATAGCCCTAATTTGGCTAAGGACAAAACTAAGACCCTTTGAACTTTTTCAGATCCCATAATAGGAGGTAGCTTAGTGGTCAGGGCTCTCACCTAAGATGGGAGAGCCAGGTTTAAATCTCTGCTTTGCTGGCTTCAGACCAGGGACTTCAACCTAGCTCATCAACATTACTATGGTAACCACTAACCTATCACTGATGGGGTGCTCCCTCTCTCCACAGATATTCCAACCTGGGCCTGGAAAAAACTCTGACAAAAGCTCTCAGAACTGGCTTCTTCAAAATGAAAAAAAAATAATTAAAAAAATGAGCATTTTCTGATTAAAATATTTCATTGGACAAATTCCCAAATTCCCAGCTGCACTCAGGAATTCTCAAAATGTGTCACTTCCTTCCAATAGGAGGGATTATTTTTTAAAGATATTAGCAGAAAGCACCTTTCTTCCCTCCTAAGTGATGGTGGTGCCCATAATTATTCAGCCAGGGATGAATTACTGCTGCTGTTTATTTTGGTTTGCTCTATTTTGCAGTAGGTTTAAAATTTTAAACACAGTGGCATAAGGAGTTTACAGTAGCTAGAAAAGAGCATAGAATGTTAATGAGTAAAAGTTTCTGGCTTTGGAGAGGGAATGTAAGGATACTGTGCAGAGCTTAAAAGGTTTGAACCTCTTCTTTCTTCCTCCATCCAAATCCATTTCCCACCAACTAGAAGAAATTGAAAAGTCAAGTGAAATATTTCTGTGACAGTGTTGTCAAAAATAAAGACTACTCAATTGAAGGATGGAGCAGGGAGTGATTCTGCATGAATGGATGCCATGGAGAAATCAATGTTCTTTGTATTTGAGAACTCTAATTCAACTCACTTTGCATTGGATGACACACAAAATTAGAGTTCTTTGTAGCTGTCAATCTGAATGTTAAAGAAATGTTCTACTGCACATGCTAAAGACACGTTAACTGATGGAGAAGAATCTAGCTCATTATTTCTATGTTAAAGCAGTTCTTCCCTACTCGAAGTTCCCTACAACTTAAAAGTTGTCACAGTCAGATCACACCAAAACAGGCATCCTCAAGTGGCATACCTGCTTTTACATCACACTCCTTCCCTAGATTACACTGATCCCAGCTTCCATTTCTGTTTCCTGTAACTCGCACCTCGGAAACAGTCCTGCACAAGCAGCCTCATAAAGAGGACACCACAAAGAGGCGGAAAGCCTCAGCTGCACTAGGATTGGGGATACACCAGTGACTAGCCCTTTGATTTCAAGTCATTTAATTTAAATAAATATTCTGAAGCAGATGCATTGTGTGTTTAAGAGGGACCAGAAAGGTGCATTTTTTCTTCGGTTTATTCAATTATTAAAAGTTAGGGATTTAAAGTACCTGAGTATGTGGGATGCTGCTGAAGTCTCTCAAACCCCATTGGAATTAATGGGAGATGCATCACATAGACTCATGTCCATTAAGTTAATTGGAGTTGAAGGTACTCATCACTTCCCCCATATGTCTAGGCCTTCAAAGTCATCTCAGTTTTAGTTATGGCATCACTGATTCTCCTCTTGTAAAAAATATACATCTACAATGAAATACTAAGGCATTTGCTGACACACGTAGCTGTGATTAGGTGCTGAAAATGTATGTAAGGAATTACATAAAATGAAAGCATTTCAAACCATTATTTTAGCTATAGAAAACATCCCAAACATCATAATACAGCAATGGTAAACTTAAAAAAGATGAACTGTTACTAGAACAAACAGAGCTAGCAAAAGCAGTTTAAAGTAGCAAATCATACTATAATTTGTTTCTATTCAGAAATGTCAGTAATAATATAACACCAAGGACAAACATGACATAACTGATGTACATAACATTTCTATTTAATGTGTGGGCTGGCAGTTATTCTACTTACACATGTTTAAAAAATATGAAGGGAAAAAGGTATGTGCTACCTTATATTGGTCAGTAACTTTCCATCTAAATGTATTTTTGATGGAAAATGCAGTTTCCCAAAGTAAAAATTTTCCATGGAAAAGTGATTTTCTCTTGTTAGAATCTAGGTGAAATATTTTGTTTTAGGTAGGACAAGCATTTTAATTTCTCAAACAAATGTTTAGTTTCAGGTAATTTTGATATTACTCTGTCTGCTTGCGTTACCATCATGCCTTGCATCCCATTCTTCTCGGAACACCAGTTTCCTGTCTGTACTACATCTCCTGTAAATTTAGCCCTCCTTTCTTGCTAAAAAGAAAGTCTGTCCAGGGATCTCCAGAGGAGGCGGGGGAGGGGAGGAGGGGAATGATGGACGCGCACAAGAATGGCAATGCTGTGACACACTGATGACAATCAGTGCTGAATGGAGCCCAATAATTTCAAGTCAGTTCAACTAACGTAAGAAGTTTTGGCTTGGTACATTGAAGTGCTTCATTGCAGTCAAATGATAACATGTTATCATTTCTGAATTGGAAATGGAAAAGTTCCAACACTTAAAAAAAAAGACAGTATTTTGACTTTCTTCCAACTCATAATGAAAACAAAAAGATCAAAATATCAAGATTTCCCTTTGACTAGACATTTTGATTTTCAATTAATTCCTGTTAAACCTAAATAGACCTCCTCATGTTGGGTTAAAAGCGTTTTCATTATTTTGGAAGGTAGATGCTTACCATCCCTCACCTGCTGAGGGCCCCTACAGCTTATCTACAAGGATGACTGCTGGATCAGGCACTACCCTAAACTCAAAGTCCAGGAATGATCCAATCACTAGCAGTTTCCCCAATACTGTACATGAGCATGGTATGTACTCAACATTCACAAGAGGTCCTTTCTTTCTCTTTCCCTTACCACCATCCCAATCTCTGAGATCAGCTTGCTGAGAAGGAGAGTAGGGCAGGGAAGAACAGAACAAGCACATATCTCACAAAAGATCTACAGGCACAAGGGAGGAGAGGAGCAACTCAGAGAGTCTACAGTAGTTCACTTGCCAAGGTTTAAGATGTTGAAGTGTTGCTCTCATTGTTCTCTCTCATGCATGATTGCTCTTATTCACCACTGCGGGTACTTCTTAAAATGAAATGGGTGACAAATTAACCACCCTCTTTCATAAGTGTGTGTGGAGGTGGGGAAGGGAGGGAGGACTTTTACTGCCTGATTTAAGAAGAACAAGACAAAAAACTTAATATGCAATTGAGCATTCGGGATCTGTGAACAACTAGATTCCTATTAAATAACGAGAAGTCCTGTGGCACCAACGGGCTCATCTAGACTACGCAGAACAGTCAAAAGATGATATGCAAATTCTGTGGGAATTTGCATATTTTCTTCCGATCTCACTTTCAAAAGTGGAGCTTTTGAAAGTGAAAGTAGTTTAGACGCGGCTTTTTCAGCAAACCTCCCCGGCCTTTGTCGAAAAGCCATTTTTCCTCAAGCCGCTTTCAAAAGTGCGGTCCTCTTTTGACTGTTCCGCGTAGTCTAGATAAGCCCTTATAGACTAACAGATTTATTGGAGCATAAGCTTTCGTGGGCAAAGACCCACTTCGGCAGATGCACGATTATGCAGATTCAGACTAAACACGGCTACCCCTCTGATACTAGATTCCTATTGTGTGTTTTCAAAAATACTCACACAATTTTATTGACTCCACATATAAAATATTTGAAGCATGCAGTTTGTAGACTGAATCCTGGCAAACTTTCCCAATGAATATAAAAATAATTAATACAAACTGTTGTTCTTCTAGGTCTTTCAAATCTTCTACTCCTGATCAAGACATTTGCAAATATAGATTGGCAAAGCTTTGTAGATATATTTGAAAACTGACAATAGAAATCAAACATTAAACAGGCTAAGCATATCCAAACGAGCCATTACCGCCAAGAATGGTGCATAAGATAAAATGATCAAAATGAGTGATGAGAGCTCAGTATAAGGAACAATTACTTCCTGTAACAATTAGGATTATAGAAAGAAGGACTTTAAAAAATGCCAGTCCTGAAATATTGGCCTCCTGAATGCACTAGACTTAAAATTATGCAGAACAATTCATCTTAGAAAGACTAAATCGTTACTTTAAGGAAGTTTTTCCCATTACTAGACTGGTTAAAAAGTTAATTTAACTAACATTTTTCTACTCAAATTGTTTTTGAACAGCTCATGTTTTTTCCAAAATTATTATTTAGAATAGTAGCCCAGTGTCTGAGAGTCTGTAACGCCAAAATGCCGGCTGTTCCCTCTGGGCGGCCTGTGCTGCATGGGGAGTGCGGGGCCCAAACGGCCGCTTGCTCCATTTGCTCCCCTGCGACGACCCGGCTGAGCGGCGCAGAAGTCAGCTAAATGTCACGGTGGGAGGCGAAGGGGGATGGGGTGGTGACGTGCGGCGTGACAGCAGTTCCAGGCCCCGGCCCCTGGCTCTGAACATCATCGCCCCGGCCCCCTTCACCTCCTGCTGTGGCGCTCAGCTGACTTCTGCGCTGCTCAGCCAGGCCACCGTGTGGGAGCAAGGGGCGCAAGTGACCGTTTGGGCTCCACGCCCCCCCATGCAGCACGTGGAGTGTGGAGCCCAAACGGCCAATTGGGCTCCTCGGTCCCCGAGTGAGAGGCAGGAGGGGGAGGAGAAGTGAGAGAGAGAGACAGAGAGAGAGGCAGGAGGCGGAGGAGAGCTGGGGGGGGGAGGAAGTAGGAGGAGGAGAGAGAGAGAGAGACGGAACGAGAGACTGGAGGCTCAGGAGAGAAGACCAACGTGGAGGAGAGACCTGAAAATCCAGTCTTATGACGGGCTAATTGGCTAGTTATTTAGAATAGCTCAATAGAGATTCTACACATAGTTGTAGTTCATTAACAGTATGTTGCAAATATAACAACGTGAGGATGTGAGATGCTTTGATATAATCCAGATTATGAGATAGATCTCCATAACCTCATTGGACAAGCAAGCCTCTTGGGAGGATTCAATGATTTTGTTAGATTGAGATTATGTGAGAATGCTACTCTGTACACATTAGAAGGCAAGGCAATACTGTACTCAGTGTTCTCAGATTTCAAGATCTAGGCCTTGGGAAGCAAGAGGGAAGTTGCAGTGATAAAAGGAATGGAATTAGAGTCATGAATGAAAATTTCACAATTAAGAGCTGAGAATTTAACACCTCTGCTCTCATATACTGACAGATTTGTACACACAAGAGATTTTGTAAAACAAGGAAAGCTTTGGATTTAGAACCACCAAAAGTTATTGCCAGTACTATACTGAATCATGAAGCATGATACAATTTTATTTGCCCACAAGTAGTATTTATGACTGAGATATTTATCTGAAGGAAACAAATGAAGACAAGTAACTTCATAAATGACTAATGATTTGAGGTACCTCACTTTTTGGGTGTTCAAATTTAAATGTCTTCAGTATTATGACTCAAGCTGCTGAGCTGTGAAAACAACACTACTATAATGAACATTTCAAAGTTGGGTGCAAAACTCAAGTTCCCTAAATTGCTCATTTTTAAAAATCGTGGCTCAAGTTATAAATTTATAGGACAGCAAAGGGATGAGAAATTAGAAAAGGCATAGAATGTAAACATGAGTCTCATTAAAGATGTATAGTATATCTTTTGACATAATTGAGCTTAAGTGGCAGTTAATAAAGAGCCTGGATTCTCCACTGCATCAGGATGTCTGTTCTGCTAGATGCATAAAGTAGCCCCAAAACCAGCTTAAAACTAGGAATGTTAAATTTAGATTAATTGAATAGTTGATGGAAATTCCATTGACTATTTGATTAGTTAGTCTATAAGGGCATCTCCGCCTTTGAACTGTAGCAAGAGCTTACTGGGCTCTTGCTACAGTTCAAAAGCAAAACTCTGTAGGGAGCGCAGGGCTTCCTTTTGAAATGTACAAGAGCCCCATTAGGGAACACAGGGCCAGGGGAGGAGTATCCCTCAGGACCGGCACTCCCTGCAAGGCTGCCTTTGGAAATGTACAAGATCACCACTGGAGCTCTTGTACATTTCAAAAGCAGAATCGCAGCAGAAGCAGTGCAAGCAGAGACTACTTCAGCCCCTGCTCGCCTTTCAGCTGTGCCTCTACCTCCCCTGCTCTCCACAGAGACAGTGCTGGGGGAACCAGCTTTTAAGATGGCTCCCCACAGGACCAGCTCCTGCTTCCCCCCCTTGCTGCCACTCTGATAGAGGCAGCAAGAGAGGGGGAAAGCGACTAGTCACATCACTAGTCAACTATCCGTTAAGCTTCTGCTTATCAGATAGTTGACTAGTCTCTTACATTCCTAGTCCAAACCAGCAGGTTCACCCAAACACAGGGACATCCTCCAACTGTGTAATACATAGCTGGTATACATTGCTTATCATAGATCTCAAAAGCAATTTGCAAAGGAGGTCAGTACCATCATACCTATATATGCAATTAGCTAACTGCCCGGCTGTGTCTAGACTGGCCAGTTTTTCTGGAAAATCAGCCGTTTTTCCGGAAAAACTTGCCAGCTGTCTACACTGGCCGCTTGAATTTCCGCATAAAGCACTGACTTCCTACTGTAAGAAATCAGTGCTTTTTGTGGAAATACTATGCTGCTCCCGTTCGGGCAAAAGTCCCTTTGCACAAAACTTTTGCAAGAGGCCAGTGTAGACAGCTGAGATTTGTTTTGCGCAAAAAGCCCGATCGCGAAAATGGCGATCGGGGCTTTTATGCATAAGCGTCCTAGATTGTACGGGCGCTTTTCCGCAAAAAGTGCTTTTGCGGAAAAGCGTCGTGCCAATCTAGGCGCTCTTTTCCGCAAATGCTTTTAACGGAAAACTTTTCCGTTAAAAGCATTTGCGGAAAATCATGCCAGTCTAGACACAGCCCCAATGTATAGAGCAAAGTGACCTCTTTTACATCACGTCTATTCTCCAGGCAGTAAAGCGCACAGATGGGAGCAGTGGATCTGACCAAAACTTCCCTATTACCCATTGATCTTTATCTGCAACAGCATAACTCCTATTGAAGCACCAATCAACTCCTGCTGAGGCACACCAAGCTGAGGATCAGAAAAATAGAGCTGTTAAAAAAATATTCCTTTCCCAAGATCCACTGTGTGCTCTGAAAACATAGCACTGGGTTGAGGCCAAAATAACCTAGGCAGCAATGACAAGCAAATGGTTATGAAACTAACCATGTGGGAGTCCACAGAGAAGAAATTTTAGATCTGATGACAACTTCCACCAGATAGAGAGAACATTTTTGACAAATTGGAGCAAAACCAAGCCAGGAAGGGACACATACTTTTTGTAGCTGGGGAGAAGATCCACTAAGATGGTCCACTATGCTGAATGAGAACTAAAAAAGATTTGCCATCAGCAGAACAGAGGATGTCAAGTTCTTAAATAGAAAAAGTTAAAGGGGTCTGGGCCCAGGATAAAAGCTGTTTATTATCATAACAAACTCACAGTCAGGAAACTACTTCAGACAGCATCTCATTAAGAAAAAAAAAAAGCAGATTAAGTACTTTACAGAGAGACCTTGCTTTTATGTCAGCTGGCTTCATGCCCCAAAAACATTTTTCTAATGGCCCCATGGTGTCATTATCCCTGCCATCTGTATACTACGCCAGAATCCACCTCTGGCTCTAAATCCTTTCACTCAGAGATGGTCTCTCTCAGGCACTCTTACACTCGTCCAAAACCAATCTTCTTTTATGTGCCTGAGACTACAGACTAAATGCCATCGTTATCTCACACATTGCATGATTAAAGAGATTGTGTGTTGAGGATGGAAAGGTAGAGTTCTCATGCTGAGTCACATTTGACCAGCATCTGTGAATTGACCAAATGAATCTATTACTGTGAGATTTTCTGCACAGTCAGGTAATGAGCTCCATGGGTTTGTCATTTTAAAGCTCACCAGTCAGCAGCATGTTAATTGGTCAGTGTAGATCAAGGGTGGGGAATCTGCAGCCCCTGGCTTGCCTGAATCTGGCCCCTGAAGCATGGGGCTACCCCCTCCCCAGCATTGGGGAGCCTGTGCTGGCATGCAGCCCCCCTTTCAGTCCCTTCCCGCCATTCCACCATAGGGCTGGAACACACAAAATCTACTTGCCTGGGGGTCAGCAGCCCCCCACCTAAAAAAGTTCCCCAACTCGGGTGTAGATGCTGCTGGTACTCACTAAAAGTTCCCTATTGTGCTTAAACATAGTACTGTTTCAAACATCTCTACATTAAAACAAACCGACAGGGTCTATCAGGACCAAACAACATGCAATAGGTCAGAGACTACTGACTTGCCAGCCTAGCGATGGGGAAGGAGTAAAAACTGGAAATGCCTCAGTTTTGTTCTGATGCAGACCAGGAAACAAAACTTTGAAATCTCAAAGGTGTTCATGGGATGGGGAAAAATGTTACCTGTTGAGCTCTGGTGACTTTTTTTCTGTTGGTCTACCTACACAACTTTTGGTGCTTATGTCCCTGTGAGCCTGCTGTTTTGTTGCTTTGACTCACTAAGCTTATCTGTCAAATAATTTTATAGCTTTACCGGCATATACTTTCCTGTAGACTAATCAGAAGGTCATATTTGTAATAGCACCTACACATGGCAATACAATGTTTTTGTTTTTATAAAGCTTAAACAATACAAATTGGGAGTGTGGTTTCACTGTTGCCCTTGAAAAATTTATGATACAATATTGCTAAAACATTCTTACTCTTCACACATTACAGCACTCAGTGAAATTTTAAACTACCTTAGTAAAGTAGCATCTCTTTTTTCATTCATCGGCAACAAGTGAAATATCAGTACCTGATTATTGATAGTATCCCAAGAACACTTGTACTATCATGAGGAACTACATCAGATATTGGAAAAATTGTCACTATTTACTAGGAGAACATTGATAGAGATCTCAAGAAAGTGGTTTACCTACTGACATGGGCCCTGATTAAGCATTATATAGTTAGCATATTTAGTCTAACTTGAGAGGGGTTTCCCATATGCTTAAAACAAAGGATGTCCCCAAGTATTCTGGTAAAAATCAGAGGAAAAGGGACTACAAATGAGACTCAGTTTGTAGCATGAAAAAATTAAGTTAGAAAAATTAATATGTTTAATTGGATTTTAATATAGATATGTAACATTTTAAATCTATGCAGAAAATAGGCTGTGTGTGTTAGTTACATAAGTTCTGACCCTGCTTTCTAGCCATGGGATTCCCATTCACTTCAATTGGAGTTCTGTCCTGAGGCATTTCAGAACTAGACCCTTAGAAACTAAATATAAAAAATTAATATCAGTGTTGCCAATTAAGCCATTTCAACAAAAATTAAACATCAGGGAGAAAAAGTGGGTTCTCTTCAACCTCCAGGAGTGGATTCCATATGGTATTTCAGCAACCCATTGTACTGCTAGTTCAAAGACAACAGTTTCCATTTCCCTTTGTTATCGTGCATAGTATAGCTGAAAGAATTACCTGCATTGCCAAAAACTACAAGTATTCCATTTACACATTGCATCCAGGTATCATTCATAGTTTTATGCCATTAGAAATCTTGGGGGGAAATTGAGTATCTCCTGTTCTGTTTTACCTGATTTCTGCCATATATTTAATGTTATAGCAATCTCAGGTGATGAACCAACATATGTTGTTCATTTAAAGAACACTTTCACTAAGAGTTGACAAAATGCAAGAAGGTATGAACATGAGATGTACAAAGCTAGCTACAACATTCAATCCCAGGTTTAAAAACATGAAGTATTGTCCAATATTTGAAAAGGAGAAGTGGAACATTATTTCAGAGGTCTGAAAAGAGAAATATTCCAGTGCAAAAACTACAGATCCCAAATCACCAAAAAAATTGACTTTGTGCTGTTGGGATCTCACTGAGATGAAGATAAACTTGCATTGATCTGCTCCGCTTTGAATCATTATCAAGCAGAAGCTATCATCAGCATGGTGATATGTCCTTCGGACTGGTGGTTGAAGCATGAAGAGACATATGAATCCTTAGCACATCTGATATCATAAATATCTTGCCAGGCTGGCTACAACGGTGCGAATACCTGTTCTCACTTTTAGGTGACATTGTGAACAAGGAAGCAGGCAGAATTATATCCCATAAAGTGTAACCAAACTTGTTTATCTAAGCCATTGGATGAAGCAGGACTGATTGAACTTGTGGGCTCCAAAGTTTTATATTGTTTTATTTTTGAATGTAGTTATTTTAAACAGAATTCTACATTTGTAAGTTCAAATTTCACAATAAAGAGATTACACTACAGTACTTGTAATAAATAGTATTTTGCAAATTCACCTATTACAAATATGAGCACTGTGACAAACAAAAGAAAGTGAACACTTTGTATTCTGTGTTTTAATTGAAATCAATATAGTTCAGAAAAGTAGAAAAACATTGAAAAGTTATTTTATTATTGTTTAAAAGTGCAGCTGCATGATTAATCATGATTTTTTTAAAAATTTGAAAGCCCTAATTAAAACAATGTTATGATAATATGAAGTTTAGAAAGAGTCTAACATTAAAACAAACAAATGCATTTAAATCAAGTTATGAGAAAACTGGTAATGGTGCAGAAATCCCTCAAGTGGACAAACTAAAGTTCATTGCACAAGTGTCAGAAGAATACTAATGGTCCAAACATGGGCCAAAAAAACTCCAGATGTTAATAGAAATTCCTATTAATACAACAAATATGGCTACTGTGAGCTAAATTCCCAGACTGATACACAAAGGATTATCAATTCATGTCATGCTTCATTCGTATTCATTGACAGAATGAGATGGTTTTACAACAGATTTGACAAGATTGAAAGTGAAAACTTTAGATCTAGTCACATTTTCCTTTCCATATGGGCATACAATGCTCAATCATGTTAAGACAGAGAAAAATAGTACATTTTCTCATATTTTTATAGAAAATAGGACATAACATACAGCACATTACTGGTAATCTATGATTTAAATCTATGTTGAGCAGAATCTCATCTCTAAAATGCTTTTGCTTTACTACTACATCTATGACTAGGTCTTTCAGTTAACATTGAAAAGCCAGGCTGTCACATCAGCTGGCTGTTCTGACTTGCTTGTGTATATTTTTTCCCCTGCTACTTTTTTTAACCAACTTCATTAAAGTGGCCCACAGTACAGAGACAGTTAAACAAACCAGATGAGGATGTGACCACATTATTCACACCCAGGCAAGTGAATAGATGCAGATACTTTGTGTGAAAGTAATGACAGAAGAGAACGTTTCAATTCTGCATTCTGACAATATATGTCTTGTAATAGATTTGATTCTAATGTGTTGTGCTTCTGGAAGTAGAGCTGGTTGAAAACCAAAGCAAGGTGGAGAGGTGGGATGGATATGAAGATATCCCCACCCCCCCTCCCAAGATGTTTCTCCGCTACCATTTTTATTGAAATTTTAAAATTCAAAATGTTTTCAACATCTCTATAGTTCATCCAAAGAACAGGGGCAGGAGGAAATTGTAAAAATTTAATATTTTCCTGTATTTTCAATATTGTGTTACATCAGAATGTGAACTTAATATATTTTCTGAAGTTTCCTAATCCTGTTTTAAAAACTGCCTGTCTTTAAAATATTACATTTCCATGAGCTATTAAAATATTCCTGATTAGTGAAGTTAAGAGGTTGTGAAACAGAAATGTTACTATGTGGTTTGTGTGACCAAACCAAGTACCCAATACAGCCCATATTTTGAAGACACAATATGGAATACAGTTAAACCGTTAACAATACATTGAAAAGAGAAGGCTACATTCTGTTCAGTTGTTTGCTGTGAAATATATGTACTGTTCTACTAAAACATGTTCCATATGCTTCACAGGAGGTTTCTGAATTGAGAATTGCCAGCCTTTTGTATTAGAAAACTTCAGAAAATTTTGAAAAACATAGTACCCACACACCAGCTCTATTTTTCCCTTTTGATTACTTCATAGTTCTATTGTGGCACTCACCTGGCCCTTGAGAGCCAGTCATCTATTCTAGATTATTTTGATTTCATTCAATATTTCTTCAACTGAGAAATGTACATTTGTGTCCATAGTCTGTCCCTCGTCTATCATTGTGTACACTAAGATTTTTTACCATCAACCTCTTCTGTTTATAAATTATCCTTGCAGTCTCTTGGAGGACCTAGTAATGTCTTCACTGACCCCTTGGTGCCTTGTATGTTCATATGTAATTTGTTTTGACAAGCTGTCAGACTGAAGATTAAACAGAGCATGCACATTCCACAGCTTTCTTGCATTAATTCTATGAGGTAACTTTGGAATTGACAAAAATCTCCTCTTTCAATTATTGACCATGTTAAATCTGTTTCTTCATTAAAAACTTAGTGTATGGCTAAAACAACTTACTGCATACAACTCACAACAATTTGGGCCAATTTCATAAATGGAATATTTACAATATTGCAAGTTTAAATCACTTTAATGTAGGTCCCCTTCGCACAGTAGAACGACTACCCAATTATTGATGTGTAAATGAGAAATAAAAGCGTCCACATTGGTGTCATCTACCAGTTGATCAGCCAGATGATGTTCCTTAACTAAGATGAAGTACATCACCTCTTACTTTATCCTATTGGTTTTCTTTAATGTAAGAATGGACCACAATTTTGGTTGTTAAAGTCAGAGATGATTTTCAGTGAAATATAATTTGTACATTGATAGATGGGTGCATCTAACTAAGTAATATTTAGATTCTTTAGGTAGATTAAAAAGAGGATGAATTGACATGGAAAGGTCCAGAAAACAGGGTTACATAATCTCAGATTTATTCTAGATGAAAACTATGATTTGTTTCCCAGATTTATGGATTTTGACTGAAATTTCATTGACATTTAACGCCCCAAAAAAGGAAAGTGCAATTAACAACATGGAGGAGAAATAGATTTAAAGTTAGCTCTACTCTAGATTTACCTCCAACTTTAGCTCTTTAGAATAGATTTACTCCAACTTCACTCTTTCAAATTTCATCAGTTTAAGATGGCATCAAGCCTCTTCTATTCAATTTGTATTTTGTAGAATCATTCTACCCAAAATTAAATAAATTCAATAAGCCTTAGCAGTAGCCACCTGCATTTTCTGGGAATTATATAGTTGACAGATATGAAATAAAGTGCTAGCCTATGCTTACAAGTTACTTATTCTTTGTCTAACAGGAATTTAGAAAATTGGTACAGTTTGTGAATAAAGTCTCCACAGGGATTATAAAGATGTTAGACTGAAGATGAAAGTTTATCTTTGCAGGAATAGGAATGTAATCCTATTTTCATCTTTGATCTCACATTAAGAATGCAAGATGAGATTGTCTGTTTAAAGCCACTAGCGGGTGAGGAAAACAGAAACACTATTAAATTAAGCATTTTCATTGTGCTCTCCAAAAAAAAAAAATCTCATTTGTGTAATTAAAAGTTCCTACCCTTGTTTTCTGAACACTTAGGGCACAGCTACACAGCAGGGTTAAAGCTGAAGTAAGCTATGCAACTTAAGGTTAGCTACGTAATTGACATAAGTCGAAATAACTTATTTCGGCTTTTGTCGCTGTCTACACAGCAGGAAGTCCAAGAAAAAGCACTCTTCCTCTGACTTCCCTTACTCTCCATAAAGTGAGGGTTATAGGAGTGGAAGAAAGAACTCCAGCTTGCTATTATTTTGACATTATGTTGAAATAATTGCTTGTAGTATAGATGTGGACTATGTTATTTTGGAATAATGTCAGTTATTCTGAAATAACTAAAGCTGTGTCTACACAGCAGCACTATCATGTACATAATAGTTCAACAAGTATCTATACTTCTGCTAGAGGTTAACTACATAAAGCTGTGAATTAAAAAAAAAAAAGGTTCTCCCCCTTCCCCAACATGAAAGGTATGCTAAAAACGCATGTATTGCCTTGTATCTCAAACTCCGTCTCAACAAACCTGAATTTCTTTCTTCCTAATCCCTCTCCTACCTCTTGTCAGAGGACAACTTTACTATCCTCGTCTCAAAGGTCTATTAATTGCAGTGTAGCTATTCTTACTTCCCACCCCCCTTGCTCACTAAATCCCATCTATTCTTTTTAAACATATACAAAATTTACCCTTTCCTTTCTGTATCTCTGAACTTGCATTGTCCCTCAAGTTTATAGTTCTGACTCCTCTCTTGCACTGGCATACTGGGAAATCAGGAGTTTAGGCCACCTCTCCAGGTCTGGCAAATGCAAACCAGTTGAAACAAACAAAAACAAAAAAGGTGTGGGGTAATTTTAAGAACCAGGAGCTCATCAACAGGGCTTTGTCACAGCTTTTTCTTGGCCCACAAAGGAAGCACAGCTCTTCGCTCTAGCTCCCAGCCCAAAATGGAGTCCACTCCTGCTTCTCAGCAGCCTCTCTCCCACAGAAGATCAGTTAATTCCCAGAAAGCACGCACTACCACATCATAGGATTTGCAGTCTGTCAAAGCAAAGACAATGCAGTCTGTCTAATCGGAATATCTCTGGTGGATTCAGAAGCTTCTCAACTAAGAGCTTACACAAAAGATAAATTACAAACCAATAAGTGAACTTACTTGCATGCTAATAAGGTTACCAGAAATCACACTAACCCTAACATGGGCTCTGGGAATAGCAGTTCTTCAAAACCCCACTCAGAGGGTTTTTCCATTGTGGTTTCATCACAGCTTCAGGTTAAAGTATGCAGTCTTACAAGACTCAGCAGACCACATCTTTCCTATCCTTCCCTAAAGACAGGAGCCTTCTCTGGATCAGGGTTCATGTCTGTTTCCTGGATCAGTAATAAGTCCTTGAACCTGTTTAAAATTAGACTATATCAAAAAATTCTTTGTCTTTCGGTCCCTGAAGAATCCAATTTTACTAGCATATGCACACTTCTCCAGGGACTGGCTTCAAAGTGCTGATAATCAGAGGAATTATATTAGCATACCCTCTCTTCCTAGAGGATTTACATACAGTACCACAATATAAAAAATATGTTTAATCCAATAGACCCCAAAGGTATTAAATCCAATTCAATTAGGTTTATCCACAAAAGTATCCAACTGAACAAGACAACAGTCCCATGTGAATCATCCTGCCAGATCTCGGAAATACATGCACAATAAAGAAACTCATAAATACGATTTAATTGTGGATGTATCCAGGTTTTACTACTACTCACTCTTGTAAATAATGGGTCTTTTTAAATGTTTAGTAGCAGGTAAAATACAACAAACAATAAATGATTTATAAGCTTTGGAAAATCATCCTTCCCAAAGATCAGCATTCCACTTGCAGTCTTTAATGTGGTCTTCTACTATGCTCACTCTACTTCCATTTTCCTCTTTCTACCACCAAGATATGTTGTAATTCTGTTGTTTCATCACAAGCAGAGCTGTTCCTCTCTGCACCTCCTGAAAACTTAATGTACTTTTATGGTAGTCTATAATGAATCACTGCTAGACATTAATGGTGAAACCCTAGCTCTACTTCAGTCAGTGACAAGTCTCCCATTGAGTTCGATATGCTAGTATTTCACACTAATTTTCCCATATAAGGGTAGTTGAATACAACTCAGGGACCAAAGTTGGGTCTTTCTGTTCATAGGCTGAGTTAGTGTTCTCATGTTAGACGTCAGAGATATATAATGGGAGCATAATGCAGTGTAAGTTGCTAACCGTAGTACAGCTCAGACCTACCTTGGTCCCAAACAATGGAGTTTGCCGGATCAGGGGAGTTCAAGACTCCCTACCCAGCTGTAGCCCTGCTTATGGGTGGGGCTGTACTCCCTGACACCTGCTGCCTCCAGCCTCACACTGTGCCAGGCCTGGCCAGGATTCAGTTCCCCAACACTCCAGTCCCAGACAGGGGCTGGCCCTACTGCCTCTAGCCCCAGCCGAGGTCTTCCCCCCCAACCCCAGCACTGGTTCTGGCTGCACACACAGCTGGCTCCAGCTCCCCACCCTAGCTCCAGCCAAAACTGCACTCCCGGACCTCACCAGCCCCGACTGAGGCTATGCTTCCCACAGCATCAGCCACAGCTGGGGCTGCACTCCTGGCCGCCAGCTCTGGAGAGGGCTGTGCTCTCCCCCATGCTGGCCCTGATGGGGCTGGACTCCCCACCACCAGCCCAGCTGGGGCTCTCTGGTCCAGCAATATCCATGGTCCGCCCTGGACCAGAGACTCCCAGATTTTAGAAGTTCAACCTTCAATTAATTGTTCCTTATTCTGGTTGTATGGCTTAGTTTCAGTCCACCATATGAGAGATTCACATGTTGTAGTTATTCAGTAACCAGACCCTTTTGTGGAAAAGATCTAAAGGGTAAAAGGCAGGGTTATTCTATTTTTTGTCAAGGTCCTGGTTTTTTAGCCAAGATATAATCAAGGTCCAGATTCTAGAGAAAATAAAAAATGATAAGTAGATAAAAAGATTTCATAGTCTATACAAAAGCGTTTGGCAGCCTGGATTAGGCCCATGGTCTGCCTGTTGACTACCTGTGGTGTAAGGGGAAGAAAAGAGTATGGAAATTCCAGCCAATTTAGCATCCCAAATAACCCCCAGTGGAATCCTTATGGAGAGACAATGTGGCCAACATAAATGTTATCCATGTACATCCCTTTCTACCATCAGCTAGACAGGGTTTAGCTTTTCTAAGTATTCTAATTGGGCTAATACATAGAGCAGTCTTTGGTAGTTAATGTGTAACTAACTCTTTGGAACGCTACTCATTCTGTAACTTAACTTTTCTTGATATTACCTATTAGGAGATGCTTTTTTTCTGAAATTCCTGCCACTATTGAAGATCAGAATACATGAACTTGATTTTGAATAGGCGTCTATAGATTTCTTATTGAGAGACTATTCGATATTCAGTTTCTGTCATCTTTAAGTGATATGACACTAGGACACATGCACTTTATTTTAGAAACTATTTATTGACAGCTTCGGTGCTACTTAGCTCAAAGTAAACTGTTAGTTTTTCTCTCTGCTGTAGCTTTACCAACACAATCTATCCCTTCATCTTGTAGACAGTAAGTAATGTTTTATTTTCTCCTCAGTATTTTAATCCTACTTTGTTGCATTATCTCAATTTCTAATATTGAGAGGCACATTTACTAATGGAATAAATATACTTCTGATGTGCTCCAATCCAAGTCACTTTCTTCAGAACAGTTCTTATCTACATCACCAACAAGACTGATCAGATTTAGACTGAATTGACATCTCCATGATAGGGACACAGAACAGAGAAGATGGCTTTAGTTGAGATGTGCAACAACATATTTTACTAATGTTTCCCTTCCTCACTGGGAACAGTTATTTGAAGCCTCTTTTCTCTCATCTGTCTTTTTTTTTTTTTTTCCAGATTGTCAAAAAGGATTTGGGATCATGCTTTCATTTATATTAGCATAGCACATCATAGATTGTATTGGAAACAAATAGCAGTAACAAACCATAGATTAAGCTTCATCTGCATAGAGTGGCTGGTAAATATTTACCATTGAATATATCCATAAAAGTCAGTATTGGCTTCTAAGGATAAATAAATGGCTAAATTTGCCTGATAATTTCTTTAAAAGTGAATAATTCTATGTTTCCTTGTAATAGTACTCTCTGCCAACATTTAATAAGAGAGAAGTCTTTATAAGAACACCAGATCTCTCCTACAGAGTTTGAGGAAGTTTCAAACCTGAATTTCATGGTTATGTCCTATTAGGAATCCTGTGCACATGTTCACTTTATTATAAATACTACATCTAAGACAGTTTATCGCCCTTATATTTACTTTAAGAGTAAATATGAAATAATTTCTTGTTGCTATTGCTCTATATGCATCCATCAAATTTATAGACAGCTTGTATTAGGTCCACTAGGTACAAGTTGGTATAGGCCATCCTCACTGTAAGTCCAAGATATGTTCCAAAAAACTTGAACTTACAGCAAAACAACTTAAAGTGGGGAATTTTTTCCCTGCGGCTGACTTCCATTTGCACAAATTTTTTTTTTTGCACAACTTAAGAGTGGATGATGGGAGGACTTCTAATGCATCAGTTTCTACAAGTATCAATGACGTTAGTGTGGAACGACTGCACTTAAGTGCCTGGGTGACTTATAGCAGGGAAAGTCTCATTCTGCAGCAATGCATCTGCAGTTACATCAAGGGGCAGTGTCACTTAACGCTAAACAAAAACAAGAAAGCAGAAGGGGAAAAAAGCCATGTCATCGTCAATTATGCCCCCTGTCAATTTCAAGCCACTCTGATCACGAAAGTGACAGCAAACATCAGAATGAGTGGCAGCACAGTGAAACTGAGTGCCATCACAGCAGTCTGCTTTTTCTCCCCTATGTCCTGACTTAACATTTTATTTTCATGAGACACTACTAAACATATTCTTATTTCCATCCTTTTGTTTTTAAGCACCCCTCCCCCAAAGAAAGGTAAAGAGGAGATAGGCAGTATCAGCCTTCTGAAATGAAATTCAGCTGAAACACACAGCTTGTGACAGGATTGATTTATGTGGAGATTTGATGCTCCTCTAGAGTCTGTTCAATTTTTCCCCCCATTAATTCTCTCTCGGTACTGTGCTAATAAAGCCTGGTAGACTGATTGTGTGAAGCTGCCCCCTAGGCCTTTGGTTTTTAAGGTATTCACCCAACTGTATGTTGATACATACTCTTTCCATCTTCCCATTGTGTGTTTTGTCTATGTTTAGATGACAAAACATACACAAACATGGTTGGCAAAGTGCACTTTAAGCACTTTATAAATAGCAGACAAATACAATTAAAATTCTGTATTGCCAATTGAAATTTGTAATCCAGACTTGCTTCACTTTAGACTGTCAGCTATTTTGATCAGGGACTGTCCATTATAAGGCCTACTGCACCTATGACCTCTCCTGGTCTCTTCAAACACACTACCACTCAGCCCACTAGCTGTCACCAGTCTTTAGGATAGAATTGCTAATGGTCTCATTGTCAGACCAGAGTCTGAGCTGTAGTTCCCTGTGATGAGCCATGATAGCCCATGACCAGCAGCTCATTTCCCTATGGAAGCTGCAGTGGTATCTGGTAGCATCCCTTTCTTTAAAGTAAAGCTTAATTTATTTAGAATAAAAATATGTACATAAAACGGATATTGGAAACCATAGGCCAATTTCTATGAATGCCTGCTTTTTTTCTGGGGCTTGCTGTTTCCCCACATCTGGGAGAAGGCCCGACTTCAGTGACTCAGTCGGATAACTGACCTCCCTATTCATTTCTGATGAAGGTTTCTTACCTTTTGTCCTCTGAGCATCCAGCCTAGCAAAATAAGGTTTGCAGCTTCTGAGGATCCTAAATCCTGACTCCAATAATTTTGAAATGGTGACAGTATCTTTTTCAGGGTACCATTATGTTGCCTTTCTGTTTCTAGTTGTCAGAGGTAGAAGAAACTACTGTAGGCTTTGGAGAAAAGCCAATTAGAAACACCTCACGACTCATTTTTCAAATGCTACATAGTATACAATTAAAAGAAATTAACAGCCCTACAAACACTCAGATCTGAAAGCCAAGCGGTATGTGTTCTCTTATATTAGCACCAGATATGTGGACCCGACAAGGCTTTATTTAATGCAAAGAATATTTTGCAGCCCATGCTGATGGGGAATAAGACATCCAGCTACAATTTCTTTACTCTCAATCTGCTCATTCTCTGAAATGCCATATTTAAGGATCAAAAGGTCTAAATTCTGTTACACCATCACTACCTTAGTCTATTCTGACATAGAAAGTATAGCCTACAAACGTATGTTACTGTGTTTAGAAAACTGCAAGAGGTCAGAACAATTTGCCCTGTTTACAGTCTTTACAGATTTAGGGTGTGTCTACACAGAACCCTAAACTCAAAATAAGATACACAATTTGTGCTACGCAAATTATGTATCTTATTTCAAATCTATTTCAAAATAGCTTTTTTTGAAATATGGCACGTCTACACAGTGCCAAATTATAGAATAATAAAATCCTATGGCTGGAAGAGATCTCAGGAAGTCATCAAGTCCAGCCCCCTGCCCAAAGGGGACCAACCCCAACTAAATCATCCCAGCCAGGGTTTTGTCAAGCAGAGACTTAAAAACCTCTAGGAATGGAGAGTCCACCACCTCCCTAGGTAACCCATTCCAGTACTTCACCACCCTCCTAGTGAAATAATTTTTCCTAATATCCAACCTAGACCTCCCTCACTGTAACTTGAGACCATTGCTCCTTATTCTGTCATCCGTCACTACTGAGAACAGCCTCTCTCTTTCCTCTTTGGAACCTCCCTTCAGGAAGTTGATGGCTGCTATCAAATCCCCCCTCACTCTTCTCTTCTGCAGACTAAATAAGCCCAAATCCCTCAGCCTCTCCTTGTAGGTCATGTGCGCCAGCCCCCTAATCATTTTGGTTGCCCTCCACTGGACCCTCCCCAATGTGTCCACATCCTTTCTATAGTGGGGCACCCAGAACCGGATGCAATACTCCAAAGATGGCCTCACCAGAGCCGAATAAAGGGGAAAAATAACTTTTCTAGATCTGCTGGCAATGTTCCTCCTAATGCACCTCAATATGCCATTAGCCTTCTTGGTTACAAGGGCACAAGTTGACTCTCATCCAACTTCTCATCCACTGTAATCCGCAGGTCTTTTTCTGCTGAACTGCTACTTAGCCAATCAGTCCCCAGCCTGTAACAATGCTTGGGATTCTTCCTTCCCAAGTGCAGGACTCTTCACTAGTCCTTGTTGAACTTCATCAGATGTCTTTCACCCAAACCTCCAATTTGTTTAGGCCATTCTGGACCCTCTCTCTACCCTCCAATGTATTTACCTCTCCTCTGAGCTTAGTGTCAAATTTAGAAGTAACGTGCTATTTCAAGCCATCCCTTATCCCTCATGCAACAAGGTTTACCAGGATGGCGAAATAGCACACCTGTTATTTCAAAAAATATTTTGAAACAACAGGCTACTTGTGTAGATGCGGGGCAGCTATTTTGGGATACCTCCTGTGCAATGTAGACGTACCCTTAGTTATGAGTTTTGTAATTTTTTCTTTAAAAAAGTGAGGGCATTTTAGCCTGGATTTTAGGGAAGCTGTGCATCGATTGGCTCCTATCAGTACCCAAAAATTTGTTTTGCCACAACTGATGTTTACATGGAAGCTTCATATCCACCATCAATGCCTTGACTTTCAGTGATTTTCTGCACTATGTTGCCACCTGAATGTTGTGCCACAAAAAGCTTCAGCAAGTGACTTCAGGCTCCTTAGAGAACATTAGTCAGAAGGTGCACAGCTGTAACTAACTCCATTCTGCCCAGTACTTTGTGGTTCTCATCTCTGAACTAGAACTTCAGTGAGAAATCAGAGTTTGCAGTCCAAACAATTTTTATAATCCTTCAGGTCATATTATATTCTTCTCCACTCTCTCTGGGCTAAAGGAAAAAGTAAAGCCTAATGCACTGAAAAAGTAACACTATTTTTTGAACAAGCAGAAAATTAAAGCCCTAAAAGTACAACATACCTAGTCATTAAACTATGTTTATCTTCAGAGCAGAGAGGAAGCAAAGCCTTCAAAACAGTCTCAATACAAACTATGTTTATACTAAAGTTAGTAACATTGCGGCTGTGTCTACATTGGCACCCCTTTCTGGAAAAGGGATGCTAATGAGACACTTCGGAATTGCAAATCCGCGTGGGATTTAAATATCCCCCGCGGCATTTGCATTTACATGGCTGCCGCTTTTTTCCGGCTCGGGGTTTTTGGCGGAGAAAAGCGCCAGTCTAGACGCGATTTTCCGGAAAATAAGCCCTTTTCCGGAAGATCCCTTATTCCTACTTTCAAGCCTACTTATTCCTTTCAAGTAGGAATAAGGGATCTTCCGGAAAAGGGCTTATTTTCCGGAAAATCACGTCTAGACTGGCGCTTTTCTCCGCAAAACCCCGAGCCGGAAAAAGCGGCAGTTATGTAATGAAATGCCGCGGGGATATTTAAATCCCCCGCGGATTTGCAATTCCGGAGTGTCTCATTAGCATCCCTTTTCCGGAAAGGGGTGCCAATGTAGACACAGCCTGCCTCTGTAAGAAGATGATCTCCAGTCCAGATACAGACTGCTCAGCTGCTTCCAGTCCTCACTATTAGCTTGTATTTTCTCATGGGCTTGATGCTGGCTTAATGTAGGCCAATGAACTCCAGCTGCTTGATGGTCCCACTAGATAGTTTTTGCTCTCTCCTACATGGAGCCCAAATGTTTTAACCTAGTCCTCTTTGACTTCTCCATGGACCTACTGCCACAGTGTTACTATATCTTATATCACATTGTGGTGGGATGGCCTCAACCTCATGACCCCTCATGGCCTCAGGGTTGCCATTCAAGAAGCCTTTTGCTGTGACACTTCAGTCAAGCCCCTCAAGCTGGGGTGCTTCTCTGCTCGGTTTCATTCTCAAGTCTGATTCTAGCCCTCACCTGGAGACATCAGCAGCTCATCCAACCCTCCTGCCCTCGCCTTCCTCTTCACCTCTTCATGTCTCCAGTTCAGAGAGCCAGAAGACCTTTCCCTCTGATGCTGGCAGCCTTTATCTCCTTTAGCAGTGGCTCCAGGACTTAAATATGTTTATAGGTGACTCCCAATTGCCTTCTGCTTTTACCAACCTGATCTAGCTCTGCTTTTCATTTAGGAACATCCCCTCTCTCAATCTAGATCTGCTTCTGAATCTCTCTAGATCTCCAAATACCCTCTGCCTTATGCATGTTTTCACTGAACTATGGCTATTAAGCTCTTCCTTACCTTTTGGACTGTCTCATTTATGGACTGTCTCATTTATAACTCCCAGGAAGAGCCTCCCTCCCTTAACACCATGCTAGTCACACCAGGACTGCTGAATCCAATTTCATTTAAGAGGACAGCTATCCTGGCGCAAGTTGAATGGATATTTGATTTTTTTTTCCTTTCTGCTTTTCATTCTCCAGGAGTCTTAGAGAATTTTACTTGTTTAAATATTAATGGGCAATGTGAATATATTGTTTATTAATATGGTCTCTGGCTGTTCTTCACCCATCTGAAAAACAAACGACACTGCAGGGTATGTGTTATTTGGGCCATTGCTGAACTTCTGGAACATCTGGATCAGTCTGCCAATGGCTTTAAATCTCAACATAATCTCTAAATAGCCCATTAAATTAAGCCCTTGCAGCTGTTACTGCTAAGTTTATGTACTAATGTAGGTCTAATTGTGGTAATTTAACAAACGCGTGAGGTGGATTTTTGGCACACTGTCCATAACTTCCATTTAAACATAAAACTGATTACAATGTTTGAGGTTTAAGCCATACTAAAGCAACAATTAAAAGTCTCTATGTGCCAAGTCATTTACAATAAATATTCATTAACATATTTGATCTTGTCATACATTTTAAGGAACTTATACTATAACCTTAGCTAGAGTACTGTTTGCATGCATTAATATGATATGTCTGGGTCTACTTGTCTTGAGGATGATTTTATTTTTTCCCAACAAGAGGAATAAATCTGATTTATTCCTGCAGCCCGCCCACAAACACCAGGCATCTCCTCTAGCATTATATGATGTGAGCTGCAGTCTCTGTAAGTACAAAGCTCACTGAATTAAGACATTTTAAAGAGAAGCTTGTTTCTATATTCTACAGGCAAAACCAGGTAAAGATCCCCTATACTGATCTTGGCCTTCAGTTCACCAATCCATCCCTATTCAGGCAAACATCAGGCATGTGCTTAAGAGATTTTCTGAATAGGGGATCTAGAGCTTGATCCATTGTCAAGTGAACTCAATAGGATTCACTCCTTTAGAGGGCTTTGGATCAGGTTCCCACTGCTAGTCCCATACTTTACAACAATCAAAACCAGGGGAGCCAACAGGATTGCTTGGCCCCTGGGCCAAGTGGGGAAGAGGTAGAAGCTGTCTCTGTTCTCCCAGAAGGGGCAGGGCCTCAGGAGGAAGAGGCAGGGTTGGGACAATCAATTTCCAGCACCACCCAGATGATGCAGTGCCCTCATTTCCCATGAGCCGTCAGAGCTGGCTGGAGAATGCAGCACAGGGCTCTGGAGTGTAGTGCTTCCATGGCGATTCTCAAGGGCCCAGGGCTTGCAGTGGTGCAGCAAGCCCTAGGCCCTTTGGAATTGCAGGGCCTGGGGCAATTGCCCCCTTTGCCCTGCCCCCTCCATCAGTGAGTCTGTTCAAAATTAAGTTGTAACTATGATAGTGACATTTTTTCAGGAGTATGGGTTATTTCAAAAAAGGAAAGAACCCTATCTAGACAGCGGTTCCTTTTTTGAAAAAGTGCTCTCACGCGATTATGCAAATGAAGCACGAGATTTGTAAATCCACACTTCATTTGAATTTTTGATCGGCTTCATTTACATTCCTCTTTCGAAAAAGGAATGTAGTTTAGATGTGCCCTAAGTTTTCTTACATGAGCAAAACGGGTCAGACCCTTACAGTCAAGACTGTTGTGGTTATCAGAGTCCAGAGTGTTAACTATCACACAATGGAACCACATTGAACTACATATCAAAGCTATTTTGGGTTACCAGGGGTATCCCAAAATAGCTCGCCCCATATCTTCACAAGCCACCCGTTATTTCAAAACATTTTTCAAAATAACAGGCGCGCTATTTCGGCATCCCGGTAACCCTCATTCCACGAGGGTTAAGGGATGCCTCAAAATAGCATTTTATTTTGAAATAAACTCAAAATAAGTATGCAATTTGCATAGTGCAAATTACATATCTTGTTTAGAGTGCAGTATAGACATAGCCTAAGTGATCAATTATCTATTTATAGAAAGCACTGGATAGAAGAGTGATGAGGTATTTTTCAATTCATATCTAACCTCAATTACTTGCAAGTTTCAAGTAGAGGAAGCCACTAGAGTATTGTTCAGTTTCTCCTGTATGTGAAAAACTGCTTGACATCAGCACTTGTGAAATAAAGGTGTTGGTATGCATATGAAATCAGAAATTCCTATTTGCATTGCCTAGACATTGTTGTATGGCATCAAATTCTAGGTCCTATGAGAAGGGAAAGCCAATGATTCACACAAGAGTAGCTGCCCACTGACTGCAATTGTGGACATGGTAGTTTGCTTTAAATTGTACATTATTTCTCTAAGAATCTACTTAACTGTTTAGCTTGCAGAATGACAACTTGTGTGGTTTTCCCCCCAAATATTAGGAAGGTGTATATCAGACCCTATGTACATTTCTAAGGTTCATCAGGAATAAGCTTTTGGTGCTCATCAGTTCTCTAGCCACTGCTTATATAGCAAGAAGTTAACAAAATCCATGTTTGAGCAAGATAAAAAACAAAATGCTGTATTTAAGACAATTTATTGTATACTGTCATGCACTTTAAGTCCCTCCTTCTGAGGTCACTATGTTGCATAACCATACACTTCAACGGACCATAAAATATTTTGATATTTGGTCACTGCCATACTAGCTAACTTCACTATACATCACCCTCCACTTGGTTAACCCGGAAGGCTAATAATTACAATGATGGCAGGGTTCATTGTTACTTTCTTTCTGGCCACATTGCAGCATGTCCACCTCAAACATCTGTCACCAATGTAAACAAATACCCCTTTTCAGTGCACAAGGCCATCAGAGGAATTTCCCATGTTGCATGGTATACTTACTAGAGGAGGTGCATTGATGCATTGTTGTAGACATTGTGGATAGCTGCCACATGACCAAATACTGGATTGAACCCAGTCAAGGTTCAATAATGTAGCCTTAATAATGTCTTAATTAGGGTGCAGTGTCACAGACCCCATATATAAGTAGCCCTCAATGAAGAGTAGTGGCACTTTTCAATAAGAACAAGTGGCTCCTTCTGTTCCATGATTTAAAATGCAATGCAATACCATTTTGCAACTAATTCTTGATTAAATATGGGGCTCGTCTAACTCTAACTTGTGCTGTAAGTGTACACTGCATGCAGAAATTGATGTATGGCATATAGCATTCATTATGCTGTTGGCACAAATATAGCCACCTTCATAGTTATAGCTGAGGTGACCTTCATGGATATAGCTGAGGGTTACATATTCACCTGGTATGCCATATTATGTTCCAATACGTATAGACATTACATGTACTACGATACCCTTTGCTACCCTGGGATGCCACATCTAATGCATATTCAACAGGTGTTTTTCCCTTCTTCCTTATTTCTATTTCCCCCTCCCCCCCATTACCTACAATGTCCTTTTTTTCTATAGGGTAGTATATCTATAACGTCATTCCCTTATCAGATACGTCAATTCATTGCTATGACACATTTACAGTCAGATGTTCCATCCATATACAAATCTGTATGTAATCCTCTTGAAAAAAGAATTGTGTCTAGACTAATGGATCCTTTGCTTTTCTTAATGCTGAAATAATCACCTAGGAACATCCCTTGTGTGTTACATATTATAAACCAGAGATATAGTAAACAAATGCTGCTCTTGTGATGTGCAAAAACACAATGAAAAACAGAATCCAATAAACAACCAAAGTCCTAGGAGTTCAATGTATTATTTATAATGCAGTAGTACTTTTGAGATAGTCATAGACCAGAAGCCTATTGTGCTAGGCATTGTACAAAGAACAGAAAGAGCTTACAAAGTATCACAGAAAATCAAAGTGTTTCTTAATGTAAAGACCCTCCAAAATACTGAGTACTCATCCACCCCATGGGATACCTCCATAGGCCTTTATGGGTATAGCCAGTAACAAGCCTCCATCCATCAGAAATGGCAAACAACAAAACAAACTGGGAAAGAAAGTCATAAGAACCTGATACCATGGTAACATTTCAGCTCTCCGTTTGGAACTCTTACTCTAAATCTAGTATCACATCTCACTTCCAGTATGCTCAGGCACACATTACCAGGTTACACTGTTACATAAAGCCTTGCAGAATCATAAAAGTGTAGGATAGAAAGGAACCTGGACTAGATGACCTATTTAATCCCCTGCACTCAAAGAAGGACTAAGTAATAGATAGTCCATTACTGACAGGATTTTGTCTAACCTCTTCCAAAAAGCAATCTGTTCCAGTGCTTATCTACAATGATAGGAAGTTTTCCTAAATGTTCAGCAGTCACAGGGGTGCATAACTCACCACTGTTTTGGTCTTTCTTCCTGGCCACTCTGAAGATTAACTCAAGGACAACTGACCCCCATCCACAGTTTGCATATTGTTACCTTGTCTCTTCCTTAAGTCTGTAGCTCCTTTCTCACTTCAGGACCATCAGTATCTCCTTCATGACTTATCCCTCCAGCTAAGTCACTCAGTATTTCCCTTCTGGGGAACTGTTTGTGGCCTGCTGACTGGTTTATAGGTCCCACCTGTTCTTCCAGAGGTGAGCCTGTGCCTAATTATCACCTGCTCCAAGTGCAGCCTATAAAGTTAATTGGGCTACAATACCATTTTAATCTCATTCAGGTCCATCACCAACCTAAGCCTCCCTTGCCGTAATTTAAGACCATTACTTCCTGTCCCATCCTCAGAGGTTAATTAGAACAATTTTTCATGATCTTCCCTGTAAAAACCATTTTTGGACTAAAAAACTATTATAATGGCCCTGTAAATCATGTTTTCTAGACCTTTAATCATTTTTGTTTCTCTCCTCTGAAATTTCTCAAATTGTCCACATCTTTCCTGAAATGTGGCACCCAGAACTGAACACAATACTCCAGGTGAGGTCTTATCACTATGGAGTACAGTGGAAGAATTACTTTGTATGTCTCGCTTACAACACTCCTGATAATACCTCCCAGAATTGGGAGGAGGAGGGATTGTAACGGTGTTACACTGTTGACTTGTTAGCGTAACCCACAGATCCCTTTCCACAGTGTTCCTCACTAGTCAGTTTTCTTCCAGTTTGTATGTGTGCAGTTTGTATGTGTTCTTAAGTGGAGTGCTTTGCATTTGTCCATATTGAATTTTCCAGTTTGTCCAGATTATTTTGAATTTTAATCCTATCCTACTAAGTACTTGCAAACCTTGCCAGACTGATGTCATTCAGAAACTTTATAAAGATACTCTTTATCTATACCATTATCTAAATCATTGAAGATATTGAACAGAACCATACCCTGGAATCAGTGCCAGTCCCATACATTTGTTACCACTTGCCACATGGGGCAACAGTGCATAAACTCCATTCATAATGGGCCTAATCCAAAACCCAGGGTATGTCTACACAGCAAAGTTATTTCGAAATAACAGCCATTATTTCAAAATAACTTTACTAGCATCTACACAGCCAAACCACTATTTCAAAATTAATTTGAAATAGCAGAGCACTTATTTCAAATTTGGTAAACCGCATTCCACAAGGAATAACACCAAATTTGAAATAGCTATTTCGAAATAAGTGCTGTGTAGACACTTGTATCGAAATAGGGGGCCTCCAGCCTTCCCAGGGTGCCCTGATGGCCACTCCAGCCTCAACCAAGAACACTCCTCTCCCTCCCCGCTCCGTGGAGTCCTTAAAGGGGTTGACTCTGGCCACAGTGCCTATGCCAGCTCCAAGCCTGCCAGCCCAGAGCCAGCAGTCACTGCCCCTGACCCAGTGGCCCCAAAACATAAGCCAGCAAGCCACTGGCAGCCAGCCCTCCACCGCTCCCCAGGAGCAGTCTGCTAGCTCCCAGGAGCCTGCCAGGGCCCAGAGAAGGCGGGCGCCTTCCTGGTCCAGGGTGAGATCATGGATCTTATTCAGGTTTGGGGGGGGATGCCCCCAACGTCCATGATCTCTGCACTAGATGGAGGAACGCAGCCGTCTATGGCAGAATAGCTGCCAGCCTGGCCACCAAAGGCCACATGCAAACCCAGGAGCAGGTTTGCATGAAAATCAAGTTGGTCCAGTGAGACCCCCAACCCTGAGCCCTGAGCTTCCCCTGCCCCTTCTTCCCCTTGTTTCCCCCTTCCAGCTCCCTCCTCCCAGGTTTCCCCCTCCCCTCTCCCACCCTCTCTCTTCCCCTCTCCTGCCTCCTTTCCCCAGTCTCACCAAAGTTTCATTTGCCCTCCTCCCCGTTTTGTTAAATAAAGAGAGTTTGTGTTCATGAAAATACATGTATTTTATTTGACATCAGGAAGGGGGGTTAGGGAGGGGTAAGTGGAAGGACGTGAGGGAGGAATGAGGCACAAGCCCCCAGTGGGGCAGACCAGGGAGGCTCTTAGCGTTCTCAGGGTGGAAGCTCTCCCGGAGGGCCTCCTGGATACTGACAGCCCCCCGATGGACCTCCCAGATGGCAGCCTGCAGAAAGTACAGCCAGGCTCGCAGCAACATGTGCAAGAGAAGCCCCAGACTGCCTAGACGCAGCTCTGGCTCCATGTTGCAGAGTGCTGTGGTGTCCAGAGTGAGGGCAACAAGAGCACGCAGAGACAAAATGCTTTGCTGTCCCTCATCAAGGTAGGCAAGCAAGCAGGGAAACCTGAGAACTGGCTGTCCAGGGAGGGTCCCTTAAAGCACAGGCCTCAGATAGCCTCAGGCAGCAGCCACACAAAATAACTCCTGACCTGATGCCCTGCCGGACCTGGTTCCAGCCAGCCTTAAATGCAATTCAGCATCCACTCAGCATGGATGCGCTATTTCAAAATAGTAAAAAGCTATTTCGAAATGCATTTTGTGTGTAGACATGTTATTTCAAAATAAGCTATTTCAAAATAACTATTTTGAAATAATGCTGTAGTGTAGACATACCCCCACTAGCCTCCATGAAATCTGGACATGGGCAAATGTGTGATCCCACATGGTTTTCACGATCTGTCAGCTGCAGATTTTAACAAGTCCCTGCATGCATATCTTGTGCACACAAGTACCATGATTAGTACAAGTTGCACATATTTCTCAGAGGGTTAAGAAAATAGAGGCTTTATTCCCTGCTCTATTAGGGTCTCCCTGGATGACCTTAGGCAACTCAATTCATTTTTTCTGTGCCTCTGTCCAATTGCAAAATGGGTACAAGAATATAACCCTAGCTCACAGAGGTCTTGAGAGGATAAATCCATTAAAGTTTGTGAGCAGCTCAAATACTTCAGTGAGAAATACCATAGAAAAACCTATAAATAAATAAATCTTAGTAACTGTGCAGCAAAATGGCTGGCTGTGTCTCAGTAATTGCATGTGCACAATTTAGAATCTGGTCATCTATTTTTAAAAGCATTTCAGTTGACCTTTAAGAATATTTTCCCTTATTTTGATCCAGGATAATAATGCTGAATCCTTTTTATTTCTTAGCCTCAATATTCATTTGTGATGTTTTATACCCCTTGCACATGTTAAGCAAATAAGGTATGTCCTTTAAAAACAGTTGATTTAGTCAACATTTTTATACTAAAAGTAAACACTGAATAGGGTACAGTATTTACAATTTTAAGTAAAAAGGAAGAGAAACATGCTCAGTGGCTATATCTTAAAGGGACAGTACATATTTTTCTTCTGAGGAAAGTAGGATGTTGTTGTAAGTAGCTTCTTAATGACATTCCATTATATAATTATATTTAGAGAGAAATTTAGGCAAAATTTTGCCCCAAATCTAGCCAATCTCATCCAGGGGAAATTGTGAACACCAGTGGTGTTATTGCTTGGATAAATGAGATGCATCAGCTCCTTGTATTAAATAAAAGCCACTTTCTACAATACATACTTATTCAAATAGATGCATAAATCTAATTTTTCTGGCAGGAGGTATTAGGGAACAATTAAAGGCATTTGATAGTTATGATAATGGTTTGCAAGATAACCTTAAATCCAGTTTGACATAAGCTCATCCCTTTGTTCAGTTTCTGGACATAATTATAACACAGTCTAGAATGTTTCTTATTATAGCCATCTACCTATAAAGCACTATAGATAACTAGGCACTGTACAGCTTAGAACTTTCACTGACAAATAGTAGTTGGCTGACAAATGGTTTATGGAATGAGTAAAGTTTGTGATTCCCCTGACTTTCAGGAACACAATATATTTTTGTTTCCAGTAAAAGGTTTATCCATGGAATTGGGTTGAGATAACTTATTTTAAAGTCTGAAAGTTATAACATGAGACATTTCTGCTACTAAATCTCCTAAATCTTAAACAGTGCTTTTGTTCTCTAGAATACTTCTATATTTCTTGTAATAAACACATAGTGCAAACATACGCCCTGTATAAAAACACTCAAGCCCATATTGTGGCTTTAGGCTACTTGTGGCATTGGAAAGAGGTAAAGAGCTATTCTGCAATGGGAATCTACATAGGAATCCTGGATTAATTTCTATAGATGTTCTGACTGGAGAAATAGCTCTGTTGCCCCATTAAAGGCTGCTGCATGGGCCCACTTCGTGCTGGCTCATTTTTACTAGTCATTGCTGAAGTGGATCAGGGCCATAGCCTACCTCTTTCCAGAGACTTACTGGTGCTCTCTCTTCTCTGAAATGGTGGCTGACCCTTACATTGTTCATGTGTTAAGGTGAAAGGAAAGGAAAGGAAAAGGGAAAGGAAGAAAAAAGGAAGGCTCTTAGCATACTCCTCTCCCCTCATGTAAGAACATAAGAACGGCCGTACTGGGTGAGACCAAAGGTCCATCCAGCCCAGTATCCTGTCCGCCGACAGTGGCCAGCACCAGGTGCCCCAGAGAGGGTGGACCGAAGACAATGATCAGCGATTTGTCTCCTGCCATCCCTCTCCAGCCTCTGACAAACAGAGGCCAAGGACACCATTTTATCCTCTGGCTAATAGCCTTTTATGGACCTAACCTCCATGAAATTATCTAGCTTCTCTTTAAACTCTATTATAGTCCTAGCCTTCACAGCCTCCTCTGGCAAGGAGTTCCACAGGCTGACTACACGCTGTGTGAAGAAGAACTTTCTTTTATTAGTTTTAAACCTGCTACCCATTAATTTCATTTGGTGTCCTCTAGTTCTTCTATTTAGGAACTAATAAATAACTTTTCTTTATCGGCCCTCTCCACACCACTCATGATTTTATACACCTCTATCATATCCCCCCTCAGTCTCCTCTTTTCTAAACTGAAAAGTCCCAGTCACTTTAACCTCTCCTCATATGGGACCCGTTCCAAACCCCTAATCATTTTAGTTGCCCTTTTCTGAACCCTTTCCAAGGCCAAAATATCTTTTTTGAGGTGAGGAGACCACATCTGTACACAGTATTCAAGATGTGGGCGTACCATAGTTTTATACAGGGGCAGTAAGATATTCTGGGTCTTATTTTCTATCCCTTTCTTAATAATTCCTAGCATCCTATTTGCCTTTTTGACCACCGCTGCACACTGTGTATCAGCACAGGACCAGAGATTACTTGTTTTATATTTTATCCTTGGGCTAAAATAGCAAGAGAACCCATGTTTCACATTTGTTTAAGTATTTCTAAAACTTAGGTGAGAACTGTGCGACTTCAAGTCAGTCACATTGTTATTACTCAAAGTGGCTCTAAATCTTACCCATGTAACTGCTTTCTCTGTTATCACACATGCAATGTTTCAGGTTTGGGTTTTAGTAGTTAAGGGACCAATATTTCCTCAGATTTGTAGTATAATCCTCCTAAATAAACCATGCCAGAATGATAATTTTAGATAAAATAGTGGAGCTGGATGGATTTAATCTCTTTTCTAATAAGTCATTTTGGCATTCTCTAGACCTACAATAAATTGAGAAAAGATATGGACTAAAATCATTACTATGGTATTTTATCATTAAATGAATACAGACAGAACTGATCTTTCCCCTCTTAATCCACCTAATATTGTTTTTAAAGAAATACAAAACAGGATTTATTCTCAAGATATAGTTGACTGATCTTTAAAATGTTAAAGTAAGGGCAGAAGCACTGTAATTACTAGCTTTCAACCTTTCAGACATCTCAGATTGCCTGAGAATTTCAGGGGCTAATGTTGAAACTATTCAGTTATTCTCTTCCTCCAACCTTTCACACCCTCAAACTATACCTAGGACATAAGACAATATACATATTGGCTCATATTCTACCAGTTAGAAAGCCCTCAGACATACTTGTCTCATCTCAGCAAAATGAACAAAATAACCCATACATGGTCACATTTTCTCCTTTTCCCAAAGTGATTTATTTAAAATGAGAAACTATCTATAATTTCCTTTATGTGAAAGACTTCCAGCTCCTAGCATCATTGTCTAAATCCAAATCAATGGATAGAGCAGCCATGGCCAACTCACGTTTTGCGGCTCTTCACCCCCCAGGGTGCGGCTCACAAAGCCTCCACCCCCGTGGCTCGTAAAGCCGCCCCCATGCCTCAAAAAATGGCTCTCTCCTCCCAGCTCCCTGCTGGAATTAAAGATGGCGTCGGCCGGTGGGAGCCTGATGTGGCGAAAAAGCCTTTAAACGCATTTTCTTAAAGGGGCAGAGCTTTTTTTTTTGCTCGACAACTTTGCCCCTGCTCTTCGCACTGGATCCACTGATATCTTGGCTCTTTGTCCAGAATGGGTTGGCCACCCCCGCGATAGAGATTTGGGAAGGCGAGATGGGTAGTGGCCAAAATACTGCTGCTCATTCATAGGTAATATCACATTGCCCTCTGACAGGCAGCTTGACATGGCACCTAAAAAGAGTGGTTTAAATCTTTGGCAGTAGAACCAATTACTTGAAAATAAACAATAGTGAGTGGACCAACACAGCAATAGTTTTATCAGAATAAGGAAGGCAGAATTGTGTTGGTGGAGGAAAATATAAGTGAAGACCAGATTCTTTCATAGGCTTGTATCGTTCATTATAGTCAGAATTGTAGTTGTGACAATCAAATTTTTTAAAAAGCGGATTTCACTGCTATTTATACATATTAGAACTAGAAAAAGAAACCAGAGTATTACACTTTCAGTACAATGTAGCTTTATTTTTCCAATATTTTATATAACCAGGTCCAATTCGGTCTTGTAAAAGTTCTCCGATGTTCACTACTTTTCCTGAGAACAGGCACTGTATGGCAACTGGCAGCACAGGTTTCAACTCCATCCTCCAAGTCTGCCCTATTCTAGAAAAAATAACTAGCAGTACAAGCATAATTCAAGTCTCTACAGCCAGTTAGTCTTTGACCTTTTTATTGAGACAGCCAAAAACACCAATTAATGTCAAGTATAGTGGTGTTTTTAGTGAGAAATGTGCAGCATTATAATTGTAAGCTGTCATTTTAAATTTCAGGGGGTTTCCTGGGCCTGCTTTCAGGCTAAGGGACTCTATAGGGATGCATGTGATCTGACAGAATAATTCAGCTTGGAAAGAGCCAGCTAAAACAAAGTGCTATTCTGAATTTGGGACCAGCTTGCTTCTCATTGTTTTGGGGTCCTTCTGGGTTATCATTCTGAATTCTAAAAAGTAAAGCAGTGTGACAGTGAGACTTTCCAGCAACCTCATTTGTTTTTTGTTGAACTTCTCTGTGTGCGCCATGAACATCATTATAACCATGCACATCCACAATAGCCCCTCAACTGGCTACTGAATCTACACCCTACCAAGGTGCATATACCTGTATACACCTGCTCTTATTGGGGGCAGAGCTCAGATAAGTGTTTGACTTTTCATAGTCACGGAACCTAACAGGAGGGAGAATAAAGACAGAGAGAGAGAACAGCCAACTGAGCTTTTTTTTCTGTCCACTAGGAAGGAGAAAGATATAAAACCTTTCATTGTGATTCTCTAAAAGCTAATATCCACTACAGGAAATCTGTTGATTTGAGCTGATAATATATTAAACCTATCAACTATAATTTTTGCAATGAGCATACAGCTTGTGTAAAGGAGTAAAATATTGTGATTTTATAAACAGAGGGAGAATGATGAGCTTCTCCTTCTAAGGTTGACAAGTAATTAAAGTTTACTTTCATTTCTTTAGGTGAGGTGCCTTTTGAAATCTTAAGAGCTCCCTGCAGCAACTGAGGGAGTAGCTATCTGAGCGCTTTGAAAGAAAAAATGTTCCTAGAGACTTTCCCAAAGGCATATGCTGGATTTTGGGTAAGATTTCCCTTCCCTGGATATACTTCTTATGTGAATGTTCTGATATGCATCTGATGTGACTTTTTAAATGATAAATCATGGAGGAAATTGTCCAATATATTCGTTTCATCTGCCTCTTCCGAAGAGTTGTAGGGATTCCTATTACTTAAGAAATTCAGTGCAATTTTACTTCAATTATATAATAGCAGATCCAAAAGAGAAGACTAGTAAAAAGGCAATATCAGAGAAGTTTTGAATATTCTTTAAACTTACATTTGTCTGCCCAATTTCCCTCCATGTAGTAAGATTGCTTAGTTCTAATCATAAAAATATCAATATGAATCAATATTAGTGCATTTGGTTGATATTTCTGCTTCCTGGTTCATCGACTAGATGAGCATCTGCATGGTAAATCTTGTGTTTATCCTCCAGGGCTTCCTTATCAGTCAGCTAGCAGAGACAAAAGTTATGCAAGTTCCCTTAATTGTTGCCTAGAGTGCTTCCCAAAGGGTTATAGAAGGATCCATGGAGCTCTTATTAAAAGGCAGACATTCCATAATTGTATCTGAGATCTAAACAATGCATGTAAGGCTTTTAAAAATTCAGACATTCAATTTCCATCTATATTGTTTGGGAAGAACAAAGCTCAGGGCAATATATTGTTCATGATAAATATATAAAAAAGTTCAGAGTTAAAGTTACACTTAAAATAATACAAGAAAAGGCCACTTACAAAGATAGTAATAATATATTATGAAGATGGATAGCTAACAGTGATGGCTTTCACTTAAATAGATAAGAATTGGCTTATATAGTGGATTTATTTAGGCTAACAACTGTAAGTTACAAAATGAAAAAAAATATTGATTTGGATATTAATGATCAAATTTTTAAAGTTCCTGAAAAGATGCATATTGATAATCACCAGATGTTTGATACAAAATCTGAAATGAATGAATAGGCTTCTATGAGAGGAAAGGCTTTTAAACTAAGTTTGGGGTAGGATCAAGAGAAAAAACCTATTTGGAATTGAAACACCTACACTAAAGTGTTCTTGGCAAATTTTATTAAACTGGTATTAAGTGGGGAGGGGAAATGTTAAAAGAATGTTGTAATTTCCTCCTCCCCCATAAACAAATATTAGAAAATAGGAAAATGTAGAAATAAGAAATACATTAAAAATGAAATATAAAGTAAAATAATCTCCAAAGTCATCCAAACAACTTTAACTCTGCCATTTGCTACTTATTGGTAATATTCCATCCAATATACTTGTTCCTCCTTTTGCTTTTGATGGAAATATTTGGGCAAAGATAGTTTAGATGAGGGATTTAAGAAGCTTCCACCTTGTGGATGCCAGTATCAAATCTACTGAATTCACATTATTTTAATGATTTGCTTTTGGAATAGAGGAATGCTAAAGAGCATGGATATGGTTTCAAACATACTTGTCTATGCTATATGCATGATCACTTGCCACTCTGTGCTTCTGACATGTAAGTGTCCTAATTTTAGTCTGGCCTTAAAGGGGTTTGCAGTTCCAGGTACAACAATGATAATGTGATGTGTTATGAATATTGTACTATTCATAGTACAATAACTAGAGCCGAGCAAATAATTAGCAGCAAATAATTTCCCCTGAACGGATCATACACATTTGGTTGCTAGTTACATTGGGAAGCCAATCAGGAAACAGAAACAGTATTGCTTGACTTTGTAATTAACTTCATCAATATAAATTTAAAATACTATATGTAATAGTAATCACTATATTTGCATTGTATAGTTTTGTTGTGTATGTGTCACAAAGAATAAGATATATAAATGGATGTAGGTGTTCAAATGTTGACTGTCACAGTATCTAACTTCTAGGTACCTACCAAACACCACAGGAATACCATTGCAATGCCTCAAGACAAGTTAGTCATTTAGGCTTCAATGTCTGGGCAGAGAGAGATGCCTAGAATATGATCACCAAAGCCAGCATGCTAGCAGCTGCCCACCTAAGCTACACAATGGCAGATGCCAACCAGAGGGAAGCATGCTAACCCTTGTCCTCCTCAGGCTGCAGGGAGGTGCCTCGCTTCAGCTTAGGGATCCACTAATGGGAACACAGTAATAAGGTGCCTGCCTTGCACCACACAAAACAGCTGAAAGGAGAAAAGCTGACAGCCTTGTTACTCTTAGCCCAGTGATTAGAGCATTCCCCTGGGATGCGGGAGAAACAGGTTCAGTTTCCCTTCCCCATAAGAGTGTTAAAATGTCTACATCATTAAATATGCATTGGGACAGAAAGAGTGTGCAAGTGACTCTACAGTCTAGTGGGTAGGGCACTCACCCAAGCTAAAATCCTTGATCCACATCAGAGAAAGAGAGGAATTAAGTCGGGGGCACCAACATCCTGGATGAGTATCCTCAATCACTAGGCTAAAGGTTATAAGGGAGACATCCAAGGCTTTCTCATCCTGCCATTTTGTGTGGATTTAGGTGTTCTCTGAGAATGCCTACCAGACCAGTCCCCACAGGCAAGATAAGCAGGGGAATGTCTAGCATAAGGATTCCACTGGAGCATAGGCATGAGGTAGGTGTCTAAGTTCCTAGACTGAGGTGGCTGTACAGCTACATTTCTTCCAGTGAGAACCTGACTAAAGAACTTTAATGATGGAAACTCTGGTGCCTGCAGGTTTAGGTGGTAGCTGAGGGCTCTGATTATCACAGTGGTTGCCTGAATATTCAAGCTAACGGCCTAATTCTCTTTGTCAGTCAAGCCAACACATGCCTAAGACACTTTTGAAAATGGGGCTAAAGCTCTAAAGTCTAGGTGCTTTTTGAAAAATTGAGCCTAAGTCTTGAACATTATACTTATATAGTAATAGAAGATCACTCACATATAGTAGGTCTCTTGTGAGAAGATGATCAATCAAACAGCAGGAAAAACAAAACAACAAGAACAGATTTAAACAGAAAAATGAGACTCTAGTTTAGATTTGAAACAAGTATCAATGATTGTTTCATTCTCCTTTTTATTCAGTTCATGTTAACATATTTGGGAAAAATAGTAGTGCTTAATCAATGCTGTATTTATAAGTATGGATGTTAATTTTAAAATTGGCCACCATGAAATGCAAAATGCTGGGGAAAGATCTGAGTTTGAACATAGTACCATTTTTGCTTGATTTTAATGCAATTCTTTGTGCCATTGCAAACACTGGGCACGAACATGTAAGGTGCCAAGTGCCCTCAGAACCTATTGATTTGAACTGGTGCACTTAACCATGGCAGCTTTTAAGGGATGCTCAGTTCCTCACAGAATCACGCTTTCTACACCAGAATCTCTCGGGAGGTTTAAGAGTTCTGACAGATTACTCATTGTATTTAACATGCTTGAGTGACATTAAGTAGCCAGGGGGCTGTGACCTTCTGAACTTATGATTTATCTTTGTTTATATTTTGGATTTGCTTTATAAGAAATATTGAAGAAAACAAAGAAAGCTCCATCCTGGAAAGAATTCATGGATACTGTTCAGCTGTTCTTAGAGCAGAGATTTTTAGAAAAGCATCGAGAGAAAAAAAAAGACGGATGTGATTACAAAGCTTCCAGTGTAACCTTAGATAAGGGCCTCTTAGGACCTGCTTTTCTGAACTGCGTACAAAGATACGCGTTCAATTGCATGACTAAGCAGAATGACAGGGTGTCATGTATAAATCAGATGTTTATTCACACATGCAAATGTTTTCACTATTGACCATTTGAGTGTGTATTACCAAATTTTGCATGCTCAGCTACATGTAAGAAACATGGAGAAGGAAAAGAAAAAAAGGAAAGCGGCACATGCACAGTCTAGAAAATTAGAACCTCAATCCCTCTGTGGTTTAGATTTTCCATATGTAAAATAATATCATAGAATTCTAGAACTGGAAGGGACCTCAAGAGCCCCCTGTCCTTATGGCAAGACCAAACATGGTCTATATCATCCCTGATAGATGTCTATCTAATCTGCTCTTAAATATTTCCAGTGATGGAGATTCCACAACCTTCCTAGGCAATTTATTCCAGTATTTAACCACCCTGACAGTTAGGAAGTTTTTCCTAATGTCCAGCCTAAACCTCCCTTGCTACAGTTTAAGCCCATTGCTTCTTGTCCTATCACCAGAGACCAAGGAGAACAATTTCCCCCCTCCTCCCTGTGACATCCTTTTAGATACCTGAAAAACACTATCATGTCCCTTTTCAGTCTTCTCTTTTCCAAACTAAATAAGCCCAATTCCTTCAGCCTTGCCTCATAGCTACACTGACCATCCATCCCGGATTTCCCAGGACAGTCCCAATTTTTAATGTCCTGTCCCGGTGTCCCCCTGAAATGTTCTGAAAAGTCCCCAGGCTCCAAATGCAGCTAGAAGCAGCTGCACACAGCTGATTCTCCTCCCCCCTTCCTCTCCCGCAGCTGGGAGAATACAATAGGAATCAGGGACACTTCCCTGGCTTTCCCTGCTTCTGGGGAATTCAGCCAATAGCAGCAGCGGGAGGCGCTGCCTGTTGGAAGCATGCAAAAGCAAGTAAGGGTGGAGGATGGAAGGTGGAAAAGCGGCATACAGCTGGGCTGGGGGGAGGGCGGAAAAGTGGCACATGGCTCAGCGGGGGGCGGAAAAGTGGTGCATGGCTTGGCTGGGCTCGGGGGGGCAGAAAAGCAGTGTGCACCAATAAACAATTCTTGTTGTCATAGAAATATTATTTCCTTGCGCCAATTTTACTACACTGTCTTACATCAATGTAAGTGAGAAAAGAATCAGACTGTGTATGATTATAAGGAAAACTAATTCTGTAAGGTTGAGAGAATCAGTGAGTGATTTAGGTCAAAGCAAAATTGGTTGATCTGTCTTTTGCTGAATTATGATGGGATGGGATTATAATATGCTATACCACCGGGACCCTTCCACAGATTAGATATGTTTTTCATGAAGCTATCCCCAAAGAGCAATGTTTTAAATGAAATCCATATAGTAATGGAAAGGACATGAAAGTAGAATTAAGGCGAGTTTCAGGAAGATAACATCAAGCAGGAATATGTTCTCAGCCAGAATTATTAAGATAAGAAAGGATCCCTTTGGGCATCCTGAATGACTGAAGAGATAAAAAAAGAGTAAAGGAGAAGATATAAAGTAACAGCAAAATACAGGTAAAGAGTTAGTTTTAAAAAGAGTTTAGCAGTAAATTAAAGAAACATAGAATAAGCAGCATGGAGGACAGCAAAAACATGGGAAATGAATTTATTTATATTGTACACAACAAGGAAAAGAACATAATAAAATTGGGCATATTAATGACACCGAAGAATAACTAGAAAAAAATCAATATGCACTCTTAAGTATTTTTATTCCATAAAAACCTGTCCAAAGCCATTCAGTTCAATGGAAATACTCTTGCTCATGTCATCTGCTTTGGGTCAGATTATTAAAAAGCATCACTATTAAGGGGCCACAAGGTTTTTAGAATCCACTTAAAGAAGAATGGGATGCTCCACTCATCCTAGTTCAGAGAGGTGCTAGAAACCTGTATTATACAGCATGCAGAACTCCGTAACAGCTCTTTGAATTGGAATGTAATGGTGTATACCACATACGGTTGATGTGGTTTACAGAGTTCTATTACTAGGCATTGCTTAACTGGAACAGGATTTGGCCCTATACGATAAAGCAGGGATTACAAAATAATTTCAATATTAATACCAGGCAGGTACATGATAAAGTAGAATGCTGAGAACAAACTAGTTTCTACACTGCAAACAACACAGAAACATTAGTGTGGGCCAATCACCAGCATTAGACGCTTTGGCTCAGATTAAGTCTAGATGATCTGGTATCTGAAACTACTACAGCCATCAATGGCCTATCACTGGCTGAACTTAACTCCTGATAGTAACACTGGGAAATTCTATGGCAAATCAGAGTCTTCTATATTCAGCTTAAAAATACTAGTAGGTATAGATCTGGCACTGCAGACCAGTAAATCTTACCTTTGCCTCAGATAAGCTACTAAAATCTATGGCTAGGGTTCAAACTGCAGTGAAGTTAGAGGAAAGTATTTTCAAACAAACATTAGAATAAATCTTGTCAGATACCTCTGAGGTCATTTAAAGGATTTCCAAAAGAACGAGATGAAGGAAATTTGGTTGATGTAATGTAAACAGATTCCACTACTTCTTATCCTATCATCAGAGACCAACGAGAACAATTTTTCTCCTTTCTACTTATAACACCCTTTTAGATATTGAAAACCGGTATCATGTCCCCTCAGTCTTTTCTTTTCTAAACCAAACAAGCCCAATACTTTCAGTCTTCCCTCACAGGTCATGTTTTCTAGGCCTTTAATCATTTTTGTTGCCCTTCTCCAGACCTTCTCCAATTCCTCCACTTGAAATGTGCCCAGAACTGAATGCAATACTCCAACTGAGGCCTAATCAGTGAAGAGTAGAGCAGAAGAATGACTTCTTGTGTCTTGCTCACAATACTTCTGTTAATGCATCCCAGAATCATGTTTGCTTTCTTTGCAACAGAGTCACAGTGTTGACTCATGTTTTAACTTGTCGTCCACTATGACCCCTAAATTCCTTTCAGTGGTAGTTCATAGACAATCACTTACCAGTCTATATGCATGAAACTGATTATTCCTTCCTAAATGGAGTACTTTGCATTTGTTCTTATTAAACTTCATCCTGTTTACCTCAGACCATTTCTCTAGTTTGTCCATATCATTTTGAATTATGACCCTATTCTCCAAAGCAGTTGCAACCCCTCTCAGCTTGGGCACTACCTGCAAATTTAATAAGCATACTCTCTATGCCATCATCTAAATTGTTGATGAAGATATTGAACAGAACCAGACCCAAAACAGACCCCTGTGGAACCTCACTTGTTATGCCCTTCCATCATGACTGTGAACTATTAATAACTACTCTCTGAGAACGGTTATCCAGCCAGGTATGCATCCACCTTATATTAGCCCAATTTAGGTTGTATTTCTCTAGTCTATTGATAAGAAGATGTGAGACTATATTAAATGCTTTACTAAAGTCTAGGTATACCACATCCTCTGCTTCTCCCTTATCCACAAGACTAGTTATCCTATCAAAGAAAGCTATCAGATTGGTTTGACATGATTTGTTCTCTACAAATCCATGCTGGCTGTTACCTATCACATTATTATCTTCCAGGTGTTTGCAGATGAATTCCTTAATTACTTGCTCCACTATTTTCCCTGGCACAGAAGTTAAACTGGCTCGTCTGTAGTTTCCTGGGTTGTTCTTATTTCCCTTTTTATAGATGGGCACTACATTTGCCCCCTTTCCAGTCTTTTGGTATCTCTCCTGACTTTCATGACTTTTCAAAGATGATAGCTAAAGCCTCAGATACCTTCTCTGTCAGCTCCTTGAGTATTCTAGGATGCATTTCATCAGGCCCTGGTGACTTGAAGACATCTAACTTTTCTAAGGAATTTTTAACTTGTTCTTGTTTATTTTAACTACTAACCTTACCCCATTTCCACTAGCATTCACTCTGTTAGGTATCCCATCACCATCAAACTTTTTGGTGAAAACTGAAAAATTATTAAGCACCTCTACCATTTCCAAGTTTCTTGTTATTGTTTCTCCCTCTTCAGTGAGCAATGGGGCCACCCTGTACTTGGTCTTCCTTTTGCTTCTAATATATTTGTAGAATGTCTTCTTGTTACCCTTTATGTCTCTAGCTAGATTGAGCTCGTTTTGCGCCTTTGCCTTTCTAATCTTGCCCCTGCATACATCGGTTGTTTGTATTTTGACCTAGTTTCCACTTTTTATATGACTCCTTTTTGATTTTTAGATCATGTAAGAGCTCCTGGTTAAGCAAAGGTGGTCTCTCGCCATACTTTCTATCTTTCCAACGCAGTGGAATAGTTTGCTGTTGGGCCCTTAACATCCTTTTGAAAAACTGCCAACTGTCTTCAGTTGTCTTTCCTCTTAGTCTTGCTTTCCATGGGACCTTACCTACCAGCTCTCCGAGTTTGCTAAAATCTGCTTTCCTGAAGACCACTATCTCTATTTTGCTGTTCTCCCTTCTACTATTCCTTAGAATCATGAACTGTATGATCACTTTCACCCAAACTGCCATCCACTTTCAAATTTTCAACCAGTCCCTCCCTATTTGTTAAAATCACATCTAGAACTGCTATCCCCCTAGTAGCTCAGTCATGATTTTATAAGTTGAAAAGTCCCAATCTTATTAATCTCTCCTGATACAGAGGTTGCTCCACACCCCTAATCATTTTTGTTGCCCTTTTCTGAACCTTTTCCAATTCCAGTATATGTTTTTTTGAGATGGGACAACAATATCTGCATGCAATACTTAAGATGTGGGCATACCATAGATTTATATAGGGGCAATATGATATTTTCTGTTTTATGATTGATCTGTTTCTAAATGATTCCTAAGTTTCTCTGCCTGCCACTGCACACTGAGGGCATATTTTCTAAGAACTATCCATCATGACTCAGATCTCTTTCTTGAGTAGCAACAGCTAATTTAGACCACCACCGTGAAAGAGAAAAAGAAAGAATCTAGCGGGCGGCGTAAAGGGATTGAGGGTATGCATCAGGAATAAGGTGAAGAGAGTTCTAGGTTATAGAAACAAGGAACTAACCGTCAAAGATTATAATATTTCTCATTTACAAAGTCTACATGACAGATACATTTTATTACAACTCAAATTCTGGAGTGGATAACAGAAGTAAGGGGCTTATACAACCTGCTTCTGCTCCCATCACATGTTTAGTGACTGTAATAGGTGCAGAATTAGCAATCCGTATTAGGAGGACTGTCTTTTAAAGGAATGCTCTTTAAAATAAACATCTGCTTAGTGATGAGGAGAAAAAAGTTGTCTGAGCAGGGCTCTGACCACAACCATGAAATACTTTGTGACAGAGGGCTCTTAAAATGTGGTTCAAAACCTAATAATTTTCTGAGTGGGGTCATGACCTCCCTTCTCTTTTCCTTCATTTGGAAAAACAAATGTGACTATCCCTTATGTTGTTGAGGAGAGAATCTTAAACATGTGGACAAAATGTAAACTGATGCAGTTATGACTGCCTTGATCTGCAGAGTCTGGAACAATAGTTTGTTCCAATAGTCCAATAGTCCAACAATAGATGTGTGAACTCAATCAAGGCGCCGTGGACACGGTGATGTTGTAGCCATGGAAGAGGTTAATGGGCTAAAGGATGTATGAAGATGATGGAGTGATTCTGATATTAAAAAAAGTAGTGTAGTTATGGAAAAGACTGAGAACCACTGCCTTTAGGAATCAATCAAAACTCTAGGAAGACAGCTCTCTAGACTGAAGGGAGTACTATGTGTGGTCTTTATATTAATACTAGCTTTGTCTGTATATCAGATTTTTCTCTCTGCTGGGAATTGGTTTGCAGTTTGTGGAAACAAATAGTATTAATGGAATAAACTCAGTTCTACTGTATCTGGAACAATTATTGGAGTTGCACCTACTTACACTGATTTATATTTGGCTACATGTTAAGGGATGGATTTCGTGAAAATATTATTATTTTTTCTTTCCTAGAACTCTATGCATCTTTGTGTGTGCCAAAAAGCTATGCCCTTTTGCACCAAAGAAAGAATAGTAATTCAATTTTGACCCTTTGCAGTTCATTTTATTCCTCAGGAGAGAGATTTGGGTTTCTACAATGACATTTAACATCGTAACTTTTCACTTCATTCAATGGTCTTTTCACCCCTCTTACATTCCAGTATAACAACATAAGAAGAACCATTTACCAGCATGGGCTGTGGAAATGATAAAGTATATGGCTAAGACTTGTCATCTGGTACTAGAAAGTAATCAAACACACAGCTGCACAACTGGAGAAGTTTTCATATGACCTATTTAAAAACAAACTCCATTTCCTATCCAAAGGTACTTGGAAAATGATAGCAATAACTATTTAGAGATTAACCTGGAAAAATGGAAAATAATTTTTATACAGTGAAAATAACTTTTTAAAAAGAGCATAGAAACAGTGTATCAGCCACATTTGGAACAATGCTCAACATGGTAAGAGAAGAAGAAAATCAATAACAAAGGAGTATCACAATTCCTCAGGGCTTGTCTGCACAACAGATGTTACAGCTGCACATCTACAGATCTGCAGCTGCCCAGTGATAGTGTAGACTTGCTGCAGCTACTGAAGATGTAGGTCAGATATAGCAGTAGCTAGGTCAGTGGAAGAATTCTTCCATCAAATTTGTGAAGTCTCAGCTGGAGCTTAGGTCAGTTAAATGCTTTTATCAGGGTTGTGTACAACATAGCTGGGGCAACCTAAATTTTAGGTGTAACTCAGGACTTACAGTATGATAATGTAGGTAATACAGTATGGACCCCTTCAGAACCTGTCATAAAAAAAGCTTTTCTCTACCCCACCAAGAGAAAACAATGACTCACATGTGATTAAAAGGAAAAAGAACTCTGATCGTTTTTCAAGAAAATTTCCATCCCAAACTTTCTAAACCTTTATATAGAAATAGGACCAAAAATAATTATTTTCTTGACTAAGCAAAACTAAATTAACATTGTTGATTCAACAGCTGCATACACAAGAAAGTCATTGTGAGCTTAATGATTACTATTTCAACTAACTAAGAGAAACGAGTTAGAATTTGAAAATACCAAATTCGATATTATGGGGAAATCTTGCCATGTGTTTGATTTTCTATGATTTCCAAAACTGCATGTGTTATCTTATATAAAAGAAAGCTTTTACATTTAAAGTTAACAATAAAACAAGATCTGTAGCCATGCAATTTATGTGTTTTATGTAGAGGCAAAGCAAAGAACAAGGAAAGTCTATTAATATGAATAACATTAATTCAGTTTGATAGAGATGATCTCTGAGATGTATGTATTCATAAACAGGATCACATGTTGCAAAACAATGTTCAGATTTTGCCAGATAAAATTAAGATCAGGTTAAGACACTCTGGTCTAGTTCTCTTGCACTCCTTATACTGCCACAGACTTCCTTACACATGGGTACAGTGAGCACAAGTCATTGAAAGGGAATGTAACTGAGTACTATGCACCACTCCTGAACTTGGGTCAGTATTTTTGGAGATATTTTGGGGCAGTGTCTTAAAACAGGAAGTTGCCTAATAAAATTGCTCTCTTAATCATGTGCTGAAATTTCTTCTATGTTCCTACAAACTGATGGATTGCCTTCCCTTGAACTGACCGATTGCTCTCAAATCAATTCCCAAGACCAAATTTTCCTGTGATGTCCAAGGAAAGGGGCTAACAAGCAACAGATACATGGAGAGGTGTGTTTATCACCACCATTACCTTCAATGTACATAATTGTATGTAGAACCTGTATACATTTTGACTACATCTACACTGCACCATAGTTTGGCATAAGATACTCAATTTGAGCTATGCAAATTGTGTATCTTATTTTGATCTTATTTTGAAATAGCTTATTTAGTAATTTGGCGCTGTCTACACAGTGCCAAATTTCAAAATAACTGGCTATTCAGAAACATCTCTTACTCCTCATGGAATAAAGTTTACAGGGACATTGGAATAGTGAGCCCGAAATAATGGGTTTGCTGTTAAGACACGGGATATAATTTGGGATACTCTAGTATACTGAAATAGCATTACAGTGTAGACACAGCCTTTGAGTATATGGTCTGCTTCAGTCATCTCTTTTGATTGCATTTTCTTTCCAAGAAGAGCTTATTTTCATATGTGTATGTGTACGTGTACAGTGAGCACATATTGTGAGCGCTGCTGAAATAAAATAATAACAGTAAACAAATAAATCCTTCATGAAGGTCAGCCTTTTAAAAAAAAATGTAAAGTTTTGTTTAAACTGCCAGAATCAGAGATCTTCTCCCCCAAATGAGAACAACGTCTAGATTTCTTAGTCTCTCTTCTGAAAATATCCACTTTGGGAAACGGATTGTGTGAAAAAAAATGCATGGGCCTTTGAATTTCAATATGGTTAAAGTTGCTTTTGATAGTCTTAATTGTTTTATATTGCTTTTTGACATTGTATTTCTAGTGATCAGTAGATAATAAATTAAATGTGATAGCCAGTTCCTGGAACTGCTGCTAATGTCTGTCTATATGAATCATGATTGAATATGGTAAGAAATGAGGGTGTAGAGTGTATGTATGCCCTGAGAGATCAAGGAATATTTGACAGCCCTGGCTCTATTCTTTTCTTGTTGTTCTTAAAAATGCTTAGAACCATCTTGATCAGTAATATCTAGATTCACTAATGCATAATACATGTCAGTATGAACTATTATTTCTTGGCTAGTAAGTGCTTTTTATAAGTTAGTGCTTACATATAAATCTCTACATTGTATGTCTGTCAGCTTTAGGGGCCTAACAGTCTGCGGCTATATAATGCCATAATAAAAGAAGAGATCCCAAAGGCACTGAATAGATGTTGCACTGAGTGAATTTGCCCAGTGAAATGCTCCTTCCATTCTTTTCTTGAATCTAAAATTAACACTATTAGTAGATCTCTAAATCATCCTTACAAAAAAGTATCTGCAAAGTACATAGTGATGGGATTCTGGTGATAATTTAGATGAAAACAGGTTTTCCTTCTGCTTAATGAACGGTTTCTTTTCTTCCCATTTACGGAGATGGTGTAAATGTTACATGAGCTATGCTGAACTAAGGATGTGAAAGGGTAGTCGGCTAGCCGACTACTCGCATTCTCGCCCCCTTGCTGCCTCTATATCAGAGGCAGCAAGGGGGGGAGCAGGACCTGGTGCTGGGGGGAGCCAGCTTAAAAGCTGGTTCCCCTAGCACCGTCTCCGTGATGCCACTTGCCCCCGCTGCTGCTTCTATCAGAGGCAGCAGCATGGGGGGTCCAGATGAGGCAGGTCTGGCAGAAGCCCTTGTCTGTGGGGGTCCCAGCAGGGAGTTGGGATCTTCCATGTATAGGGACTGCTGCTGAGAAACAGCCTCTATCTGCAGCCAGCTACCATGGACAGGGACTGCTTTGCGATAGCAGCTCCTGTCTGTGGGAGATCCCAACTACTCACAGCCCTCCCCCCCCATGCCCTGATGCCCATGGACAGGGGCGGCTGCCAGCTGGGCAGGCAGTTCAGCTCATACTGGGACCAAACCCCACTGTGACTCTGCAAAATAAAATGTAGTAAAAGCCAGGGGGAGGGGGCAGGCTGCCCATCTCTTACTGCCTTTTGAATTGCAAAGCTAAGTGAGTAGCTGATAAAAATTCTATCGGCTACTCAATTAATAAAATAACTTCATTTTAACATCTCTTTGCTGATCCTTGCAAATTTTACTTAAATGAGAAAATATGTATCATCAGAGCCACCCTTGCCAATAAGCAGAATAAGCAATTGGATAGGGCACCTGAAAATTTGGGGCACCATTGAGTCTTAATGTCCACCCACTTGCCTCTTCCTATCCCTGTTCTGTTGTTCTGCTTCCTCCCTACTTAACTTAAAAGTGAAAAAGCCTGCCAGCCCCATTAGCAAAACATTGAACCTGTGAAAGAGCCATTTAAGTGGTATTGAAGCCATTTCACATTCATTTGCCAACCCCAGACTGTTTTAGTCTACAGGGCCTTAGTTCAAAATTTGTTTTAAAACTACTTCATTGCTGTGTTGCTGAAGATTACAAAATCACATCTCTAAAAAAATTGTCATTCTCCCTTCCCCCCTCAGCGCCCATTGGGCATAAAGGCACCAGATTAATAGCACTAAGTAGGGCCCATAAATCTGATGCATCAGGGTAGCAACAATTTGTGAATGGTATTCTAGTCACAGCTTTGGGGTGGGTCCCGAAACTCCCATCCTAAAGGTTGCCTAGCAGTCATTCAAGTTGTCCTTCTTATCTTACAAAACCACTGACCTCTGCTCCAGGGCGGTCTGATTCCTGACACGGCAGCTCAGCTCTTGGCCCCACCAGTAGCTCGGCTGCTTGGCTTCCACATGCCTGATCATCATTCTTCTTTCATCTGATTTTCTTCCATGCTGAAGACACACTCCGTAGTACTAATCCATCCCCTTATGTCTGACATATTTCAACATTTTTGGACTCTACCGCTACAGATGTTGCTTCCAGCCCTCCCATAATAGCTGTTTGGTACCTGATAAAAGGAACTGCAGCAAGTCCAACACACTGAGGTTCCTGCCGGAAGCAATTTCAATGGGAATCAAAGACCTTCCAAATATTCTTGGAGGAGGGAGGATAAAAGAATCCCTACTGAAATTAATCATTTCCCAATATGGGCTGATCTAAGGGGTTCCATAACTTCACTTTAGTAGAAAAGTTTCTTGCTTTTATATGTAGCAAAAAGTCACCAAATATCAATTTTTGTTAATTTCAGTGTTCAGTAGTAAGAGATTCTGACAAATGGTAACAGCTGCAAACATTTAATTGCATTTAGACAATTAATTCTAAATTCTAAAATAATATGTTTTAAAATCAAATGAAAACAATCAAAATTTAGAGAAAACGCAAAGATAATTATGTTATGTTGATTTTGAAATGCAGCTGCAATTTTTTTTCCTCTCTGCCTTATAATGATGAAATGTGCACCCTTTGTCACTACACTTACTCAGATATTGAGCTGTTCAATCGGTCTTTGGCATGAAAATATGGACCTTTGAAAACAAACAAGAAAAGCATGACAATTTTAATGGAAATACTAGGTGTCTGGTGAATGCTCCCTAATTGTGTGATAAGACTGGTATCAAGAAAACAAAAAGTGATTTTGTTAGCTGTAAATATCCATTAAATGATATATAGTCCTGCACCTTTAAAATTCTTCCTGTACAATGGTTTCCATGGAACACATAACACTGAGCTAGGTAGACACTCGCTAGGATAGGATACGTAGAAAGGAGATAGCAGCATTGCAATCTGCCATATTCCTGCACTTATAAGATAGGATAACATCTTTAACACACTTTTCAATTATCAGACCATGTCTGTATTTGCAAAAACAACAAGGAGTCCTATGGCATCTTACAGATTAACATATTTATTTGGGCATAAACTTTTGTGGGCAAAGACTCTTTTCCTGTAAGGTGCATTCATACATACCTTTAAGGTGCCACAGGAATCCTTGTTGTTTTAACAATTTCCAGTGTGACCAGGGCAGTGTTGTGGACTCCATTTTAAACAGTGATGGATGGCTGTTTAAGGTGTGCTCTCCCTAATGCCTCAGATTCCTTGGATATCAAACTTAAGATGGAACTCTCACAGGAGTAAGCTTCCAAGTTTCTGGTGTTGCCCTCTTTCAAGCAAGGCAGGCAATAACGTAAGATCAAACTTGCTCAAAGTAGCTTGAAACATCTACTTCCAGCCCTAGCCAGAACTGGGAAACATTGAAGTCTGGGGAAATGAAAAAAATGTTTGGAAGGTGGGGAGAGAGGAATTTTCAGTTAGTTTTGCTTCAATATAAACCTGCTCTCTCAAGTTTCTCATCCTTGATTTTAAACAGCGTGCAATTCTCTGGCTCCTCTGGGCATTCCCTGACTCAACGACCATATATAGAGGCATGCCATCCTAACTCAGCTGGGGTGGTGGTGTTATCTAGCATGAAGGAGGAGGGCTGGAAACAAGTGGAGCAGTTGCTTCCCTTATATTGTGGGGTTTTCCATTAATATGCTCTATTTTGCTACCCTCTTCTTCATGCAGTGGATAGAGGTATGTGACTCAGATACTGCAAGTTCAAATGAGAATGTGTCTTTGGATAAAATGGATAACAGATTTAATATCCTGTAATATATTTGAAGACTGATCATAAATAGAATGACACTAGAAGATTTATATACTGATTTCTCACCTTAGTGTTTTATTTCTTCCAATTCTTTGGTGAGGGCATTGGGGATTTAAAAAAAGACTCGAAGCTTCTTTTTAAAAAGGTGCATCAGTACCCTTGAAAAATATGTGGCAGCTGTATAAACTAAAGGACTTATATATTAAAGGTGGTACTTTCAAAGATCCCTGTATCCCATTGAAATTCTATGAATTGGACACTTAATTCTCTTTGACCTTGGAAAGTTCCAGCCCAAAAGAATAAGTGCAGGAGTATGGCAAACAGCAGCATTGCAATCTCCCTTATACATTAATGTATCTTTAAATCTGATCTGGAGTTTGTAGGGAACCATTATTACAAGTGAGAGAACAGTTGAGTCTTTCAGTCTCCGTTCATTCCTTGGCTTCTCTGCTGAGCCTGCTCCCTAGCATGCCAACTAGATGCATTTGTGATGTGGACAGCTACTACTGACTTGGAGGTGGAAAACAAGTCATTTCACATAAGCCTCAAAAGCTACTCACATGCAACTTTTATCTTTTACCCACAAAGAGCAATCTCCTATTTCCTTTACACTCACTTATATAGATGGCAGGGAATATTTTATGAAATTTTTCAGTAGCTACAAAATAACTCACCCTTCTAATTTTCCATTTCAACAGCTTAGTCTACATTTAAACTAATGTCAAAAACAATCAAACTTTTCATATTCTTCCTGCAATGATGATATACAACATAGTGAAACCTCTTTCTCTACAATTTCATTTTTCTATAAAGAAGTCTCTCATTTGGTATGTGGTTATGCCTTTTGGATAGGTTACATCAATTAGATCTGATTCAATAATGAGACTACAGATTTGCAAATATATCCACAACTCCATAGGCTGATTTCACACTGTCATTCTGTTCTTAACATGTTTCTTTGCCCCATCTTGTGAGAAACATGAGAACATAGTACCACAGATTTTCAACCAGAAACTGCAAAAAGGCCTAAAAGGATCACAAGCACTCCCTGTTTTTACGGCTAGAATAGAAGAGGGCTCCAGAATTATTCATATTGTAATATGGGCTCACAGTATAGGAAAGGTTGAAAAATCACTGTACTAGGAAATTCTGTCTCTTAGGGTACATCTACACAGCAACGTTATTTTTTAAAAACTAGTGTCTACACAGCAGACAGTTATTTCAAAATAATGTCGAAATACTATCAAGCTGGAGGACTTCTTACTCTGACTCCTGCAACCCTCATTTCTAAATAAGTGCTGTGTAGACACTCCCAATTTCAAAAAAAAGCTATTTCAAAATAAGCTATGCAATTGACGTAGCTCAATTTGCATAGCTTATTTTGAGTTAAGCCCTGCCGTGTAGATGCAACCTTAGAAACACAGAGAAGGCAGCTACTCACTTTTAACAGTCAGTTACAGGGAAAAAATGTTCTGAGCGTAACTACAGTGCCCATTGTCATCCAATAACAGCTAGCCAAACACTAAAGAAGTAACAGCAACATTTTTTTAAGTACATCAGAACCAGAAAGCCTGCTAAACAAGTAGGGGGGACCATTGGATGATCAGAATGCTAAAGGAGCTCTCAAGAACAATAAGGTACTTTCAGAGAATTTAAATTATTTTTTTGCTTTGGTCTTCATGGTTGAGGACATGCAGGAAATTCCCAAACCTGAGCCATTCTTTTTAGGTGATAAATCTTGGAACTGTCCCAGACTGAGGTGTCATTAGAGAAGGCTTTGGAACGAATTGTTAACATAAACAGTAACAAGTCACCAGGACCACATGGCATTCACCTAAGAGTTCTGAAAGAACTCAAATGTGAAATTGCAGAACTACTAACCACTCCCTATGAAAGTACTTATACACTAATCAAATCACCTCTCAGTCTTCTTTTTGGATGAACAAATGAAACTTTTTAAATTGCTCACTGTAAGGCATTTGCTCCAGCATTTGTATAACATGCTTTTGGTCACTGATTACCCACTCAATTATCACAGCTAGTTTGGTGGTTTTGCAAAAAGTATATTAGAGGAAGGAGCTAGTTTGATTTGTAAATAAACTTACATTCATGTGAACCAATAATTCAATGCCAAGCAAAGTGAAGTTTCTTCATTGAGTCACTGTTGTAAATTAACTCCCACACTATATCTTACTGGAATCTGGCGATCTCCCTATGAGGAGGCATTTTAATCTGCAAAATGATACAGATGTTAATCAAGGCTACAGTTAAATTTGCAGGAAAATTTAAATATTCAAAACAAACCCTGTAGTATTAATTCTGCACCTGTGCAATAGGAACAAAGCATAGGGAGGAAGGTATGAAAGATCATAAGAATCCTTCTTGAGCCATGTTGTGTTGGGGCAGCTGCAATCACAGCAAAGATTGTTGGTGTGTCATGGCCTCATCCTATCTTCAGTAACTAGTGCAACTAAGATGGCATAAGAAGGGGAAATGACTCTTCATCTTTCCAAAGTTCACTGGAACTGCCATTTCAATGTACAATCCTCCTTTGGGGACTCCTGATAGTCTATGGCTGCACCTTACCCAGATCAATGCATAGGATTGGGGAAATAACTCTTTAAATATTCAGTGACCCTTCTAGTGGCCTTCCCCGTACCCTTTGTTTTGGAAGACACTGGAATCGTTTGAGTGTAGGGCTGTATGTAAACAGGCCTGCAGTGGAGTATATATTGCATATTGTGTGCAAAGAGCAAAGGACAGAACATCCTACTTCTAAAGCCACAATCCAATCATGATTTGATGGTAAAAAAAAATTAATACAAGGCTGTTTTCAAGGAAAGTTAAATGTACCATCTAGTCAACACTTGGGCAACAAGATAGTTATTTCACTGTTTCCTTAATGAGTCCATCATGTCTAGGTGCTGAAGGATGTGTGGCACTTCTATCTTATAACTATCAATTTCACACAATCTCATCATTTCTGTACTGCCATTTTCAGTGAAAATAGAGTTTCTATAAAGTGTTTTTTTATCACAGACAGCCTTCTTGACATTTTTCCATCAGCTGAATAATTTAATTGTGTATTGTTGTTCCAGTTAGTGATTGTGGGGATGTATACTGAAAATACAAAGGGATTATGCGTGTCCTCATTGCAGGATCAAAGTCATCAACCCAAGTTAACTGAACCAAAAACATCCTTCCTGAATGTGTGAAAGGGTATATTTTATGACACCTTCTTCCTCAGATTTATGCATTCTCCTGAAATAAGAACTGCAGGGTGCAGTAGATCTCTCTCAAAAGACTTTCTTGGAAGCCCATTTCCCAGAAGTCCCTCACTATGGAGCTTTATAAGCAAGAAATCAAATAAATATTTTGTCCCTCTGCCAGTCACCAGCTGAAACTGCATTTAAAAAGTTGTGAAGCTGTTCTTGCTTTACAAAGAATTAGCTGTAAAAACAATTTTTTTAAATGAAAAAACCCTATAATTTTTAGCTATGGTAAAATTTTGCATTAAACAGCCACTTCTACTCTAGATTTTCTGTAAATTGTACTATGTGTCGTTTTCATTAGCAAAGCTGAATTTTGTGGTAAAGAAAATGGAAATGACCTTATTTTTGAGTAGGAAACACTACATATCCTTAACTTAGCAGAAGAGATGACAAATCTGACATAAATAAGACAAATCAGCTCTTACAAATGCATCACAAATATAATTCTTCACTATTTTCACTAACAGTGACAATTTCCATCCTGAGAGTGAGAGCTTGAGCTGGAGTAAATCAGTGTAACTTTATTGAAGACAGTGGAGGTCTCGCAGTTTACGCCAGCTGAGGATTTGTCCCAATGTTCTTTATGAAAATAATAAGCATGTATATCCAAAAATATTTTGAATCTTACCTGGGTTACAAAAATGCAACATCCAGAAAAGTCATGGTATCTGTGTAGTTATATTGCAGTCACTGAAAACAATCAGATCTTGATGTAAATCAGCGTAGCTCCAACAATGTTAATGGAACTATGATGGTTTACATCAGCTGGCCTCTTATTTTTAGCAATTTGCAAGATGTGTTAAATCTTTTACCTGTCTACCATCGGAATCATCTCGAATTCCTGCTACAATTCTTTGTCATCCATAGAAATGGTGTGAGGTTTGGGGTAAAATATATAATCTGGTCCTAAACACCGCTGCTGTGCTAGATGGGGCCGGGATAGAAGAGGGGCTGCTCTGTAATAATTTATATTCTGTATGTTTGTCTAATTTACTGTATGAAGACAAGGGATTAATTGAAGAAGAGGATGACTAGGCATGGGCAGGAAGAGGACAGTGGCTTCAGCTAGCCATTCACCTATGATCACTTAAAGGACTATGCAAGAGCCATTTGCTTTGATGCTCTACCTTCAACTCCCTACCAGTGGTCCCCAACCTTTTGGGGCTGTTGGGCGCCTGGGAGCAGGGCCGCTCATGCACAGCGTGCCCGGGGCGGGGGCCACGTATGCGCCGCGCACCCAGGGTGCAAGAATGGCTTGGGCCGGCCCTGATCACTCGGCGGGCGCACATAAATGCCCCGGCGGGCGCCATGGTGCCCACAGGCACCATGTTGGGGACCACTGGGGGGCCTACTCAGATCACCATAACTATTTATTAAGGGGTGTGTGTTTCCATGCCCAGAAAGCTGATAAAAGTACTTCTGGCTACATAAAAACTGCCTCCCTAGGGAAAGGAGAAATGGATACTGAAAAACTCTCTCTCTCTCTCATATACACACCCTCTTCCTCACTGGAGGATATGAAGGTCTGAGCCTTTCAAGGCTCCCATCGTAGAGGATGGTAACCTAGAAGATAATATATATTCCCGTTTACTGGTTTTTTTAAAAGCTTATAATGTTACACATTGTTCCTACTGTTAATATTAAGCAATCATTTGGCTTATTAAGGAGTCTACTCAGTATATTCATCCTAGTCACAGACTGCTAAAGGGACAAACTGCAGGTGCCAAACCAGATGGAACTGCAGAGCAAGCAAGATCAATACACACTGGGTACAGTACCTCAGGGCCTGGTCTAATGGGACAGTATCACTCTTGGGGTGCATCTACACTGCACCAGTAGCTCTAAATAAGCTACACAATTTGAGCAACACAAAATCACTTATTTTGAAATTTGGCGCTGTCTACACAGCACTTATTTTGAAATAAATCACTATTCCAAAACGTCCCTTACTCCTCATGGAATGAGGTTTACAGGGATGTCAGGATAGCTAGCCTGAAATAACGGGCTTGCTATGAAGATACAGGATAGCTGTTTCAGGATACCTGTGGTATCCTGTAATAGCGCTGCAGTGTAGGCATAGCCTAGGAGTGTCAAAAGCAGGAGGCATAACACCAGAAAGGATCAGGTAACCCTGTAACCATCATAGGTGTATTTGTGAGAGGAGCAGTCCTAATCCCATATGCTGGAATGTCAGTAACAAAGCAGAGCCTCAGCAATGGCTTTTAGAGCTTAATACCTCCAGGTTTCACTGCTCCAGTAGTGTCTCCTTCATTCATTCCCTCAACTACAGCTCAGGTATATGAGACATGACCGAGCAGTTAGAATAAAATTTGCGATCCTTATTTACATAGTCATGGTATTCTTCAAGGTGTGAAAGAAGGTCTTTAGTGTCTCTGATCAGAGACTTATGTGACATCCATTGAATCAAGGCATTTTGTAATTAGAAAACAAAATGAGAGGGAGGGAGAGAGAGAGGGCAAGAAAATACACTATACAACAGAGAAGCAGTGTTCCCCATTGGTGATGGCAACAGACTTGGATTTAGTCCTGCTGCATGAAATTGGGCAACTCCCTTCCCTTCTCTGTGCTTTTGTTTTCATTACCAGCCTTGTCTGTCTTATGTATGTGGAGATCAGGCTCTTTGGAGTGCAGACTACCTGTTAATGTGTGCTGATTAAGTGCCTCTCATGGTGGGTCCTCCATTTTGGCTGAAAGCACTAAGCAAGACTGTAACAGAAATAAATAATGACTCCAACTTGAGTAAAACTGTTGGAAGAATTAAATATGCAATCACACAATGTACAAACATACTAAAACACATCAAATACACAAGTATCAACGTTATTCCCAAACATCCAGTAATTTCACTCAGAGCTGCAATATTGTCTTCTGTTGTAATCAAAATATAGGTTGAACCTCTCCAGTCCAGCACCCTCAGGACCTGACTGGTGCCAAACCAGAGAATTTACTGAACCACGGGAGGTCAATAGGCTAACAACATTCCCAACACTTCCACTGCTTACTGGGCCCTTAGAAGACATTTTTGGGGTAAATTGGGGCTAAATAACAGCACAGTGGACATCTGGCTAACTAAAATCATGCCGGATCATGGATGTTGCCGAACCAGACAGTGCTGGCCTAGAGAGGTTCAAGCTGTATAATGTTTTTGAATTATAGCAAATATTATCCCTATTTTGCAGATGGAGAAATTATGACTAAACAATTTTCAGACATAGATGCCAAAATGTAAGCAGTTTTCAAAAATGAAGGTTCCCCAAAGCTTGTGTCAGTTTTTCAAAGATCACATAGAAAATCTATAGCGGAATCTGGACTGGAATTCAAGGACCTCCTGCTCTCTATTCCTACTCTCTTCTTCAGAGCTGTACTAAGCAAGCAGACACTGCATTCTTTCAATTCAAAGCAATCTTTATATTTGAAGTTTACTTCAATTTTATTATTTGTTTTAAAGTTTAAAGAATCTCAACACCAAAATGAAACATTGTTTCAGATTGAATGAAATGTGTCCCTTGACCTGAAACAAATGTGGTGGTTTTTTTTGATTTGCTGAATTTTCTAAAAATGTTGATTGCAGGACCATCCAAAAGATTTTTGGGGGTTGTGGGTTGTTGGGGGGTTTTCTAGTACAACTAGAGAGCCAAAAAAAAATCAAGTTTTGGCTTTAGCTATGTTTATCACTTCTGTCCCCTTAATATGTTGCCTCAGAATTCCAAATGGCACCCTAAAGTTTGGTTTTCCACAAACAACCAGCAAAAACCCAAGATCAGGGTAACAGATTCATGGTGCTTAGCCTCTCACACCATAACTATTACAAAGTAAAATGAAAAGAATATCATCACACAAATAAGTGATTAGAAGATGAGCAGAGTTCTTGGCAAGGCAAATTTGAGACATTAAGGGTACGTCTAGATTACATGCTTCTGCCGACAGAGGCATGTAAAATAGGCTACACGACAGTCAATGAAGCGGGGATTTAAATATCCCCGGCTTCATTAAAATAAAAATGGCCACCATGCTGTGCCGGCTCAGCTGATCATCAGCACAGTGCGAGAGTCAAGACGCTGATCGGTCAACAGGGAACACCTTTGTCGACCGCTCCCTTATGCCTCGTGAAACAAGGTTTACAGGAGCTGTCAACAAAGGCGTTCCTTGTCGACCGATCTGCGTCTTGACTCGCACGCTGTGCCGACAATCAGCTAAGCCGGCACAGCGTGGTGGCCATGTTTATTTTAATGAAGCCGGGGATATTTAAATCCCCGCTTCATTGACTATGTCGTGTAGCCTATTTTACATGCCTCTGTCGGCAGAGGCATGTAATCTAGACATACCCTAATACTCCAGGGTCTAGATTCACAACAGGACTTGGGAGTCTAACTGTCACTTTAGGATCCTAAAACCCACAATCATCCCCACTGGGATTTATAAAACCCAAGCTAAGATATAGATGTGGGTGCCTAAGGCTGCTCAGCACCTAACTTTTTACAGTAAAGTTCTGCTGTCGTGCTTCAGTATAGCCACACACTACAATGACGGGAGGGGCTCTCACCTCACTTTATAATTAATCCACCTCCCTGGGAGGTGGCAGTTAGGTCAATGGAAGAATGTTTCTGTCAGTCTAGCACTGTTTACACCAGGGATTAGGTTGGCATTGCTACATCTCTCAGGGATGTGGACTTTTCATATCCATGAAAGACATATGTCAATGTGAGTATTCCGCTTAGATCAGTACCCAGTTGTCTCTGTGTTGTAACTCATCTATGTGGGATAGAATAAAACAAAAATACAACCTGAAGCCTGCAGATATGTTTGTGAGGGGGATGGAGGTACGGGTCTGGGCATTGTCTGCAATTTGGCCAATCGGAGCAGCAGGGAAAGCCTCCAGGCAATGTATCCATGCTCTGCTGTTTCCCCTGGGGGCTTTCTCTCCCCACCAGCAGGAGGATGGCACTGGTGCTCAAGCCCCTGGGATGGGAGTGGGGGGGCAGGAGACTTGAGGTTTGGAGTCTTTCCCCGCTGTTCCCATTGGCCAAATGGAAGTCAATAGGAGCATCAGGAGGTGGTACTTTCCCATCCCTCTCATGACCAGATCCCATACCCACATCCCGCTCACACACATGGTACAGGAATACTCAGGGAGTATTCCTGAACCATTAACAGAAAGTGATTTCTCTGTATAAATATAAACAACAACAACAAATAGACATGGTACTACAAGGAGAAAATAAAACCATAACATACCCTTTTCTATCAGAAATTTAAGAAAATAATGAAATATTACATTTATTCACAAACAACTCAATAAACAACTTATAATACCAACAGCAACACTTATGCCTGTTTTTTCCCTGATAAACACTAAGAGTATGTCTACACTTGCGCCCTCTTTCGAGAGAGGGATGCAAATGAAGACAGTCAAAATTGCAAATTAAGCCAGGATTTAAATATCCTGCACTTCATTTGCATATTTACGTTATGGCGTTATTTCGAAATAGCGCTATTTCAAAATAACAGATTCTGTTAAGACAGTTATTTTGAGAGGAAACCCTTCTCTCGAAATAACCCTTATTCCTCATACAAGGAGGTTTACCAGTTATTTCGAGAGAATAGTTACCTCTCGAAATAACCTCATCTTAACAGCATCTGTTATTTTGAAATAGCGCTATTTCAAAATAGCGCCATAACGCAAATATGCAAATGAAGCACGGGATATTTAAATTCTTCCATTTGCAATTTCGAATGTCTTCGTTTGCATCCCTCTCTCGAAAGAGGGTGCAAGTATGGACATATCCCAAGAGAATAAGTCTATTTATTCTTTTTATGAGCACAGTAGATAACGGACAATAGTAAAACACCCATTGTAGAAGCAGTCAGAATTCCAACTCTGCTCCAAGAAGAGTGGGTACTATATATAGTCCATATTTACTCCATTCTGGACAGAACAACCTGATCTCTAAGTTGGTTAATGGAGTTTTCCTGCAAGCCCTTCTCTGTCTTATTTCCTAAGTCCCTAGGTTTCAAAAAATGACTTCAAAATCTTATATCAAGGTTGCAGCTAAAGAGATCCAATTTATGAAGGGCTGTTTCACTGGAGCTTAGAGTTACAAAACAGAGGAGAATGTATTACAGACTGGTAGGTCCTAGTATATTGTTAAACATAGTTTTTACCTGCAGGAACCTAGTAGTGCCATACCAAATCCATTTTTAAAAAAAAATGTGTCATATATTTGGGAACTGAGCTAATTATACTACCTGAAAATGCCATCAGAGACAGAACTCAAGTTTGTTAACCTCAATCTATACAACCTCCCTTGGATAAAAGACAAAAGAGTTATGAGAAAAGGTAAAAGCAGAGGTCTTGAGGAAAATTTATGTTTTTATTTGTGCTGTGAAGCCAGCCAGCTTTCTTGATACAATTTCCACAATTGCTCAGGCACAGGGAGAACGTATAATGGCTCCCTACAGAGCCACTCATAACTAGATCCTGCCACTCTTATTCATATGGAATATTATTTCATTTTGTGATGAATCCCATTAAAATTAGTAAAAGTCTGCAAGCAATAAGGACTAGATCCACAAAAGAGTCTTTGCAAAACCTGACTTTTAGGCACCCTGATGCCTAGTGGAATTCATAGCCCCAAGTTATCTGCCCAGACTGCAGTACAATGCATGGAGAAAGCTAGGCATCTACAATTCAGATTTACAGAAGCCAACGGGCTGATCAGCAACTGCCTAAATGAGCTGGTAGGAAATGCTGAAAACAGGAGTGAAGTTTAGGCTCCTAATTCTGGGTCAGAGGGAGATTTCCTTCTGGTATTTATTCTTAAATATAAACACTTGCCTGGAGCCAGGTGCTACGCTAGGTCAGACTTTCCTTGGAAAATACTTGGGTGACCAGAGTGAGAGAGAGAGACCACACTTCATTGCAGGTAATACCCTAGTAGTTAGCTCATATTAACCCAGCAAATGGGACTACGTCTAGACTACACTGTTTTATTGGAAAAAGGTACGCAAATTGCGCTCCACAATTTGCGTAACTTTTTCCGATAGTTTTGTCGGAAGAGGCTTTTCTAAAATTTGGCCCATCGACACTGGGCAAAATTTTGGAAAAACCTCCTCTTTCAGAAGAGCCCTTATTCCTCATGGAAGGAGGAAGACAGGGATTCCGAAAGAGCGCGTCTGCTCTTCCGCAAAAAAAAGTGGAAGAGCAGACACTTTCCCTGGATGCAGCAGAGTTTTTCCAGAGGTATCCCAGAAAACCCCATAATCTAGAAGTAGCCTGGGAGAGCTATTTTAACATTCCTGATCACTCTGCAGTAGGGACTTAAGTTTGAATCTCCCATATCCCACGAGTGCCTTAACCATTATACTAGATAGTCAAACTATCATTCTCTCTCTTGCTCTCTGAACCAGTGAATAATTAAGAATTTATACAAAATTAAGTTTCAAGAGGAGTAGTTTAGATAGCCCCACCCCAGATACTCTATGTCCTGGTATGTAGAACAGTCCTTTGAACAAAATCAACACAAAATCTTGACCAAAATAATGGGGAAAATATTATAAATTATTTCCATTTTCTGAACCATCTGTTCTTCACAACAGAACTGGTTCTAGCCCTGAAAATCCAGATTCCAACAATTTGGGATTTTTTAAACTGTGGACTTTTCATAAAATGCACTCTAAAATGGGCCATAATGCATGCTTCAATATCTACCAAGGGTATTAATTAGAAAGAATATGGGAAGAATGCTGGGATAGGGTTGATACTGGAAACATGAGCTGCAAAAACACCTTTTTAAATAGTTCAAGTATTTATAACATCTACTTCATTGCTGTGTGGAATATAGGCATAATTTTCCACAGCAGCATAAGGATTTCTAGACCCACAAACAATTATTTTTCCTGCTCATCTATACAGAAAATCTGGCAACCATTTTACCATTTACATTAAAAAGTCAAACAGAAAGAATAGAAAATCTCCATGATACAAACACTGACACACACACAACCCTTTTTTTATGTTTAAAGCCAGTCACTAGCTAACAAGATTTTGAAAAGAAATCCTTCAGCATCTTGAAGCAATTCATCCTGAACCAGCATTTGGCTCCACTATACAAAGTAGCTTAGTCATTGCCTTTTAATATGTCATCTCTCAGTAGAGCCTGGAGAAATCAATATTCACTGCAATACTGTTATGAAATGCTATAGGAAATAGTTACATAATTAAATTTTGATATATACAAATAAAAAAGAAAGCTTCCTTTGTGTGACTGTTTTAGATACATTTTCGTTCCCAAATAAAATGATATAAAATATTTATTATATAGTGTCTTCAAATACTTGAAAGGCTTCCATGAAAAAGATGGAAAATATTATGCTCTCTTTCCACAGAGGGCAAGAAAAGGGTTGATGGGTTCAAACTATAGCACAGCAGACTTAGATTAAATCTCAGAAATAAACTTCCTAACTACAGTATAAGAACAATAGGACAATGGAACACTTCTGCCTGGGGAATTCATGGAAGCTCCTTCACTGGAGGTTTTCAAAAAGAGGCTGATTTAGACACAACAAATCCTGAATCTTAGCAAGGGGTTAGGCTACATGACCCTTGTGGTAATAGCTAACCCTGTGGTTCTATGATTGCATTCAATTATTGTATATGAATAGGTATTTATCATGAAATAATGACAAAAGTGATAAGGACAAAGGAAAAGTGGTCATCTATCCACTATCTATATGTCCAGCCTTATAGGTTTTTTCACAGCTTACATATAAATATAAAATATGTAATCAGAATTAATATGTACATTATAAGTCTATTATACATATACTAAGATCAGATTTTATGTTCTGGACTACAGGACTAAATAAGAATTTCTTACCTGTTAGTTTATTTGTATGCTTCATTTGTACCAGGGCAGACAAAGTTGGAACCCAGAAGAGTTCAAAATTCACACCCATCTATCAGCTAAGTCTCTCTGCAATTTAAAGACTGCCAGTGAGGTGCCTTTACTTCTGCAGTGGTTAACAACATTATAACAACTGCTCTGATAATAGAGAAGTTTTTACCTTTTTACTGTCCTAAAGGACAATGTTAAGGACTGGGGTTTGGGATTTTATTTAGGGAGTTGGGACTGCCACAATGGTCAAAGTACATTAAAGAATAATAATTAGAGCACTTGGATCTAAGCCTTGAAATAGGAGAAGGCACAGCTGAAATTAAATATAGGGGACCTGTAATCATGAGATTGGCCACCAGGCTGTATCAATATTTAAATGTAATTGATCTGGCTTCATTTATCAAGGAAAGATTTCTAAGAGTTAATTGCAAATGACTCAATAAGAAGTTATTTGAAAATGGATTAAAAACAATGAGGGAAAAAAGAGCAGAGATGGCAAGGAGTTTAAATGAACCTCTCGTAGGTCCAAATGCCCAGAGTTGATAGAGAAGACAAAAGCTCTTCATAATATAATTCATTTAAAGGGAAATTTAAAAAGTAGACAAAGTTTGTGCTTCTTAGCAAAATCACAAAGGCAGAGGGCCCCAGATTGTAGGTCAGTTCTCTTGTCCCCGCCCCTGTCTGGTCAGTGAGTGATATGGTATAATTTGCTGACTGATTGTGCCGCATCTTTTGTCTGATCTGCTCATCACATTTTGGAGTCCAGAAGAGGATAATTTTTGAAAAGACAGGAGATTAAAATACAGGAAGGAGAGATTCATTAAAAGTCCAGTTTTTACTTCGCAGAACATAGGAACCGAGGGGAGCAGCAGTGGTTGAAAGTGTCAATATAAAGTGCCAAATATAGGAGTTTGCGCTGATCTGTGATATTCTCATTCTAAGTTTGGGTGCAGGTTGTTCCATTAACTTAAAATTCTGGAAATGACTCCCTTCAACATGTACATGTTTTGTAGACCTCACCAAGGGCCAGGTTAAATCTGAAGACTATGGCTTTGTCTACACTTGAGGCACATTGCAGAGTACATATAGATACTGTAGCGGGTTCACTCACTTTTCACACAGCTTCTCCCTTTTTTGCCCAGATGACTCCCTCAGGGTGGCTTGTGGGGAAGTCACCCGCCGCTCTGATGCTGACACACCCCCTTTGGGTGAGGTGTTCATCCACGCCCCATTCCGGGGGGAGTCACTGTTCTTCCGGTACTCCCAGGGTCCTCCCTACTCCCGGGGACCCCTAGCTCTTCCCAGAAGCACTCAGCTCCTTCCTGGAACACCCAGTTCCTCGGTCTGCCCGGTTCCCTCCTGCACCTCTGCCTTTGTGCCTTCTGGCCTAGGGCTTCCCTGGCTCCAGTGCCCCCCCGCCTACCGCAGCTGCCTCCGTGCGAGCCGCACAGCTGCCTCCCTGCAGCCCGGCCTTTTAGGGCTGCCTCCGTGCAAGCCCCCGCCCTTCATGACTGCCTCCATGCAGCACTGGGCCTTAGTCTGGGTTCGCTGGGCCCAAAGCCTGCGGCCCTGTGGCAGCAGACAGGGAGAACCCCCTCCTCCTTCCAGGAGCTGCTCTTACAAGCTCCAGCTGGGCCCTCCTTAATTGCCCTCAGCTGGGTTTCCCCCTGATTCCAGGTCTCCCAGCCCCTTAAAGGGCCAGTGCAGGGCAACACCCTGCCACAATACATACCATGGGGAAAAGAAATGTATACTGCTTGAACATGGAGGACTGTCTATTCTAATTACCCAAGCCAAGTCTCTCCATCCACACTTCCAATTATACTCATGCTGGGTGGTGTTGAGTATGTACTCTACATAGTCCCTTAAATGCAGATATAGGCTATGTGTGTAACTTATTCAACTGACTTCAATGAACCTATGTTAATTTATATCAGCAATCAATCTGGCTTATGTATGTCACATTGCACAAGAGTTTAGTCTCTATAATATATCCATTGTAACAAATGTCTTAGTGCAAAGTCTAGCCATATTTTAAGTCATAGATGTATTTGACGTAGATTCATGTGGAACTCTGAGCAGCTTTTGTTTCACATTGTACATCTCTACTTCACTCCCTGGCTATATTTCTTTCAGTCAATGATTACAAGCTATAATGATATAATAAGTTGACAGTCAGACACTGTGGACATTTGGTTTGTCTCAAAGCAAGATTCTCAGATCTAATCTATCTCAGGAACATTTCCACTACACATCCCCTAGTACAGGAAAATACAAACCTTGTTAGAAAAAAAAGCAGAAATCTCTGGTTTTCTATATCAGCAATTATGAAGACTTATGGCTAAATCTCTTTTCACAGGGACTGATAAATAATCTTTTCTCTGCGAATGATGGCTGTACTCTGGAACACATACTTTCAAGGACATTTTGATACACAATGAACTTAAATTGGTCTACACTTGGAATCTGTCCTATTGACAGCTTGGGTAAATGCACAATTGAAAGTGCACAACTACTTACTCCCAACTCACTTGGAATTTCACAAATAATAATAAATGTGACTGAAGAGGTCTTTAAACTTCCATGGGATAAGTATATAAAGAGGATCAAGAAGGGGAGGAACACTGTTTTGTTCATAATGCCCAAAAGTATTTTGTAAACAAGTATGCAAACACCTTTCAATATACATTATAAAAATTAATCTGTATTATCTAATTATACCATATAGACACGACAATGCCAAAGGTTGACGACGCTGTACTGAACAAAATTGCATTTGCATATAGTATAACCTCTTTCTGTGATATCCTTAGATGAATAGTCAGTCCTGGAAAACAATTTGGACAAAGACTCATAAGTGATGGTCCAAGAGATACAAAGATTCTATTTGATTTAAGTAAATATAAGGGAAAGTTGTTTTGTGAAGTACTCTGAAATTTAAGAACTCTCCCTGTATTTTTAATTAATAAAATGGCCACCTTTTAGCCCTTATGCAAATCATTTTTGTGTGGTGCCTAACCCTTTCCACTTTGCCATCATGTGCTCATCTGGAATTGAACAGGAACAGTGTTGTTTGTTTTGGTTTATATTTCTTTTTATGGTCTTCTGTTATTTTTGTTCTTTTATCTTTTTCCTTCCAAACTTCCCTCCTCCACATTTTTCTACATCTTTTCCTAGATTATTTATTATAAATCAGATAGCATGAAGACATGATTTTAGATACAGGAGCTACACAAATTTAAATTATAAAAAAATTATTTTTAACATTGTTCCTTGCAAAATATTAATAATATAAATGTTATTATATTTGATTATTTCTGGAATATTTAAAAGTTTCACATTTAAAGCAAGACAGATTTTGTGGTTTCAAATGTTTACTACATAGAATGTCTTTTCACAAAAATTGTGCATAAGGTGAAATTTGATTGCACATGAGTTTGCAAAACAGAAATTCTTAATTGCTCACAGTTTCTCAGTAATGGTGTTGCCTTTTAATTTTAAGGTCTGAATAGTAGTTTTGATACATAATTTCAGTTTTCACTTTTCCCAGAACATGCTATTTTTTGACAGGTCAGGAAATAAGTATAAAAATTAAACTGTGTGAAATATGAAACTCCCATTGGTTTTTCAACGATGGTGTCAGAAATCTAATTCAGAGGAATTGATTCATGTGAGTTCACTCTGTGATGGATATCATTCATCCATGGAATATTCAAAGGGATATATTCTGGTTCTATGGAAAAGTTAAAGTTTCTCTTGCAGTAGGGGCGTGTCTACACTAGGCCATTATTTCAAAATAACTAAATTTGAGTTAATTCCTGATTTTACAAAATTGAAATAGTGTGTCTCCACTACAGGGGAAGCCTGAAAATTAAGGATGTTAAGGACTAGTCGAATATCTGATAAGCAAATGCTTATCGGATAGTCAAGTCAATTAGTTGATCCCGCCCCCCCCATTGCTGCCTCTATCAGATAGAGGCAGCAAAGGTGGGGGGGAGAAGGGGTACTTCAAAGTGGCAGCACTGCACAGAGCCTGTACCCTAGGCTCTGTGTGGCACTGCCACTTTGAAATCACACCTCGGCATCTGAAAAAGGCAGCGCCACATGGAGCTGACCCTGGGTTCCCCTGCAGTGCTGCCCCTTTGAAATGTCGCAACAGTATTTCAAAGCGGCAGCACTGCATGGAGCCTGGGATCAGCTGGGGACTCCCTAACTGACCCCAGGCTCCCTGCAGCATTTCTGTGGAACCTAGAGTCAGCTGGGGACTCCCCAGCTGATCCCAGGCTCTGAGTAGCATTTTAAAGTGGCAGACCTCATGGAGCCAGGGGTCAGTCCCCCACTGACCCCAAGGTCCACACGGGCACTTCCACTTTGAAATGCACAAGAGCCTCCACTGGGGACTCTTGTACATTTCAAAGCTGGCACGCCGCGTACAACCTGGGGCCAGCAGGAGGTCCTGGTGAGTCCGGGCTCCACGTGGATGCTTCTGCTTTGAAATGCACAAGAGCTCGGGGGCACTTCCACATTCCTCCTTTGAAATGTGCAAGAGCCCCTACTGGGAAGTGGAAGCACCCTCATAAAGCCCGGAGTCAGCGGGACTTCCCGCTGGCCCTGGGCTTCACACAAGTTCCAATTCTGAAATGCACAAGAGCACCAGTGGGGGCTTTTGTTCATTTCAAAGGAGGAATGAGGAAGTACCTATCAACTAGTCAAGTAGTCAGTGGAAATTCCATCAACTACTCAACTACTAAATTAATCATTATTAAACATCCTTACTCAAAACTAGTCCGCAGCAGGCTCTATTAATGTGGATGTGCTATTTTGACTTTGAGCCCCAGGAAGAACTGGCGAGTAATTAGGTCGAATTACTCTGGGGAGTAGCTATTTTGAAATAGCATCACCAAAGTGTCTACACTAATGCTATTTTGAAATGACTATTTCAAAATTAGCATTATTTCTTCAGGAAAGCAGGAGTACAGATTTTTAAATAAGCAGCCTGTTATTTCAAAGTAATGGGCTTTGTAGCGTGGACACTCCACTTATAAATTTGACTTAAGGGGGAAGGGGTCATTTTGAAATAATACCCTAGTGTAGATCAGAGCTAGGTAATTTATAGAAATCCCTAGAGGAAATTTCATATCCTAGTTTGAACTAGCTTAAAAGAATGGCAAAGGTCTAAAAATAGTAAAAAATACTCAAAATGGCAAAGAACTCCTACACTCTCACCTGCTCCAAGAATTGACTCAATATTGTGACAAAGAGGGATGGCCATTCATATAGGGACCACTTCAACATTGGTGTAGAACGTTGTTTCTCAACTGTTGGATTACAATTCCCATGGGGTGTTCATTAAAAGACAATTGAGGGGAAGAAAGGCAGGAGTCACTGAAATGTGATTACAAGCTAAAACAAAGAAAATCTCACTTCTCACTGGGGGGAAGGAAGGACAATTGTACTTAGGTAGAATGTGGATGAAATAAGAAGGAAAGGTCCACCAAACTTGATGTACTCAGGTCTACATTTCAGCCAGTAGGCCTGCTTCCTACACATCTGACCTCTTAAAGGTCGAGTATTCCCTGTCAAACATACAGAAATAATTTAACGAGGCTTATTGTTATCATCAGTACATTTACTCTACATTTTTACATTTGAATAAGGAGTCTACCTGAAAAGCTAAAGAAATACCAGCTTAGATCGTCTAAAAGAGATTACTTAAGGCTTCACAAATTTGATAATATATCCAATGATCAGACACTGGTTGTTCTTGTCTCACTCCCTGCAAGGCGACTACAGGCAGATCAATATTAGCATTTGCAAACTGTACTCTTCCAACAGAATTCAGACTGTGAATTTGGCGCCGTTCTGACTGATATTTGATCAATGTGACATTACACATTAGCAGCTAGACAGGATTTATTTCAGAAACACAAGATGAAAACAGACCTATATTTATAGGGGTTTGTTCTTGGTAGGTACACAGATACTCCTACCGTAAATACTTATAGTTGCACTAAACTGAACACTTATGTTTAAAAACAACCACCTGCTAATGCAGACTGCAGACAGATTGTATTCATTCAGTGGGTTACAATTTAAACCAATTATCAGAGGGGTAGCCATGTTAGTCTGGATCTGCAAAAGTGACAAGGAGTCCTGTGGCACCTTATAGACTAACAGATGTATGGGAGCATAAGCTTTCGTGGGCAAAGACCCACTTCGTCTTTCCACTACATGCATCTGACGAAGTGGGTCTTTGCCCATGAAAGCTTATGCTCCCATACATCTGTTAGTCTATAAGGTGCCATAGGACTCCTTGTCAATTTAAATCAATGAGGTTTTAATATCCTGGAGAAATAAATGTTTGCTGAATTTTGACTTGTGCTTTTTGTGTGAAAGATACATTCGCTCCCAAGCCTCTGTTTTCTAATCAAACACCTCAGAATACTGTTAAAACCTAATTGGCAATCCGTACTGCCCTGTTGCTTTGAATCAGCCATGTTGAAATTAAGATCATTTTGTGTTGTGGATTTTTTCACTTTATTTCAATATGTCAGCAACATTTGTTCATCCATGTATTAATTTGCCTTGAAATACTTACTCTGTTGTCCCCCCCCCGTCAGCCATTTGTCATTGTATAATACATATAGTAAAGCAAAAGTATAAAGATGGTTATATTAATGTCAATTAACCAGATATGTTAGATTGCAGTTTCTTTTCTGTGTATGCTCATATTTCGGAATTGTTGTTGGTGCTAGTTTTCTTTATGAAGTAATTTCAGAGTAGCACAAACAATGGAAAAATCATATTATATAAGCCAATAATACATGAATATCCAGAGTATATGGATATTATTATTATTATAATTATTATTATTATTCATGTTTATTACAGTAGTGCAGGGATGGCCAACCAGTTAAACATGAAGAGCCAAAAGAGCTATGGATAGTAGTGCAAAGAGCCACACATCCCTCCCCTAGGCCCCACGCACAATGCCCTTCCCCTCCCCCAGAGCCAGGCACCCTAGGCCCCTCCCATTCTAACCCAATGCCTGAGTCTCACCAGAGCTGCCACTGCCACAGTCATGCACGTCTCCCTCCAGGAACTGGGGTATGTGCATAAAGTGGGCATGTGGCTCCAAAAGAGCCGTAACCCTGAGAGCCGCATTTCTGTGAGCAAAGAGACGCATGCGGCTCAAGAACCACAGGTTGGCCACCCCTGCAATAGTGCCTACGGGCCAACCACAAATGGTACTAAATTGTGCTAGGCACTTCACAAACAGAGCAGACTGCTCTAAAGAGTTTACAATTTAAATAGAAAAGGTAGGGAAAAGAGGCAGAACACACAATCGGCTTGTGATGGCAGTAAACAGCATGTTAGTACCACAGGGGTTTTGGGTTTTGTTTTTTGGTAGTAGGTTGGGTTTAGTTAGGATGGAATAAACCAAATTAGAAGAAAAATGAAGGGAGAGAGAGATTAAATGTAAGAATGTGAAGAGCACGGGGCTGAGGAGAAGCTGATACAAAGGTGAAGACACTTTCAAAAAGGGTGAGAATGAAGGTTACAGCAAACAGCTAATCAACACAGAGCAGAGAAAATCCAGTCAAAACTGTAGAATATTCTCTGATCGTACATCTATACAGCCAGTGCAGCAAGCCTGCAAGTCTAGGTTGATGGACTCATGTTTGCTTTACCAAGCTAAATATAGTTGTGCAGACAGCATTTTTAAGTTGTGACTCAGGCTAGAGGTTGGGCTCTGAAGTTCTCTTCCTGGGTATGACTACAGAGTTTTTTTGAAAAAACTTCCCTTTTTTCAAAAAAACTTCACCTGAATCCAGACTACAGCTGTGTTCTTTCAAAAGTAAATCGACAGAACGAGGCGCTTCTTTTGAAATGGGAAAACCTCTTTTTACAAGGAAGAACACCTTTTTCGAAAGAGCTCTTCCAAAAAAAGGCATGTGCAGACACGGGGGAGGCAGTTTTTTCAGAAAAAAAAAAAGGCTTGCCAGAAGTGTTTCCGGGTACCCTTTTTGCGAGAGAGCGTCCTAGCAGTCTGGACGCTCCCTTTCGAAAAAGTGAATCGCTTTTTTGATCTGCTTTTGTAGTCTGGACGCTCTTTCGAAAGAAGCTTTTTCAAAAAATCTTTCAAAAAAGCTTCTTTTGAAAGAAGCTTGTAGTCTAGATGTACCCCCTGTGGTCACAATGTCTGCCAGCTATTTTTAGCATAAGAGGATCCCAAGTCTATCAAACCAAGTTTGGAGGTTTGCTACTCCTATGGTTGCCAAGCCAGTCCTCCTGGTTTTGCCAAGGATCTCCCAGAATCATGCTCTATCTCCTGGGAGTTCTGCAACCAAACCAAGAGATTTTGAGCACTACCAGTCCTGCAGTGCAGCAGTGTTAAGGCAGGTTCCCATACCTGCCTTGGCACCACTCAACTCCCAGAAGTGGCTGGTACCTTTCCTGCAGTTCCTGGAGTAACAGGGGGTCTCTGCACACTGCCCCACCCTGAGTGCTGACTCTGTAGCCAATGGGAGCTGCAAGGACTATGCCTGCAGGCATCAGCACACAAAGACCCTATGGCCCTCCTCCTAGAAGCCGCTGCGAGAGGGATGTGCCTGTTGCTTTCAGGAGCCACCTGAGGTAAGTGCTGCCTCCTCACTCCTTCTGAACCCCAATCCCATGCCCCAGCCCAGTGCCAACACCCCTACACTGAAACTCTCTGCCAGAGCCTGCACCCTCACCTTCTCCTGCACCCAGACTCCCACCCAGATCATGCCCCGCCCTACATCCAAAACTCCCTCCCAAAGACCACACTCCCGCCCACATTCCCAACCCCCCTGTCCCAGCCTGGTGAAAGTCAGTGAGGGTAGGGGAGAGTGAGCAATGAAGGGAAGGCGGATGGATTGAACCGAGGTGGAGCCATGGAGAAGGGGGCACAGGGGTGTAGCTTCAGGGAATGGGGGGGGGGGGGGAGATGTTTGGTTCTGTGTGAATAGACTGTTGGCAACTACTCCAGGCTGTGCAGACACACTTTAAATGTCCAGAAGACCTGGCTGTAGCTATTTTTGCTCCTACCTGCTGAAGTCTCTGACTAGCTCTTCACTGCAGACACACAAACATCCCAGCACAACATGGCAGGGGAGAGGAGAGGCATCAGTTGGGTCCATTAAACTCTAACTGCTGATGAGAGAGATGGGGTGGATTAATTTAAGTTAATGTTTTCATTCATGTTTTGCATTTGTACTTCTTAGTTATTTTCCTAAAGATTAATTTTATTAATTGGTTACCATTACAACATGCTGTTTTGTAACTACATACTCTACATTAAATGCTTCTTTTTGCTAACCAGGATACACTCTATCTATCCACATTTAAGAAGCTCCATAGCTTTCCTTGCATTTGTTCAGATTTGTAGTTTTTATAATGTATAGTATGTTAGAAAATGGTGAATGATCCCATTCTTTTTTTACTAGATGATGAATCTTTTATTTGTGATTAGTGTCAAGCTCTATTTGGACGGAAATTCAAATTTCAATTAAAATGAACAAAAACGGCATATAATTTTTTAAATTTAGCTACCTTACAACTGCTTAGCAGTCACTACTTTATTGAAAAGTAGAATTATGTGTACCTAATGAACTGAACTCATTGTGACTGGTCACCATGTCCTTCAGGATTTTAGAACTAGTAGACCTCATACCCCCTAATACCTAGTTTTTATGCATACTTTAGAAGAAGAAAACAAATTTTCCTGCTTTTGCAAATCCCAGCTGGTGGCTCATCTTTGAGTGAGCTACTCACTGAACCGAATTAGTTGAATAAACTAAAATGAAGAAAATATCCCCTCTGCACCTGCAGAAGAAGCTGATGTCAAAAGCTTGTTTAGCACTTCAGTAAACTCTGGTTCCAAATGCTTAGCCAGTGATTTACATCAGTTCACTGGTTTCAATTTCTTTAAAACTTGGCAGCAAAGAGGTACTGCTCAGTCTATATGTGTATATAATGAGATAATTTGAATATATTATTGGAAGCTTAGGTCTTAACATAAGTTGTCAATTACAAATTACATTTTAAATTGGTTTATTTAAAAAAACCTCTAATTTTAATTTAACTGTCTGATCTACATTTTAAAAACTTACTGAAATGAAAAATCTGTGGGTTTATTGTTAAAAAAATATATAGTTCTTTTACCTATCCTGATGAGTGCACAGGCAAAGCCACATGTGAAAAAGCTGAGAAAACAAGTGCACACCTCAATCCATGCTTCTATTGTGCTCTTTCCCCTCACACTTCCTTCCTCCCACCCCCACCCCCCACCCATTGTACCTGAAATTCACTTTTTCATTGTCTGCACATTTTCATCACACTCTTTTGGCTGGTATTTCTTTAACTATCTGTCAGGGTCCAGACAAGGGCAGGTGGGGACAAAGGTCAGAACAGGGACAAAAGTGAGATTGAAAGATGTGTCTGGCCAAGGTCATCAATACCAAGAGTCAAGTGTCTAAATCAATCTGAGATTGAAGGCAGGAGTTCAGGCACAGGAATGATCACAACAACTATAGGAGTGCCACACTGTTGCCCAGACACATCTTGAAATGATTGAGGCATTTAAATAGGTTGGAGAAACCAACCAAGAGATATGGGGCTGCTTCCTGCCAATCCCCTTGAGATGGGACTTGACATGGTGTATCCATAGCAGGTCATGAAATACAAGCTAGTGATAACAGCTGCTAAATGACAGCCTGGAAATGCTAGTTACCTAGCAGATCTAAGTTCTAGACTCTTAGGGTCTCATGCTAATAATAAAGAGCCCAAACTACTTTCTACCAGCAGCCTTTCCAACAATGAACAGAAGAACACAGTGAAAATTCAGATGCCCACCATCGAGCTGTATCAAAATCCCCTGAGAGTTCCTATAACTTGGCAGAGCCCAGAACACCCAGACATGAGACCTTCACATCCTTGACCACAGAAAGTTCTGAGGAACCAGTTCTGAAAATTGTGTTATTTCTCATCTCCACCATAGGCACTCTGTTATGGGCTCATTTGGTTATGCAGATGTCCAGTAAGCTTTGAAAATACCAGGCTGTGTCTACACTGGGCCACTTATTCCGGAAAATCAGCCGCTTTTCCGGAATAAGCTGCGAGCTGTCTACACTGGCCCCTTGAATTTCCGGAAAAGCACTGACGATCTACAGTAAGAAATCAGCTGCTTTTCCGGAAAAACTATGCTGCTCCCGCTCGGGCAAAAGTCCTTTGTCCGGAAAATTGTTCCGGAAAAGGGCCAGTGTAGACAGCCCAGTAGTCTTTTCCGCAAAAAAGGCCGGATCGCGAAACTGGCGATCGGGGCTTTTTTCCGGAAAAGCGCGTCTACATTGGCCACGGATGCTTTTCCGGAAAAAGGGCTTTTCCGGAAAAGCATCCTGCCAATGTAGACGCTCTTTTTCCGGAAATACTTATAACGGAAAACTGTTCCGTTTTAAGCATTTCCGGAAAATCATGCCAGTGTAGACGTAGCCCCAGTGTATTTGCCTTAGCCTGTGGCCTCCAAAACAGATACTTTTTAAAATTCTCATCTAACTATTTAGACCCACATTCTGAACTGATTTTTTCCCCTGTGCAATCTTCCTGAAGTTAATGGGATTGCAAAGTTTGTTAATCAGGTTGCTGAATGTTTACCTATTCAGCGCTAAGAAATCACAATCACATTTTGGACACAATATTGAACTAATCTGCTTCTAAACTATATTCAGAGTCTCATCCACTTCCTTTATTGGAAAAATATAAGATTTTGCTACCTTTCAGTCCCAGCAGTACAGCTACAGGAGCATGAGCTAGATTATTTTTTTCTGGCTTGCTTCTAATCTGCAAACAAAATGGGCAGTTACAGCTACAGAATATTTCTTACTGGGTAAGAAGAATGAGGCAGGAGAGAAGGCAGTTTGACTTCAGATCACAACATTCATTTTGTCAGACTGGCTGTTAGGAAAACCCTTTCTCCCACCACCCCAATTGGTACACTGAGCAAATTTGGCATGCAGAATATAGAACGAGAACGAATGTGAAACCACACAATGCCATTCATACAGAGACATTTTTCAGAGAAGAACTGTACTTTAAATATTAAGGGTTGTGTGCATAAGTCCAGAATTTCTTTGAAATGTGACCCTGAGGAACCACTGCCCTTTGCCATGTTGCTCTGCAACATAAAAGACTAGTGCCTGCTGCAGGGCAGTTTTGAATAAACAATATTTATTTATCCTGGAGGAATTGTGGTGGGGACTGGGTATTTCACTGAAATGCAAACTGTAATAGCCCACTTCTCTCCACTTCAGTTTGTGAACATTAAATCATTTGACCGTTTTGGTGTGGAAAGCTTGGATTTCCCTGTGCAACTCACTAATGCATTTTTCGCTAATTCTAATCTTCTCCTACTGGGAGCATCAGACCCATTGGCTACAAGAGGATAAAATTGGTCTGATTAATCAGTGTACTGATATGACCAAGATTCTTTTTTTATCATCCTGAGGTTGTGACCTCTGCAAATTCCCAAGACTTAATAACGAGTCCTGCTCCCTTCTGTGCTCATGCTTTTGCAGACAGACATGACTTGCATTGCATTAAAATACTGCACCCACCCAGAAAGGCTCTACATCCCCAATGAAATAAAACAGTAATAAGATGAGAATTAATGTTGTTTTTCCATTTTATGTGCTTCCCCCCAGGTCTGTTTCTCCCCCCAGCTCTCATCATCATTCTGAACACTCACATTAAATCTGCCCAAGCTGCACATATGGCTTACTTTACATAGCAGGTTTTATTTTATTTATTTGCTTTTTATTATCAGGGCTTGAACGTCTGGAAATCTATCAAGTTCCAAGCCAAAATGCTCATTTAAAATATATTGCCTCTGGTTTAGTGAACTGGACACATCGTGTTAATGTTTGTTTATTTTGCCAAATAAATAATACACTGAAAAACGGATCAGTTCACAACCTTACAATTTCTTGTAATACGCTTCAAAGCCTCACACTGAAGGAAGGGGGATTTCATCTGTCTGTGCAGCAGCCATAAGGAACATCTTGTTTCTTTGCCAAAAAGATGAATGTTCAAGAAAGAATGAACTGCATTTCAGGAGATTAACTAAAGATTCTGAATGCATTTATTAAATCTATTCAAAGGATTACTGTGTCTTCCCCCTACAGATAATGTTAATTTTCAATAACAGGATTGAGAAGAGCTGGATTTTTCTTATGAAGTTCTGCCTTAAATTGACCCTGAAAATGTAATCAGTTTCCTCCCTCCACCAAATGCATACATGTGCTTTTTTGTAGTGACACACAAATCCTTCTTGCTTTACTTGTAGGAATGGCCAGTAGGAGATCGTGATGGTCATACAGAAGATAGCCAGAAGATTTTTGGTCCTCCAGTAGCAGCATTCATGCCTTTATAGTTAAAGAGCTGACAGTAATACAGGAGGCCCCCGACTTGCGATGCAATTGGTTCCAGGGGAAGCGTCCCAAGTTGGGGGGGTCATAACTTGATTCGCATTTACGATAGGTGCCAGGTGTCATCATAAAAGTGGGCCGAGGACGTAAGTCGGGGGCTTCCGGCCCCTTCTGCTCTTACAAAAATGGTTGTAAGTGGGGGACGGGGTCAGAACTCAGGTGGTTGTAAGTCGGGGGCCTCCTGTAAAGCTGTGCAAAGCTTTCATAGTAAATCATGGGGTATCCACATAGTTAACTGCATACTTCAGCTAGAAGTTTCTGAAAACTTCAAGAAAGACTTTGCTAAAGATCACTTACAGTTACTCCCCTCCCACAAAATCCCAGCATGCCTCTAGTATTAATTGATTTGGGTTAAATATTAGTTGATAAGACTAAATCCAAAACCCTCAGTGAATGTAAATGATGTCTAGCCATAACCACAACTTAGCAAAAACCCTCCAGCTCCTTGCTGGCAATCTCCATAGAGGGCCCAGTCTGATTTACTACTGAAACTATCTTTCACTTCTAGAGCAGAGTCACTCTGCAGGAGTGGTGAGTGGAAGCTTGCAGTGCTGTTTCTGAGTTGTTCCTGTTCTCTGATTAGAGAACTCCAGTGTCTAATTGATATCAAAATCACTTTACATATAGAAAAACATAGGCAGAGCTAAATTCTGCTTTCAATTACACTTCCGCAACTGCACTAGTTTCAGTTAGTGTTCATGGTGCCACACAGTTCAGAGCAATGGCATAAGCATTGCCCCTTAATGATTCTGCAAACACACCCATTCTCAGGAATCCAGCTCCCTAATTGTTGCCTTTCATGGATTTATCCTCACTAGGATATTTCCAAACTGCCCACTTCCTGCCTGTATTATGGTATTCCCATCAAAAGACACCTAGCCTAAACAGGCCAGTTTGTTTTCTCTTCAGACTCAGAGAATAATGGCAATATAACTGTCTACAGTTAAGCTACCTCACAGTTCTTCTAGGCAAACATTTAATTCCTAAAATAAAAGCACTTCAGAGAAAACATATTAAAAACAATAAAAGAACCTACATACATGCTGATAACTTGAGATCGCTGTCTCCAATATGGGTGCTTCAAAACTTCACCCCAGAGTCTCCACGTGGCTTCAAATTCATCACATACTTTACTGAGAACAAGAATCCATAACTGCAAGTCACTCGTTTATCCTATTTGGTTCCTAAAGAGGCTATGAATAGGTAATCTAATCAGCCAGATAATGAATCTCTGCTCAAAATGCAGCTTAAAAAAATGGATTTGAGCTGTGTCATGTGCATTTCCCTCACCTCCCCAAATATTTCTAAGGAAATCCACTTCACACATATTGTCCTAAAAGGTCTTTGGAGTCCTTAATGTTTTCTGTAGACTGCATTAACCATGTCCTTACTTCTAAAGAAGTTCCATAGAATCCTAGGATAGTACATTTGCATTTGGAGTTCCAAAATACTTAAACTAAATTCTATAAGGTTTAACTTAATTCCATAAGGTTTGTCTAGGATATTGCAGGATGTTGTTATATGTGTCACAAATGAAATGTAACCTGAGGTAGAATTTGTTCTGTTGCTGTTTGTTGTTTACAAATAATGTAAAGGTTTTCTTGATATACCAAGAGATCAACACATTCATTTCAGAAGTGTCAGACTAATGTAATTTCCTAAAGAAAGGCAAATTGCATAAAATTATAGAACTCAAAACTGCCAGCATTTTTACAAAGAATCAGGCTACGTCTAGACTGCAGGCTTCTTTTCTAAGAAGCTTTTCCAAAAGAGATCTTCTTAAAAAAAACTTCTTCCGAAAGAGAGTGCCCACACTGCCAAAGTGAATCAAAAAAGTGATCTGCTTTTTTGAAAGATAAGCTTTTGAGCTGTGATTACTATGGATGAGTGGCCACCAGGGCACCTGTGCTTTTTCTTCTTTCCTCTTCTTTTGAAAGAACTCCTTCTTCCCCATCTACACACGCCTTTTTCCGAAAGAGCTGTTTCGGAAAAAGGCTTCTTCCTTGTAGAAAGAGGTTTACCAATGTCCGAAAAACCCCTCTGTTCTTTCAATTTTTTTTCAAAAGAACGCGATTGCAGTGTGCATGTAAGTGAAGTTATTTTGGAAAAACGGCCATTTTTCAAAAAAAAATTCTGTAGTGTAGACATAGCCTCAATTATTCTTTAAAGTTTGGTAGCACCAATGGCTCAGATAAGGCATTTGGGTCTGTTAAGTCCTGTACACACACATACTACTAAGACTACCCCTTCTCCACAGAATTTATAAGATACATATAAAATGCATACAACAAATTTATGAGGGAAATTACAAGGTGACAGGAAAACTCCTGGTTTCTTGAATAAGAAAAAGTGCCAGAACACTTAAAAAATCCTGCTCCTTCACCCATGGAGTTCCCGTTGGCACTGGGACGTGTCCAGTTCTACTTTGCAAAGAAATATTGTGGATAAAATTAGGGAGACCACATGGGTGTGCCTACCTCTTTGTGTGAAAAGGAAATCAAATCTGCAGGGCTCTTTGTGTGGCTATATTCAGGGACTGTTTGGCTCACTGAAGGTCTCCGGACTTTCTCTGCAAAAAAAGGATCACTAGGTCTATATAGTTTACTCAGCCATATGCCCCAGTTCCTACTCCACAGCCTACAGGGATAGGAAAATTCCTTACTCTTTTCTCATATCAAAGATCCCCCAAACCCTGCCTATCAGGGTTGGATGCTAGGAAGAGGACTTGCCCTTTAGCAGGCCAAATGACAGGTGCTGGGGAGGAGACAAAGAGGGTAACTGCCCCAGGGCCCAGCAACTCTAAAGAGTCCAGGGCTCCCAGTCACTGCCACCACTACTGTGACACCAGCAGAGGCAAAGCCTGGGGGCCTTTAAATTGCCTCCAGAGCACCAGGCAGCATGTTCTGGGCAGTCCAAGGGCTGGGTCGGGTGGTTTTAAACAGGTGTACTGGAACAAACTATTTTGTGGGTTCTGAGAGATATGGAACTAAACTGTAAACCCCGTATATGATGGACGTCACGATGCCAGAGGGTGTAGCAGCATCCCCCTCACCTCTAGTTCTAGCACCTTTGCCTGTAGATATATAAACTACAGTCTGATTCACAAGCTAGATTTCTAGCCCAGATCATGACCGATCACAGGATTTGGGCTTCTATGTAAATTGCTAATGCTGCAGTAATAAATGTTGGGAGGGGATGGAGCATGTTGCACTGTTAGAGTTGTCTTGCTTCAGAAGACACATTAAATCAAGTTCCATCTGTCTCAGGCAGCTGTTCAGATAGAATTTATAGATCTCATGGCACTTTTTTGAAAAGAGTAGGAAATAATCCTGCAGCCTTGACCAATACTCATTCTTTCAGTACAACAAATTCTATAGTTTAAGGTGACATGTAGACTACTGTTAGTGTGTGTTTTTATGTCGCTATTCTCTTTACTCCTATGCTCATTGATTTGGAATATCTGAAGAACGTAAAGCATGACAAAAGTCTTTCTATGATGGAGCAGATTAGCTCCACTGTCTAAAGTGTCAAAACTTAATTGTACACAGCTCACATCATTGCATATCACTGAGCAAATACTTTGTGACTGGTACATTTGCCCAAACATGGATAAAATCTCCCCATTGATTTCAATGTAGAATTTTCCATGAATAAGGACTAATGGTTTATGTAAGAGTTAGTTTTCAGACCTGGCCACATTTATTTATGTATTTATTGGGGAAAAGCCAGCTCTAATTATTTACATGAGCCTGAATACCAATATATGTTTTCCCTTTAAGAAGCCTTGCAAAATTCTACTCACCCTGGCTAGTAATTTTTTTTCTTGTATGAATAAAAGTTTTTTGTTTTTGTCATTATCAATACTTAATAGAAAAGAAGTGTAAATAGATTTTTTTTACTGTACTAGTAAATATTCCAGATAATGTTGCAAAGCTTCCCTATAATAGGTTTTATCAGTACTTCCACTGAAATCATGTTTCTCCTATAGAACAAATTTAGACTCCCAACCATCACTAATGTTCATAACTTTACTCACATGGATAGTGTTATATATGACACTCGCATAAGTGTTTGCAGGAGTGAAGTCCTAGGAACTGGATCCAAACCCCATTGAAGTCAATGAGCTTCAAAGAGCTTTGGATTCACCCAAGATTGTACTAAATGCAAAAAAACAAAACAAAAACAAAAAAACCCACCCTAGAATTTTCAGATTTCTATATCACCTTCATTCTAACCAACACACTTTGTTTTATTCATAACAAGTGCCAGCCAGCCTCTCAGGTTATGTGGGTTTCTGACAAGCTCATTTTCCCCAAGTAAATTTTTTGTTCCATTCTTTGAACCCATACAGTATTTCATTTTTATATTCACTGTTTGCAACAGCTTTATATCTTATTCCTTTACTACATTAACGGTCAGCCATGAGAGATTGTTAAACAAAGTTAAGAATATCACACCAATAAATCCATTTTTTAAAAAAATCCCACAACCACAAGAGCTGATGGAAGAGGCATCCACCTTGTGTATTTATGCCTTAATCTGCCAATGCCCTGATTGTAGGTGCGGAACTGTCAACACAGCAGTCTCAGACTCCTGTGGAGTTGGAGTTGTTTGGAAGTTGTCACGTATAATTTCTAGAGCAGTGATGTTCATAACCACTGCAGAGTCACATTAAAATATCCTGAAGCCTCCTATTTATTTTTCAAAATAGCAGATAAATAGGTATGTTAAATAAGTCATTATTTTTCTTGAATATACTGTTTTTCTTTCACTTCTGTGTACTTGTGCATGTGCATGCAGTGCACCACAGAAATGACTGTGACCATGAAGGCATTTGCTCCTGCTACCACTGCCATGCTCCATGAAATGTTTCATCCCATAGAAGCAGCTACTGGAGGTTGCCAATGTTATCAAACACACCTATTGGGTAGCCAAGGGGATTCAGCAGTGAATCAAGAGTAACTCCTGCATGTCTTGGCCCCACTCCCGTACCAGCAGACCCAGATGGCAAAGAGGAATTTTTAAGCAGCTTCTGCTACTCTTCCCCACACTCCAGCTCCTGGTTGCCATTGGTGATGTGAATCAGGCCTATTGTACTTTGAAAGGCCACATTCAAGAAATATGACTAACAAGGCTTCTGAATCAGCGTGTTCTCCAGTAACCCTGCGATCACGCTTTAACGCAGTCACAATCTGGGCAGTGCTGGTCCCTTCAACCCCACTCAGAAGTACAGAGTTAGAAGCTTTATACTAACATACCTTCATCTCATGGCTAAGTTAACATGGCAATGGAACTTTGAGTGTAATTCTCCCATTTGGTTCACATTTTTCTTTGGAAAGAGTCTGCTGTAAGGGAATTGTATTTATTGTTTATTAAGTATTATTATTATCATTGTTACTATTATTATTGACTTTGTTTGACAGAAAACAAATCCAGCACTATAATTCATTAAATTACACTTGCTCTCAGGACCGACTGGTGCCTGCAGAAGGAGGAGGACAAAGAGAAGCACCCAAATGGGCAAGGAGGGATGTGGGGACATTCCCATTTAGTAATTAAAATTTTGGCAGGGGCATGGGGGGATGGTACACCTCTCTAGTGCTACCATGAGTCACCGATGTGTATTCTCTGTATACATATACACTAGACGACTTACTTGGCATTGCCTGGGTCTGGCCTGGGGCAAGGGTGGGGTTGCTGGCTTTGCCTTGGGTCGGCCTAGGGGCAGCGAGAGCCATGCATCAGCTGGCAGCTGCTTCCAGGGGCAGGGTGATGTCTAGGTTGCTGCAGGACAGTGGGCAACAGCTGGGGCACTTGCTGCCCCCTCTGATCATTCTACAGTATGACTTCTTCCTACCAGACCCTTCCTTTTCCATTTTAAAAGAAACAATTGAATTTCAGGCCCATCCCATTGCCCTAGCACAATCAAAACCTGGCCTTGTTTTGAGTTAGGCTAAGAAGAAGTGGCATACCAAATGTGGTGGTCCTAGCTTTTATAATTTATGAGTTGAATGGACTCACAGACAGAGATAGACACACATTTCTAAAATATATAGCTGGATATACTTACATATTATACGCACACACACACCATACCCACACACACATACGATATTGCAAAATAATTGAAGCTGACAAATCTACAAGGGAGGATACATTTTTACATGTAACTTACAAAGGAGATTTTTTATATATTATTTTTAGAAATTGTCTGACTATTCATTTGAACTGACACTTTGTATCTTGAGATTCACATTGCAAAAGTAGCTGAGATTAGAATCTGCATTGTGGTATTGGATTGCACAGCTCCAGAGGAAGCAATGTTTGAATAAAAAGCCAGAGGAATTCGTGAAGGACTGCTTGAGAATTTAGCACTGCTGGCAACTGCAATTTTGTTCTTGCCTAATAAGCATACATTAGCACTAGATAATAGGACTGCACAGATGTGTGGTGTTAGCAGGTGGAAAAGAAAAAGCACCCCTAAGGTTTTCTATTGGCTGGAAGTGGAAAATACTGTAGCATATTTCACAAACATTGTTTGTGAGGAAAAATCATGAGTTCTCATCACATGCTCTGGGATGAATGCGAGATGCCCTGCAGATGAGGTTCCCATGCTGAAGAGTCACAAAGGCAATTAGGTGGACTAAACATGACCCTTTCTCAGAAGAGATTACTATATAATCAACGAAGTGGACATCCATAAGTACAAGCTAGATTGTGCCCAACTCCACAGGGAATAGAAATATAAAGAGAATCTATCAGTTGTATTAAAAGCTCTAACTTGAATCTTGGACAATGTGCCCGTAGACCAGTGGTTCTCAGACTGCAGGCCGCGGTGGTCTGAGCTCAGCCCCTCCAACTCCCCCCCTCTCCTTCAGGGGGAGCCCACATTGGCACTCCAACTTCGCAACCCCCTTCCCATGAGGTTGGAGCTCTATCACCAGCGTCCCGCTGGTGGATTGCTGCATAATCCAGCTCACAGGGAAGAAATGGAACCAGAGGCAGCTCCATGCACTGCTGCTCCCCCTTCCCCTGGATGGGGAACAGCAGCTCCTGGATGTGCTGCCTGGAGGCTTTCCCTGCTGCTCCCATTGCCTGGAATCCAGCCAATGAGAGCAGCAGGAGGCCATGCTTGGGATACAGTGCCTGGGAGTGGCACATGAAAGCAAGTGAATGCCACCTCTTCCCCTCATGTCCAGACCCAGCACCCCCACTCTACCCCCTGCCAAGGTACCGTATCCTCAGCCTGCTCCTGTACCAACCCTTATTCCTATGCCCTCCCCCTAGGCCAGACTTCCCACCCTCCAGCCTGCTCCTGCCCCCGCCTCCCTGACCAGACACTGCACCCCCAGCCTGCTCCTGCACCCTCCCCTCTGGCCACACAATGCACCTTCCCTTGTTCTTGCCCCCTTCCCCTGGCCAGACCCCTACACCCTGCTTGCTCCTGCATTCTACCTCCCACCCAGACCTTGTACCCTCACCCCCTCCTACATCCCATCTCCCACCCAGTTTGTGCACCCCCATCCCCATCCCACTCACTGGCAGCCCTGTCCTGAGCATTGAACCCGTCATTTTTGTTCCCACCACAGAGCTTAGCGGTGATCCATAAAATACACTAACTCTGGAACCCCAGATGAGTAAATCTGGCCTATGGGAAGCCCTGAACCTCAGTTCACCCTGTCTCTCTCTCTCCCTCCCTTGCCCCCTCCTCTGTTATGATGGGGTTATATCATCAGTGGGGGTTGGAGAATTTTGGAGGCTGGATTTTTTTTCTTCTCACTTTTGTGGTCCCTAACTGATTTTTCTGTAAGTCAGTGGCTCCTTACCCAAAAAGAGGTTCCCCACTCCTACCATAAATAAAGAAAACATGGAAACCTTTTGTGTTGGACATTAATTAATATTTCACTTTATTTAAAATGAAGCTTGATAAACTAACATGAGAAAGATGAAGCGCTTAACCTGATTAATAATTTAAATTAATATTTCCTTTCTTACTGACTCAATTAGGGTATGTCTACACTACAGCGTTAATTCGAGTTAACTTAATTCGAAATAGTCGTTGCCATCAGCCCGGCTGCACTTGCTGCAGGCTGCCATCTGGGGGGTCCATCGCTTCCTCCATCTAGTGCGGAGATCATGGATGTTGGGGGCATCCCCCCCAAATCTGAATATGGTCCATGATCTCCACCCTGGACCAGGAAGGCGCCCGCCTTCTCCAGCTCCTGGAGTGTGGTGGAGGGCTGGCTGCCAGTGGCTTGCTGGCTCATGTTTTGGGGCCACTGGGTCAGGGGCCCCGGTGGCCACTGCTGGCTCTGGGCTGGCAGGCTTGGAGCTGGCACAGGCACTGTGGCCCAGGTCTACCCCTTTAATGGCTCCGGGCCGGGGGAGAGGAGAGTAAGTTTTCCTGGTTGTGCCCAGAGTGGCCACCAGGGCTCCCTGGGAAGGGCTGGAGGCCCCCTATTTTGAATTAAGTGTCTATACAGCACTTAATTCGAAATAGATATTTCGAATTTGGCGTTACTCCTCGTAGAATGAGGTTTACCAAATTCGAATTAAACGCTCCACGATTTTGAATTAATTTTGAAATAGCAGTTTGCATGTATAGACACTATTAAAGTTAATTCGAAATAACGGCTGTTATTTCTAATTAACTTTACAGTGTAGACATACCCTCAAACTGTTCTCCCTAGCTTTAGCACAAGCAAAATGGCTTGGGCGTAATTATATGAATAACAGCGAGTTTCCATCAGCAACTGGTGGTCTGCAGAAAGGTTTGCATTGAACCAGGTTGGCCACAGGCCAAAAAGTTTGAGAACCATTGCTGTAGACTGTCGTAATGTGGAGTAAGAAGCCTTTGCCCCATGTCCCCTTCATGCTTTTGCATGGGCAAGTTAAAACTATGGTCTGGGGACACAAGAAAAAGCAGGTACTGAGGACCCACTGTTCCCTATTAGGGCAGGTAGGCAGAGAACAGGTCAGGAATGAATGGATCTGAGCAAAGCGGAAGTGATCTGATTACTTCTTTTTGCCAGCAAAAGGAGACAGATAAGGGAGATAATCATGTCTCTCTGAGGCACAGTTTCTTCACTGCACTATCCCATACATGACTTCTGATAAAACCACAATCTAAGCCATAGTTATCAAAGACTGAATTTGGCATACACTGGGCAAAATTTAGGCCACGCTGAAAGCAATAGCAAAACTCCCAATGAATTCAACGGAGGCAGGATTTCACCAAGAGGAAAGCAAGAAATAGTATATGTAAACATATTGTATTTTTTAATATATATTCTTTTTAAAGAAAAAATAATGCCCATTAAACCACCAATCCTTCTTTATTTTGATGCAGGATTATCTGCTGTAGTGTTTTGTTCACTTCAGATTGAAAAATCCCCAGTGATACATTTATTCCCCTGAAAGACTAATCTAATTTCCAATAGATCTGAACCTTAGACAGATCTTTTTTTCTTGCAATTCAGGATAATGTTGCCTTCTTAGGGTACGTCTACACTGCACCACTATTTTGAAATAACTAGTGCTATTCCAAAATAACTTAGTCTGCATCTACACAGCAGGCAGTTAGGGTATGTCTAGACTGCATCCCTCTGTCGGCAGAGGGGATGCAGATTAGGCAGGTCGACATTGCAAATGAGGCAGGGATTTAAATATCCCGTGCCTAATTTGCATAAAAATGGCCACCGTGTTTTGCCGACTCATCACTTTGTCAGCAGAAAGTGGCAGTCTAGAGGAGGATCTGTCGACAAAGAAAGCCTTTTTCGACAGATCCTGTAAACCTCCTTGCAGGAGGCATAAGGGATCTGTCGAAAAAGGCTTTCTTTCTCAACAGATCCCCCCTCTAGACTCCCACTTTCTGCCAACAAAGTGCTGAGTCAGCAACACATGGTGGCCATTTTTATGCAAATAAGGCGTGGGATATTTAAATCCCTGCCTCATTTGCAATGTCGTCCTGCCTAACCTGCATCCCTCTGCCGACAGAGGGATGCAGTCTAGACATGCCCTTATTTCAAAATAGTGTCAAAATACTGTCAAGCTGGAGGACTTCTTACTCCAACTCCTGTAACCCTCATTGTACGAGGAATAAGGGAATTTGGGGGGAAAGTGCTCTATTTCGAAATAAGTGCTGTGTAGATTCTCCCAATTTCAAAATAAACTATTTTGAAATAAGATATGCAATTGACATAGCTCAATTTGCATAGCTTATTTTGAGTTAAGCCCTGCAGTGTAGATGCACCTTTAATTGATCTTATCACTTCTACTTATTTCTCAGCATACCATTTCATTCTTGGTGATAACCCTCAAATTTTGGGACAGGCTGATAGCAACACTTCCCATTATAAGACCCTGTTTTCAGTTTGCCAAATTATTTGGGCTGGAATTTTCTATGCTGGAGGTCTCAGGCTGAATTATTTTAGAAAATGTTAGCCAAAATGGTTTAGCCATTTTTGAGAACAAGGCTAAAGAAAAATACATTATTTTACCTATTTTAAAAAATTCTGGCATCCTTTGTTTTGAGATGATCTCATGCCCTAGGCTTGGTGCAGAGAAATATGCTCAGGAAGGTATCCTCTGGAAAAAACAATACAAGGCAACCATTACTCTGGCTTTTCCTAACTTTTTGAGTGTTCAAATATTCAACCTTAATCATTTTCTCCCAATGCAGCTTTGTTGTGTGTGTAAGATAGATAGATAGATAGATAGATATCATAGCCACACTTACTCATTTGCTTGGCTAAGTTTCAGTATGTGACTCTTTTAGCCCTTGGTCCTAGAATCTGAATTCAACACTCTCCATGTAGGCACATGGTCTGCCCATGTTACAGATTGATGTACAAATACTTAAAACTTTCTTTGCAATCTTTCCAGCTTCTGATAATTCCCAAACTCACCTATGAATATTCACTAACTAGTCAATATATTTCCAGTCACCAAATAACCAAAAGTGAATTAAATATTTCTGCTTCAGCCACATCAAAACTATAAAAAGACAGATAAAAATGATGTCTATAGAGAGAGACTGTATGACATAATAACTTTGCATACACAGACCAGAGCTGCACTTCTTGGCTGTCATCTCTTACTGCAAACATCTCTAATATGCTGTCATCTACCCCTTTCTGGGCTCTTCCATTGACTATCACATTTGAGAATATTTTCCTTGATGCATTTTTCCAAGTAGAATCTAATTTTGTTACATACTGCCCATATTTCTAATCTCTCCTAGTCCCTTTGTGTTATTTCTCTGTATTAACTGGTGTTCACACAAGTCTGCTCAATTTAGAATCATCTACAGATTTCATTAGAAATTCTGTTAACTCCGTCCTGCAGAGTATTAACCAAGATGTTAAATAAGACTGGATCTAATACACATCCCTGTGGTATTTCACATTCCAATTTCAGTCTTTGTCCTCATTCATTATTTTCTCTAGCCATTATGAATGTCATAAGGTATTAACACAAACATTTTGTGCACACAAAAGAAATGAATAAAAAATACATACATCAAATTCCTCTCATGATTGAATTATTATTCCTTAATCACTTCTTCACATATTATGATCATGTTAAAAAACTTACAAAAAATTCCCACGCTGAATATGAGCAGTTGAGCTTACTGCAAATGGATTCTAAAGGGCTAGAATGTGAATTCATCTTCTCCTTTGTTGAGATCACCATGACAGTCCTTAAGGATCTTTCTGTCCCTTTAGGTTTTATGGTCTGTCCACCATGATATTTGAAGCCTTCCTGGTATATGGGCACTATGGTGGCTGAGAAGCTATGCCCCCACTCCAAGGGCTAGGAAACATGAAGTAGTGGATGGACCAGCCGATGAAATTAATGGAAGTAACCAAACAACACTTTGACAGACATTATTGTAAGTTCTGATTAAATAAATGCTTGATCTTGGAGAAATAGTAGCTGTTAGATGTGAGATAATTCTTTTTAGCTTCCCTGGCACTATGCAAGTAACGTTTGTCCCTTCATGAGTCTCTTTGACTGAATAATTTCTTCATAGTAAAGCTGCTGCCCTATAGAATATCCACATAATCAAAATGTCACATTGGGTCAAAAAAACTATGCAGCGCTTCTCCCACAATCCTTGCTGCCTGGGACATGCAAAGACCACTGCCCCAAACAGATTTCTGCAACTTTCATATGGGGTGGTCCCTCATAATAGGGGCTTCCCATTGACTTGAATAAGTATAGGATCAGGCTACATCTCCCAAAATCCTTTTCCATGCACACAGCACAACCCAACTAATTCTGCCACACTTTGCCACCCCAACTCTGGAGGACAGGAGCAGAATCTGCACATAAAGGCTTATATTTTGTTGAATAAAAGGATTACGTACTGGGCTTTCTTTTCTACATTTTTTCTCTTTGGTAATAACCAAAAAATATGTGGCCTTTTGAAGAGATTTGGGTGCTATATTAATACAATTTTTTTTAAACATTTAGGGTATGTCTAGACTACATGGCTCTAGCCATGTAGCCATGTAGTCTAGACATACCCTTAGAGTTTAATGTTTAACCTTGTCTGTTATAAGGATATTTTGCCACAGTTTGACAAAATGCAAGATACAGAGCTGTTAATACTTAAAACTATGTAAGTCTAAATCATTTCTAGATACACTCACACAGTATTTATTTAAGAGATGGGAGAATCAGTTCAGAAAATTTTAAGAACCATATCGCATTGAAACCACATTTGAAACCAACATCTCAGCAGTTGGTAGGACATCAGAGGGGACCTCTGAATTTCCAGAGTTTCCTTCACACTACTATAGGCAGTACATTCGTGGACATTTCTGAACCAATAAGTACCAGAACTTATGATATTCAATTATGGAAGCCAAACAAATCTCATTGTGACAATTTCTGGCAATATCTTTTATTAAGTTTATAAATTATTGAGGGTCAGGATTGTATGTAACCTGTCTGTGGGTCAGACAATGCAGTATCTTTGGATTCTTTTGTTTTAATGGCTGCTTTCTGTATGATTGTGTTCTAGTGCCTGGGGAAGTGCTATCACTACTCCTGCAGAAACTGAAAACAGTGGTTGGTGATTCAGGAAATCAGCCAGATTGGAACTCCACACAGAGAAAGGCCACCTCCTGGAGGTGCTCACATATAATAGTTCAAACTTGATTCTCCAAAGACCAAAAGAGAGAAAGAAAGGATTTTTGGATAAATAGCCTGAGCTCAAATTGACACACAGTCTTTGTTCTTATCCAGCACATGGACAGGAACCTCTGTCCTCAGGAGGAGCTCAATCCTCAGGGCAGGCAGGTTTGGAAGTCTTGACCTATTAGGGCCTGCTAAGACTCATGGGTAACTGCTAGTAAGCTCTTTGTGCATGTAGGTTTTTATTGCTTTAATGTGTTTTCTCTGTAATGTTTTTACCTTAAAAATAAAGCTTGGAGAGAACTGTGTGGTAACTTACAACTGCAAGACACTGGTCATAGCCTTGGGAGAATAAGTAAATAATAGATAATCGCCTGGTTAGACAGTCTGGCTTGCTGGGGATGTAATCCAAGGACTGTGCAGTCATAAAAACCCAGTCAAGAGGGACTGAGACATGAGCCTTTACTCAAGAGAAATGATGGCTGAGGGACAGGAGCCTAAAGTGGATACCCTTGCTGGATCATAGAAGGAGAATAAGTTTAGACCTGCCCTTCCCCTAAAACTCTGACATCCAATAGATTTATCACAAATGGAACATCACTGAGGGTTATAGGAAAGGTTCAGATGACTTGTAGGATCAGAGAGACCAAGTTCATAGATAAAAGGCTGGTTGTATTGGAAGTGAGAAAGATGGCTGTAGAGCAGAGGGAGGAAAGAAAAAGGAAGATTTCAAGAAAGATCAGATGGTTTTGTTCAAGATTTTCAAGGCTTATTTGAAACTAGAAACATTTTGGCACTTAACCAGCAGGATGAGCAAAACTGAAAAGAAGAAGGTTGAGTTTCTTTTCAAATAAGTAATTAAAATTTCAAATATAAAAAATTAGTCTAGAAATCAGCTTTGAAAATTTACAAGAACAGAATGTTTCATGAGTTCATACTGGTTTCTTCTGTGTGGTCCCAGACAAACTGAGATCACAGAGACATGATTAAAAATAAAACTGGAAAATTTAACCAAACATTTCTGAAATTACATTTGGTTTACATTTTAGGAAAATGCTTATTTTATCAATCTGAATTATCCATCCCTAATACGCATTTTTCTTTATATTAAACACAGTTATTTTGTTGTCTGTCAATGCAGTTTGTGAGGGTGAGTCTAAACATCAGGGCTTAACTAGAAATAAGCTACCCAAATTGAGCTACATCAATTGCATAGCTTCTTTCAAAATAGCTTATTTCGAAATTGAGAGCATCTACACAGCACTTATTTCAAAATAGAGCACTCTTCGGCTACGTCTACACTACAGGCTTCTTGCGCAAGAAGCCTTTTATGCTAGAGTTCTTGCACAAAAACTTCTTGCACAAGAGCACATCCACACCTCAATTTGCGCAATAAAGCTCTGATGGCCATCAGAACACCTGTGCTTTTTTTCTATACTTGCCTTTTTGCACAATAGCTGTAGCGCTAAAAGCAGTTATGCCTCAGAAAAGGAGGTTTACCTACAGCGGAAAAAGCCCTCTGTTCTGCTAAACTGAACAAGAGCTCATTTGAAGTGTGGACGCTCCGCAAGGTTTTTGCGCAAAAAAAGTCTTTTTTTGAGCAAAAACCTTGTAGTGTAGACGTAGCCTTCCTCCGACATCCCTTACTCCTCATAAAATGAGAGTTACAGGAGTCAGAGTAAGAAGTCCTCCAGCTTGACAGTATTTCAACATTATTTCGGAAAGAACTGCCTGCTGTGTAGACGCAAACTAAGTTATTTCAAAATAACGCTAGTTATTTCAAAATAATGTTGCTGTGTTGCTAAATTTGCTATGTGGAATTTAAATTATATCTATTTTCAAGGTAGCCAATTTGACTAGTTGGGACATGGAAACATGAATAATGGAAAACACAAATCATTCTAACCTTGGTTCAATGCAGCTTTAGAATTTTAAGTAATATTATTTAATAGAAGGCATCAATTAGAGCTGTGCATATAATTATTTTTTCTGTTTACTGTTAGTGAAAAAATATTTTGGGTCAACCTGAAAATGTCTCAGAATTTTTAATGCACTGAAAAGTAAAAAAGAAAATAATCGTTTAGAGTCAAACAAAATGTTCATCCAACCTGAAACAAAATATCAAATTTGTATTTCAATCTTTTCTTTGTAAAAAGTTTTACAATAACATTAAACATAATTAAAAAACAAAAAGCCATTTGCAATCAAAAAGTTGAAACATTTCATTTGTAAAATGTCTAAATGAACCTTTTTGATTTTTTTTCAGAATTTTTTTGTTTCCTTGGGTTTTTTTTTTTTAACCTAAACAATTCACTGGGCTACACACTTATGGTTATAATTATTATTTCATTGACTTCTATGGAACTAACACAGATTTAAACCAATAGAAAAAAAGAGAAGAATCACCTCCTCATCTTTTAAAATGATGGGGACACGTTTATGGGCCTAAATACCTGTCTCAGAAAGATAAACTGATAGAGATATCAGTAGAAAGAAGTCACATGCTAGAACTTGAGGGTCGTTTAAGGCAAACACTGCCCTTAAAATATCTCTTTCTTGCACTGAGCATTTAGGCCAATTATCAGGCTAGCTGATGCCAGCTAGGACAGAAAAGCACCAAACCTATCGCAAAGCAGGCAGGTATTATACGGGTTGAAGCTTGGGGAAAATTTTAACTATTTATTTAATACTGTTGAGCAATACATTATTGTTGTGTGCTCATATTTTAAATTGCTGTAAGTGGCACTTTACAGTATTCATCTTACTTCTGGCACTTCCATTTCATGCTGCACAATTTTATTTTCATATGGGCCACTGAAATATTTAAAGTGTTCATGGTCTTTCTGAGCTGTCACATTAGTTCATTAATACTGAACAAAGGTTTTTCAGTTAAACTCAGTTTTAGTGGCAAATTAGCTCAAGCCCAATTTCCCTATAGAATACAGTTGGCATGTGACCTGTAGCACAGCAGTGGTACTCAGACTTTAGCAGCTAGGGAGCCATTTTGATACCTGATGGGGTTTTGAAAGGCTGCAGAAAAAATGCATCAAGATAGCCTGTTTCATCAATATATGATCCTCCTGCATCAATGCCCTCATGAATTCAGTGAAACATCTCAATGTGATAAGGTAACTTCCTTGCCTCCTATTTTGCTTTCTCTTGCTTTTCCCTTTTATTAGTCTTGCTTGAGGGAAGGGAATGAGATCATTAGGCTAAGCTCTACATTACAATGTTTGTTTGTTCATAACACTTAGCTGTGTCTGATACACTGCTGTCAAGCCTCATGGGGAATGTTCCCTCACAGTGTGGCTGTATTCCGCTCTGTTACAGCCATGTAGATAACTTGGCCCATATTGACTACACCACCGTCTTTTGTAGGGATGATTAGTCCATCAGATGAATGGACCTTGCAAGAGCCATGGTGCAGGGGCACAGACATTCACACGTCTCAAATGCTGATGTACAAGAAAAAGATGATCACTTCCTTCTTAATGATCTGACATTTATCAGAATGGGCTGTATGTTTTCTTACAAATTGAATCCCGAACAAATCATTTTGCTGGTGATAAAAGGAACAAATTCTGCTATTAGATCATTGTGGTCAATATGAATTAAATCAGTAGTGGTACTTCAGATGTAAATTTGTATAATTTGCACTGTTCTCTTTAGTAGCACACAGCATCTGCATTCTGTAGTAATGGTACTATTCAGTTATGCATATTATTTCAATGTATTTTCCTAGTCTGGATACTGAGAATTTAAAATTGGTACCATCTTATTCAACTGATTTCTTGTCAGTGAATTTTCAGTGGTATCAGGAAACTTTAGAGACAAATACGTTTTTATTACTACTTGCTTCTTTTAGACACTATTATATGGCAAAGTCAGTAAGAGCAATAGGAACCTAAGATGGTTTCTATGCTGGGCGATGAACCTTCAGTACAATTATTTAAGTTCTTACTGAAATGTCAAATCTGCCCTCATTTAAAGCCCGTGAAATGCCATAGTTCCATAGGGAATAAAAAAGCACAAACAATGGCAGGCACTAAAGACAATAGGACTGTACCACTGTAACAAAGGGCAGAATTTGGACTACAATTTATTAGCAGTGAGTGATGCACAAGCCAGAAAATAAAACACTGTGTTACTCTCAGAATCTATGCTGAGCTTTTAGGACTTAATGTTACATGTAATCAAAGGACATTTAGCAATTTTTTAAAATAGAAACACACTTTATACTCTGGTGAGGATAGTCTGGCAATTGTTTTATTTATTGCTTAATGGACAAAAATAAGAAGAAAGAATAAATAAATAAATACATGTCCATATTCTGTCCTTCAAGATACATGTTTGAAAAAAAAGTGAATACACTTGCACACACACTTTTTAAGTGCCAGGCCCCCCTATGATTTGAAAAAATAAAGAGATTATGGCATATTTACTAATATTAAAAAGCATTGGGAAGAGTGATGTTGTATCAATATTAATACCATGCAACTGGAACATTGCCAATTTATTATTACGTATACCATCTGGATAGAATTAAGTTGGTGAACTCTGCTCATTGGGAGATATTTCATACTGCATATTTTTTAAAAATGGCATGAAGTTCAATGTTATTAACACATCCTTACAGGAAAATTGATTCAATACAGGTTAACTTTAAACAAACGATTAAGGGTTTATTTTCCTTGTTTGTTTGTTTTTGCAAAGTGTGTTATTTCAAGTTCTCAAGGGAAAATAGGAGTGATGGCTATTCAAATGTGCACAGAGATTAGTACACCACATAGGTTAAAACCTGTATTATTCTACATGGCCTGCAGTTGCTTTTTAATCTAAGGGTGTTTTAGTTTGAAGCTTAACAGATGGTTAGGATTTTTCATAAGCTGTGGTGGCTGGCTGCAATTTTTTTTAAAAACAGTAAAACTTGGTTGGATTATATTAAAAGAATGTGAACAAAAGCCTCCGCTGTTTAGCTTGCAAAAACACATGAAAATAAGAATCCTTGATCCCAAGGTCACATGTCTGGCCCACATGATTCAACATGGCCTATAGCCTTGGTCAGCAACTCAGTTTGGGTAAGTCTACACTGCAGAGTTTTTTCAGAAAAACGGCTGTTTTTCTGAAAAAACTCCAGTTATGTCCACATTACAATTGCATTTTTTCAAGAAAAAAAAATGAAAAAACAGAGGTGTTTTTCCGACATTGGTAAACCTCTTTCTATAAGGAAAAAGCCTTTTTCCAAAAGAGCTCTATTGGAAAAAAGTGTGTGTGGACGGGGAAGAGGGAGTTCTTTAGAAAGAAGAGGAAAGAGGAAAAAGCATAGGTGCCTTGGTGGCCCTCCGTCCATAGTAATCAAAGCTTAAATGCAAGATAGCGTCCATTCAGCGTGGACGCTATCTTTCAAAAAAGCAGATCGCTTTTTCAGTGCACTTTTGCTGTGTAGATGCTCTCTTTTGGAAGAAGTTTTTCTGGAAGATCTCTTCCAGAAAAGCGTCTTCCGAAAGAAACCTGCAATCTAGACATAGTCTTTCTCTCTGGGCACCCTCCCTTGGCATAACAACCAAAACTAATATGAAAGACAGATCTTCAGGGCCAGGAACAGACTCAATACTGTTATTTCAGTGGAGACCTCACAGGTAAGATACATGGTCTGTAATACAAACAAGTGGCACTGCTCTCAGTTCATTCCTGTTTACAGGCAGTCCCCGGGTTACATGGATCCGACTTACATCGGATCCCTACTTACAAACGGTGTGAGGCAACCCCGCACTAGCTGCGCTCCCCCCCCCAGCAGACCGCCGAGACGCGCCGTGGTCCCGCCGCCCACGTCCTCCGCGGCGAGAAAAGCCGCTCCGCGTCTCCCTGGTCTGCTGGGCCCCCCAGCAGACCAGGGAGACGCGGAGCGGCTTTTCTCAGCAGACACCTCAGCTTGAGAATAAAGGACTGAGGGAAGTGAGGTGTGGGAGAATAAAACTGAGCTCTGGAGAAATGTTTGGCTAGAGTTTCCCCTACAATATGTACCAGTTCCGACTTACATACAAATTCAACTTAAGAACAAACCTACAGTCCCTATCTTGTACGTAACCCGGGGACTGCCTGTATTATGTACCAGAATGGTGTGCTAAAGATGGTACTGAGTGGTAGAGAAGAATTAAAAAGCAGATACAGTAGATTTCCGATAATCCAGAACCTATGGGACCTAGGTGGTGCCGGATTATCAGATATGCCGGACTATCAGGAGGTACTATAAAATGGTTTTATATATATACTGTATACATTATATACTGTATATAAAGTGTTCTTAACCCTTTTTATTGTACATACTGTATACAGTATACTGTAATGTTTTAGTTTTTTTAAGCCTTTTTTACCCTTTTTGCTCAGTTCAGCTGCTGCCGCTGTTACCTTGTGACTCATTTTTTGCCGAAGCTCACTCACTAGGCTCTTGCCATTTTGTTGCCGGACTATCAGGAGTACCGGCCTATTGGAGTTTTACTGTAGTTTGTTTTGAAAAATAAGACAAATATTCCCCATGGTTCCTGACATTATTGTGAAGCATATAGCATCATTATAGGCCTTTCAGTACTTTAACATTAAAAGGCTAACCAGTAGGGAAAAAATAAATACTTTCACTTCAGAAATGTCATTTCTGAAACTGTACATAGAGGTTAATTTTTGTCCTTATCTTCTTTCACCCCTTCACTAGTTTTTTTTTTTTTTTTAAGTAAACCTCATGTGTCCCATTAGCCAGACCCCTGCTACCACACTAAGCCCCAGTGAAATCACATGCAGTTGCACTATTGAGGCCTAAGTTTCCAAGACTGACCAAAAATACCTACGGGTTCTTTATCAAAGTCAAAAGGAATAGGAAGATGGAGAAATTTGATGCAGACTGCTGGAATCCATGGTTACAAGTTTCAAAGCACTCTAGAAATCCAGATTAATTTCCATTAAAAGAAAGGCTGAAAGACATCCAAATATTTTAATACAAACATTTTATTTAAAAATGTATTCTAAAATGAGTCAGGATCTGAAATGTCCCTTTGTCTGTCCAAGGATATCAACATAAATCTAAACATACACTTCAGAAAAATTCAAGCTAATCTCTGTCTGTTGATTCATGCCCAAATCTTCAGCTCTCTCTACTGTAATATGCTGAATTTGAATATTAAATTTGAAATCCTAAAATTTTGGGAAAATATGGTTTTGGGTCCAGATTTCCTACTACCTCCCTTTGGGAGGATTTGGAGTCTGTGTTTTGGTTCCACTTGCAGTAGACATTGAAAGTTTGTACCAAAAGTCAGTTCCAGTGTTTTAACTTGTGACCATCTCCAATATACACACAGAGCCTAAAAAAAGAGTCAACAGTAAATTCACCATTATGACCAATGGTTAATGCACAAAAAAGACTGAAAACTATAGATTCTCATTGCAGTTTTGTCAACTAAACAGCAACGTGTCCAGTACTGGCATACATGCCAAGACGTCAGAATGCTGACAGCTTGTCTGTGTCAGAGGTGAGAATAGAGCTCAGATGTTTCTTGCTCCTGACCCTTACCCTCCTCCCATCCGCCTGATGCTTAGAACATTAGCTGATGCTGTGGATGAGAAAATCTGTGCTTTGGCACCAGCAGATTTGTCAGTCTTTGAGGACTCTTGTAGACTGCACTCCTGTGACTGGCAGACCTAGTGCGCAGATTAAGCATTTAGCAGTTTTATTCTTTAAACAAGTCTAACAGCTATTTCATCACCAAAACAGTTATTTCATTAAATATTTTAGCACTGGCCTCTGCTGGTCTGTTGTGGAAGATGGTAGCTTTTTTAAGGCACTTTCCTTCACTGGAATAGGGGAATTCAACGTTGAAATATTTGTTACCTAGATTAGCAGTTGAGGTGTATGCCCATGCTTTACTGTGGCTATATGTATCAGCAATGATCAGTCATTGTTTTCTGTCTCTCTCATTATTTAAAGGGGATTCATAATATATATTTATTAGATGTAGATTAATCCAGTGTAATTGAGTACAACAAACTGGCTATGCTGCATTTTACAAACAAGAGCTATTTTTTTGTCTGTCCCAAGTCTATTAACAGAAAATTCTTTCTCTAGCTGATTTCCAAAATAATAATGGCTAAGCACTTCTGAAAATGCCCCTAATAAAAACCATTAGAACTGTGAATCAAATATAGCAGGAATTTTAAAAGATTTGCAAAGCGTGTCCCAACTCTTACTACAGAGATTGTTCGAGGCCACTGCCTGTCTCATTTGGAATCATATAATAGCTTTGTATCAATTAAGCAATTGCTTACATGAAAACTGAAAGAGTATAATTCCCATTAAACTATCTTTTAATACAATTTAAGAACTGGAAACAAGGAGGAGAGGCAGAATCATGTGATGAGGCAGATCTCCACAGCACACAGTCAACCTGTGGAACTCCTTGCCAGAGGAGGTTGTGAAGACCAGGACTTTAACAAGGTTCAAGAAAGAACTAGATAAATTCATGAAGGTTAGGTCCATCAATGGCTATTAGCCAGGATGGGAAGGAATGGTGTCCCTAGCTCTGTCAGAGGTTGGGAATGAGTAACAGGAGAGGATTGCTTGAAGATTAGCTGTTTCTGTTCACTCCCTCTGGGGCGTCTGGCATTGGCACTGTCAGGAGACAGGATACTGAGCTAGATGGACCTTTGGTCTGACCCAGTATGGCCGTTCTTATGGTCTTAAAAGCAAATGCTTCATGAACCACCAAATGGAAGTGATGGCTCTTAAAAACAGCATATGTCCTTTTCTTTTCTTGTGTCACACAACATCTAGAAAATTGTTTCTGCTTCTCTTCTTATTCAGTTTGTCAATGTTTCTCAGGCTACATCTGCACTACAGGTTTTTGTGCAAATACGGACATTTTTGTGCAAGTAAATTTACAGTAAATCAAAAGAACAACAGGTTTTTGCTTTGTAGGTATTCCTCTTTCTATGAAGAATAACTCCTTTTTGCATAAGAGTTCTTGCGCAAAAAGGCGTGTGTGGATGGGCAACAGGAGGTTTTTGCGCAAAAAGAGCCAATCAAAAAAAGCACAGGTGCTGTAGTGGCTATTCTATGAATAGCAATCAGAGCTTTCTTTCAAGAGAGTGTCCATGCAGCGTGGATGCGCTCTTGCGCAAGAAGTTTTTGCGGAAGATTTCTTCCGCAAAAAACTTCTTGCACAAAAACCCTGTAGTGTATATGTAGCCTCAGAGTGTGCTTCCCGTGCTCTTCTTGCTGGAAACAGTGAACTGGAGCCAATGGGAGCTGCAAGGCTATAGACTCTTTAGGTAAACAAAGCGTCTCTACCCACTAACAGCTTTTCCAAAGCAGGCCCACAGCCCACTTTGAGAAACACTGCAGTTGGTAATACAACCTATTTTACCTGGCTGCCAACTGAGGTGGCAGCTTTTATTATGGCTTCCTTATACACTGCCCACAAAGCTGTCAATACACTAGACTTTCCCTACTTTCACTTAAAGTTAAGGGCTCAAAGCCAAAGGGAAAGCAGCCATTGATATGGTTATTATGGCCCAACAGTTTACATAAGCATGAATTTAATGGGTATTAAACATGAAATATATATTTTTAAACAGAATGCTCATGATGTCCCAGGTTAGTGAAGTGATGCTGAGGAAATGCCTGGTTTAGTACTAATGACTCCATTAGATTGCTTAAAAACATTTATCTTTAAAATCTTTAAACAGTCTGTTGGAGGCATTTCCAGCCAAGTCAGGATTTGCATGGCTGTTTGGCAAGCAGGAGGCTTTCCTTATGGAACATTGCCTGTGGATCACAAAGGCCCAGGAAAAACTCATCTCTGAAGTAATCTTGTCGCTCCTTTTCCTCCATAGACATGTGAGCTGCTTTAGGGTTCAGTGCCTTCAATAGGCTATCCAGCTCTATAGCTCTTATTTGAAGTCTCACTGCTGTCTCATTGTCTGGGTGAAATAGGAACCTGAATGAGAAGCAATGACTATGATTTATCTAGACAGGACAGTGAAGTTGTTAATTGGCTGAGAGAAGCACTTGAAAGGATTAACAAGGGCTTTGTTCTTAACTGAGGGCATTTTTTTCTCTGGCTACTAAGATATGGCACCACCGTGGGATGGTGCTGCATTCATTCCTGCTCTTGGGTCTCCTGAATAATAGTGGAAATTCTCAATTCCATCTTTGGCTAGTCAAGATACAGCACTTTTTTCCCTCGGAGTTAGACCTGGCCCCAGGTTTCCATGAGTATTATCACCAGCACAGACTTTTAAAATGCATTTTACCATAAGGTCACTCAGAGACTGAAGGTGGTTCAGTCGGCAGCAACCCATCTTTTAACTAGAGTACATCGCACTAGTATTTATACGCCAGATCCAATTCTACATCCTAGCACTTATCGGCAAAATCCTAAATGTTACAAGGCCATCTTTCACACTCATTCAATTTGGTAGCTGCCATTAGTAAAGCTCTGGCATCACAGGCTCTCTTTTCTGTATTTTGTGGACAGGGTGTTTGTAGTAGAACATCTTGAATTTGGTAGAATTCAGGTAGCAGGGTCAGTTCAAGTGCTGTCACTTTCAAGGCATCTCTTGGCACAAGGCTTGGGTATTGTTTTGGGTTTCTTTTTATTGGTGTTGTGAAACTGGTCTGCCCAACAAGGAGCTGACCCCATTTAGGAACACCTTTTTGAGTGAGAAAGAGGGGAGAAGGAAAGTCACAACTTCTTGATGAGTACTTTATATGCTTTGCAACTATGAAAAAAGTACCAAACTCCTACCGTGAAGAGCATTTCAAAATAATTAATAGCAACAAATAGGTACATTGCACAAAGTCTTACCATGGATGAGGGTCTCTTAATTTTTAGAATCCCCTTCAGACATCGCACAATCTGGATAAAATTACTTTACAGGCATATTGTACAATTATTTCCATGGTGGAGAATCTAATGAGCTCTGAGTTGTCAAGACTGTTTAGGTATTTAATCTTTTGTTCATGAAAGGCCCAATGTTCAACAAGTCAGTACTGGATTTGTCAAATTTAAATTCTTACCTTTAAAACCAGCAACTTCTAAGAAGCAAGTTACATAGCCACGCTATATAGCTGGAGGGCTTTTCTTTTGCATTTAGACAGCAGAAATCAAATTATTTGTCACAGCTGTGATCAAATATTATGAACTATTTTCTAAGAATAGAGGAGAAAAATACGATGGCAAAAATACCATAAATATAAAGCATGTGAAAGAATTTTTCATGCTGGCTCTTTCTTCCATCCCTTTTTCTTCTACCAGCAGTTTCAAAGATTACTTTATTTGTTATATTGACCATAAGCCCAAAGTCTGTATTTCCTGCGTATCCAATATTCCATTTGCCTCCCACACAAGTGCTCAATATAGTGGCTTTTATCCACGAAGAAAGCAGGAGCATCCAGTCTGTATTCCTTTCATGTGTCTTCCAAAGGAAATGACAGTGAGTCTTACTCTTTGAATGCCCCTCTCTTCCACTTTGGAAGACAAAACTATAGCTTTACTACTGTAAATCAATACTTCATAAATAATTCAATATCACCAGAGTAATAGAATTTGCAAGCAAGCCCTCACTGTATGGTAGCTAGAAAACTAAAAGATATAGATGCTGACTGTTTCCCTGGTAAGTAGTGTAAATTCTCCTGTGAAAAAAAGTGTTTTAAATACACAAATTCTATCTATCTATCTATCTATCTATCTATAATACAGATGACTTGTAGCAATTTGGTAAGTTCCTGTAAAATATGTATGATATAAAACTAGTTGTATTTTAAATATACTTAAGATAATTAATTTAAATACAAGACAGGAAAAATCTACTTAAAATACAATTAAAACATTAATTTCATAGCAAGTGTTTGTAGTGATATGGGACAGCTATGGTTTTGAAATATTAATAACAGTTGACAAAAATGGAACAAGGGAAACTCAGGCTATAATAGTTATTGATGCATATTCTTTGAAACTCCCAAACCAAATCTTTTATTACATGGGAGCAAATAAGCCAATCTGTTTCCCACCACACCCCAACAATACACTTGCATATTGTATGAGCTATGTGACATTGAACACAGACTGCCACAATAGGAATGACAATACTTCATTAACCCAGATAGGATTCACAGGGTTAGATTGTTCTTCTCTTTTGTAAATATGTCACCAAAGCATTGCTGAATCACACCTGTGTAGTCACAGCACAAAGCTCATGTTCCAAATCAAATTAGTTGACTAGCTGTTTATATGCTCCATGGCAGCTATATTTGTTTGTATTGTCCAGTTTTTCACATGCTGAGTTTGTGAATCCCAAACTGAAATGCGGAAACAATCTCCCTTTTCCTGTTAAAAAATCCATGCTGGGCTACTCAGACTGCAAGGGAAAACAAATACAAAAACATGCAAACCCAGAATTATCAAAGCCCAGCTACATACAAGACAATGTGTTTACTAAACTCAGAACAGAATTAAATTCAGAGATGAAACTCAAGAACTTCTGCACTTATAAACTTATCTAAAATCTATGCTATTCCAGGAAGGACTGCTAGGCAGAGATGACATTCACCTTTCGAGGAGGGTGAAGACCCTATTTGGACACAGACTGGCTAACCTAGTGAGGAGGGCTTTAAACTACATTCGACGGGGACAGGTGAGCAAAGCCCACAGGTAAGTAGAGAACATGGAGACCTGGGAGATGGATCGGAAATGAGAGGGAGCATGGGCTATAATGGCAGAGAGAAAGGAGGATCAGGGCAAAACTGGGAAGCAAGGTCAAATCAGTATCTTAGATGCCTATATACAAATGCGAGAAGTATGGGTAATAAGCAGGAAGAACTGGAAGTGCTAATAAATAAGTACAATTATGATATTGTTGGCATCACAAAAACTTGGTGGGATAATACACATGATTGGAATGTTTGTATAGAAGGGTACAGCTTGCTCAGGAAGGATAGACAGAGGAAAAAGGGAGGAGGTGTTGCCTTATATATTAAAAATGAACACACTTGGAGTGAGGTGGAGATGGACATAGGAGGCGGAAGTGTTGAGAGTCTCTGGGTTAGGCTAAAGGGATTAAAAACAAGGGTGATGTCATGCTAGGAGTCTACTACAGGCCACCTACCCAGGTGGAAGAAGTGGATGAGGCTTTTTTTAAACAACTAACAATATCATCCAAAGCCCAAGATTTGGTGGTGATGGGGGACTTCAACTATCCAGATATATGTTGGGAAAATAACACAGTGGGGCACAGACTATCCAATAAGTTCTTGGACTGCATTGGAGACAACTTTTTATTTCAGAAGGTTGAAAAAGCTACCGGGGGGAAGCTGTTCTAGATTTGATCCTAACAAATAGGGAGGAACTGGTTGAGAATTTGAAAGTGGAAGGCAGCTTGGGTGAAAGTGATCATGAAATCATAGAGTTCACAATCCTAAGGAAGAGTAGAAGGGAGAACAGCAAAATAGAGACAATGGATTTCAGGAAGGTGGATTTTGGTAAGCTCAGAGCTGATAGGTAAGGTCCCATGGGAATCAAGACTGAGGGGAAAAACAGCTGAGGAGAGTTGGCAGTTTTCAAAGAGACATTATTAAGGGCCCAAAAGCAAGCTATTCTGCTGTGTTGGAAAGATAGAAAATATGGCAAAAGATCGCCTTGGCTTAACCAAGAGATCTTGCATGATCTAAAAATAAAAAAGGAGTCCTATAAAAAATGGAAAGTAGGACAAATTACAAAGGATGAATATAGGCAAACAACACAGGAATGCAGGGGCAAGATTAGAAAGGCAAAGGCACAAAATGAGCTCAAACTAGCTACGGGAATAAAGGAAACAAGAAGACTTTTTATAAATACATTAGAAGCAAGAGGAAGACCAAGGACAGGTAGGCCCACTGGTCAGTGAGGAGGAGAAACAGTAACAGGAAACTTGGAAATGGCAGAGATGCTTAATGACTTCTTTGTTTCGGTCTTCACCGAGAAGTCTGAAGGAATGCCTAACATAGTGAATGCTAGTGGGAAGGGGTAGGTTTAGAAGATAAAATAAAAAAGAACAAGTTAAAAATCACCTAGAAAAGTTAGATGCCTGCAAGTCACCAGGGCCTGATGAAATGCATCCTAGAATACTCAAGGAGATAGAGGAGATATCTGAGCCTCTAGCTATCATCTTTGGAAAATCATGGGACAGGAGAGATTCCAGAAGACTGGAAAGGGCAAATATAGTGCCCATTTATAAAAGGAAATAAGAACAACCCAGGAAACTACAGACCAGTTAGTTTAACTTCTGTGCCAGGAAGATAATGGAGCAAGTAATTAAGGAAATCATCTGTAAACACTTGGAAGGTGGCAAGGTGATAGGGAACAGCCAGCATGGATTTGTAAAGAACAAATCATGTCAAACCAATCTGATAGCTTTCTTTGATAGGATAACGAGTCTTGTGGATAAGGGAGAAGCAGTGGATGTGGTATACCTAGACTTTAGTAAGGCATTTGATACGGTCTTGCATGATATTCTTATCAATAAACTAGGCAAATACAACTTAGATGGGGCTACTATAAGGTGGGTGCATAACTGGCTGGATAACTGTACTCAGAGTAGTTATTAATGGTTCACAATCCTGCTGGAAAGGTATAACAAGTGGGGTTCTGCAAGGATCTGTTTTGGGACCGGCTCTGTTCAATATCTTCATCAACGATTTAGATATTGGCATAGAAATACACTTATTAAGTTTGCAGATGATACCAAGCTGGGAGGGTTGTGACTAATCTGGAGGATAGGGTCATAATTCAAAATGATCTGGACAAATTGGAGAAATGGTCTGAGGTAAACAGGATGAAGTTTAATAAAGACAAATGCAAAGTGCTCCACTTAGGAAGGAACAATCAGTTTCACACATACAGAATGGGAAGCGACTGTCTAGGAAAGAGTACGGCAGAAAGGGATCTAGGGGTTATAGTGGACCACAAGCTGAATATGAGTCAGCAGTGCTGTTGCAAAAAGCAAACAGGATTCTGGGATGCATTAACAGGTGTGTTGTGAGCAAGACACGAGAAGTCATTCTTCCGCTCTACTCTCCGCTGGTTAGGCCTCAGTTGGAGTATTGTGTCCAGTTCTGGGCACTGCATTTCAAGAAGGATGTGGAGAAATTGGAGAGGGGCCAGAGAAGAGCAACAAGAATGATTAAAGGTCTAGAGAACATGACGTATGAAGGAAGGCTGAAAGAATTGGGTTTGTTTAGTTTAGAAAAGAGAAGACTGAGGGGGGACATGATAGCAGTTTTCAGGTATCTAAAAGGGTGTCATAAGGAGGAGGGAGAAAACTTGTTCATCTTGGCCTCTCAGGATAGAACAAGAAACAATGGGCTTAAACTGCAGCAAGGGAGGTTTAGGTTGGACATCAGGAAAAAGTTCCTAACTGTCAGGGTAGTCAAACACTGGAATAAATTGTCCAGGGAGGTTGTGGAATCTCCATCTCTGGAGATATTTAAGAGTAGGTTAGATAAATGTCTATCAGGGATGGTCTAGACAGTATTTGGTCCTGCCATGAGGGCAGGGGGCTGGACTCGATGACCTCTTGAGGTCCCTTCCAGTCCTAGTATTCTATGATTCTATAGATGACCCCACCAAACCATACTATTCTCTGTACCCATCTCTTGACTGGGTGAAACACCCAGGAAAGAGTTAAGGAGTGCCTGTCTGTCACATGACTTAGCAGGGGATTAAAGGTAGAGACATATCTTCTTTCTGTCATTGTTACAGGCAAAGGAATTCTGCCCTTTTGCATTTCTTCAGGAGGTTTTGTGTGTCTGAATAATAAAATCTGCTCTGAGGCAAGAGCCTGAAACAGACTCCAGTGCTCAACTATTTCCCCCCCTGGGGCTGAGGGGAGCCATTCAACTTAAAAATAGCCACTCAACTAAACATGCCATGTGATAGACTAATTGGTCCCAACTCTCCTACCTAGTTGTGTTTTTCTTCAAGGAAAGAAAAAATCTAAGCCTTTCCAGCATCCTTGGTGGAAGGGCTGACCTTACCTCAGGCTTCTTCAGGGTGTCCACCAGGAAGGACTACTCCTTCTCAAATTCTGGATGGTTTGGAGAGGGATGGGGCAGTGTAATAACAGGCTGTTCCTCATCTCATTGTCACAGGAAGAATCACAGAGGAACTCGTTGCTTCCACCAACTCAGTGGGATCTGAGGAAGAGACCTATCTATATGCCATAATTGTTAGATACCTCAGATCTTAGCACTTGCTCTTTTCTGACTTGTTTAGACAGCACACAACATGCAGCCATTCCCTTAGAGAAAAGTTAATGGGACTATTCACATGTGTGTGAATTTTTACTAGATTGGGCACTAAAGGCACAGCCCCTTGCTAAATTTCAGGATTCTACTATACAATAATAAGGTTCTAGAGGTGTTTAAAGAGATGAAAGGTGCATACAAATGTTCAAGTCGATTGTTATCCACTCCTTTTATATTAAAAAATGACAAACATTTTTGACAGGTCTCAGAGAGGTAGTCGTGTTAGTCTGCATCTGCAAAAACAACAAGGAGTCTTGTGGCATCTTAAAACTAACAAGTTTATTTAGGCATAAGCTTTTGTGGGTAACAGCCACTTTGCCAGATGCATTGGAACATTTTTGATTAAACCTCCAAAGAAGATTAACATTGAGCAAACAGGCCCAGAAAAGTTCCACACACAAGGTAAAAGACATTTTGGAATGGAAATACTTTGGCAATCTTTGGCTGTAGATATCACCGTGCTACTATAAAAGCAATGGCCCACTCAAGGTTCCATGCCAGAATGCTTCTTTTACTTTCTTTCTAATTTCCTCTGTAAAACTTAAGGGCTGTGTCTAGACTGGCCACTTTTTCCGCAAAATCAGTCGCTTTTGCGGAAAAACTGTCCAGCTGTCTACACTGGCCGCTTGAATTTCCACAAAAGCACTGACTTCCTACTGTAAGAAATCAGTGCTTTTATGAAATACTACGCTGCTCCGTTCGGGCAAAAGTCCCTTTGCGCAAAACTTTTGCGCAAAAGGGCCAGTGTAGACAGCTGAGATTTGTTTTGCAAAAAGCCCGATTGCGAAAATGGCGATCGGGGCTTTTTTGCGCAAAAGCACGTTTAGATTGGCCACGGACGCTTTTCTGCAAAAAGTACTTTTGTGGAAAAGCGTCCATGCCAATCTAGACGCTCTTTTCCGAAAATGCTTTTAACGGAAAACTTTTCCGTTAAAAGCATTTCTGGAAAATCACGCCAGTCTAGACGTAGCCAATCAGTATGGTAGTTAAGCATATGTTGAATTTTAAGCTATTACTAGTTCCCATGACGTCAAAGGGGCTACTCGCATCTTATGAGTTAAGACCATTCTCAGCTACCTTTCTGAATTGGGGGCCTAAAAGGACATTGATTGTCAAAGCAGGTACAAAGCCCTTAGAAAAAGTCAAAACAATTTCATTGAAATTAATTTCATTCTGCGTAAAATTGTGTGTACCTCCATGACATTTTATGTTTAATCTTATTTTAATCAACCCAGTTTGAATGGATTATAAAACATGATTTTGTATTTACTTTCTATTCAGAAATACTTTTCAGAAAAAAGTGCAGTTAACCTAAATTCTTCTGACCCTTCTTTAGGAAGCTAAATATGTTTGCATGGACTCTCGGAAGTGATGTTTCCAGTACATCAATCCTCAAATCCAGTTTACAATTTCAATGAGGCCAAGTTCAACTATACTTAGAATAACATGGGATTTATCAGTATTATTAACGAATACATGGACCTGAATATAACATGCTTTTTTTCAATGTATAACTCTATTGTACTTGTCAACATCTACTAAGTATGAAGGAATCAGATCTGTCATGCAGCTCTTCTTCTTACATTTGGTTTCAAAATAATACTTCAATAAAACATTTTTTCTAAGTATTCATTATTCTTAGGTGCTCAGAAAGCCCTTAAATTATACAATACCAAATGTATTATAAAGTGAAAGGTTTTAAAACTTACATCACAAGCCAGTTTACTTAATTTAGCACTTATACATGGGAGTCTGCTTCCAAGTTCACTTTAAGTCTTACATTTTTGTCACTAACTCACCTTCAAATCAAACCAGCCCCATTAGTTTTAAATATTTTAGTTCTTCAGTTAATAAAGTTTATCGTTCCTCGGTCAGATCTAAAAGAACTTCTTTCGCTATCCCATTGGAAATCCTAATGAGCCAATATGTCATTTCCAATAGCATTTCAATTCAATAGTAATTAGGACATTGCTAAATAATTTGTGATCAGATAGAGCTTTCTGACTCTTAAAAGATGCACCGGATATAATGGTATGCATAGTGTGCTCATTGCATGTGATTCCCACTACCTCAGAGTAAAGTGGAGTTTGAGTTCTGAAGAAACTTTTGGTGAGATAATAGATGTAATGACGTCCTTCATCAATAGGAACTACACTGACAGGAGGCCTGGACTTCCTCCACATACCCCAGTTGGGGCTGCAGGAGGATATAAAAGTACTAGCATAACATATAATAGACCAAATATAACATAACATCTGTATGTGAGAAATTAGCCCAGTAAAACTGTAATCTTATCATCACAATAGTTCCTAAGCTGTTCACTGGTTACAGATAGCTGCAGTCTCGGTCAGGGAACCAAGCCAGGGCAGTTTCTGCTGGAATTGGTTGAAACCAGTTGCCTTATTTTAGAAAATACTTGGAACTGTAAGCATGGGTTCATGCTAAGATATGACCCATGACACTATAGTAACCAATTAGAAGCAGGTCACCTTCATGAGGTCATGGTTCAGCATGACTCCACATAGCAAGGATCTTGCCATCACAATCATGTTTGCATATTCAAACATGATGCTGCCTTATCATAGAATCATAGACCACTAGAACTGGAGGGGACCTTGAGAGGTCATCGAGTTCAGTCCCCTGCCCTCATGGCAGGACCAAGCACCACCTAGATCATCCCTGACAAGTGCCTGTCTAACCTGTTCTTAGATATTTCCAGTGATGGAGATTCCACAACCTCCCTAGGTAATTTATTCCAGTGTTTAACCACTCTGACAGGAGGTTTTTCCTAATGTCCAACCTAACTTCCCTTGGTGCAATTTAAGCCCATTGCTTCTTGTCCTAGCCTCAGAGGCCAAGGAGAACAATTTTTCTTCCTCCTCCTTGTAACATCCTTTTAGATACTTGAAAACCACTATCAGTCCCCTCTCAGTCTTCTCTTTTCTAAACTAAACAAGTCCAGTTCTTTCAGTCTTCCCTCATGGGTCATGTTTTCTAGACCTTTAACCATTTCTGTTGCTCTTCTGTGGACCTTCTCCAATTCCTCCACATCTTTCTTGAAATGTGGTGCCTAGAACTGGACACAATACTCCAATTAAGGCCTAATCAGTGCAGAGTAGAGCGGAAGAATGACTTCTCATGTTTTGTTCACAACACTCCTGTTAATGCATCCCAGAATCAGTTTTTCTTTTTTTTGCAACAGTGTCACACAGCTGACTCACGTTTTAACTTGTCCACTGTGACCCCTAAATTCATTTCAGCAGTATTCCATCCTAGACAATCATTTCCCATTCTGTATGTGTGAAACTGAGTGTTCCTTCCTAAGTGAAGTACTTTGCATTTGTCCTTATTAAACTTCACCCTGTTTACCTGAGACCATTTCTCTAGTTTGTCCAGATCATTTTGAATTTTGACCCTATCCTCCAGTTTTGATCCTATCCATAAGCACTTGCAACCCCTCCCACATTGGTATCATCTGCAAACTTAATAATGGTACTCTCTATGGCATCATCTAAATAATTGATGAAGATATTGAACAGAACCGGCCCCAAAACAAAACCCCACTTTTTATGCCCTTCCAGCATGATTGTGAACCGTTAATATCTACTCTCTGAGAATGGTTATCCAGCCAGTTGTGCACCCAATTTATAATAGCCCCATCTAGGTTATATTTCCCTAGTTTACTGATAAGACGATCATGAGATATGATGTCAAATGCCTTACTAAAGTCTAAGTATACCATATCTACCGCCTCTCCCTTATCCACAACACTCTATCAAAGAAAGCTTTCAGATTGGTTTGACCTGATTTGTTCTTTACAAATCAATGCTGGCTGTTACCTATCATCTTATTTTCTTCCAGATGTTTGCAGATGAATTCCTTAATTATTTGTCCATTATCTTCCCTGGGACAGAAGTTAAACTGACCAGTCTGTAGTTTCCTGGGTTGTTCTTATTTCCCTTTTATAGATGGGCACTATATTTGCCCTTTTCCAGTCTTCTGGAATCTTTTCCCACTTCCATGATTTTTGTATTGTATGTTCTGAGCAAATCTTGGCAGCTATCCTATAGCACTGCATCAGGAGATGGAGTTCACAGGGAACATGCTCTTACAGAGGCATCTGTATTATGACTGACGAAGAACTACACGATGGTCTTCTGCTCAAATAACTGCAAGGAGGGAGAACCAACCAAGCCAGCTGCACTGGGCACACACATCAAATGCCTTGTTATTACTTTTCATACACTCTAAGAAATCCGTCTCTTTTTAGGGTTCTTCCTATGCTCCATTTCAATGAAATATCTAGGAAGGTATGTTGGCTCCTGAGGACTTCTAGAATGTTGACCTCTTTCCAAACATTTCTATCGGTTTTTGGAAGGCTCATAGAAAACCTACCGTTATGCCATAACTGCTAATCCACATTTTTCTTTGTTTAAACTTCTCTGATGAAGACGGGAAAACTTTTATGGAAAAATACTAAGATGAACTTCAACTTGAACAATGAATGTAGAGGTATTTATACAAATTGCTATTGTATGGACTTTACTTTATTCAAGCATAGTGACAGCTTAAAGGGATATCTATTTGTCAGGTTTGAGTTATGTCATATGAATGCCATGTCTTGTGGTCTGAAGTTAAAAAGTTCCCAAAATTGTGGGATTGATTTTGCTGACTGTTTCATTGCTCACAGATATAGAACCAACCAATCTGTGACTGAATTGATAAATGATCCGTTCACCCTTCTTTCCTGCTTCTGGAAATTCATAATACAGAATATCATTCAATATCATTTGACCTCTTGAGGTCCCTTCCAGTTCTAGTGTTCTATGATTTTATGATTCTATGAAAGGCCAACAAACATATTTACCATTAGTTCCAATGAAGCCTACAGGAAACTACAGTTTACGAATGACCAGGTAGAGGAACAATGGGGATCAATGGGGTGGCTGGATTTGATGGCTCTTGAGGTCCCTTCCAAGCCCACATTTCTATGATTGATACATTTTTAATGTTTTAAATACTTTAGAACCATCAAATTATACTGGTAGGTCACCTCTGTAACTCTGAGGTCTTATTACTGTTACTTCCAATCCCCTCCTAATCTCACTTACTCCTACTCTTTGTAATATTCACGTATTGTGTATTATCTTAAAATATTGTAAAATATGGTAGTAGGGCTTCAAGGCAGGAACAGGAAGCATATTTTCCTATGGGCTTGTACAGAACTCAGTACAATGGAACTCCAATCCAGATACATAGTATAGAAACTGTCACAAAATGCCACAGTTTTTCCATAGGTTTTCATCAAGACAGAAATTAATTTGGTTAAAGGGCACTCGGACAAATAAGATACTATTTCTGTACTTGCAAAAAATGTTTAAAATAACTTCATGAAACTGGCATTTTGCCGTTTACGCTGGTGGTAAATTTTTCCCCAATGTTCAGCAAAGGATTTGAAATTTACCACATTTTTCGGTTATCAGATTTATAAAAACACCTTTTCAAAAACTTCTCTGTGCATGGTTTGCATATTCCATAAGCTCAGAAACCACTCTCTGTAATATAGTGTCAGCAGAGAATTGTTTACTGTAGAGTCAAGAAGGTGAACATACTAGGATTCAGCATGTTGGCTGTGAATAATGAGTAGTTTTGTAAACTTAATATGGGTATATTCTGTCTTTATATTCTCTGTTTTCACAATTAATAAGTTATCTGAGAACAAATTATTTCTGTAATTTATCTTCTTGTTACTAACAAAGTCCTCTAACATCACTGATGTAGTTAGTAACTATTGCATAATAAAATCTAGCATTCCTGTGAATCTTAATCAATTTCCTCATATTAGCAAAAGCCAATGTATAATTCTCCACTTAATCTAGGTGAAAAACATGATCATGCTTTTTTCCAGAATAGACAAACATTATTAATCCATTTCTGGTGCACAGGGTACTTTCTTTATTAAAGTGCTTGTCATGGATAACGCTGTTGCAGGACTTTATCATTCTATTTTCATGTAAGATATTAATCAAAGCTTGTTGCCTTTAACAGGAAACAATCTTTGTAGGCAAAACAAGAAAATAAAATATTGTAAGCACAATGTCTGAAAACAGTGTGGATCTATAAATTAAATCCCTGTAATTATAACATTGCAAATAGGCATTGTTTTTAATCCAGGAATTTTCGGCAGAAAGATTTAGTCTCCTTTTGAGAACAGAAATTGAAGTGCAGTTTCTATAGACAGTGATAATTACCCACTTGATCCATCAGTTATTTTTAAGTCTTTGGAATTTCAACTTTATTAAACACAAATTGTCAGGTTTGAGTTATGTCATATGAATGCCATGTCTTGTGGTCTGAAGTTAAAAAGTTCCCAAAATTGTGGGATTGATTTTGCTGACTGTTTCATTGAACCAACCAATCTGTGACTGAATTGATAAATGATCCGACCCTTATTTTTCCTGCTTCTGAAATTCATAATACAGAATATCATTCAATATCATTTGACCTCTTGAGGTCCCTTCCAGTTCTAGTCTTTTAATGATTATCTATGAAAGGCCAACAAACATATTTACCATTAGTTCCAATGAAGCCTACAGTTTAAATGACCAGTAGAGGAACAATGGGGATCAATGGGGTGGCTGGATTTGATGGCTCTTGAGGTCCCTTCCAAGCCCACATTTCTATGATTGATACATTTTTAATGTTTTAAATACTTTAGAACCATCAAATTATACTGGTAGGTCACCTCTGTAACTCTGAGGTCTTATTACTGTTACTTAATCCCTCCTAATCTCACTTACTCCTACTCTTTGTAATATTCACGTATTGTGTATTATCTTAAAATATTGTAAAATATGGTAGTAGGGCTTCAAGGCAGGAACAGGAAGCATATTTTCCTATGGGCTTGTACAGAACTCAGTACAATGGAACTCCAATCCAGATACATAGTATAGAAACTGTCACAAAATGCCACAGTTTTTCCATAGGTTTTCATCAAGACAGAAATTAATTTGGTTAAAGGGCACTCGGACAAATAAGATACTATTTCTGTACTTGCAAAAAATGTTTAAAATAACTTCATGAAACTGGCATTTTGCCGTTTACGCTGGTGGTAAATTTTTTCCCCAATGTTCAGCAAAGGATTTGAAATTTACCACATTTTTCGGTTATCAGATTTATAAAAACACCTTTTCAAAAACTTCTCTGTGCATGGTTTGCATATTCCATAAGCTCAGAAACCACTCTCTGTAATATAGTGTCAGCAGAGAATTGTTTACTGTAGAGTCAAGAAGGTGAACATACTAGGATTCAGCATGTTGGCTGTGAATAATGAGTAGTTTTGTAAACTTAATATGGGTATATTCTGTCTTTATATTCTCTGTTTTCACAATTAATAAGTTATCTGAGAACAAATTATTTCTGTAATTTATCTTCTTGTTACTAACAAAGTCCTCTAACATCACTTCGTAGATGTAGTTAGTAACTATTGCATAATAAAATCTAGCATTCCTGTGAATCTTAATCAATTTCCTCATATTAGCAAAAGCCAATGTATAATTCTCCACTTAATCTAGGTGAAAAACATGATCATGCTTTTTTCCAGAATAGACAAACATTATTAATCCATTTCTGGTGCACAGGGTACTTTCTTTATTAAAGTGCTTGTCATGGATAACGCTGTTGCAGGACTTTTTATCATTCTATTTTCATGTAAGATATTAATCAAAGCTTGTTGCCTTTAACAGGGAAACAATCTTTGTAGGCAAAACAAGAAAATAAAATATTGTAAGCACAATGTCTGAAAACAGTGTGGATCTATAAATTAAATCCCTGTAATTATAACATTGCAAATAGGCATTGTTTTTAATCCAGGAATTTTCGGCAGAAAGATTTAGTCTCCTTTTGAGAACAGAAATTGAAGTGCAGTTTCTATAGACAGTGATAATTACCCACTTGATCCATCAGTTATTTTTAAGTCTTTGGAATTTCAACTTTATTAAACACAAATTTCGGGCTGAGTGTAGCAGGTATTGAATGCTTCCTACTTTTTGTTGAACACTTTCTAGAACCAAACAATGAAAATCCACTTATTACAATAAGAACTTCAGTTCTTTTATAACAAAATAATCACAGTTCTTAGCACATAAAGAATTAGTTGGTATCTGCTAAAATAAATAAATGCAATATTTAAATTACAGCAAAACAAAAAATCAGAGATCAAAAATTGGTAGGAGAATAGAGGTTAATTAATAAATCTTTTAATATTATCTATGAACTGGAGGCAAATTTTTAATACATTAGAGGAGGCAGTAAGAGTGGTTTAAACAAACTGTAATTCCTTTGTAAAAGGAAACTCTAAGGAGCAAGAAGTGGTCAATATATAAGAGAAACTGTCATTTTTTAAGTGCAAGGACCACTATTGCCACTTGCCTTATACAATGCCTTAACATTTTCAGGATTGGTGTTTAAGGACAACTAAATCATATACAGTACAAAGAATACAAATGAAACTCTACATGGCAATAATGATTTGTTTCCATAGGTTCATTTACAGGCATGGGGACACATATATCTAAACAATAATGTCCAAGTATTTATAGTATTCCAGGTATTCCCTGTCATAAATATATGGAAGTAGAAGTATTCTACAAATGTTGAAATTACTTTATGTTTCTAAGACAAAACTGACAAATTTCTAAGAGTAACCATGGTTGCAGTTTGTGGTATCTTTGGCATACACTGACTTTTTAATGAATACCACTGAAAAGTGTGCCCCGCTCTCACAGGACAAGGAATTCATCTGACAACATGTTAGATTTATTTATTTTGTTTTACCTCTGAAAAAAATATTATGTATCCATGAAATCAATGGCACCTACTTCACAGCATTCACCCCAAGAGGCCAATTGCTGCTAACTCTGATTTAGGATCTATTCCTACAGTTGGCCAAAACAAGCATTATGGTTCATCAGTCAAGTTAGTGACTGAGGATAGAAACTATTTTGGAGCTTGAGGACCCTTTACACACAGATCCCTTCACACCACCATGGCAGTGTAAATGTCATTAAAATGGGTGTGAATTATATTTTACATTCAACACAGTATTTACACTATTTTCGCTGCCAGAACAGTGTGAAGAGGGTTATAACTTTGGCTACACAGATGATGCTCCAGTTTTTTTGATGCCTAGGCTATGTGAAGTGGCTTTAAAAGGAGATTTGCATAACATGTTAAAGTGTTTCTCTACTTGCCTGTAAGACCGATTGAAACAGCTGTACTCCTGCTCTGAATGATTGCATTCAGCAATACATTTATTGTTCTTCGTGCACAAGCATTCATATTCTGGCATTCTTCTGCAATGTAGAGGTGAACATTTTCATGTCATCTACAAAATACAATGCTTGAATATTTCATCTTTGAATTCCCTCTTCCAGCAAATAGTATCTGCAAATAGTATTTCTAAGCACCAGGAAGAGGAACATACAGTTCTGTCTCATATTTAAATTAAAGGCAAACATCTCTTAAATGCAGCTTTCACATTTATTCCCAGAGCTTCACTCAACTTGCTTTTACATATTAGCCACCTCCAGCATCTTCATGGTGCCAAAGCTGCCAGCCTTCAGACTTTATTTGGTAGCTTCTCCTATTGCCATCTTTGCCTTGTCTTCCATGTTAACATGTTAACACTAATGCTTGAAAATGCTCTCCCTGAGATAGGTCACAATGCCACGGCATTCCTCTCATTCACATTTATTTGTAAAACACACTTCAGTCATGATACTTAAAGAAAATTATTCTCATAGACCGTAATGCCAGAAAGGATCATCATGATCTTCTAGTCTGGACACCTGCACATTGCAGGCCTCAGAACCCCACCCACCCACTCCTTCAGTAGGCCCATAATCACTGGCTGAGTTATTAAATTACCAAAATCATGATTGAAAGACTTAAGGTGACAGAGAATACACAGTTTACTCAACTCTCTGTTAGTCACCTAATATTGACTTGGTGGAGTGGCAGCTGGTCATATACACAATAAAGCAAAACATTAAAATGCCTGTATGTTGATCAACTTTCTTTTCTCCACCATATTATTTTGTTCTGTTTGTTTTTACAATCAAAGGCCTTTCAAGGCAGCCTGATCACACATTCATATAACAAATAATTTGACAAGTTGTGTAGGCTTAGTTATTTTTATATTTGCGTAGCACATCTGTATCTCACTGACGTATTTACTCTTCTTTACCATGATGTATTGCAGTCTAAGGCACACATTTTCATACATTCCCAAACTCTTCATAAGACTTTCATTTAAAAATAACATTAAGTTAAAAACACGAACTTTCATTAGAATAGATAGTTATCTCTTTTCCTTATTTCATACCTGCAAAAAAAATTGCACTAAAATTCTGGTTACCTCTAGATAATATATACTGGCTAGCAGTCTGCTTCTCTAAATATCAGTATCCACTAACTATTTCTATAAATCTGAATGACTGAATGACAAAGGGCACCTTCCTGAACCGTAATATATTTTACAGGCCCAATTGTGCTGTCACCCCATGCAGAGCAGCAACATAAAGTACGTCTAGACTACACACTTCTTTTGAAAGAATCTTTTTCGAAATAATCTTTTGAAAAAGCTTCTTTCGAAAGAGGTCATCTAGACAGCCACCACTGTTTTTGAAAAAGCGATTTGCTTTTTCGAAAGAGAGCAGCCAGGCAATCTGGATGCTCTCTTTCCAAAAAGCCCTGTTTGTGGTCAAGAACGCCTTTTTTCAAAAGAGTTATTTTGAAAAAAAAGGCGTTCTTCCTCGTAAAATGAGGTATACCGCTGTCGAAAACCCGCCATGTTCTTTCGATTTAATTTCAAAAGAACACGGTGGCAGTCTAGACTCAAGTGAAGTTTTTTCCAAAAAAGGCCACTTTTTTTGAAAGAAAACGTGTAGTCTAGACATAGCCATAGACAGTTATTTTCCTTTATTTTCTTCTTCAGAAATAGACGTGATATGAACAATTTACCTGCAAAATGTCATAGGGTATCTCATGTATGTTTCATGTGTTCTGACAATTTTCAGAAGTATGATCAAAGAATCATAGATGTTGGATAGGAAAAAGACTTAGTAACATCACCTCATTCACCTGTCTGCTAATGCAGGATTATTATCTGTGCATTTTTTCTAGTGTTTTATCCGGTTTTGTTTATTCAGTCAAATTGGAGGATTGCAAGCTATTGTATTTATGTAAGCAATCAGCTTAATTATAGTGGGGGCAAATGCATAATTTGGCTTTCTGAGGGTCAGACCTGGCATGCTTCATCTACATTAATGGTAGCTGATTTCATTATGTACTGTACTTAGCAAGGACTTCAAACTAATTAGATGGCACATGGCAGTTCATAGAATTTATTTAACAAGAAACTGGCTCTGACTGGCTCTGTTGAAAACTGTTGGCAGTTTAAGACTTAGCTTTCTCACAAATGCATGGTACTAAAGGGCTTGTGTCATAGAATCATTGTGCAATCTGAAATACATGTCTTATCAAATCAAATATGATAATATTATTATTATCTTAATAATAGTGACTACAATCAGTGGATATTAGATACAAAAGATTATTTTAACCGTACTTCAGCCAGAGTACCTGTGGCAAATCCTTCTGATGGATGTGTGGGGAAGAACTGAAGGGCTCTAGAAGAATATTTGGATAGGGATGATATACAGAAACACAGAAATCAGAAATGAAAAATACCAATCAGAACATTTGCCCCATCTCTATAAATGAAAAAGTGAATAATCATTACAGTATTTTAGCAGCTTTTTTCCAATCTAATTTTAAAAGTCAAAAGTCATAGGCTTTGTCCACACTACATGAGTTGCTGAAAGAAGCAATGCAAATGACGCGCAGATTAGCATTTTCTTGCCTAAGGATCTAAGGCATAAGAATCTTGCGCAAAAAGGGGGTTTTTGGCACAAAAAAGGAAATATCCACACAGTTTGTTTTTATGCAAAAACCCCTTGCGCAAAAACAAAATAAAAGAGAGTATGCAAATGAAGCATGAGAAAATGCTAATCCACGCTTCATTTGCATTGTCTCTGTCGGCAAAGCATGTAGTATAGTCATAGCCATAATGATAAGAGGTGTTCTCTACTTCCTTTGGAAGATTATTCCTTGGTCAAATTGCTCTCACTTTACTAGAAGTTCTTCCAGGTAGTCAGCCTAAAGTTTTCAATTCCTCCTCTTTTACCCTTTATTTATGGGCTCCGTTTTCAGTCCATATTACTATGTTTCTAACACAAGCCAAACTGAATTTTTTCCATTAAGTTTTTTGTGTATTGAAAAGACACAACTAATTTTGCTTTTGCTCATTTAATTTTCTTGGTTTATCCTTGATTTACCTGGCCGCATATGATGAGAATAACTCATTATAGGCCAGACTCTACTAGTTTTATCAATGCTAACTAGTATCTTGTTCCAGTGCAACTTCTTGGGGGGAGGGGGAAGCTAACATACTCCCATTGTGAGTATGGCAAAATTAGATCCTATATAAACACTTTTGGAAACACATTAGTGATGCTTAGATAGTGTAGTGGTGGGCACAATAGAAAACCCATTTGATAGTGCAGATAGATAGAAGCAATAGAATCATTCAAGAACTCTTTCATTTTTCTCCTCTTTTGGAAAAATGACAAACTTCTTTTTTTCCATGTTTGATGCAGCTAGAGCTGAGCATGGTTGCAATTTCCACAAAGTCTTTCCCTTTCCCCTCCCGCCCCCAGCAGTGCCAAAAGTCAAGATAGATTTCAATACAACTAATAACTGCACTAAGAAATATTGGCAACTCAACTATATATCAACTAAAAATAGAGAGAGCAATAGGCAAAATGCCAAAACAATTCTCCTCATGACACCAACACTATGGACGAACAGGGAAAAAGGTTGCTCGCTGAAATATAATTTTACTTTCATTCATTTATTTTTATCTGGCCTTTAGATGATGGGCACATTAGAAATGCAAAGGGAGATTTATTTATCTGGGCTTTGCCGACCCATAATATTGCCCTTCTTCCAACTCACTAGGTAGTTGTTGGACAGAAATACTATTGTCACAACCTTTTAATACTGAACATGAAGATGCACAGTGCAAGTCTGACTAGTGTTTGTTAAAATTAATTGGAAGTGAAACTACTTTCTATCAGCATGTTAAGAAGCAGATTCCTCAATCTTTGGCAATAGTGTAGCCAACAACTAAAAATCACTCATTAGTAGCTGAATTACTTGACTCCCAGAGAAAAAAGTTTGGTCATATTATCTGATGTTTGTGGGCAATCAATGCAGCACACATTGATGCCTTATGTGATAAACTAAATGGCTTTCTCCAGACCAACATTGTGTTTGGTAAGGTGGGAGTTGCACTTCCTACTTTGCTAGACTTACAATAGAATTCTGACCTCCTCAAAAACAATTCCAATCATATCTCTGTAGCATAGATGGAATGGGATTTAGGTTGCTTTCCATGTGATCAGTACATAGTAATTCTCAAGTATAAAAACTAGTTTGTTTTAGAGGTCAAAGGTGATAGTTATATGTTGAAGCTAAAGCAAAGAACAGGTAATGCAAAAGAAAGAATGTGGCAGTTTTTTCTATCACGGAAAACCTCATTTTACGATGAATAACTCCTTTTTTCGAAAGACTCCAGGATAAAGCTAGACTATACGGTTCCTCTCAGGTGCTGAACGAGATATAAATTTTGGATTCAGCTCTGGATTTTTTTTTTTAGATAGCTTCTCTTGCAAGATTCTTTTTAACCATACAAAAATTTTATGAGATCAACTGCTTTTACAATTATTCTGCCATCTTGATTAGTGGAAATCATATTAGTTCAGCTGCTGTGAAGAGATGTTTATCAAATTAGATCAAAATCTAACACTTTCAGCTTTCAGATCAAGGAAATTCAAGAGGTTCAGATATGAGGATTTGTTTTTAACGCATCTTTAGAAGCCAGTTGAAGAAACTGTCATCTGATTCTCCCTTGGAAAAAGTGCAATTTATATCTCACCTGAACACCCATGTTTCTTGGAAGCGTGCCTTTATTCCAGTAGAAAAGTACTGTAATGATCTCTTAAAGACAGCAGTGTGCATATGACAGAAAACAAAACTATAAATAGCATTTCTCAGTACTTTGTAGGGCTATGGTATTCAGGGAAGTGTGTCACCTTCTGATATATATATAAAATTAGTCTATTTTAGTTTCTTGCTTTTAGAGGTTTGTATTGGCTTCAATAGTATGAGCTGATGACTCATGTAATTCATGATGCATTATTACACAATAGATCAACAGTTAAATCATATCTTACATCTCTGAATTTCCACATCTTTTACTTTTTTTTTTTTACTTTCACATGAAATATCACAGACAGTGTTTTCAATTCTGAGCTCACATTATAACAATCTTAGTGGTCGATACTTTGATCCATGAAACTCAAAACCGAGGTTTGCTTATGATTAAGCACACACGCAGATAAAGCATAAATAAGATGCTCTGCTCTCATATGATTGCATGATCCTAAATGTTTTTTGTTCACCTATGCAAGCTGCATTTCTTGAATGTGTTTGATTGCATAAAAATGCTTGTACTGTACTGACTAGTTGCAGTCAAAACATTTTACACTAGTGAAGTCTCAATAGAAAAATGAAGCACTGATTTATTTAAGTGACTTTCTTCCAGGCTTTTTTGGAAATAAATGTTAAATACCCATCTTTTTTAATCTCCCAGTAAAAAAAAAATTTTTTTAATGCCTTAAGCATTATGAATGCTGAAGCATGCGGATTTCTGTGCCAGCAGTCTGTTTTAATTTCTTATGTTTTATTCAGGTCCGAAAATGTGGAAGGAAAAATTATTCAGAGGAGAGTCCCTTTTACTAATGGTTAAATCCCAATGCCAGAAAGTCTCTCTCATGGTGAGTGACATCAGTGCGACTACTCAAGTGAATGAGTGCTACCCAAGCTAATGGAGGGTCAAAGGTTGTGGGTTTACCCCAATACCATGGCGAGCAGAATTTAGTCCTTTCTGGGTGTGCTGACCTCTATTTTTGAAAGGTGATAATGAATATGATTAATGATTTATATATGTTTTAGCACCTTTTAAAATGCAAAACCTCTAGTAATAAAGAGTTGCAAACAACAGTATTTGTTGCCGAGACCCATGCTCTCCTTTGCTATGATGTCTTCCTGAACACACACACACACATTGTTTCTTGTAATTCAGGCCAAAGTGTTCTATTATCTTTATTATTTGTGCATTCTTAAGATAGATTTACAGCCCTGCTGGCAGGCAGGAGTACCTGCTGAAGGGCACATCTAAACTACATTCCTCCTTCGAAAGAGGCATTTAAATGAGGCCGATCAAAAATTCAAATGAAGCACAGAGTTACAAATCTCACGCTTCATTTGCATAATCGCGTGAGAACACTTTTTCAAAAATGAGTTTTTCGAAAAAGAAACCGCAGTGTAGAACCCATACTCCTGAAAAAAATGAGGTGTACGGATTCTTTCGAAAAAGGTTGTTTTTTTTAAAGTACCCTGTCTAGACTGCGGTTTCTTTTTAGAAAAACTCTTTTTCGAAAAAGCACTCTAACGCGATTATGCAAATGAAGCGCGAGCTTTGTAAATCTGTGCTTCATTTGAATTTTCGATCAGCTTCATTTACATTCCTCGTTCAAATGAAGAATGTAGTTTAGACATAGCCTTACTGTCTCTGTCCTTATAAAACTGCATGTGTGCCAGGTGCAGTTAGTATATTAAAAATATCATGACTTCTCTAGAGTTGTGTAAGTAAGGAAGAAAATGCATCTGCAAGTATTCATTCACTGATTTAAGTTGCATTTTTTTCTCATTGATTTGCAACATTTTGGTAAACAAGTGTTTATGTTTGCCGAAAGCAAAAACTTGTCATAAGTACTGCTGGAAGTATGATTTATGGGAATATGAACACCAAAAATTATTTCATGGCTATTTTGAATGCTGTGCAGGTTGGATCATACTGGTCTGGCACTGACTGGGCCTGAATGAGGGATTTTACCAGACCTGGGGAGATTATCTTCCCCCTTCTCAACCCCACCAGCCCGCAGTCGGCTCTGCTCCAGGCCTGACCACCAGACTCCCAACTGGTTCCCTTCCTTCACATCCCACTGGGCACTTCACCCTCACTCTGTGCTGGGCTCCTGGCTCTGTGGGCTCTGCCAGCAGCATGCTGCAGTGTTGGGTTTTTGACCCTGTCATGGCAGCCTAAGCCCCTGCTACCAGGGCTCCTGGCCCCGCCATGGCAGATCACAGCCCAGCCACTGGGTGTCCCATGCCCACTGTGGCAGACCGCTGCCTGCTGCTGGAGCTCCCGGCCCCACCCTGGCAGATTGTTGCCCCATTGCAGCCCACTGGTGCTCTGGCCACTCTGCTACTGGCCTACCTGGACTCCTGTGGCAGGGCTCTCAACCCACAGCTGCCTTGCAGCCAGCCCAGATGGGCTCCTGCTGCCTCAGGGCTCCTGTCTCCAGGCCTCCACTAGGCCCCTCTGGTCCAGAAACATACATAGTTTAGAGAGGGTGAACCTGTAGTTTAAACAATTATGGATAATGTAGAAAATTAGCAAACACAAAATGAGGATCCTCTATTTATAAACCTCATGTCACCCAAACAAAATCAAAGAGCTTGGCTAGGTGAGCCTAACCAAAAGAGGGCTGAAGGGAGATAAGATTGTTCAGTATTGGAGGGACAAATACTAGAGAGGGAGAGGAGTTATTTAAGTACCAGTATGGGCATGAGAATAGATTGATATAAACTAGTCATCAACAAGTTTAGGCATGAAATTAGACAAATTTTCTAATGATCAGAGGACATTAGAGCATTCAAGAACAGCCTTCCAAGGGGAGCAGTGAGGGCAAAATACCTAACTGGTTTCAAGAGTCAGCTTGACAGGTTTATACAGGGGCTGGTATGAAGTGATTGTCTACAATGGCATGTAGCTGATCTGTGATTGCTACCAGCAAATATCTGCAATATCAATTTCTGGAACACTAGGGCTACGTCTAGACTGGCATGATTTTCCGCAAATGCTTTTAACGGAAAAGTTTTTCCGTTAAAAGCATTTGATGAAAAGAGCGTCTAGATTGGCACGGATGCTTTTGCGCAAAAGTGCTTTTGCGCAAAAGCATCCGTGGCCAATCTAGACGCGGTTTTGCGCAAAAAAGCCCCGATCGCCATTTTCGCCATTGGGGCTTTTTTGCGAAAAACGGTTCTCAGTTGTCACTGGCCCTCTTGCGAAAAGCACTTGCGCCAAGAGGGCTTTTTCCAGCGGGAGAGTCATTGTATTTGCAAGAAGAACACTGACGATCATACATTAGATCGTCAGTGTTCTTGCGCAAATTCAAGAGGCCAGTGTAGACAGCTGGCAAGTTTTTGCGCAAAAGTGGCTACTTTTGCGCAAAAACTTGCCAGTCTAGACGCAGCCCTCGATGTTCAGGGCTCTAAGCCCTGGTCTATACTAGGGCGTTATTTCGAAGTAACTCCCCTTATTTCAAAATAACAAGCAGAGCAGCCACACTACCAAGCCCATTAGTTTGAAATAATGGGTCAGTTATTTTGAAATAATAACTCCTGCTTCCCACAAGGAATAACACTTATTTTGAAATAGTTATTTCAAAATAATGGTAGTGTGGATGCTCCACTGCTGCTATTTCGAAATAACTACGCCCCAGTCATTCAAAGTAATTACTCTCCCGTGCTTCCTGGGCCTCTCAGTTGAGGTAGCACATCCACAGTAACAGAGCCTGCCGCAGATCAGTTTTGAGGTTTCCCTGGTGTGTGCATGCTATTTCAAAATAGTTATTTTGGGAGTCATTTCAAAATAAGTCATTTCGAAATAATTTCCTAGTGTCGGCTTTCCCTAAGTTGCAACTAAGAATTCTTTCTTGGATGTCTGGCTGGTGGGCCTTGTCCACATGTTCAGATGTATCTGCTCTATATTTAGGATTGGGAAGGAGTATTCCTCTGGATCAGAATGGCAGAGACCTTGGTGTTTTTTTTGCCATCATCTGTAGCATGGGTCACTAGCAGGTTTAAACTAGGGATGTTAGATAGCATGTAATTGAATAGTTATGTAACCGCATCAAATTTTAGCCCCAGTGTGCTTCTGGCTCCACTTCTGGGGAGCCCTCTTCCTCACCGCACTGCTCCCTCTGTATCAGGGGCAGCAGTGTGGGATGGCAGGTGGGAGTTGGTCCACAAGGGGAGCCAGTTTAAAAACCAGCTCCCTGCACAGACAGATTTCTGATTGCTGCCCCACACTGCTGCCTCTGATACAGAGGCAGCAGTGCAGAGCAGCAGCAGCCCTTGTCTGTGGGGAGTCCGAGCTTCCCGCAGACAGAAGTTGCTCTAGAACAGAGCAGACCCTGTTTGCGGGGAGCTTGGATCCCACATGGACAGGAGTTGCTGCCACGGAGCAGCCTCTGTCCGTTGTGGGCCCAGGCTCGCCTGATACAGAGGCTGCTCTATGTGATTCTGGAGCTCAAACCACCCCCATGGACAGGGGCTGCTGCCATGGAACAGCCTCTGTCCCCAGTGAATCTGGGCCAGCCCGCAGACAGAGGCTGCTTCATGGGAGCCTCCCCTGCCCCCCTTCACCAACACTGCTGAAAGAAGTAGCAGCGCAGGGGGGAGGCAAGTAGCTCTGCGACTCCTGCTCACCCTGCACTGACTCTGTAGAAGGCAGCAAGGAGGGGGTAGGTGGGTCTGTGGAGCCAGCACACACAGAGAGCTGACTTTGCTGGCTACCCATGCATATGGGCTCTGCTAGATCCCCTCACCCTCTGTGCTGCTGCCTCTCTTTGAGAGGCATGAGTACTAAGCTATTTATCCATTTCAAATGTAAGTATGCATTAGAAGAGATCATTTTTGAGAGAACACTTTTCCCTATTGAATGCTTAATTAGTATGTTCCTCAAGAGCAAACAAAGCGTGGTTAGATCAAAGCTGATGATTAAAGAAAGTTGATATCACAGGAGTCACTTTTTCTCCTAAAATTACACACAGGCTAGAAGATTATGAAAAAAGGAAAAATATATTTTTATTCAAAACAGCTCTAGAATCAATGTGTTCAATGACTTGATAACAAAATACTCCATTAGACAGATACAATGATTGTTCCTAAATGAAAATTTGTAGATGATTGTAATCGTCAATCTCTCTTACCTCAGGTTCTCACATTTTTCATGACCAAACAGCGGCATCTTTAATGGCCTGGTGAGTATGTTACAATATGAAAAAAGTGGTCCCTAGATGAAATGAATCACTTGACAAGGGGACTGTGTGTAATTTTGAAAAATCATCAAGATTAGATTCATTCTTTAAATTCCTAGGCATTTGAAACTTCATTTGCTAAAACATATTACCACAGGAGAAAATAAACCCTTAACTAATTATATAACTTCACATTCCTTCATATGACTATCAAAATAACCTATGTACTGAAACTAAGAGTTAAAATACCTCCTCTTCTTTCCATACATATTTGCCAGTATAAATATACTTTATAATTTTACAAATTATAGTATTTATATTAAAGCTTTCAGTCTGCAAATCGTTACGATTTAACATGGCAAAACAGTTGTTGTGTTTTGGTTCCATCTTTAAATCCTTTTTGGGGTAATGAATACCATCTAAAATAAGTGACTGCAAATAATACAAACAACACATTTTATTTAGAAAAATAAACTGAAAACGCTGTTTGTTCGTCTTTTACATTTCTCCATGTAGCATAGATAAATGGCTATAAAAATTATATGTCAAATACATATTACAAATGCCTTTTTTCATTGATATTATTTAGGAGGATACTTTCAATGTCCAACAGGAACATTCTGGGTATACCGTTTAATAGGTTCAAATATTGGCTGTTACTGTGATATAAAATGAATTTCGTTAACAAAAATATTAGATCCCTTTTTAAATCCCCTTTATCATGTTGATGCTTTTCCATATATATATATATATATATTTATTAATCTTGAGGACTATTTTCTTGTGGGGAGAAATCCTCACTGTATTAGTTTTCTTCAGCTTTTTTACTTTTTAATTCCTTTTGGAGCCCCTGCAAGATACAGCTTGTTGTGGTCTAAAATCTCATAGGGCCATCTGTGCAAATGATGGCACACATCATTACCCTGAATGGAAGTGACAGTGCAAATATTAGAAGTGCATTGAAATGCAATCTGTAATACTGATTTTTTTTTCAGATTCAGGTGGAGAACAGGAGACAACATCCTTTCAAGCATTTGAGCATCAATGATGCTCCAATCTTCTATGGCTTTGAATATGTACAAGGGATGATAGAGGTCTTCTTTACCCACAAACAGCAATATTCCTCTGTTGTAGTACATGCATTGCTTTTCCTGCAATCACTCAAGTGCTTCATGTTTCCTTTTGGCTACATATTTAATTTTTTTTGGATGCTGGCTGGACCTCATGATAAATTGATTTATTGTTTATTACTCTAATTGCTCAGTATTGAACTCCTCAAATGTCAGGCTTGGAGACAGTTGTTTCTGTAATGGGGCAAGGTATTTAGTCCTCTTTATTTTTCTTTCCATGTGAGCAAAATTTAAGGCTGTGGCTTTTGTCAGGACTCAGCTCAAAGCTGTCAGATCTGAGGCAGATGATTTGATGTAGATTACACCAGTGATTCGTTGTGCTCTGACTCTAAGGGCTTCCATGCTCCAAGGAGGGTCAGGTTCCTGGTTACTTTCATCAGATCTGGCCTGCAAGAAGTCACAATGACGAATCCAACATCAAAGAAATAACTGACATGCCTCCAAATGTAGATATTCCTTCCAGCCTGAAGGAGCTGTCAAAGAGAAAACAAAACAGAAAACTAAATTTTAAAGACACAGTTAAATAAAAATCCGAATAGGGAAGAGCTTCATTTATTTTTTTTCATTTAAGTACCAGTCCTCATAATTCCAAATTCTTTAAGCACTGGGTTGATAAATGGAGCATTGATACAGACCCACATCCTCAGTGGGTGTAAATGGGTTTAGTTCCAATTATGTCAATGGAATTACACCACTTACACCAACTGAGGACATGACCAAACAGGGGTATATGCAGGTATTTAAATTTGACCCCTTTTGGAGGAGCATCCTCTGTGCTCCTTCCCCCCAAAGGCGCTATTTACTTCCCACTATCCTAGTCCCAGCAGGAGTTCTCTCTACTCCTGCCCCAGAAGGATCTCTCTCTACCCTCCCTCTTGCCCTGGCCCTAGGAAGGAGCTCACTGCCTTTGCCGCCCTGGGCCAGAGAAGTTTTGAGTCCCCAACTATTATTGAGGGACCCAGGCCCCTGCTTGCCACCACATACAAGCTCCTGCAATCAATGACAATATTTTAGATGCCCAAAACATAAATGAGAAGCTTTGAAATTCGTGTACTTAGAAGTGTTTACATCTGTAACAGAATGCCCTCTTCAACTATAGTACTTTTTAAAAAAGAAACTCTTAATAAATTAAGAAAAATCAGAAGTAAATCTGTACTCCTTCTTGAAAAGAGAACTTTAAATATTTGAAAGTACTTCTAAGAAGTCAAACTGAGCGACTCCTTTGGTAACTTTGGTATAAAGTTGGGATTTAAAAAAATCTATTACATAATCCATCACTATAGTCCTTTTTACCTAGGCTTGTTTCCATTATAATATACTGCTGTACACGTCATGAGAAAAACTGATTTACTGAAGCAATGCCGTCTGTTTTTACTTCTATGTTTACCTTTGGATCACTGAACCAACTAGAACACTTCCTATCCTATTGATTCTCTAATATTAAAGTTTGATACTAATTCAGCTGGCCTAAGAGGCCCAACTTAATTATTAGTCCTTTTGGTGAAACTGAACCTTACAATGTTCAAAAATTTTTGTTATTGTGTTGAAACGTTTTGTATGAGTAGACCTTCACAGGAAATTTCAAATATCCAAAAGGTAGTTTTATCAGGCCATTTTCCTGTTGTAGGGATTTTTCCCCAGGTGTGGTTCCTTCCATGGGAAACAAGTTTAAGGGGGAAAATAGTTCAAGAGAGTTGGAAGTTTTTTAGAGAGACATTACTAAGGGCACAAGAGCAAACTATCCCATTGTACAGGAAAAACAGGCAAGACTCCACAGTGACTCAACTAGGAGACCTCCAATGATCTGAAACCCCAAAGTGAATCCTACAAGTGGAAACTAGGTCAAATTACAAAGGATGAGTATACACAAATAGTTTAAGTATATTGGGACAAAATTAGAAAGGGCAAGGCACAAAAGAAGATTCTACTACATAGAGACATAAAGGTTAACAAGAAAACATTCTGCAAATACATAAGAAGCCAGAGGAAGACCAAGGACAGGGGACACCAGTGAATTTGGTGAATAAGAAGGGTTAAACAATAACAGAAAATGTGGAAATGGCACAAGTGTTGAATGACTTTTTTGTATCAGTTTTCAGAAAAAAGGTTTAGTAGCAATTGCAAATCTAACAATGAGTGCCAGTGAAAATGAGGTAGGAACACGGACTAAAATAGGGAAAGAATGTTTTAAGATTATTTAGACAAGTTAGATGTCTTCAAGTTACCAAAGCCTGATGATATACATTCTATAGTACTCAAGGAGCTGACTGAGAAGATAGTTGCATCATTAATTATTATCCTAGAAAAGACTTGGGAGAGAAGAAAGATTTCAAAGGACAAAAAAAAAATAAGGCAAATACAGTGCCAATCTATCCAAAGAGGAATACGGCCAACCTAAAGAATTACAGACCAGTCTGCTTAACTTCAGTACCCAGAAATTAAACACTCAGTTTGCAAATACCTAGAAGTTAATAACATGACAAATAACAGTCACCATCGATTTGTCAATAATGAATAATATTAAACCAACCTAATGGCTTTCTTTGACAAGGCAACAAGTCTTGTGGATGGGGGGAAGTAGTAGATCTTGACTTTAATGAGGCTTTTGATACTGTCTCTCACAAACTTTTCATAAACAAACTAGGAAATAAAACCTAGCTGGAATATATAGGTTGAAATATATAGGCTGAAATTCAATCAGGACAAATATAAAGTACATCACTTACGAAGGTACAATCAGATCAGTTGCACACATATAAAATAGGAAATGACTTCCTATAAAGGAGTACTGTTGAAAGGGCACTCAGGTCATAGTGGATCTCAAGCTAAATGTGAGTTAGCAGGACAATATTGTTGCAAAAAAATTAAATAAATAAAAAGAAAACATTATTTTGGGATGTATTAGCAAGGTATTGTAAACAAGACATGAGAAATAATTCTTCCTTTATTCCATGCTGATTTGGCCTCAACTGGAGTGTCATTTCCAGTTCTGGACCCCACATTTCAGGAAACGTATGGACAAATTGGAGACTATTCAGAGAAGAACAACAAAAATGTTGCACATTTAGAGAGCACGCCTCTGCTCTAATTTTAGTGTATTGGGCAGTCAGTCATTGTCCTCAGTAACCTCCATCTTGGAATTCTACAGTTAAAGAAGGCTGAAAAAATGCACATTCAACAAGGGATGTGAAAGCCAATCTGGGCTCTTCATGGTCCCACATTATCATAAATAATGAAGTTTCTGCAACTGGAACTTAGCTTAAAAATCTATTATATGCAATGTCCGAACAGAAGAATCCCTATTACTTTGTCATAACAGCTGCACTAGTTGGGCATTACTAGAAGTGAAGAAAAAGAAACAAACTAATAACTTACTTTTCTTACTAAAACAAGGACTTAAGACTCAGAATATACATAAGCATATCTGTAATATTCCAGTTTCATGCCATCATTTTCTTCACTGTAACTATATTTTAAACTTTGTAGCAGATCTTGGTTCTTGCTCCAATTTTTGCAGCCTTCCAGTCCACAAACAGGAAAATAAAACACTGTTACTGTCCTGCAGTTTCTGAGCTGGGTTTTGTCCCCACCATGAACCTAGCAATCAAAAGCAAGAAGTGACTGTTAATCTCTATTCACCACGTGACAGGGTGGTGTGGATGGAGAAAGGCTTGTGTGGGCACAAACAAACAGAAACAGTCATTTCCCTATGTATCTGGTATCCAGGGGTCAGTCACTTCACTTCTACTGAAAGACAAAGCAAGGCCACACCTGGTTTCTGATGCACTATTGCAACATAATCATTTTGACAGGTGCTAGAGGAAAAAAAAAACCAGCTAGCAATTCACTGTTGGTTTAATGAAGGTGTATATAACATAGGAATTGTCATATCAGAGCAGAGCAGTGGCTCATGTATTTTGCCCCCGCACAGAAATACTATAGTGGACAATTATGGTATAACTTGTCATTAGGCAGGTTCCATCCTAGTCCCAGATCGTTAGGGCTTTATATGCAATTTAAACTTTCAGTACTATCTCATAGAAATATGTAACTCTTTTTGAGTTCATGAAATTTTTGGCCTGAATTACATATTGCACCAATAAGTTCCTCAGGCTAATACTACATTATGAAAAAAAACCACGCAGTGGTACCAAAGTTTTTGGATTGTGCTGCACACAGGTGCAGCAAGATGGAAATTCTAGAATCAATACATCTACATTTACTTGTAAATGGTATAATCAATTCAATACAAACATGAATAATATTATCAATATTGTCTGTCAGAATGTCCTTCCTCAAACAGAACAACAATGAATTCCCTTATGAGTGATATCAAAATCACTTTCTTCCCCCCAACATGTAGTTTCTCAGTATAACTAAATTCATATCCATGTGAAACATGAAAGGTTTATTTGTATTCTAGAAACATGTGTTATCTTGGATGTTAACCTCCACTGCAATAGTCATTCCCAGGGCACAGATGAATACTTTTATACTGTCACATGATGTCTAAAAATTGGTCTTTTGTATTCTAACATGGGCTGTCCCATAGAAAACATAGTTTTGCAATATTCTGAAACACACAGAAACCAGGTAAAGAGAACATCCCTGCATTATTAAAAAAACACATACAAAAATTACCATTAAAATACTATTAAGTTATAAAATTCATTTTAAAAAATTAGGAAATGGCAGAATTCCACATATGTCCTTCAAGGTAAGACATTTTTATTATCCTGAATTTACAAATAGGGTACTAAGTCAGAGAAAGAGTGTGTTCAGGACAAACATTTGGAAATATTAATTTTGGGGCTCTCAGTGATCAGTTGCCTTCTTTGAGATATCTGGGACCCAATTTTACAAGTTCTTACAATTTGGGGAAAATAAGATATTTAAAGCATGCCATGAAATCAATTAATCCCAAACAGCCCCGTGAAGTAGTTGGTAAGTATTAGTACCCATTCCTGCCAATATCCTGACATAGGATAAAGCAGTAAACATAGCTAGCTCTGTATAAATGTACCTAAAGACACAATCAGAAATGTAAATACATATACACAGAGGTGCGGGGGGGGAAGGGGAGGGCGGGGACGGACAACACCAGAGCTAGTGAAAGGTATAGAAAATGTATCCTTGTATTCCCTCATTCCACATTTCTCTAAATTTATCCAAGGAAACTAATTACATTCTAAAGCATACACCTACCCTCCTCAGTTTCATTCTAAACCCTTCCTATTTCAATTTACAGCATGTGCACATACATGCACACACACCTCATTAAAATTATATTAAATGTGAACATTTTGAAAGACAGGCAGTTGGAACAGGTCCAATATTGAGTCAGTATTTAGAAGTATTTGTCTTAAGTTGTAAATTTGTTGGAACTTCAGCTTGTTTCCAGTGAGGTAAAAAGGACAAAAGGAACTGTGCAATTAAAATGTGCAATTGAAAGCTATTGACATCTTTCAGTTAACAGATTTCCTACCAAGCTGTTGAGTAGAGTGTTGTATAGATAGCTTTTAATAAGGTATTGTAATGTGAAAGAAAAACACATAAGGGCACTAAGGGTATGTCTACAAAGTAGCGTTATTTTGGAATAACAGAGCATGCCTACATAGCAAGCCATTATTTCAAAATAATGGTGAGCTGGAGTACTTCTTAATCCGACTCCTGTAACCCTCATTTCAGGAGGAGTTAGCAAAGTCAAAGGAGGAGTGTTCTTCCGTTGACTTCCTGTTGAGTAGACAGAGCCAAAAGTCGAATTATGCTATTTTGACTTCAGCTACGCAATTGATATAGCTGAAGTTGTGTAGCTTAGTTTGACTTTTGCCCTGCTGTGTAGAAGTGCCCTAAGTAAATATTTATTTAAATAGTAAATGAACACTAATTTAAAGTGTAGTATAAACAATCACTTCTATTTAACTATGGACTACAGGATATTTACTCAGGTTTCCAACTTACAGTATTAAAATCCCCATTGGTACTCTCAGTCTGCATTTCCAGGTCACTTAAAACACATACAATGTAATATGGATTTAAAATTATACACTTAATAACTATTTCATATGTGGGTTATTTAGGTAGGTAGAACTAAATTTTTTTTGTTGATGAAAAATGCAGATTTCTTAACAGAAATGTTTTATGAATTTGTGTTGGCGTCACTGAATTGTTTATGACCGAACAAAAATATTCAGAAAAAGTCAAGTGTTTTACTTCAACATTATTAAAGGGAAACATTTCAATTGCACATTTTAATTGCACAGTTCCTTTTGTCCTTTTTACCTCCCTGGAAACAAGCTGGCGTTCCAACAAATTTACAACTTAAGACAAATACTTCAGCTAGTAACAAGCACTTTCCTAGCTACAATACCTTTAAGCACCATAGTGCATTGAGTAAGGTGAAAAAAATTCCCTGGGCTTCTGCCAATTGTCTCCAGGAGTGAAAAAATTCCTTCCTGACCACCAAATGGGTGATCATCTGTCAGGTTGGTGTCCTATTCCTAGTTCAGGATGGGGCTGCTGGAACAGAGCTGAAAGAGGGTACACATGGCCTTTGCTCCAGATTAAATTCTGGGGAGCTCAAGAATGTTGCTCAATCAGCCCCCCTACATACATACCTGGCCATTGAGTGCCACAGGCTCTGGGAAGGAGGCGCTACCTGGTGTCCTTTGGTAAGTGCTTCCCTCCCTTATTGCTGGGGTTTTGCTCCTTTGCTACTGGCCCAGGAAGGTTCCCTCAAACTTTATAAACTATTATTAATAAATCCATGTTCAGCAGCATGTGACTATGTTCAAATGTTTGTGTCCCAGGCCAAACCAAAGCTAATGTTCACATTTCAGCAAAACTGAATGTTAACACCTCTCCTCGCCATCTTTGTGTAAAGCAATTGTTATTTTATTCAAGCTACCCTCCTTTCAGAATATGCGTTTACTTCTAGTAATTTTCCAGTAGTAATTACTCAGGGAATCAACAGCCTGACCTTTTAAACCTGTAAATAATCAGTTTACCAACATGAAATCAATTAGAATCCACACTATCTTCGTTAAAAATGGTTTCGCCTATAACCTTGAACTAAATTGTAAAATGTCTCAAAATCTAAAATTAGCTCTTGTTAATAATGTTGACTGGTTTCTTTTATTCACTGTAATTAATAATTTTTACAGTTAGATCACACTTATTATCACTGCATGCACAATAGCACTGCTCTTACTCTATTTCTCCTAATTGTTCTTGGTTTTATTTTACCACAGCACTAATGATTCCAGAGCTTTTTCAGGAAATTCAGATATTCGCAGAGAGCTATACCAATTTATACCAGTTGAGAATCTGGCTCATTGGCTTTAATGAGTCCAAAAAGCATATGAAGAAAGGATTAGTACAATACAATAGATATCTGAAGACTACTGTTTAAATGATGTACTTGTACAAGTTTACCATCTAAACATGCATTTGCACAACAAAATGGGGCCCCATCAGGATTTGAGCCCCTAAGTGATACTTTAGTATAAGTACTTTATATTAAGTACAACAACAACTATTATTGGCAATAGGAGAATAATACACACATAACGAATGCAGGAAGGAGTGTGCTTGGCCAACATAGAAGATATAACTATGATAAAATGTCTTGCTTATTTTCCAACTCTTGTAGAAACCAAATCACTTCATATGCGCTTACAACTGGAACAACATTATAAAGGCCAGTCAGAAACTTTTCTTAATATCCTACTATGCATTTTAAAAGCCCCTATATTAGTCAACAATTCCACAGATCTAGAGGCCCATTTTTCTCTTAATGTTTGTTCTTCAGTTCTTTCCACAAATTTAGGAATTTAGTACATTTCATGACCATTTAGGGTGCACGCATGAAACGTCTTCCAAAAATAGCTGCATGATTTTTCTTACAACCATCAAAAATTACAATTATTAATTCAGTTGCAGAAATACTGATAAAATAATTCAACCATGTGCTTGAGGAATTACATTGCCTTGCCACCTACATTTCTGAGTCTCTGCAACTAGTGATCAAATGATCTATTAGACGTATGACTCTGATACATGAACCACTGAAATCACTGGACCACAAACATTAAAATGTCATTAATTTTAAATCCTACTGAATGTGAAATTTATCCCCATGATCAGACCCAAATAGACCACACCAATATTTACATATCAATGGAGCACTTCAGTGGTATTCAAATGGTGCATAGATCATGTGCTGGGGAGAAATAGTTTTTTCTACATTTTTTTTCGTGAATCTCCTCAATTTACTTGTTTGCCAATGTGCAAATTTCACATAACTATTCTTCTTTGAAAAGTTCTAGTGAGAAAAATGATCAGCAATTGAGGGCTAAATTCACAGCTGGGGTAGCTGTTCTACTTTCAATAAGTTCAGTTTGAGTTTACCACTACTCACCACCAGGGACATAAGGCCAATGTGTAGATTTATTTAGAAATATATGAATGTATTTAGTAAGTGTGGGAGTCAAGAAAGTTATCCACACAAGGTTTTGCTAAGCAATCATGAGGCTATATTCAAAATGTGCTAAACTTTTACCAAGATAAACCAATATTTACAGATGCCATCCAGGACTAGTTACACATGAAAGAGGAACCTGCAAAAAAGAACGACATTACATATATCTAAGAGATGCTGTTTTTATTGTTGTTGTTTTTACTTAAAATAAGGGGTTGGGTTGTTATGATGGCTAACTTCAAATAAAGTGTTTGTTTCAATACTTATAGAGTATTCATGAATTCAATTGCCTTCATGAGAAAATCAAAGAGCTCTGTGACAGTGGTAGAGCAGGTGCCAGCTCAGGCCAATGCCCCTAGGCCTCACTGAACAGTGACAAATGTACAGCTGGAAACCAATCTGGCTCATCTGTGTCTTAGCATTTTTTCAAATAAGTGTTAGATTTATAGAAATATATTTAGTGTTTGACTTTATGAAATTCTTGAATATTGCTGCATGTGTTAACCTCACTTACAATGCCTATATCCCACTCTGTAAAGTACAAAATGTAAGTATTTGATTTGTAACTATAAAGGTGTTTGCTTTGTAACCGGAAACCTGAACAGTCAGGAGAGATGCATTAATGAAATACTAGTTAATTAAATCAGGTGCTCTCTCCTGACAAACTAAAGAAAGCCTATAGCCATTGGTCAAACCATTGTGGAACACCAAGGGACAAAAGATTTTGTTGATTGCTCCCCCCTACCTCTCCACATTCATTACGAGGGGATCTGTACAAATCTTTGTCCTAGCATAGTTTGAGCTCTGGGGTAAAGAAACAAAAGTCCCTGACCTGAAACATCTGTATCAGGATGCTTTATGGATTTTAAGTGGGCAATATAAGTGTAAGGAAGGGATCCCCAAACTACTACCGTCTTTTAGCGAATATAACCCATGGGTTATATCGTTTTTACAAACCCCGCACCCCCTTCACGGGGTATACTCGTGTGCAGGGTATACTGGGTTTTTTTTTTACAGAAAGTACCGGGAAGGAGCCCGGAGCCCTGTCCCGGGTGGCGGGTGGCCCGTGCTGCAGATCGCCACAACTCCCTCCCTCCCCCCCCGCAGCCTCCTTTGTACCCCACTTGCAACCTCCCCACGCCCCCTCGCAGACCCCCGGCCCCGCTCACCGGCGCACAGGAGCAGGGCCGGGGTATGGTGCTTGTTGCTCCTGCGCGATCCAGCCAGGCGCCCTCCCGTGCCTGCAGCCACTGCCACCACACACCGGCCCCGCTGTGCGCTCACTTGTTGCTCCGGGCTGGTGCCTGCCCCGCCACCCTGAGCCATGCCCCGGTCCAGGAGCAACAAGTGAGCGCGCAGCGGGGCCGGCGTGCAGCGGCTGCAGGCATGGGAGGGTGCCCGGCTGGATCACTCCCCCGCCCGGAGGCTGGAGGCTGCGCAGGAACCGGGGCTGTTTTACTGAAACACCAAAAACCGCAGGGTATATTCGGGTGCGGGGTATAATTGGGTGCGGGGTATATTCACTAAAATACGGTAGCTAAGTTAACACTAGAAGACACATAGAATTTGCATATTACAGAGCTTCTTTTATCCATGACTTAAGACTAACTCATTTGTAAGTGCATGTTTACCTGTTTTAACCTTATAAATAACTCATTTCTTATTCCTACTTAATAAATCTTTAGTTAATTACAGGACTGGCTACAAGAACTGCCTTCAGTGAGAGATCTAATGTACAACTCAGCTAATGTAAGTGACTGGTCCTTTGGGACTGGAAGTAACCAGAATAATGATGCGATTTTTGGTATAAGAGACCATCTATCACAAAGACTGGGTGGCAAGATAGCCTGAAGTGCCCAAGGGGAACTGTCCATGACTGCATGTTCAGGCTGCTACAGTGTTGAAGGAGTTCACACTTGATACCTGGTTGTCGAAATCTAATTATAGAACATACAACCAATTTGTGGACTGGGCCTTCATTTCTAACAGTCTGCCTTGAGTTTGGCACTCATACTGATAAGCCACTCCAGCGGTCTTGACAAACTTATTAAACATCAAAACCCAAATTCACTGGTACTGATGCCCCCTTTTGACCAAGTCACCAAAGTTCAGGTCCCTATGGATATGCCAGTTGAGAGCAGAAATTGGTGATAGGTATTTATCTGATGCAGTTGTGTTTATTTATAAAGAACATACCAAGTTCTGTCTCAACACAAAAGGAATCAAATAGGAAGAAACAGCTCTTTTTGCTCACAGCACCAATGTATTTTGTTACATATCTTGGGCAGAGCAACCCTTCTGCAGATAATTGGTCAGCACCAGAGAAGGCTGCCTGTAGCTCTGAGATGTGACTGTGAAAAGAAATTCTGGTTATCTGTGGCAAGTACTGTATGAGTATTCTCTTTGTAGCTTGTGCACATGGCTCAAGAAAGTCTTTCCAGATTGTTTCCAGGGTCAGTCACCATTCTTTCAGCTACTCCTTCACAGGTACTCTGTCTCTCTCTGGTTATGTCTACAACACAACTGCTAGAGCAACATAGCTATAGCCCTGCAGTTTCCCACATCAACAGAAGGGAGACTTCTATGAGTGCAGGCAATCCACGTCTCGGAGAGATGCTAGCAGGATCAGTGGAGTAATGCTTCCATCGACCAAGCCACAATGACGCTGGGGGCTAAGTCAACCTAACTACAGCACTAAGGAAGCAAAATTTCACAGCCTTGAGCAACATAGCTAGGTTGACCTAAGTTTTAGGTGTAGATCAGGCCTCAGTCTGTGCCCATTTTTGTCTGTTCCATCTTCTACATGCACCTATGCAAAAACAATACCCAGACAAAAGCTTTTTTTGGCAGGTTTACATACTCATTTTGTCTTAGTTAGTGCACTTATGCTTAGCGTTATGTTGACTGAAGGGTGAGCTCACACATATCTATCTCAGTGGTGTTTTAAGTCAGCCCATAACATGGGTTCACCCAAATCATGACAGTACCTGCCACAGATAACCAGAGCTAAAGGTAGCCTTATCTGGTGCTGACCAATCCTTTGAAGAGAGGATGTTCTCATAAGACACACAATAGAGCACAATGAATATATTAATTGGGAATGCATCTGCTATTAAAGTTTTCATTTTATTTTCAGATCCTTAAAATGACACAATTTGTTTGGAAACAGTTCTTAACAGAGAACATCTTCCATCTGACAAGTGATACCTTTTCTTGTTCAGCCTGGAGCCAGGTTGCATAGAGGAGAACTGAACTGGCAGCCCTCCACTTGCCTATTTTTAAAAGATGCGTGTGGGCATATGGAGCTGTGTATGAAATAATGTAGTTAACCATTATTTCTGCCTATTTTGACATTTAGAGGTCTGTCGTCTATTTCATATCACTCTGCCATGCTTCAAGCAACTGAACAGCTTTGTAAGACGACACCAACCTTCCAAACCAGCTTTCAAGCCAATAACATTTAGCAAAACATCAGAAGATATTTGTAAAATTCTTTGGCTCTCCCTGTTTACAGATTTCCCTATTGAGGGATGAAATAATTTATGTTTCCAACTGACAAACAACATTTTGTTTGTTAGCAAATGTTTTTTACAGGAATCAACTTCTTCCTTTATCTTCTGCCACAAATATTTTGCCACTGAGGATTAAATATGAATTTGGCTGCCAGTACTGATATGGAGATTCCTGGAGTAACACTACTTTTGCATTAAACTATTACCCCCAAACATGCTAATGTGACAGGAAGGTAAAAATCACAATGACTTTTTGCACTGGATATGTAATGAAACAATGCTGCAACACTGAATAAAAGAGACAGGTACCAAAGCCATATTCTCACAAGCATTTTCCCATAAAAATAATTGCTCTGATTCTACAGTGAGCTCTGGCTGCTTTATATCACTTTGATTGTGCAAAATAGTCCTTATGCTAGTGGATTTGGCCACTGAAGTGTCCTGCCTCTTCCAAGAGAAATCCTCAGGTGCTGGAGAACCAATGGAATGGCTTTACAAGTAGTCTCTCCTCCCAGGTGCTGACACAGGAAGTAAGGATGACAAAAGGGGGTCATGTCCAGGTCTCCTTCATGCCCATCTAATCCTCAGCTGCTGGAGCAGCACATCAATGCCATTGGTAGCTGAGCCTTCTAACTTGCAGCAGGGAGCAAGCCAGCATTTGGCAGGCTTACAGGATGAAGATCAATAAAATAGACCGAGAGGCCTTTTCACTTCTTGCTCCAGATTTGTGCTCAGTTCTTTTCAGGCTGACTGGGAGTCATTTGTACATAAAGGATTTATTACTATTATTATTGTTCTATTACAATTTGATACTCTGCATTATATTTTTATTGGATGAGGGCTCATGCTGCAAGAACCTGATCTGCATCCCAAGTTCACACCCCAATATCACTGGCTTGGTGTGCTCCATGGTGAAAGCACAGGTTGTTTATAATATTCCAATTTTTTAAAATTTGGCTTGAGTTTTTGAACCCTTCCTCTCCCAAAGTTTAGGGATGTTCAATCCAGCACCATCTCTTTCTCTCTCCTGTTTTTTTTTTAAACGATTGGCTATCTAGGACCTGCACTGAATTTACTGGCTCTAAATATATCAGGAAAATGAAGCTCTTCACTAACTACTGTATGTTGGCATAGCATCTGCCTGCTATACTGAGATCCTGGAGGATAGTACTTTATTTTGGAAACACCTGGGTATTATTGCTTTCTTCAAATAAGATCCCGTAGGCCTCTAAAAATGAGTACCCCCAATGTAATCTTGCTGTTTCTCCAATAAAGTTGCACTAATGCCTGTATGAGAAAAGGAACAGCCTTACAAGTGTTCATTGATGGAGACACAAATCTTACGGGTTTTTTTCTACAGCTTTGAAACATATGATGTCAAGCATTGATTAAAAGAGTGCAGTTGTACAAAAGACTGATTTTTCCCATACCACATGGGTAAGCAAAACACAGTTCAAAATGCCAGAATACCTTTTTGAAGGTTCATCTGAGATTGCTTACCTGTTTGTCTAACTTCAATATTTATTAAAGAGAGCAGTGAGTAATCAAGTAGATCACTGGAACTTTATTATACTTCATTTTACAATTATTAGATGAGAACAAATGGTTCTTCACAGCCCCTGTTGTTAGGTGAAAGGCAACATCACATTCCTGTCCATGCCATGGTAGCTGCTGGCCATGGCAGCTCTCCCTGCTGGAGCTACCACGGGTTAACTCCTAGTGCTTCTTTCAAATGGTGGGACAGGTGGGTTGATGAGGATTCACCTACAGAAGAGCAGCAGTGGGTGAAAATAAAATTATTTGAACCACTGCAAATTTGGGTATCAGCCCAGCACCAGAAAAAAAGGTTAGGTTCACAGAGAGATCTAGGCATGTTTATAAGGCCTAAGAGCTGTCTGATGTGGTATCTCTGTGACAAGGCTATGACCTAGGAAGTGTTGGCTTGCTATTGATCTGAAAGGATTGAAAAGCTGTTGATAGCCAAGGGTAACTGGGGCCTTAATCCCCATTCTCCTTTTTCCCTATTTCCAGGACCAGTTGCCCTTATAAGCTATCTTAAGGTTTAATAAAGTTGCAGCCACTTGGCCAAAAAAGATAATAGTCTCCATACTCTTTTGCCACTATCATTCACAGTGGTCAATATGTGATTTCTAGGAATGTATGTACTTCCTTATATTGCTTTTTAAATCAAGCAACTTGCCCTTTACTGAAAATTGCACATCTCCAGGCCACCATACTAACATAATCAGCAACTAGCAGTAATCACAAAGAGGAATATGTCAGAAATATATCTATGTCGCTACTGATATAGGCAGCAAGCCTTGTTCTTTTTTTGTTAATGAAAGCTATATGCTCACTGTATATCTATGGCCAAGAGTCTTCAGCACCTACAGGGGAAATTTGTGATAAATCAGAAACTAAGTTCTGGAATAGTGTATTTATAGCACTTTTCTAGTCATATATCAAAAAGTTTGTTTATGGGCTTTGTCTACACTGCAGGGTTTTTGTGCGAACGTCTTGTGCAAAAGCGCGTCCAGATCTTAAAGCGCATCACAAAAGCGATGTGCTTTTGTGCAAAAGAGTGTCCACACTGTATGGACACTCTTGTGCATGAAAGCTCTGATGGCCATTCACAGAATGGCCATCAGAGCACCTGTGCTTTTTCCGATAGGGGTTTCTTGCGCAAAAACTCCTCCCGAGCGCACACACCTGCCTTTTTGTGCAAGAGCTGTAGCGCAAAAAGGAGTTATTCCTCATGGGGAGAGGAATAGCGCTATCAGCAAAAAACGCTCTGTTCTGTCAATTTACTTGCGCAAAAAACGCACGAGGTGTGGACGCGCCGCCTTTTTTTGTGCAAAAACCTTGTAGTGTAGACATAGCCATATAGTTATGGAAAATGAATTTTGTCATTTTGATGACTAAATTAATATTGTTTCAAGAAAAAGTAGTACATCTTTTTTCAGTGCCCAGTCACTTTATCCACAAAAGACATGCTGAGCATCAGAAGTAGCAGCTTGTGTGGATTATGGTAATGTCTGTTAAACTTAAATGGAATTTTTTGGCAGGGCAGATTCTTTCCTTCCACCTTGTTACCAAAATTATTTAGCCAAGAGACTCCTCACTTATTCTAAAACTAGCCATTTCCCCAGCACCCTTTATACTGAACTACATTAAAAGCTGTATGTAAGACTTTGTTCTTGGCACCGTATTTTTCTAAGGTTTGTGAAAATAATAAGCAATTGATGTAACAATTTCTAGAAAGAGGTCCACATTTCTGACACACTTGTGTAAACTGACAAGTGCAAACTGCATGTAAAAGAAAATTGTAGGGTAAGAATGAATCAAACTAATTGAGGGAAGGTTGTGCTTGTGGCAACAATCCAAGACACATATAATACTCAGCAGTGAATTATATTTCTAGAACAGTTCATGCTGATGGTTGTATTGATGGAGTGCCTAAATATGTAATCCCTATCCTGTATTTGTAATGACTAATACCAATGGGTTAGTAAATTTGGTTGACTGTGATTATTTGACATCTTATTGATAAACAAACCAAATCTGCAAGTAATAACTGCTTCCTCTCTAGCTCGTTGTTGGTTTTTATGGGGAGTTTCAAACTGGATAACATATAAATAATATAAAAGTTGAAATTGAAAAATTCCACTAATCTCTTTTCAGTGCCCCATGGGGAAAGTTATTTAGGGGACACAATTTCACCTTTGTCAAATTACCTTGTGCATACATTGTCCTCTCCACATCACAATTATGATTTGTTTTGTAATGGTGAATATGGTAATGGAGAACAATAGATTTAATTAGTGCACTCAATGGACAAAACATTACTGGGCAGTGCTCAGCAACAACAAAGCACAGTGGGGAGGTACTGTGTTTAAAAAAGCCTAGCCCAGAACTCTATCAGACACACCGACACAAGATGGACAAAGGTATGGGAAATACTCTGTCAAATACAGAAAGACTCTGACTAAAGATCTTGGAGAGACAATTAAGGATAAGGATCTGGTGATACCAATGGTACCTGTGAGCCATAACCCACACAATTACTATGTTTCACAGTTATGAGAGAAAATTAATTTTAAATCTGATCCAGTTAATATTATACTATTCCCACAGTGAAATCCCAGCCCTGCTCAAGTTAATTAGATTTTTGCCATTCCTACAGTTAGAACCACGATTTCATCCCTGACTTTTTCTACTGTGATGTGTCAATCTAGGCCTGATTCAAGAGCTCAGAAGAGCAAAGGTCTGAAAGTAGGACTGTTGATTAATTGCAGTTAACTAACATGATTAACTCAAAAATGAATTGCAATTAATCCCAGTTTTAATTGCACTGTTAAGCAACTGAATACCAATTACATTTATTAAATATTTTAAATGGTTTTAACCATTTTCACATATATTGATTTCATTACAATACAGAATACAAAGTGTGCAGTAATTACTTTATATTATTTTTACTACAAATATTTGTCCTGTAAAAATGATAAAGAAATCATATTTTCTATTCATCTTATACAAGTACTGTAGTGTAACATCTTTATCGTGAAAGTGCAACTTACAAATGTAAATACTTTGTAACATAACTGCACTCAAAAATAAAACAATGTAAACTTTAGAGCCTACAAGGCCACTCAGTTCTACTTCTTCAGCCAGTCACTAACAACATACAAGTTTGTTTGGATTCCTGGGAGATAATGCTGCTGGCTTCTTGTTTGCAATGTCACCTGAAAATGAGAACAGGCATTCACATGATACTTGTAGCCAACATTGCAAGGTGCTTATGTGCCAGATATGCTAAGCATCTGTATATCCCTTCATGCTTTGGCTACCATTCTAGAGGACATGCTTTCATGCTTATGCCACTCATTTAAAAATGGCTTATTAATTAAATTTGTGACTAAACTCCTTGGGGGAGAATAGTCTTTGTTCTGATTTACCTGCATATACCATATATGTCATGTTACAGTAGTCTCGGATGATGATCCAAGCATGGAAGGTCCCAATGATAGCTAGAGCACTCACCTCAGGGTTTAAGAATGTGAAGTGCCTTCCAAAATTTGAGAGGAACAAGATGTGGTGCATACTTTCAGAAGTCTTAAAAGAGCAACACTCCATTATGGAAATTACAGAACTTGAACCACCAAAAAAGAAAATCAACCTTCTACAGCTGATGATGAAAGTAAACACGCATTGGCCTGCACTGCTCTGGATTGTTATCAAGCAGAACCCTTCATTAGCACGGACACATGTCCAATGGAAAGATGGTTGAAGCATGAAAAGACATATGAATCTTCTAGGCATCTGGCATGCAAATATCTAGCAATGTCAGCTGCAACAATGTCATGTGAATGCCTGTTCTCACAATGTAAACAAGAAGTGGGAAACATCATCTCTTGTACTTTGTAAGCAAACTTATTTGTCTGAGCAACTGGCAAAATGAAAAGTAGGACTAAGTAGAGTTATATTCTCTCAAATTTTATGTTGTTTTGTTTTTGAATTACATTTTTTAATATAATTCTACATTTGTAAGTTCAATTTTCATGTTAAGGAGATTGTACTCTATGAGGTGAATTGAAAAATACTATTTATTTTGTTTACAGCACAAATATTTCTAATAAAGAATATAACGTTATCACTGTTTACTTTATTTTCTGTCTTGTAACGGAAATAAATATATTTGAAAATGTAAAAAACATCCAAATAAATAAATGCTATTCTATTGTTGTTTAACATTGCAATTAATTGTGCAATAGCAATTTTTTTTTAAAATTATACAATTAAGAGTGATTACTTTTTTTAAATTGCTTGACAGTCCTAGTCTGAACTATACAAAAATTCCCTGATCCTGCAAACTAGTTCCTCCTCCCTTCATAAGCTTTCTCTATACCTTTTATGGGATGAGCAGAAGCCCAGTGAAGTGAAAAGACTTTATTAACATGAAGTCATCCAATCAGTGTAAAGAAATAATACCCTCTGAATAAGATGATCTCACAGCGGAAACAATGAACAACCAATATATATGATAAACTCAGTTAAAGTACAGCAGGGTTAATTAGGTCATATTTTGAATAATACATATGTAAAGATCAGGTTTTAATTAGTCAATTTCTGAAGAAAAAAGTTAAATTGGATGAATACACTATAGATAACTCTAATTGTAACTGGAAGCCTGATTTGACTCTCTTGCCATTCTTCACCAATTCAACTCAAACATATCTTGTGCATTCCTCAAGCAGATGGAATTTATTTTTCTGGATAGCATGCAAGCTGGAGATCCTAAGGAATAAATGGCAGTCATAACAATCTGAACTGAAAAGAGGACAAATTTTACTGGAATCCTAACTGAATACATTCTGAAGTTAGAATGGTGGAGGAAAAAAAACTCCAGAGCTTATATCCAGAAAATTACCTGGTATTCTATTTTTTTTATGCTCAGCAACTACAGTAACAAAGCAACTTGGCCAGATTTGACAAATTAATTCTGTGGAAAAAGGATTAAATAGCGCTTTATGGTAGGGTCTTAGCTTTTCACAGAATGCACAACACTGTTTGAACTGACATAATTTTTCATTAGTAAATGGCTCTGAATTATTGAAAAAAAATCTATGTTCATATTCTCCCTATTAGCATCCCCTTACTTTTTTAAATAAGGAAATAACAGATCTAGATTACAAAAGATTAATAGTATAGAGAATCCTAACGTTTTGAGGCAAATATATCAGTGATTCATGGGGTTAGTTATTCAGATTACGACCTTGGCTCTACTGGCCAACTTTATTACACCTCTGCCTTTAATGACACAGATCCTTTTTGGCATCCTCCCTTACTATAAGACTCTGTGCTGGATCCATGGCTCCAGAGCTACCCTCCACACATATCACATATTAATACCTCAGTGGAGATTTGAATTCTGTCATTCCAGAATGTGCTAGATTGCATGAGAGTGAGGTGAAGAGCAATATAGTTGCCAATGGCAGAGTATGTACAGCTAAATGAGATAGCACTGGTGCCCAAAAGAGGCATGCCCCAGTTTAATCAGTAAGGATTGAATTCTGTTCCCCTTAATCATGTTGATTGAAATAGGTTGAATCAAAGAATAGGGTGGTACACAATGTAAAGTGGGTATCAAAATCTACTCCAAAGAAGGGTTTTGCATTGGACAATGAGGCATGCAGAGCTGACCATCTAATTACCAAATCTGTGATTCTTTTCATTATATTATAGGATGTCAATCAATGTGAACTTGATTTTTCCTTCAAATTAAATATCAACATTTGCAATTTCTGAAATCTTTGCCAGGGCAGACTAGTTCAATAACTCCAAAATGACTGATCAGACTTTCTGAAAAACAAGGGTCTATGTTCATCTGGCTGTGAAATGATTCACTTGACAAAAAGGACATTCTGGCCAAAGCAAGAGAGGCTCAACAGTCAAACACATACTGGTTAACCTTGTTTCTAATTTTAATTTACTTGCAAAAATATTCTGTACAGGCTATTTTCAGCACAGGCCTAGAATGCAGAAAACCAGCAGTGTTTGTCTTGTCAAAAACCCAACACACAATACTGAGCCTGCAATGTTACAAGTATTTTGTTGCCAAAGGGGTTGAAAAGTCATGGTCTGCTTCTGGGCTGAAAAAATCCAGCTCTATTTATTTAAACAATTTTGGTATTCAGCAATATAAGAAAGTCTGCTGAAAAGGCCTGATCCAAATCAGAATAGCTGTACATATTGAATGCTCTGGGCTATTTGGAATGGAATTATGTTTGAACCGTTAAACCTCCTGTATGCACACTGAAACAGATAAGGTCCTTTCTTATGTTGTTTCCCAATCCAGAGTTCAAATTAAGTCTTTTTGTAGCTCTCCAAAATAAGACACAGATGGTACCCTTGCACTTTCAAATGTCTCTTCACATATTTCCTTCTCTGTATAGACAGATGGCCATGACTATGGGGAGATGATTATTTTAAGAGCAAATTAAAAACGATGTTGCTTCACCCCGTGGATAATATGAGGGGTGGGGCTACCTACCCGCTATACTGACGTGTTATGATAATTAATAGCAAGGACACTTGCCCTGAATATGATTATATGTATCTTGTATTATGTATCTGTACGTTCAGAAATAGTTTGCTCTGGGGCACAAGCCCCAAGCAATTAGAAGCAGTGAACACTGGAGCATGCTAATAGTGCTAGTCTATACACTTAACTAAAGCTACAAAACTTTTAGATGTTTATTCAAAGATTTTTCAGGTCTTTGAGTTTTTCTTGGCACCCCGTCTTCTGCAACTAGCCCTCTTTCATATCTTCCAGATGCTCATCAAGAATCATGTTTGCTGATATTCCATTGTGTTAGAGCAGTATTTCTCAAAGTGGTGCATGAAACCACTCTGAGAAACCAGCTAACTGGCCGCTCCAGTGTGTTTATTTACCAGCTCTGCAGCCATGGAACCCTGCGGCTCCCATTAGCTTTGGTTCATCATTTTCAGCCAAGGGGAGCTGTGGGAAGTGGCGGACAGCCCACACTGTTTCTCGCGGCTCCCCTTGGCTACAAACGGTGAACTGGAGCCATATTAACCATAATAGAAGCAGTGTCATATGATAGAGCAGACTAATGCTATTAGAGTGCAACAGACTGTGTGACTGGTCCCTTTCTGTCCCCCTTTCCTTTGATTTCATAGAAGGCAAACAACCAATCGAATAACAAATGAAATGAAAAAGAGGAGCAAAAACTTCTAGTAAACCTTATCAGCACATCACCTTTGGCAAGACAGGAAGATGGAGAAACACTCGAATAATAGGAAGATCCAATTTAAGGTACAAAAAGGCTTTGGTGTGATAGGCTGCTACTACCTATTAGCAGAAAAGAGGAAGTAAGCCGCAGAAAGGGAGACCATCTTGGCTTCACAATAAGCATGACACTTTCCTGTGTTCCCTCTTTTCCATAAATAGTGAACTCTGTTTTCTGAGAGTAAGTGCAAACAATGGACCAAACAGATTCTAATCATCTTCATGTCCAATAGAGGGAGGTGGCCCTTAGAGCTTATATCTCTATATACAAGAGGACGATAGCAAATGGATATATTGGATCAAGTATACCTGTGGAATGCATGTTGGCCACCCCAGATAAGGCAAGATTAAATATGTTAAATTAAGAGGTTAGTTATGCTCTGTCTTTTTATGGAGTACAGGACCTGCTGTTGGGAGTTCCTGTGGGGCTAAATATTTCAGATGGCCTTATTGGCTGATGTAAAAAAAATGAAAATAAAACAATCTATAACTTGTACTCGAAACATAACAACAAAACTGGAAAGATCATCTACCAGTCAGAATTATTCCAGAGAGCTGGGTTGAAGACTTAGTAACATAAAACTTTTATAAAACACACAACAGCTTTAAACAGCCTGGGTATCTGGCTCTGCCATGCATTTATAGTGTTTGATTCTTAAAGAATACCCTCTCTCCCTAGTACTGTCAAAGGAATGCTCAAGATTATATTCTTTCAAGTAAAAAAGAAAACTGGAGTGGCTTGCTTTTATTTCCAATCTCTATTATGTTTCTTAACCACAGCTGTATCCTACAACAATGAAGACGGGGACTCAAACATTAAATGTACTAGGGGAGTGGAGAGTTGTGGCAAATTGGATAATCTTTCACAATAATTAGATGTGTGTTTCCTGTTTACAAAATAATAATTGACCTACAAGCTGTGCAGGTCTCCAGAAATAAAAGCAAAACATTAATGGCATACATTGCTTAAAGTAATGAATTTAAATTGGACTTTGTTACCTGTTTATTTACCAATAAGGCATACCATGACAAAACCTAACAGATCTAGCGCCAAACTGCTTTGAATAAGAAAATAAATAAGCAGAGAAAAATGGAATCAAAAGTAACTGTGAAAGCTTGTGGGGGTGAAAGTATATAAATCACTATACTTATCATAGCTGTAGCTAAGGTGTAAACTCAATGCCATATAACAAAATCTTCATGTATCATGTCAAACAGCTAGAGACAAGCATGGCAGCTCTCTTCAGAAAAGCTTTCTTGCTTAAAGCAGACATCCATTTCAAGTGAAGTTTCCCAACCCTGCACTAAAACAGATCCTATGTTAAATTGTAATAAATGGTAAACTTAAACCTGCACCTTCCAGTCTCCCATTAAAAACTTAAAATAACTGTGACATTATTTTCACAGAGGAACAAAGTTTAGGCCCGCTATTGTCAAACAAGCTGAAGGAGAAAGATAGTGGCAGAGGCTGAATGGAGAGACCTTGAGCCATCCTGCTGGCTTCAGAGCATATCCCCTAGTGCAGTATTTGCTGCTTTCCCAAACAAGAACAGCATACAACCTCATCTCTGCAGCACTTGCTGCTTAATACAGTATGAAGGGATTCTGAGGGCATAATCATAAGACCTGCTGTATTGCACTGCTTAAAGGAAACCATCTCAAGCACCCCCTCTGGTACTGGAACCAGTGGGGTAGGAAATAACACCAGATTTTTCCTTCCCTCACAGCTTGGAACCCTGCAGATCCTAGGACCAACATAAGTACAGCTGTATGTTAGATACATCTTTACACACCACTGATTTTAAGGACTTACAGTAACAGAACAGATACATTTGATGACCAGCAGAGAAAGAGTTAACCTAAGTGTGTGTGTGTGTGTGTGTGTGTGTGTGTGTGATTATCTTGTGTATAACAGGTTTTAATGGTATGGATTCACACATTGTTAATTCTTTCCCAGACTTATCATGTCATCCTCTTCTTCCCTAGATATCCCAGGGTGTGTCTAGACTACACCTCTCTGTCGACAGAGAGATGTAGATTAGGCACATTGAAATTGCTAAAGAAGCAGGAATTTAAAGATCCCATGCCTCATTAGCATAAACATGGCCGCCACTTTTTTTTTTTAAATGGAGATTTTTGGAAAAAAAATGGCAGTCTAGACACAGATCTGTCAAAAATAAAGCCTTTTTCGACAGATCCTGTAAACCTAATTTTTTGAGGAATATAGGATCTGTCAAAAAAAGGCTTTATTTTCGACAGATCTGTGTCTAGACTGCCGGGTTTTTTTTGGAAAAACTCCATTTCGAAAAAAGCGGTGGCCATGTTTATGCTAATGGGGTGCAGGATATTTAAATCCCTGCTTCATTAGCAATTTCGATGTGCTTGATTTGTATCCCTCTGTCGACAGAAGGATGCAGTCTGGACGTAGCCCTAATGAATAGCTATCCTACAGAGGAAAAGTTCAAGAGGTGCAAGTTGATTAAATGCTAGCTGAAAGCATCAGTAGCAGATAACAAAGCAACAGCAATACTTAAAATGTGACCTCTCCTTTTAGAGGTTTTAATCAAGACACAAGTTCTTTCCTGTTGATTTAATAATTCCTCAATAAATCTAAGGGTAAAAGCTATAAGAACCAGTTTTATTTTATTGCATTTGTCAAATTCTCCCTTGTACAACAACTAAATCAGATGATGATGAAACATTCAGATCATTTGATTTTCCTTTTTAAAAAAGGGCAAGCAGAAAGGCTACACAAAAAGTACCACAACATGACCAATTTGTTCTGGGTTAAACTGAGCCGCCATGAAACGTGCAAAGCTACAGATGAAACATCTTTATATGACAGGATTTTTAAATAGTTGCCCATTCATTAATGCTGAATTACAGGGTGAATGATGGGATAGTACTTATGTCACCTATTTTAGTTCAAGTATTTATTTTATTATAATAAATACTACAGCATTAAGAATTATTGCAGTATTTTAAAGTGTTGCTACTTATTTCTTTAAGGTACAAGGAACAAGCCAATGCATTACTCTGAGAACAGTTCCCCTTTGGAAGACAAATTGACAGCATATGCAAAATCATTCATTTAAACTTAAGGCAAGCTTTATTCATTAACTTGAACTTTTCTACATGGACAGAAACTATGGCAACCCAAAACCATGCTTAGGCAAATTTTGTAGCTCATTTCCCATTTCTACATATTATCTAGAAATCACTGTTATTTATACAAGTATTGGACAAATTTCAGAGATCTTATTCCATATAAAAATACTCTAGAGTGAAATTCAGTGTTAATTATCCCTATTTGTGTTAATCACTGTGCTTTATAGATTGATTACCTTTTTTTCCAAAAGCAATTTTCGACTACAGGATAAAACTCTATAATCTGGGACATGGCGAGGTGGGGAGTGCAGCTCCAGCCGGGGCTGGCACGGTGCGAAACACAGCCTCAGTTGGGGCTGATGCAATGGGGGAACTAGAGGCAGCAGAGCCAGCAGTCAGGAGCATAGTTCTGGCTAAGGCTGGTGGTAGAGAGTAAAGTCCTGCTCAGAGCTAGAGTCAGCAGGGCCGGCAGCTAAGTGCTCAGCCTGGGCCATTGCCACAGGGGGTGCAGCCCCGGATAGGGTTGGAGGCAGCGGGGTCAGCCCCTCTCTCAGGCTGGCGCGGTGATGGACACAGTCCCACCCAGGGCCAGCAGGCTGGGGGGCTGGAGGCAGCGGCAGGGAACGCAGCCCCAGCTGCATAGGTAGCCTTGACTTCCCCTTGTCCGGCAAACTCTGTGGTTCGGGACCACTCAGGCCCTGAGGGTGCCAGACAAGGGTGATTCAACATGTAATGTTGATGTATGATGTGATGACTTACCACAGAAAACTCTCAAAAGCTACAGAGTTAAAAGATCTATCTAATCATAGACACTGTCTCTGCCAATGCAGGACTGTTCTCTGCATAGTATTTTGTAGTGTTTTGTTCAGCCTACTTTTAATCAACTGAGTTTTCACCACTTTCCTAGAGGGACTATTTCACAGCCCATTACATCTCACTTTCTTATTTCCACCTCATTACTTATTGTTATACCTTCATATATCACACTAAATAATTCCTCTTACTCACTGGTATTTACACACTTCTCTTATATGTAGTATATCATCTTCTAATATTTAAATAATATGTTTTAAACAGGTTGAAAAACTGTTTTAATAAAATCAAAATATTTCACAAAGCATTTCAATTTCTTCAAAATTTAGCATTTCTAATTAAAGTTGAAAAATCAGTATAATTAGTATAATTTTTTCATAATCATAAAAAGTATGAGATTTGGAACACTGTTTTAAGATGGGAAAATCCCATTTTCTCCCACTTTTTTGCTCCTTTCCCTTTTCCCCACTGCCCCCCCCAAAAAGAGTGTTGCTTAATCTAGAGATTATTTAATAATTATATTGATTACTTAAACACTCCTACTTAATACTTTGAGTGTTGATAGCTTCTTGTCCCAAAATCAGGCCCAATATTATTAAAGTCACTATATAGTTGGGAACCCGGATGTGCACTATTGCAACATTCATACAACAGAAACTCATCTATATTTCCAAATGTAATGAATTTAAGCAGAGTCAAAAAGACTAACTCAGTAATTTAGAGAGAGAACCTACAGAAAGTATATATGCACCTCTGCATACTCACATCATCTTTTGCAGGACCACCTGAAATGTTAGTCATTATCTTCCTCCTCACCAGTAGCCATTATTCTGACCCCTTTCAAAGGCTGCATCTCTTTCTCTCCTGCACCCAAGGATGAGGAAACAACTTCTCTGTTTTAGGCTGACTCCACTGTATCTAATAAATATTCAATAGGAGGTTTCCCCTTTTTCCTTATTTTTATTTCCTCATCCTACCAATGTTGATATGTCCTCCTTCTCTACGTTGGCATAGTGATATGAGTAACTATCTTTTAGCTCACGATTATACATGTCACCACTTCCTTGAGTGGATTTCCTTGAGTGAATTATTACTTCCATATTACTAATGGGGGCATTCGCTGGAATACTGCTATCATTAAGCAATCTCTTCTTAGTTCCCAAAATCTAAATGTAACTGATGACCTGTGCCAACGATCTTAGCCTACTTAACCAGTACCAAACTTGTCCTAGCTTATGCTTCAGGTAATTCAAAATACTGTAGGTAAGGTAGTAAATGCAGTGGTGATAGCGATCACTTGTTGCTGAGTATGATCATTTTCCATGGGAGTTGTGCACCCTAAGGTGTCTGATAAGGCTGATCCTTGAACCACAAGTTCTATTACAGTGAGTACAGATGTTTCCAGTACAGCACAAGGCTGTTGACCGTGACTAGAAGCCAGACTCCCCTTCCTCCTGCGCCTCTTCCCCTCCTCAACTTGGTGGGCAAGCTAGCCCTATGGGCTACAGGAGAGAAGAATAAAAAAGTGGGGGAGTGTTTTTCCTCCTACTTTCTAACTTTAAAAAAAACCCATTTCTTCCCATAAGTAGACAGTTAAGATGTCAGAAAAAAATAGCTTTCTCTGATAAATAAATAAATAAATAAATAAATAAATAAGAACGAAATTCTGTATCATTCCCACCAAAAGTAACATTTCTAGAGATCAGTGTCAGTTAGACAGGGATGGGAGTATAGAAAGCAAATAATAATGTGGCCTTGACAGAAACATGTTGGCTTACTTTTGTGTTCAGTCTCACTATACCTAAAAAGCACTCTCAGAAAGGAAGCATGGGATGGGGCTAGGTGGGGGAGAGGGGGTGTTAAAATGGCTGATTTTCACATATTTTGAACGCTTGAAATATTTACTTCTCTTCCACTCTGAGCTATTTGTCCTCTTTTTGGAACCACTTTTGTAGACAAGCCCGACAGACTTTAAATTAAGAATTATTACTGTACCCTGAGAATAAAAAATTGAGACAGACAAAAGCCAATTTTAAATGAGAAAATATTTCTGCCCAATTCTTAGCTCATAGTAGAAAAACAGCAAATTTAATGTGTCTGGTGATGTTATGTTTTATATTATATGCAGTATTCCTATTAATTATCAAAGTTACTATTTGTTCCCAATTGGGTGCTCCTTCATATACAGAGACTAGGAATGTAAAGGAGTAACCACTTAACCAGCATGCTTACCAGGATAACTAGTTAACTGGCTGGGCTGGAGCAGCTCCCTGTCCGTAGTGTGCCAGTTAACCAGTTAAAAATATAGTTTAACCAGTTTACATTTTAAGTGGGATTTTACATCCCTAATAGAGATGAAGAGAATGCCTGATCTTGTTTCAAGCTATGGAAAAGCAAGTGACAAAACAATAAACCGTATAATCTGGTTGAAGAATTTCTACATGCAAATGTGCTATTCAATGGTTTAAAAGGCTATTCTAGATTCCTATTTAGAAGCTAAAGTAAAATATCTACTTTCCCATGGAAGAAGGTCCAGAAAGTTTATTGTTGATTTTATTTTGATTGAAAAAGCTATCATTTGAAAAATTCAACATACTGAAAGAAAGAAGGGACATGATCTTTTTATATATATATTTACCAAAATATTTCTATCAGCTTACAAGGCATTATTAATGTCTATGAGATATGACGTTACCTTACCATATTTCTCAGTTTGCACCATGAAAAATGGCACCCTGTGCCAATGAAAAACTGCAGACTTCGTCATAAGACAATTTTGCAAGCGCGCTGACCAAATTTGTTCTACTTCTAGGAACACTTGTATTGATCAGGTGACATTCTAATTTGACAGTCAGATTACAATTTTTTTTAAACTGTTCTAAGGCAGGGTGGAATTTAGATTGTTCACCTATAAGCAAAGAATATTACTATCTGTGTGTGGGATTGCTTAGAAACAGTTATGAGACAGATTTTCTGCCCTATTCAGCTCTATCTGTGCCACTAAGGTGGAACACAGAGACTGCAGACTGGCTTCATCCTCCTACCTAGAGATTCTACTAGGTGGGGGTCAGTCTCCAGTGAGAAAAGAGCCAGCATCACTGGCTCTTATGTAATCCTTCCTATAGCTGGTCACACAAGAGTGCCCAGGTAGACAATGTGACTGGAATACAGTATGCTCCAGCTACTGTCAGCTGTCAGAGAGTTCCTTGGGTCTCCTAAAAGCTGCTCTAACCTGCATTGGGAGCCAGGCAGAGAATCAGTGAGCAACTACTGGCAGAGATTCTGACCCAGTAACTAGAAGAATTTATTCTGCTATCAAAATGTGTAGCAAAATGAACTTGGTAAATATGCAATGGAGATTTTCTGTTGGAGGAAAGGCATGCTATAAGAAGTCATTTTTTAGTAAATCTGAACATATAATATTTAGTTGTAGGGATCAAAACAGACTTGAATCAGTGCCCAAAAGGACCATGAGAACTAAACAGTCACACCTAAAAACATATTTCTGGGGGTGGAAAAGGGCATGTCTGCACAAGCAGCTGTAAAGAGGGGACTCAGTGTCTGGGATACTCCGAAGGATTTAAATAACTTTCTGGTGGTGTTGCTTGGGCGAGCACATACTTTCTTTGGAATGGACATGAGCAGGCACTCAAAAAATAATTCTATTTGTATTGTTCATGTTGATTTCACATTCCACACTTATCTGTCAAAAATCAACTTTCGGATAGGACTTGGGTCTGAAATTTAGATACAAAAATTGATTTATATTACAGCCTTTGAGTATAAACTGATTTTGAATCTTAATTTTGAACTGGTCTTCAAGACAGCCTCTCTTTTCATACCTGCTACATAAATGTAGAAACAACAGATGGTTTTAAAAGTCATTTAACTATTTCATAGCATCCACATATCAAGTGATTAGATTAGATGTCTCAATGGCATCACCTGCACACACAAATAACTGTAAAAAACTGGGCACAAAAAGAGAGGCACAATATTCTCTGAGCTCCATCCACTTATAAATGGATAATTGATGCTGAAGATATAATATGCATAAAGCTAGTCATCTGGGAATAGTAGATAATGACCCCATTTGGGGATGCTCTTGAGTAGTTTTAAAATGTGGTGTTCATTTGATGTTAATATCAGTTTATATTGTTAATTATTATGTGCATGAAAGGAAGATGAGGGAAAGAATTGTTATTTATAGAAAAATAGTCAAAATCATGTAATTTATGTTATGCTTTTTGAAAGTCTCATTATGACATTTACCAAGGATTCGTCTATATAACATTTTTTCAAAAGATAAACAGTTCTACTTGATAGATTTGTTTTCTTTAGAAATAAAGAGGAAAAACAAATAATTTAGTGTTTGAACAGAATGCTGAAGATATTAGTGTTATGTGCTGTAACTGATAAATAATTCTGTTAAAAATAAAAGAGCAATAAAAGCTAAACAATCGAATGTTGCCACCTGTGGATTACATACCCAGGTGTGCTTTCCTGTGGAGGGTCATTAATTTTGGAAAGTTGATGACTAAACATAATTAAGGTTTAGGATCTTTGGAATTGCCATATAGCAGCAGATAAGCCATCCATCTAGTCCATTATTCTATCTCCAACAGCAGCTAGTACCATATACTTTCGAGAAAGTTGCCAGTAACCTTACAGTAGGCTGCTAACCAGCAACAGCTAGAGATTGGCGTATTATCGGAAGCACCAAGGTTTACATCCCTTCCAAATCTTTTGCTAATTTATTTTGAATATAATAGCACTCTGGACTTGCTGAGCTATACAGAAGTCCAACTCTTCTTTGAATTCTGCCCTACTTTTTGTCTCAATGATATATTGCGGCAACGTACTGTGCAAAAAAAAATTTGTTTTATTAGTTTTGGATTTGCCAATTTTCATTTTCATTGACTGTCCCCTTGTTCTTGTGTTATGAGACAAAGTGAATGGAAGCTCCAGTAGCATCATCTTTATGCCATTTATTTGGCATATTTTTATCACAACCGTTTTTCCCTTTGTCTCCTCTCTAAAGTACAAATTCCTATTCTTTCAGGTAAGTATTCCTGTAACCTAACTATTCTTGTCATTTATCTCTGAGTCCTCTCTATTTTTGCTAACACTACCACTTGATCTAAACTGGGGAAACCTTAACTCTAACAGCTGGATTACAATAAAGGTTCAAGAAATATAACTGTCTTGTAAGTTTAAAAAAACCCCACATGTCTGTTGCAGTTTAAATAAATAACTGGGAGTACATTTTCTCTATTATATAAAATTAGACTGGTAGATTATTTGTTATATTATTAACATATGCGAATAAAATAAAACCTTAAAAACCTATATTCTAAATGTGTTTTTAACCTCTGGGACAAGTGTAAAGATCCCATTCTTGAATATGAAGCATAAGTTTATTAGCTATACTGTCTGCCTAGGAGACAGACTTCTCATCATTAATTACCATGGAGGATATTTTTCACATTCTAAAACAGGAAAGTCATTCAAGAGGTTTGTGAAGTTAACAGTGTGTCTTTGAAGACTAATATAAAGTAAGTGCACAAATCTTTATGTAAAGACCACTAATCCCCCTCCTCTCCTGCTACCTACGTGCTACAGTTTATACCTACTGCAGTAATTCAAGTAGCAGGCCAGAACGTGCTGACTAAAGCATTTAACTATTTATTTTCAGAATATCTGCATATCAGAATATCTGCAAATAATTTGCAAAGGCCATAATAATTATCATTAGGATCTTTAACCATGTTGTTAGTCCACAAGACCCTCGGTTTATTTAAAGTAAATGTCCACAAGACCCTCGGTTTATTTAAAGTAAATAACCATCTACATGTTTCGTTGGTCTTTAAAGTGCTGCCAGACTATTTGTTATTTTTTAGTTTATCCTGTACAGACTAACCCAGCTACCCCCGGAAGTTTATTTGTTACTTCAATCCTCAAGCCTACTTTTGTTAGAGAATCTTAAATAATTCTGAGATTACTTCCCATATGTGCTACTGTAACTCCATGTACTCCATGGTCTGCTGTTTATTCTGCATAAACTATTGCTGAATAAATCCATACACAGCTTATATTTACAATGATGCATTTTGGAAATAAGATCCATAATATTTAACTGAAACCTCAATTCAGAAGTTAAAATGACTCAATTTGCAGAGTCTCAGTCTTTACAAATAGGTTGAATATCAAAATGACCTTGAAGCACTCCATTAACCACGTCTATCTTTGGACATAGCACCTTGTATTTTAATTGCGTGATATTTTTAAAGTGAGCATCCATAAGTGGCAGCCAAAGTGCTGACACCTAGTGTAAAATTAAGAGGTGATGGATCAAATGAAAAGCATTTGTGTGTTATTGATAAGAATGTTTATTGATCTGAACCCAGTTCTTGGTAAGTGTGCTGTCATTAGTGACCTTCAAGATAGCAGTAATGGAAGATTTATATGCATTCTTATTAGTTTGACCTTTAATTATTTCCACTTATGTGATCTGTTATTTTGTTACCAAGAATTTAAAAAAAAAAGATTTCTGACCTTGCCTTTAGGACTGAAGTTGGTTTATACTTACGCAAAATGACTACACTTTTGACAGCTCGTGTCAATTGGTGTCTTTCCACATTATAATATGTCTCTGCTTATAAAAATATTCTATCTGAGGAATCAGGGCGCACCCCTCCTTGCAATTAATGCTACTATTAACTAATAGTGCTATAATGTCACAAGTCACTAGCTCTCAGATGAATGGCCATCAACCCCGGATCCCAAGTTACCGGAGATTTATGAAAATATAATGTTTTACATAGACCCAGTGTCATTACCACAAGTAAAGATTCCAGAGGCTGCTATGGGTAAAATAAGACTGCATTTTAACAGGCAGTATTTTACAGTGTTAGATATATTCCTCCCAAACCTATTTCAAATAGAGGTTGTCAAACAATCAACAAAAAAAAGCACCTGAGTTACAGTAAAGACGCATAGTATACTATGGTTCTGTCAGGGTGAAGGATGGCAAGCTACAAAAAGGGAACATTTAATTCTTTGGTTCAAAGACATATACTAAGTCTTCTGAAAGCTATGAATACTCTGGATTTCAGGCAATGATATAGTACTTACCTCAGTGCATCTGAAATCTGGCCTCTGTTGATACAGTGTTTTTCACAGGTATCTGAGTTCAACCCTTTCTCTATTCTTTCCACGAGCAAAGATAACATGAAAGCAAAGAAGTAGGGACGTGAAAGGTTGACCAGTTAACCAGTAAGCATCACCCTTAATGGGTGATGCTTACCAGTTCCAGTTAACCAGTGGGAGCTGAAGCAGCTTCTCACCCACCGCAGGCAGGGCACTGCTCCAGCCCCACAGGATCAGCCCCAGCCACCTGGATCAGCCCCTGTCAGCGACGGGCCTGGGTGCGTGGCAGGCAGAGGTTGCTCCAGCCAGGCTGGAGTGGCCCTCCCACCCACTCCCTCTTTAATTGGTTAACTGATTAAACATGTTTAACCTGTTAACCAAATAAACAGGATTTAATATCCCTAAATGGAACAAAGCTGGCAGATTTTAAGAGTTTCAAAGGACTTTATATTTACACACACTTATCCATATGTGATCATTCTGCCTCAACCTGCAATAGATGAACACCAGCTGACTGCAACATTTGCAAATCAGTCTCCCTCCTTCCTCTATCCCAATGCTTAAATTGTAATGAAAGAGGTGCTGAGGCTCAAGCAATGTTTAAAAATTCATTGTTGATGCAGCAAAGCCCAGAGGTGCTGGGGCTATGAACTGCCAACCTTCTCCGTGCCAGGGCTCAACCACAGCAAGCCCTGGCACAAATTAAGCATGGTTCTTTTCCTTACTTTCCACCAGAATTTACCACCTATGAATTTTGAGGTTATTAAAAACAAAGCAACACACTTACTAGGAAATGAGGCATTTCCCCTTGTCTCATTTGTAACCTAATAACTTATCTGAATGAGGCATTAGACAACTGCTATTTGGCATGAAATAGTTAAATAGATTACTTTAAAATATGCTAAGAGGCAAACAACACAGTAATCCAATCACTGCAAGTCTACTTCATGAACTGGAACAAACTAAGGCTTTCATTGTGTGGGTTGAATCCAAAATAATATCAGCTCAATTACTTATTTAGTATGACACCACGTAATATGTTCTCAATTGCTGTAAAGTAATTCAGCACATGATCAAAACCACTCTATGGGAAGAGATAAGGCCATGAGTTAAAACAGGAAGATTAGAAACTCATAAAACAAAAGATGGCTTAGAGCTTCCAAATACAAAGACATTATACTGCAAATGATCTTTCACAACTGGATACTTTTCTTGGTCCTATGGAGTCATTTCCTAATTGGATGCATTTAAAAACTCTGGACATAGAACTTTTTCTAACCCAAATTGTTCTTACTTGCACCAGTGGAAAAGTTTACTCAGACAATATCCAAATAAAGTATGATTACAGCAGGATGTATAAGCATAAAATGAACAATGTTTAACAAGAATTAACTCTTCATTCTTCCCTACAAAACAGTAAGGACGTGTCTACACTAGGGAGTTATACTGAAATAACAAGGTGAGCATCCACACTACCAAGCCTGTTATTTCAAAATAATGGGCTTGTTATTTCAAAATAATAACTCCTGTTTGTGAAGAGGAATAAGCTTATTTGAAAATAGTTATTTCGGGAGTTACTATTTCGAAATAACTTATTTGAAAATACCTGGTAGTGTAGACATAGCCTAAGAGATAAAAAATTGAGAATAAGTCAATTTACTGGAAGGAAATAGAAAATGTTGATTCTCCTTGGATTTGTGTCCAGAGAAATTACCAGTTAGGGAACCTTCACACTTCCTTGCAAAGTGATTTTATCTTGGGGAGTAATCAAAAATTACATCTCAAATCATTTAATATTACTTGCAACAGGCTTCAACTTCGGAAGCAATCAGCAACCAAAATTTCACATAATTTCAAGATATTTGCATTCCTTTTTCTGTAGAGCACAAGAGCTATCTGATATAGCTCTCTCATATTAAAATGTGTATTTTCTCATCCATGTTGAAGATCTTATGAATTCTTACTTGGACTAACTTCTACTTGTGCATTTCAATCTCTGGAAAGTGGATGGAAATTTAAGCTAAATCTATATATTTTGATGACAGATTACAGAGGCACGAGATGTGCTATTGTATCAGAAATGAAATTACAAAATTTACATTCATACAAAGAATATGTTGAACTTGTATTCTTGTTTCAATGTTCCTACAAGACAATGGTGTGTGCTGGTGCTATGGGAACTGGTTGGTAACATTTAGATAATAATGTCTGAGGAACACACAGCTTTGATAAATGCTATAAATGCCATGGAAACCACACGGAATAAAAAGTTACTGGCTGAAATAGAACTTGATTTGCTCCAGGAGTTTTTATCAGTATATGTGATCACAAAGTATTTTTGATGGACAGCAGTTGCCTTTTAAAAAACCATAAAGATCCACCTGTAAAAGTCTTTTCCTGCTTTTAAAAGTTTGGTACTTAGTATATTGACACAGTAATTTTTTCCCTATATGCACCTGTGAAAGGGACCACTCATCTCTGGTGCATGCATCCTAGCATCTGGGTGTGATACTATAGGACTTTTCCTGCTTCTGACCTCACATAGCAGGTCTCCAGGGTGTCAACCCTCCAGTGATGTCACACATTCAGAATGAAAATACCCCTTCTGGTTCTATCAGCCCTCACCAAGGTCTTCAGCCCTATGTTTGGTCCCATTTAATCCCACCATTCACTCAAGTTTCTAAGTGAGCCTTGTCTCCTTGAGGCTTTGACACATTTCCAGTGGCCAGTGGAGGAACCCAAGTTCACCACTATTCTGGGTCTCAACCCAGGAGCCCTATAAACAGTGGCCATGTGTGGCTACTGCTATTTCCTGGCCATTTTCCTTCCTAGGGTGTGTCTATACTGCACTCTTAGCTCAAAATAAGATACACATTGCTATGCACATTGCATATCTTATTTTGATTCTATTTCAAAATAGGCTATTTCGAAATTTGGCACGTCTACCTACACACCACCACATTTCGAAATAACACACTATTTTGAGATATCCCTTATCCCTCATGGAACGAGGTTTACTCGGATGCAGAAATAGCATGGCCGCTATATTTCACAATAGCGGACTCGTTCAAAAGACGCAAGGTGTCCCGAAATAGCCTTGCACTGTAGACGTACCCCTAGTCTCTTTCTCTTCACCCATACCTCAGGGCTGACGTTCTCAGAGCCTCTTCCTCCTCACTGAATGCAAATGCCACCAGAAACCCATCTTCTAGTTCTCTCTCAACTTCCTGTGACCAGTACCGTAATTTAGCGAATATCACCCGCGGGTTATATTCGTTTTTACAAACCCTGCACCCCCCTCCTCCGTGGGTATATTCGGGTGCAGGGTATATAGGTTTTTTTTTTTTTTTTTTTTACTCACCAGCATTTTTTTTTACTCACCGGAGGCTGGTGGTTCCTGCGGCTGCGCAGGAATTGGGGGTGGGGTGAGCGCTCCCCCGCCCAGAGGATGGTGGTTCCTGCGGCTGCACAGGAACGGGGGAATGAGCGCTCCCCCCACCCGGAGGCTTGTGGTTCCTGCTCCCCCAACCCTTCCTGTGGCTGCGGAGGAACCAGGGGGATAAGCGCTCCCCTGCCCGGAGGCTGGAGGCTGCGCAGGAACCAGGGCGGTGAGTGGCTGGCTAATTCCCTCCCCTCCTCCCCCCTCCGCATCGTAAATTAGCAAATATACCTCCGGCAAATAAAAGTCTTGTATACCCCGTGGGTTATACTCATGCGCAGGGTATACAAGATTTTTTTTTACTGAAATAGAAAAAACCACGGGGTATATTCGGGTGTGGGGTATATTCGCTAAATTACAGTAAGGAGAATGTTTTTTTGCTCCTCTGGTCCTAGCCAAGAACTGGCTGCTCAGGACCTGCAACATTTTTATCTGCCCCTTCTGGATTTTGGTAGGCTGCTTCTGTGCAGCCTTTCTCAACAAGCTAGGAGGACTTACATTCCTGCTTCTTCTTGAGTCTCCAGCAGGGGACCAAGAAAAACCAAATACATCATAGCACCTTATTAATACATTCAATAAGGAAATGAAATATTTCATGTAGTATAGGAAGAATTTCTTATGTAAAGGAAACAGCTGTGCAAGTGAGAGATTATGCATCACTGAAGTAGTATTGTGGAGATAAAGGGAAGTAGCAATTTTGGACACTAAATATTTAGCTTTTACTTGCCTGTACCTATATTATTCTTGAGTTTTGTATAACTGATATAAAAATTCATAAAGACACTTAGAGTCATAACTGTTTTGCATTTCCCAAAATAATACCTTGCAAAAACTGGAGACAAATTTTGTAATCAAGATTATTTATTTTAAAAAGCTTGATCACTTGAGTAGGAATAAACAAGAGACTGAGAAGTCAGCATAGGCAGCTAATTAATTCAGTTTTGAATTAACTACACACAATGCTGTAGAATTGTGAAATTCCAGAATAAATGAAATCCCTTTTCAACTCTCATGAGTTTACAGCAAGTCTCATGAGATTTGAAATTTTTCTTTTGTAAAGGTATACATAAGGCCTGGGAATTATATGAAAATGAGAATTCTAAGGATGCCCAAACCAGAAAGGAAATAAAGGAATCCAAAATCTATTTTTTCTACAATCTTTTCACCGGATTTCTGTATCATATTTAAACAAGACTCATGGTTTTGGAATTCTTGCAGTACCATTGGCCACTCAGAGTTGGAAGGAAGTTGACTAATATATGTTGTCTAGCAAAGACGATTAACAACATGTATTATCTTCACCATCTAGCTATATATTTTAGAAATCTGCATCTGTCCGTGTGTCTGTTTAATAACTCCTCCTAAATGGTAAGAGCTCACACCCCAAATTTGGTATGCAGCTTCTTCTTATCATAACTCAAAGAAAGGTGAGGGTTTGGTTGTGCTTGAAAAATGGAAGTACCAAGAATAGGACTGTTTTCCATAACAAGGAAAGGGAGGAGGTAGAGATGAGGGACACAAAGTTCACAGTGGTCACTGGAGGCAGAGAGCACGTGGGAAAGCTATATTGCAGAATGACCACTGGGGGGAAGCTGCATCACCAAGAGAGTGGCCATTTGGGGCTGGGGCTCACCATCGTGCCTGCCACCAGACTAGGTAAGTAGTCCCTTGGCCCCAAGCCCTTTATCCTCCTCTTCCAGTCCTTGGCTGCAGCACTGCAGGGGGAGGGGTGTAGAGAAAAGGCCCCTGCCGGATGGGAGGGCGGGGGAGGGGGTGCGCAGGAGGGTGGAGACAGAAGGCCTCAGGCAGCCAGAGGAGCTGGGAGGAGACAGAAGGTCCCTATCAGGCAGGGAGACTGGGAGGGGAGAGAAGGCCCTGCTGGCTGAGGGGGGAGAGAAAGCCCCACCAGATGCAACCCCCCTTCCCCCCCCCGAGTCCCTTCCTTATCACTCCAATCCTCACTCTCACACATCCTCAGCCCACAACCTCAGCCTCCTGCCCTACCCTCCAACATCCCCAAGGTCCTGTCCACACTCCTGCAATCACCACACTGCCAGTTCTCTGCCCTGAAGGACCAAGGCAATGCCGGGGTAAGTCTTCTACTATATACATATTAGTATTCATTAAGCATGGATAACATTAAGCACAAATAGTGTAATCATGATATAACCAAACCAGCCTATACCATAATCCTGTTCACTTGCGCTAAATATCTCATAATTCCTCACATTTGCTGAAGTAAAAATTTGGCATTAGCAGATAGGAAACTTGTCAAAATCAAGATACATTCATTCTGTGTCTTAGTAGAAGCTAGGGAAGTACCTGCAGGGACCAGAACTTGTAACACTGACATCCGAAATGTGTTAACACAGGGAGCATACCTTCTGCATAAGGTGAATGTGACATCACATAACGAGATGGCATCCCAGAGATTGGTATTTCTCCTGTATTATATTATTGGCTTACAGCAAAAATAAATGACTGACACTAGACCTTGTGCATATATGTTATAATGAACCAAAGTGTGATTAAGCAACTGACTGTACAGTTTATTGGGAGTATGTGATGGGTATAGAAGGTTACTGCACCCAAGCAGATAATGGTAATTGGGACCATAGTCTGTCTGGAAAAAGAGGTTGGCTTTACAAATAGAGTAATGATAAGTACCTACAATTCTGGCTGCTTATCTAAAATGAACTTGCACTTTGAAACTTTGGAGAGTCTACCATATCAGTGAAATAACAGGGTCTTAGGGGCCTTTAGGGCTTAAAATTCTCTGGACAATTTCCCCTACCCATTTGGAGCTCCAGGTTTCAGCTGCAGGGTGGCAGGTTTTGGGGCTCCTCAGTGCTATGGAGGGAAGAGGAGGTGCTGGCACCCGAGTTCTTTAACCTTGAATAGAAGTGAGTGGGCTTGCGTCTTCAGTGGGTTTGAAAGTATTTACTGGAGCTCTCTGGATTGCTCTGGCTGAATTTAAGCACTACAGTCCTTTACTTGCTGCGTGTTTTGCCTATTTTTTCATCGGTGGATGACCATTTCACATTTGGTTTCTAACAAAAACCTGAATAAGAATATCATAAACTTTCTCAGTGGTCAACCCTGGAAACAGTTGTTTGGGAGTCCTGGGGTCTCTAATCTGGAGCAGTCTTTGTGGAAGGGTAGCCCTGAAACTGTGGACCCATCCCAGATCCATGACAGGGGTCCTGGAAGCCCTGAGAGATATGGGGTTCTCATCAGGTTTTCTTGTGTGGAGTTGGAAGTCTAGACCCTGAGAACCAAGTTAGAGATAAGTCTCCCAGGCATCCAGCTCCATGGCAGGGAACTGGAAGCCCTGAGAGTCTGACTCGAGCCAGGGTTATGAGGGCTGTCAGGGTGCTTGCTGCAGATATGGAAGCTGAGCTCTGGGTAGAGCAGGTGAGCCTGGAAGCTTTGGACCCTGGAATCCCAACTTCCCAGCTCTGGGGCAGTCTGCACAGAAGAGCTCTCCAGCAGCACTCCAGGCAAGGTGCCATTGAAATTGCCTATGATAGGATGAATATTTGTTAAACCTGAGCTAAATACTTCGGGTTTCACAGATCAGCATTTTCTGATGAAACTGTTTTGCTGGAAAATTTTCAGCCACTCTACTGACAAGATGTACAGGATGTACTAGGGAGCTGCTTTTATTCTGCTACAGATTACAAGTTAAAGCTGTTTCTAGGGAAAAGGAAGGAAGTCATGATTATGCGGAACCAATCCTATGCTTTAATAACTCTAGGAAATAAGCAAATGACAGATAACATTAAACTTTAATACACTCTGATTTTCTAATTAATTAAAGCCAAAGAAAATCATGCTGGTTATGGTTTCTGCACATACTGCTAATCACAGTGACATGGTACAAATGCCACAGCAAAGCACATTTTGCAAAATACACTGCAATATAGTTTTCCATTTTTGTTTATAGAACAGCAAATTAAGAACGTATGCAGTAGTGAGGAAAAACTCAACCAACTATAGAAAGTATAAATGTGTAGCCTGCAGGGACAGACAGGCTACCTCTTACATAAACAGTAGATATTCTTACAGCAGCAAATATTAGTTCAGATTGGCTCTATTAACATTTTAGACTCCCGCTTCCATCCCTTATTGCAGGGGTGGGGAACCTCAGGCACGGGGGTGGCTTGCCTGGATCTGGCCGCTGAGACTCAGGGCATCCCACCTCTTACTGAACTCAGAAGAAATTCTAGCAAATCCATTACAATCCCTGAACAATTCCTTATTCTGTGTAAGGGATATAATTCTCAGAGTACAAAGAGGACAGGGTTTTTTTATTTCCCCTTTTCATGGACTTTAACAATCAGTCCTGCTGCAGCACACAGGAAACAGGTCCATCTATAACTGCAGATTGTTCACTGCAAATGTTGTTTTTAGTTTTTGTTATGCTGTGAAATGTGTTTCATCACTGTTTGCATATGTTAAAATGTTAGTGTTGCTCATCAATGGAATTATGAACATGGAATCATGGTGAATTGTTTATGACATCAGTTTAAATTGCCATAATTGTAGTTTTTCCTTTTAATATCTTCTGTTTTCCCCCTTAAAATAGGTACAGTAGGCCTACGTGTTGTTTGCCTGTTGCATGGTCTCTCTCACTTTCTCTTTCAGTTAATGTCTCAGACCTGGCTCTTGCCTCCTCAGGCTATCAGAACAAATTATAGTTTTGTTTGATGAAACAAGTTCAGTCAAACAATACAACACCAACGTATAACAAGCTCATCCAAGCAGGACTATCAATTAGAAACACAGCTCAGTAATAATATGATATTCATTGGATTACATTTTGAATATTATCACATAATTTATATAGCCTATAGTATAGTATTTAGTCCTCTGGGACTAAAATGGTTTATGCTCTTGTAGCTTTTGTAATTTTTTTAAATCTGATTTGTAATAAGAAATGTGAGAAAAATACAAGGAAAACTAACATTTTTCTTCTCTGTACTATTCAAAGCACTTTAGATAAAATAAATTAATCCTTATACCAGCTCTGTGCAATATGTAATTACTATGCTCTTTTTACAGATATTTCGACTTGCACAGAAAAAGTTACATGACTTACTCAAGGCACTACAACAGATCAGTTGCAGAGTTGAAAAGAGGACCCAGGAGTTCTGACTCCCTAACACTTGTTATCACTGGATTACACTCCCTAAGCACTGCATTCTGTCTCCTATCATGTATGGATCTCACAGCTCTTACTAACTGTCATAACTTTTCACAAGAAAAAAATCTGACTTCTTCTCAAGCAATCCTTTCAAGTAGTGCAGAGCAGGTGATGTGTAAGAATTGAAGTGAGCCAACATCAAGCTCTGAAATAGAAAATAAACTCGCAAAGCAAGTAGCAATGATCCAGACCTTAGTATTTATCTCCGCTTGGTACTTTCTGTCATGTTTTGAAGGATTTGTTGCAGACTTTATCCCCTGAACACTTTGAGATTATGACCTGTTAAACATTGTTTGGGAATGCAAACTTTCAGAGCTCAGGCATGACTGAGAGGCACCCCCATGAAGCTCTGGGGAGGACACATGGCCCTGACATAGGTCCTTTGCCTGAAGCCCCTTTTCCCTCTGGTGCTGGGAGGGTCGGATCTTCTTTTGCCACTTCTTAGGCACCAGTGAGGGGGGAATGATTCCGGCAGTGCATGCTGCACTGATACTGAGTAGGGATGTAAGCAACTAGTTGACTATCTGATAAATTTAGGCTTATTGGGTAGTCAAGGCACTACTTGACTAGTTGTTCTCCCCCACTCCTTGCTGCCTCTGTATCCGGAGCTGGTGCTGGGGGTAGCTAGCTTAAAAGCTGGCTTCCCCCAGCACCATCTCCATGGCGGGAATAGGGGAGGCAGAGGCACAGCAGTCGGGACCCAGTGCGAGTGGGGACTGCTTGAGTCCCCGCTGTGCCTCTGCCTTTTAAATGTAGTAGGAGCTGTGGGCAACTTTTACTACATTGAAAAGGCAGAGGCACAGTGGGATAACGAGTGTCCTCCCCCATCGCATAACCGAGTAGTTGATGGAAATTTCATCCCCTACTTGATTAACTGATTAATCAAAATGTAACATCCTTAATACTGAGGTTCTTGGCATGGGTTTCAAATGGGAGAGATCCAATTCATGATGAAGCACAGGCCAAGAAGAGGGCCCTCAGGTAGATACCATGCTCCTTTGGGGGACTAAGATGAAAGTTTTTGCAGATTCTGCATGTGCTCTTTCTATGGGAGTCCCCCAAGAACATCAAACAGCTGTTGTGAGGATTCTTAATAGGCACTGGCCTATTGCATGATCAGCATAGTTTGAAGCCTGTTGCATGACCAGCATAGTTTGAAGCCAGAGGAATGTGGCATGCCATGCTCTGAACTTTAACTACTAAGCTAACCTAGCACTTTACTTAATGGCTAACCATGTATCAACAAATTATATACAAAGAAGATAGACAATGGGCTGTAAAGAACTGCTAACACTTTTGCAGTGTCACACAAGGCACTCTGACCAGCCATTATGGGAAGGAAGTCAGATGGCATAGGACTGGTGGTGCCCAATATACCAGCTCATGAGCACGGTATTAAAAGGGACACCACAGCTGACCCTACAAATACCACTAAGGCAAAAATCTCTGACAATTGTGCATGTGGGAGCGCACATGTCTTGAATGGAATTGACATGAACAAGCACTTGAACTATTTTTAAGTAAATGGAAAATGTTAATAATCATTCAGAGAAAGTTTTAGGTAAAATTTTTGATCAAATATGTCAAAGAATTAAAAACTTAACAGGATTCCAAGACAGAAAAATGTTCAGTAAAAGGCCATTTTTACAGAACTCCTTTTTTAATTCAACCTGCTCTAACAATTGTTCTTTTTCTTCATACCATCTGTAAAACTGGATTATATAAATTCTTCAGGGCAGCAACTATGCCTTAGAACAGTGGGTCATAAGGTAAGGCACTGGGTCACCTTGCTCAGCCTCCCAGGTACCCTGGTGGCTCCTGTCAGCACTGCCGACTGGGCTATTATAAGTCCCATAAGCAGCGCTGCCAGGCTAATGCTGGTTCATGACCTGCTCTTTGAAAACCAGTGGGCTAGTCCCAATAGGTTTTGAAACCGCGCTGCACCCCAGAAGTGACAGCAGCAGGTCTAGCTCCTAGGCGGTGGGACCACAGGGCTCTGCATGCTTCACTCCCTCAATCACCAGCTTTGCACTTCCATTGGACAGAAACTGCCCAATGGTTGCTGAGGTGGCGGTGCTTGTGTGCGAGAGCCACACGGAGCTGGGGTGCAGCATGGTCTGCGATGCCAGGAGAGGCAGGAAGTTTGCATTAGCCCCCTTGCTGTGCTGCTGACTGGAAGCTACCAGAGGTAAGCCCGCACCCAAATCCGCTGCCCCAGCCTGAGCCCCCCAAGCCCAGAGCTCCCCTCCTGCACCCTAAACCGCTCATCCCTGAACCCTCCTGCACCTTAATCCCATGCCCTAGCCCAGAGTCTCCTTCCACATCCTGAGCCCCTCATTTGCAGCCCCATCCCATAACCCTCACTCCTGCCACTTCAATAGGGTTGCCAGGTGTCCAGTTTTGAACCGGACAGTCCAGTATTTGAGCTTTCTGTTCGGGAAACAAATTGAGAAAATATAAATGAGAAAATATAAATATTCAGTATTTTCTAAATCAGATGTAATGTAGATTGTGATGTAATGTCAAGTGTGTCTGGTATTTTTGTTGAAACCATCTGGCAATCCTACATTTCAACCCTCTGCTTCCGCCCACTCCCAACTCCCACACCCCAAACCCCTCATCCTCAGCTCCATTGGGCTATGAGCATCAATGATTTTCTTCAACTGGGTCACCAGAAAAAAAGTTTGAAAACTACCGCCTAAGAACAAGAGTGCGACAAAGCACTTCACTGGCATTTGGGCTCTGTACAGATTAACTAAATAATAATACTTTAGTAAAATTAATTCACAGATTAATTTGGCTAATTTTGGGGGGGAAGTCAAATGATACACAAGATCAGTGCAAATTTAACAATTATTCAAATGAATATTAGCAGAAATTGTTCTCCAATATTTGCCCTGCTCAATGCAGGCTTTTAATTTTTTTTTTTAAATGAAGGGGCCATTCATTATCTAATCTGAGTCCTCTTGGTAAAAGCACCAATATACATTTAATCACTGTAAATAATAACAAATTGCACACTTCCATTTTTATACTTGAAGACTTCAGGTTGGTTACACTGTTTTCCAGTGAAGACAGAGAGTGGAGTGAATATTTTTTCTTTCACAATACCATATTTTTGGAGGCTTGTATTGCTTAAGAGCAATGGTTTTAATGTTTAAAAATGGAATTTCATACCAAGACTACTACTGTGAAGATACGTTAATTTAATCTGTGATAGTTGGGGAAGATCATCAAGTCAAAAATGCAGGTCAAGGAATATCTACTGGTCTGGACTACAAACTAGTTTCATACATACTAGTTTGTTGGTACTTTTACTGTTCCTTTTTATAGGTTGATAAACATGTCAAAGAAGTAACAACAAAGAAACTGCAAATGTGAAGAATAAATCCCACTGAGATTTAAGTGCCTCATACTGCAGCAGATCTATCCCTATGCATAAGGGCACAAATTAAGTAAACATATACAAGGATGGAATGAATCAATTTAACTTTTTTATTTTCCTTGGGGATAAGCAGTGAGAAAGACCTAGTCTGATCTTTTCTTTTCACATGTACATATAAAGCTTCTGTCATTCATCTTCTGCATAGGCCTAGAAATGCAAAGCTATTCTGTTTCCTGCTGGATCGAGAATTTTGTCTAGCAGTAGGATATCGCATTAGGTTTATTCAATATAGAAGTGTTAGAGAAGAGATATTTGTATTATATTCCAAAGTGCATTGCAAACAATGGGAATAAAAGGACAACTATTCAAAAAATGAATGCTCTTCTAACTAGTTCAGTAAAATAGTAGGGAGGCTACTGCTAGATGTGAAAGAGGTTATAGCTAATTTGAAAGAAATAATGGTTACTCAATTGTATAACAACAGAAGGCTGAGCAGATAATTTATGAGAAAGTCTGATTGTTTCCATGGCCAAATACATTATTGCTATAAACAGCTACAAGTCCATTAACTTCAGTGATGAAGCCTAGTGGTGAATTTGGCCCCATCAGCAAAGGAATGCAGGTCTTCCTGAGCTATCACATAAAAAGACTAATATATTCTTCACTGTAACTGGTTGCAATTTATTGCAAAGTTTTCCATGAAAATGATGCTTTGGTGGATCAATGTGATGAAGAACAATCATTAACCTCTGTGTAAGTAAAAAGTAGCAAGGTCTGATTCTCCTTTCGCCTTGCATCTTGTGGAGTTATTTACAGCTAGGCAGAGTGAATGTAAAATGCTATTATTCTGGCCCATGGACTTTCATGTGGATTTGAAGATAATTATGCGCGGAAAAAATCAACATGTCTTTTGGGTCTGGTTTATGGTGGACTAAATGCAGCTCCTATTACACGTGTAAGTGAAGTAAGCAATAAATTTTGCAAAAGGAACATGAAAGCTTGGATCCATTAACCTACCTCAGACTTGGCCTTTACTTATTGCCACACAGCTAATTCAGTCCTGCAGAAATCAATTCATTAAATTATGAAGTAGTAGTAATGCCATTTTTGGAATATTTTCATTACATTTTCTTAATGTCAACTTTAAAATCCCCAAACCGGCAATCCCTCCTCTGTGGGTTACACTACATATACTTAACTGGTACCTTTTCTCCTCCACTCGACCTCCCCTGCACAGCTAGCAGGAGAATCTTAGTTGCAGCTTGACTGCAAGATGGAGCAAGGTGGGGGGGGGGGGGGAGGGAAGGCAGCTGTAAGTATGCACGCTCTGCTAATCAGCTGGGTGGGCTGAAGAGAAATGCTTGGCAGGTCAGATTTTGCCCACCTGTGATCTATATGGTGCTTGGTCCTGCTGTGAGTGCAGGGGACTGGACTTGATGACCTCTCGAAGTCCCTTCCAGTTCTATATTTTTATGATTCTATGAAACAAAGCAGGCAGTGGCACATCAAGAGTGAACTTGAAGACTGAACCAGTTTCTTTATTTTGGAAATTAGGTCAACATTTTAAAAGATTATTTCCACAAACTAGTTAGTGGGGGGTTATTACATGGGGCAAAATTCCCACTGGATAAACATTAATAAAAAGGACTATTTGTAGTAATCAATTCCCTTAACCTTTATCTTCCCAATGTAAAAGACAAAAACTATGAGCATAATTCATTGATTTAGATGAAATAACCTGTAAAATGCACTCTTCAAAGCTTTCTGGGTATTCAAAGGCCATAGGGAACTTTAAGAATTAAATGGCTTTCTGGAAACAGCAGACATAAATGATGCATGCCTAGAGCACCTGGTACCTATGGCACTATCCCGCTGCATAAGCACAAAATAAAAGCATCAGGATTTTGCTCTCAGAATGTTTATATCTATGAAACATTTAAATCCAACATTGTCACTAATGCTAGGTTTGCTTTACTGCTCAAAAATGCAGTGGTCTGTAGTATTATGGAAGGAAAAAATTTAAATAATGTGCTACTTGAATCTGCTACCCAGAATAACCAAAATGCTGTGAAACTGGCTAAGTCTACACTGATTTGGGATGTGTGATGATATGCATATTTCCAAACAGACCATTCACCAGCTGACAAAGTTGAGGGTCCATATGTTAATTTCACAATTCTGGACATTACATCAATGAAAAGCCCCAGAATCAATCTAGATATATTGTGTTGAGGTTTCAGCTCCTTATAGAGAATACATTACCAAAAATATTTTAATCAATTTTCAACTTGATGGGCAAAGTGAACTACCACCAAAGAAGAGGTTACACTGGTACATGTTAAATTTGATAACTTATTAAAAGTTATAATTGCATGAATTCTATCCTTAAACCCTGATCCATATATCAGGGTGAAATTATTAAATTATGATTTAAGTTTGTATCCTACACTCCAATTTACAGTGAGTAACAAGCACATTTATTTATTTATTTACTTCTTTTACTGCATAAATCCTCTCCATCTAAAATTGCTCCTTCAAGATTTTAAGTCAATAATTGAAAGTGGGAGATACAAAAGGCCTTCTACTCAGACATCTTTAATGATTCTTATTATTTCAAAGAACATGTTCTTTATTTCCACTGACACATCTTTGAAAAACATTAATTATGTGATATATTTAAAATGTGAATTGTACAAAGGTACTTTTGTTCTCCCAATGAAAATAATTTTAAATTCCCTTCTTTTTCAGATACTGTTCCTTTTGTCACAGTCAAACAGAACTTTATCAACAGCATTTGTATTAATACTAAGATAGCCCTACATTTAGTTGTGGTGTCTTCATAAAAATGAGATTTGTTATTATTTGACATTAAAAGTGTTCTTTTAATTACAAAAAGTTAATTCAGCATTATTGCTGACAGAATTGCTATAGAAGGAGGGGAGAGGGGGACATTTATGCAAAACATTTTTTTGGGTTCAACCCTGACACTGAAATTAGTTTCCAATGTTCTAGGGTAAAGGAAGGAAACCAAAGATGCTGTCTAATTCTGCTGAAAGCGCTTCTCTACTTAAGCACAGAAATACATTTTAAAAGGATCAACAATATGTGCACCCACAGTCTTGCACACAGATTCACATCTAACATCATGCACCACTGCACATCCTCCTTCCCATCATAATTCATAGTACTTGTGGAGGGCTGCTATCAGCCCGCCATGCCCCCCACACCTTTAATCTGAACCCAACACTACAATGGGGATCACACTGTCCTCCCTTGTGCATGTAACGTGGAAGGGAAGAAGGGATTGTTTCCTTGTTGTACCAAGCACCCCAACCCCAGTCTCCAACTTCTTTAAGAGACACCGTTGCCCAAGCTATTTCCAGTTCTGGAAACTGTATCCCATATTGAATGATTAGCTGCACTGGACATCTGCCAAGATGTAGTAACTTGAACTTTCCAACATTAACTAGGACTGGAACCCTGGGGTTCTAAGAGGGACGTGAAAACCCCCCTATACTACCCAGACCAGTCTGGAAGTAACCCAAAAATGTATTCTGGCTCCCCAAAAGAAAACCAGCATAATGCCAAAGCAAGGCTGCTAAGCTCAGTCCTATTCTAATCAGAAGGAAAGGAGGAGGGGTGACTTTTCTTTCTAGACAGAATGGTTCCCCTTGGGCATGAAAAACATTAATAAGGCCTCTTCTTGGTTTACACTGCCTCCTTCAGTCAAGTCAACCAGCCACAGAAAGACCCTTCCCAAGCTCATGACTGAGTGCCCTCAAAGAGAGGATGAAAAAAAGGAGGAGGGCATAATCCTCAAAGGGACTAAGGATTTGTTTCTATGCTGGCTCAAAGCCTCCTTACCCCTGTGCCTGTGGAAATAGCCAAGGCATTGCACACACACAAATCAAATACAAAAGACTGAAATCTTGCCATCAGAGCTGGTCAAAGAATTCTATGTAGAAAGTTTTCCTAGCAAACTGTTAGCAGTCTCCAGGAAGCCTCATCAATGCAGCTGGTCTGCTGCAGGCTGCCAGATGAGCCGCACCACCTGACTGCCTGCATGACGATTACAGTTTTGGCAGAAGCATGGGGGGAGGAGAGTGCACCTCCTCATGCTACCATGAATCACCTATGGCATTGATTTTGGCTCTTTATTAGAGGCCCTCTCTGACCACTAGACTAGACCATTCTTGTCCCAGTCAGCTGCCAACAATGCAGTCTCTTCAGAACCAAAAGTTTTCACAGGAAAGTATCAATTATCAGCACTTACTAAATAAGAAGCAAAACCCATAAAATAAAACAAACAAACAACCCCCCCTAACCTTTCAAGTCCAACTCTCCATTACAAAGAAAAGTTATCCATTTGAAATTTACTGCAAGAAAATCGAATTTTTTTGTTCTGTAAAATTTCAAACAAAGATTGTTGGTTCAAAACTTCTTATGAGAAAACTTTCATTTTTCTCACCAGCTCTACTTATTCTTAAAAAGAAGAATAAGAAAGCAAGATAAATCCCCAAAAAGGGAAGGAGAGAGATCTGTAGTGGAGTATGTCCACACTACAGAGGAAGATTGAAGCTGCCACTGTCGAACTTCCAGGGTTCGAATTAGCAGTCTAGTTAAGACAGCTAATTTGAAGTGAGAAGAGCACTCCAGCTGATGCTGGTAACCCTCCTTTCACAAGGAGAAAGGGGAGTCGAAGGAAGAATGTTCTTCCTTCAACTTGCAGCAGCGTAGACAGCACCAAAAGCTGAGTTAGCTATGCAGTTAACATAGCTGAACTTGCGTATTCAGCTATGCAATTAACATAGCTGAACTTGTGTATCATACTTCGACTTTGTCCTGTAGTGTAGGCATACCCCAAGTTTCACAAATCATAGTGTAATTAGAAATAAAGGATTCTTGCACACTATTAAGAGGACTTAGGGGACTTGACTGTTTAGGCAGCAACTGCTGATAGAAATCATTTCCCTTCAACAGTATTAAGGACTCATGCATGGATCTTCTAATATACATGGAGCTACAGAACAAGCATTCATTAACAAATATTTTCTCTTCCTTCTATACTCCAGTTCCTGAAGCATATCCAAGAGTTACCTGACTGAGTCTTGCACCATGCTTTCTCTCCCTCTTGGTCTCTCTCTGTCCCCTTGTATTTTTATCATCAACTGCTTTGCCTAGTAGCTACTTCACAAATGTATGCTTCTAAAAATGCTTCCTGACATCTGTTTTCAGTTCATCTTCTTGCATGCCCTTTACAAGCTTCATGCCCTAACATCAGTGCAGTGGGACAAATTCGTCCCTGATGTAACTCTACTGTAGCCAATGGCTGAAGGGGTGTATTTGGCCTTGTCTGTTTAGACGGTTAACACTATCTCAACTATTTAAAATGACATTTCAACGCAATTCCCTGTGACCTGTCATGTTCCATAAGATGAATCTCTATTTGCCCTATAATCATCATTTGCTCCCAAGATCAACTCTACTGCTTTTATCAAAGGCTACCTATTTTATGTTGCACTTCTCTTTTCATTGGATTTACCTGGTAATCTTAGGTTTTCCTATGGTGACATTAATAATAAAAGTGCAAAAACTATTAAATGAAGCTGTAAAAACAACATAGGAGTTCCACATGCCTCCTACCCAGTCCCATCCCCTATGCAACCCCAATCATAAAATACAGTCATAAATAAGCAGAGCCTCAATCCTTCAAAGTACTGAGAGCCCTTCACTCTATAGGGTGACTTAGAAATTCGTCACTAAAGTTTTTAGGAGAGATTCCTCATATGACAATACTCCCTCCCCACCACCATGTGGCCTTTGAGAAAGAAACTTAAGGGGGGAGCTAGCCAAAGACTAACGTCAATGCAGCAGCTGCAGAAGCAACTTAAGCAGGGACCGTTAGGATACCAATGATATCCTAAGAATATTTTCTACTTTTGACTGGACATCCTGTGCTCTATATTAATTGGCTATTTGCTCCAAACCTAGCCTCCTCAACAGCCTCACTACACACATGCTGCACCCTTCTTCTCCCTTTACAGACATGTCCTCTATGCTCTCCCTCCCCTTTCCTTGTCTTTCTGTTTTCCACATCCAAGTAAATACCATCTTTCCCAAAATAACAGACAACTGATATTTGGTGCTATCCCATTGTTCACAGTGTAATACCTCTTCCCCACTCTGTCACACCTATCTAAATTATATCCACATTTCAAGCTAGGCGGGGGGAGGGGAGTCTTGCAAAGATGACATATAAAGAACTGTGACAGGGAAATGTTACAATGTTAGAGAAGTAGATATTATGTATACAGTAGTACTATAAGAAAAATATAAAAGGAAGTTTATTCTCTTTTCAGTATGTATCTTATTGACAGTTTTCAAGGGCCGTAAATAAAATCAGCTAGTTGGTTTGTCCCTCATCTACAGTGGATTGTTGGTCTGGATCAACACCAACCAGATTTATTAGCCAGATGTAGACTTCTCTAATACAGTGAATAAACAGAGTTAACAAATCAGTAATTCTCAGGCTACAAGACACAGACAGAAAAATAATCAAAGCAATGAAAAGCAACAAAAAGCCAGATGATTAAGTAAGAAGGAAGAAGATCATATTTTTTCTTAGGGATATAACAGTATAGTCGACTAAATGATTAATCGATAAGTGGGTGCTTAGCGGATAATGCTATTGACTACACGCAATCCTCCCCGGCTCTGAAAGTAAGTTTTTTAGTGGGCGGGCTGACAGGCTGCCTCAGTCTTGGCTCACGCCAGCACCTGGCATCAACTTTACTGAGCCAGTCTTCCCGTACGCCGGCTCTTAAAGTGCTATGTAGTGCAGAACCACAGCAGGGGTTGATGCCAGGACCAGATGCGAGCCGGAATCGAGCCAGCCTGCCCAGGCACTGGCTCTTAAAGTGCTTGTAGTGCAGAGTCACAGCAGGGGTAGTTGCCGGACCTGACAGAAGCCAGGACTGAGAGGTAGCAGTGCTAACCCTTATCGATGAATCATGTAGTCAAAAACAATTTTGTCAACTACATGATTAACGAATTACATGCTTCTTAGCATCCCTAATTTTTCTAAAAAGATAGGTAAGGAGGTACCAATTAGAATTTTAGCACAATACACAAACCTGTATCAGTTAAAAGGATTTTTGGTCATTGTGTATGAAACTATACTTGGAATAGAATGTTTATAGATGAGATAGTTTTAATAATCTGCAATTGCATGATGTTACAAGACAAGGTATAAAGGATGTGTGTTTAACAAAGGAGGGTGGAGCAACGCAGGATATAATACCAAATTGGATCAGCATGGTTCTGATGATGACAGCAACAGCCTGTGATCCAGGACTGGGTAATTGACCATGACACTATCCTTTAAATTACACTTGATGACGGCGGTAATCTCATGACTAATTTTTTTTGTTTTATTAACGCTTCAAACTAGTTAAGATTAGTAATTGGTGTGATCAGTGTTTTTCACTCACACCAAGATTCCCTATAAGCTGTGCAGTAGCACAGCACCACAGCTGCTTAATCAGCCCTGACCAGCACAAAGCTGCCTGGCTGGGCAGGGCTAATTAAGTAGCCGTGGGGGTATGCGGATGCGCAGTTTAGAGGGAACCTTGCTCAACACTAATTCCCAGCTCAAGGAGACAAACATGCATTAGCTCTCATCATGCTAGCTCATTACAAATAACATAGTCACGACACTGCAACAACAAGAAGGACTAGATACTCCGAGTAAATACCCATCCAAGCTTGTCACCATGTGCTCCTGATGTTTAGTCCATCCTGCCGGTCACACTGCTGCAGTTATACTCTATTTTAGTTCAATGAGACTAGTAAGAGTATGTCTCCTTGAGCTGTGAATCAACCCCCAGCCCTAAGTGTAGACACATCTTAGATTGCAAATGTCTTTAAGGCAGGGACTGGCCACTATTCTGTGCTTACAAATGGGGTCTGAAGCTTGCTGATCTCTGGGAACTATAATAAATATGATTAATACCTATCCAGCCGCCAAGCAAAGCCGATAAACTGGACAGTCAACAATAGGCTATTAAACAGGCATGAGTACAACAGGTATCAAACAAAATGCGACAACAAAGGCCAGTCATGTGCAGGCACTCAAATACAAGACTGAGCAGTGCTAAAGAAATATATAGGACTGTCACAATTAGCCACGGGAACAGTTTACCATGGGTTCTCCATCACTGAAAATTTTAAAATCAAGATTGATATTGTTCTAAAAGCTTTGCTCTCAGGATTATTTTGGGGAAGTTCTATGGCTTATGTTATTGAACCAGGTGATTGAATGGTCCCTTCTGGCCTTAAACGCTATAAATCTAGGTGTCAGGTATTATTTCAATTAGTTCCTATTTCCGAAGTAACAAACTTATTCTAGTCACATGTTGTAGTTTTGGTTCTTTTATCAGTAAATTATAGGAGCATTCTACAATATTTGCCATTATTTCTCATGAGTCTCATGATTTTGCAGTCTCGGTTTCACGGGTGCAGATGCTATTATATCTAGCATTCTGTTAATTACGCTACAGTAATCACTCATGGTCATTCACATGACACATGAATTTACCATAATAGCAAGGGAAAAACACATTTAAAATGTCATCACTGTGCCAAAATACTTGTTACTGCACATGTTGCAAAGGGATTCTAATTCAAAATAAACATGGCACATTTTCAAAATCCTCAATGCTTGGGCTGCCAAAAGAGCTGTTGTCAATATTAGGAAAAACTGAGAAAAAGATTTTCTGCCCTTCTGCTCAATTTCTGCTGGCCTGAAAGTGTAACTTACAGGGTCTCAAGTTGCTGGGTTCAGAAAGTCAAGGATAAATTAGTAAAAGAAACAACTGTCTAAAAATACATCTTCAGAGAGAGGAAACATTTTAAACAAACTTTCCAGGACCAGATGTAAGCCTCAAATACTACAAGAAGCAGAGAATAAGAAATCAAGAATAAACAAACCACCTCAACAAACTAAACCCAAATCAACATAAGCTAGTTAGGATTTGTCTTATATGCAATATTAACCTACCAATATATTAGCTTTAAAAGATAAGTATCTTAGTGGTTGGAAAAGGGGACTAGGATTTCAGATTCTGGGATTCTGTATTTGGTCTCTGCCCCACTCTATGCCCTTAGGGCACTGTATCCCTATTTTCTTATCTGCATAATGTGTTACAAAATCTCCTGAAGTGTTATGAGCTAAGCAAAAGCACCTTGAAATTCAGAGATGCAGGGTACCATGTGAACATACATGTCTTACACTGCTCTTTAACAATGAGGGTAAGTGATATTGCTTGGCAGAAAATGGAATTCCTGCTCTATCTCCACAGAAAAATTAAATTTTTGGACAGAAAATTAAGTGCAAATTTGTAACAACGAGATTTTAAAAAATCACAAGAAAAATTTGGAGATATTCCATATTAATAGAACCGAAATAGATTTTATTTTCTTGCCCTAGGCTGCCCATCTACTAAGGAAGCTGCCTCCCTGGTGCTACCTGACAGACCAGGAGCCAGCAACTCAGGGAGACAGCTCTCTAATTCCTTGGGTGGTTGGCCTGCTCAGAGGAAGGAAGGATTTGGAGGTCTGGGAAGTTAGATAGCACCATGAGGAGAGTCAGGCAGGTGTGGGAAGCCAAGCTAGCAAAAAACACATCAAAAGTTGAGCCAATTGACATGCTCCTGCTGAACATTTTTATTCAGTCAAATCAGCAGTTTCCAAGGTGATAGCATTCCATAAGAAAAATGTTGACAAAATTTAGTAACCAATCATTGAGCAAGCTTCTAGAGATGTGGTATCTTTTTCATAATTTAAAACAAGTTTGGCGTTTTTTTGAAAGTTATGCTCCAGTGCAAGTGAATTTCTATGACCGTGTTATGCAGTAGGCAAGACTAAAATGACCCATCCTGGTCCCCTGCCAGCATTAAAATCTATGATTATTTAGACCTGAAAGTTAATAAGAACATAATGCACTTTATGCATGTTCAGCAGACCTGGGTGAATACTGCAAAAGTTTTTCTACTAATATTAGCATATGTTCTTGGAGGATGTATTCAGAAGTTAAATGTTCAAGTATTTGCTGAAATAGACATTTATATTCATGCATGCACCACAACAAAAACAGCCCCATACAATTAATTAACCAATCACAATTAGCTTAAATGGTAATCAGCAAATGTTCCAAGAGAACTGTTCAATCAACACACAGACTTTAAAAAACTGGGGAAAAACTCAAATTATTTGAAGAAATCAGTCTAATATTTCTTAAGTACAACAAGGAGGTTGAATTCATTGGTCAAATTATTTGTTTCAAATTATTTAATCACTTCTATTGATTTGCATTGTCAAAGTTGTATTTTGATTCTGCATTCAATTTTATTGTATCAGAACATAATGAATTACAAAAATCAGTATTAAGAAGTTATATTACAGATTTGGTGATAAAAAATGAAGTCAACTAACCACTCACTAACCTGAGCTGGAAGAATTGGAAAGAAGGCTGATGTCCAGCAAGCATTATCTGCTAACAAAAACTGTGAAATCCTTGTTAAATTGATGTTAAAACATAAATACATATAGAGACAAAAGGAAAATTACCAAATATTTGACATTCAAATAATCAGCCAATCAACCAAATATAAGAGGCACAGAACAAGGGGGAAGAGGATAAAAGTTCTCTCTCTCGCACTGCATGAAGGTGAAGCGATAGTTGAGACAGAATTATGCCAAGCAGGGTATGTTTTTTTCTTCTCAAAATAAGTCTCCCTTCATACTTTAAAGCATTTTAAGGATTAGATTGTGCTAATAAGGACATGTCTACACTGCCCAAGATAGAGCACAAAACACAGTGTGACTGTGACAGCAAGGCTGGGAACTTGGGCCAGTCACCTGAATACAACCCTATCTGAAGTCTTCAGGTACACAGTTCAGCAGCTAGCCCAAACTGTTGTGCTAAAATGAGCAGCACGGCCACACTAGCTGCAGCAGACCTAGTGTATGGAAATTACACTGCTCAGCTGCTGTGTAGTGTTGCCTGAGACAACTCTCCATGTAGGATGGAGGGAAGGTGCATAATCCCAGCAGGAATACTGGGACACATTGTGCTGAAAGAGTGAAACTGCCTGCCAGTGATCTCATGGAGTGGAAACAGATGGGAAACAATTAAAAAGGGTGAAATTAGAGCTCCTCTTCTCCATGTTTTTCTAGTCAATGCAGGAAGAAAGGGTGGCATGCCGTATCTCCTCTGACTCAATAGCCATGCACAAGGTTTTGCAGACACTCACTCTAAACACGTAAACACCAAGTACAAGAACTTCCATTGTGCCCAGTGTGTGTGCGCACAAGGGAGGCTGGAGAGCGGTTCCTGCAAATTTTCCCCTCCTTTATCTATATGATGTGCTCATCTTCTGTGTAAGAACACAAGGCACGTCTCCCATCTGTGTAGTCATGCAGTGGCTAGCTATAACAGAAGCGCTTGCACTCAAGGATCAAGTCTCTGTCAGACTTTGTCTCACCATTGCTACCATCAAGTGGAAGTGACAATGTGGACTACCCATAGGTGTTTTAACTACTATATTGTCTAATCCTAATCACAGCAGGTCTATATTAAATGGTAGTTAGAACACTCCCACCTTTTTTTCCAGTCAGGCTACGGTGCCAACAGCTCTTTGTCTATGTAGATTCTTGGGTTAGTACCTTCCTATCTAATTGCTATCCTATGATCCTTATCTGCTTCTTTTAACTATCCAATCTTTAGGTCTTATAGGTTACCAGTTCTGTCTACTAGTTTTTCCCTTTGATATTTTCATACCCTCTGCTCCTTGTTTCCCACCCCCTTACTTTTTTTTCCTTCCCCTTTCTCCCTTATTTATTTTGGGTCTGCACACCCTAAACTCATAACTCCGGTCATCTGAAGAAGTGGGCTGTGCCCACGAAAGCTCATGATACCATCTACATGTTTTGTTAGTCTATAAAGTGCTACCAGACTATTTGTTGTTTTTTACGTTAATACTAACAGTGACAGAGATATATCAGAGATAGTCAAGATAGGAAAATATTGTATGAAAAAAATCCTTAGGGGGAAATTCTCAAAGGCAGAAAGGGGGGAGTTTGGCAATAAACTTCCATTGAAAGTCCATTTAAGTTCGGTACCCAATTCTTTGTGCGCATTAAGAAATCTCAACACAGACAAGGCCTTAGAATGCATGGATTTCAAAGGGCTAGCACTGCTATTTGTATTAGACTTTGAAGAATTAAAAAGGAGTCAATGGTACATATTCAACTATCCACTCATAAACAGTCAGCAAAGTTAACTTTTATACAAACTCAGAAAAAAATGTTTACTATATATAGTGTTATTTCATGATCTTTGCCACAAATTAAGTCATCATTGATCAACTTGTACAGGTGTTTTCTGTAAGGCTGTGCCCTTCACTACAGACTCCTCCGCCTATCACACAACAGCCACAGTGGATCACACCCAGTGAACAAAAATGTGTTTTATCATGCTCAGGTTCAGTGACTATTTGGGGGTCCCTTTGAAAATATAAAATGGACAGAACACTTTTTTCAACTGAACTTGGTTATTTCAAGGCCAATTTAGTAATGTCAAATCAATCAGAAAGATTGTAAAGTAATTTTAGAGTAAATTAACTAGCCAACACAAAAAGCTAAAACAATCCTGGTACATGGAAAAATGCACCATAAATAAATTGAAGATTGAAAATGGTGGCTGTTGCCTCTCTGGTGGTACTTGCCATACACCATGTTCACCATTTTTTACATGAAATAATAGTACTTAAGTTATGCAAAACTAAAGCATTAACTGCTTTGATTTGCAACCTGATAATGACTCAGTTACCAATTTATAAAACATTTAATGAAAAACTGAGTGTATACTTCCCTTAGAATACCATGTCATTTTAGTTTTTTTCTTGATGCCAGCAAATAGTATCTACAAAATGCACCATACATTGACAATATTATGATGATAAAGCCTAAGTCTTAACCTTACTATCTTTACTCACACTGTGCCAAACTGATATCCTTTCTCACCTTTAAATCAATATTGTTTCTCAAGAACACATTACCCAATGTATGAGTGGGAAAATCTGGCTGTTTCTGAGCTCCAGTAAGGTCAATGGGACTCTGTAAGTAAAGATTGCAGGATTAGATCCATTAGTTTTAATTTTGCCAATCAAGCTTGATGAATAGTGTAATAAAGTTGATTTACTTAGTAGGAGTGACTCCACCTCAGAGAACTCAATCAGTACAAACCTTTCTTATTAACCAAAGATCTTGGCTTTGATTTTGAGTCCTAAGGTTACTTAGTAGTTCAATAGCACTATCTTCTTTGTATTTCAGACAACTTGGCACTTATAGTGACAGAGAGAAGGTTCCTTGAAAACATTTGATGCAACACACTGATTTTAAAATACTATAGAAAGCTCATGAAGTATTTACTTAAACTCTATTAAAATAATTCATTTTATGTCTCAGTGATGATGCAACTCTTAAATACATTTAGTTAATTCCTGACACAGAAATAAATTTCTTAAAAGAAAAAACATTTAGGCTGTGTCTAGACTGGCCAGTTTTTCCAGAAAATCAGCCGCTTTTCCGGAAAAACTGGCCAACTGTCTACACTGGCCGCTTGAATTTCTGCAAAGCACTGACTTCCTGCTGTAAGAAATCAGTGCTTTTTGCGAAATACTACGCTGCTCCCATTCGAAAGTCCCTTTTGCACAAAACTTTGCGCAAAGGGCCAGTGTAGACAGCTGAGATTTGTTTTCCACAAAAAAGCCCGATCGCGAAAATGGCAATCGGGCTTTTTTGAAAGCAGCGTCTAGATTAGACGGGCGCTTTTCCGCAAAAAGTGCTTTGCGCCAAAGCGTCTGTGCCAATCTAGGCGCTCTTTCATAAATGCTTTTAACGGAAAACTTTTCCGTTAAAAGCATTTGTGGAAAATCATGCCAGTCTAGACGTAGCCTTACTGTACATCAAAGACATGCTTTTATAATGTCTGAAGTGCTGCAGCATATGAGCTTATACTATAACAGCAACATTCACCAAAATATTGTAGCTATGTACACATACGTAGTTCTCTTTCTACTTTTTAAAACCTATGTGACTTAGTGAGTCAATCATAGATTATTTACAATCTTGTTTGCCCACCTTATCTTTTAAAAACCAAAAAGAGAGAGAGAGAGAGAGAGAGAGACTAGAATGCCTCCTGTTTATACTCCTATACTTGTAATTCAGTGGAGAAATCAGGGGTGAAACAGATTTTACATTCAATGGTCATAAATACTCTACAAAGTAATTTGTATTTTAATTTACATGAGTTGCCAACATTATACAGAAACCTATCTGCAGAGCTCCAAATAGAACCCAGGAATCCTGCAACTACTAAACTACATTACCTCTTACATATTTAACCATTAATCATCAGACTCCTTGTTTCTATTACAATGAATGTTCTGTTACTGCAGAACTGAGTCCCAAAAAATCTATTTTTTTCCATTTATAACAATACTTGACATTCCTGGAAAATGTTCCTGTGAGCACAATATGAAAATTCTCCTAATTTACAATTAATCTCAATTTAAAGTAGTCATAGCTAGCCTACATATGACAGGCTATCACCTGTCTGATTACTGTATCTCACTACATCACAGCTAGTTTGACATTCTGCTTAAATAAAGACTGCATCCAATGTGAGAATAAGCTTGTCATAAAAATAAATTTACTGTCAGTCTCAAGAGAACTTGTGATCACAGTTAAGATGTCTTTGGATTGCAAAATGTAACAATGGAGAACCATCACAAACGCAGGAGCGTTTCCACTTAATCTTCACACTGGTATTATACTATAACTATTATACAAGCTTGGGACTGCTGAATAGTTTTCTGTAAATATGCCCCTTTCAAACAGTGATGGCTTTCTTGGTCATTCTTCAATAACACCGTGACAGGAGTTGCAAAGTTATAATATATAAGCATACCCATTATCTAAACCTGATGGTAAAAATGCAGGTGGCTGGTCTACACTGATGTTCCCAATATTACTAGCATGAGCAGAGCTATACAGGTGCTAGTAGAATATCAGGAGAATCTGGAACAAAAACATAGCACTGGGGGAGTCTCAGAGCATGCTGATTCTGAGCTGGGACTCCTTGGATGGAAAAATTCATTCCTTTCTCAACTGTTAAAGCTTTAGTCTCTGAGTTCCCATGAAGTCATGTTTTCACTAGTTATCCAGTTATGTGAAAGTATGGCTATACTTTGAGCTGGAGCCCCAGATCAAAGAGACACTCATTGACCTAGTATATACACGCATCCCACAATCTGAGCAGCAGAGGATACTAGTCACTTGGAGTCTGATCCTGTGCAACATGTTAGGTACATACTTGGGGTGGCTAGTCCCTCCTGTTGTTCCTGCTGCCACAGGGCTAGCACAGGTATGTATCCACAAGCTGGAAATTACACCTCTGGCTCAAAATACAGACACTCTCACAGTCTCTCTGGGTGTGTCTAGACTACAGGGTTTTGTCAACAAAAGTTGGCTTTTGTTGACAAAACTATACCTGCATCTACACTACCTCCACGTTCTGTTGACAGTTAGTCGACAGAATGCGGCAGATTTGTCGACAGCGGTAAACCTCAATTTACGAAGAATACCTCCTTTTTTTCAAAAGCACTCTTTCGAAAAAAGGCACTAGTGCATGCAAACTGTGCTTTTTCGAAAGAGAGCATCTAGACTCTCTTTCGAAAAAGCAGCTTCCTTTGTCGACAATACTGATCATAGTCTAGACGCTCTTTTTCGACAGAGGCTTTGTTGACAGTATCTGTCGACAAAGCCTCTGTCGAAAAAGGCATGCAGTAGATGTAGCCTCTCAGTGCAAGACAAGACCAGAAATACAAGTGCTAAGCCCTCCCCACCCCCAAAAAAACCCTAGTACATTGTTTATTCACCATGAAAAACAAAAAGGGACAAACACATTTTTCTTTCTTTGTCAATTGCTTGTAAGAGGAGAAAAACTAATTGAGTTGCAGCATTAAATTAGTAATGAAAGAGATGCTGGGGCAGGAGCAAGTAGGTGCCAGGGCTCAAGTAATTTTTTTGATTCTAATAATTGACACAGCAAACTTAGAGGTGCCGAGGCTTAGCCCTGGCACAAATTAATCACTGTTGAGTCATGAAGAAAAGAAATCATTTTGATCAATGATGTAGAGTGAAAAATAAAGTAAAAAGGATTGTCCAATAAGTTCTTAAATTAAAAAAAAAAAAGTTGATTGCTTATTTATGCAAGCTTGACTTGCACTAGTTTTGCTGCTAAAACTAAGCATAACTGCAGGGATCATATCTTTGTAAGTGTAACAAGATGGTTGTATAGATAGATGTTAATTAATTAAGAGATTTGGTTGCTAGTATGGGTAGTCCAGTTGCTAAGAAAGCATTAGTCACACTCAGATTTTTGGCATATAGTCTCCTCAGTTACACTGGTGAAATCCCACCAAAAAACCAGGTTTGCACTAGGGTTGTGAAAGCGTAATTGTGTACATGGCTAACAGATGACCCTGGGCTCACTGGTTAACCTTCACAGTTACACGCAAACTCCCGGTATGTGTGGGGAGCCGACCTACAAGCTGACTCTCCATGTGCACCAGCTCCCGGGGAGCTGCCTGCACACCCACGCTGCTGCCTCTGTATTAGAGGCAGTAGTGCAGGGGGAGAGAGGTACATGCAAGGAGCCGGCTTAAAGCACTGGCTCCAGTGGTGTGTAACCCCTGAAATTTTCAGCAGTTACATGGATACTTAATTAAATGCATTTATCATCCCTAATTTGCGCTAGTGATACTCAGAGGAGAATTTGTCCGAATAGGTGACAATGATAAATATTAATTAGATAAATTAAATGATAAATATTAATTAAATATAAATATTAATTATATTAGCTAACATACATTATATATAACCATATTATACAGAATAACAGGACTGGAAGGAGCCTTGAGAGGTCATCTAGTTCAGTTCCCTGCACTCATGGCGGGATTAAGTATTATCTAGACCATCTCTGACAGGTGTTTTTCTAACCTGCTCTTAAAACTCTCCAGAGATGGATTCCACAACCTTCCTAGGCAATTTATTCCAGTGTTTAACCACCCTGACAGTTAAGAAGTTTCTCCAAATGTCCAACCTGAACCACCCTTGCTGCAAATTTAAGCCCATTGCTTTTTGTCCTATCCTCAGTAGTTAAGAGTCTTTCCTCTCGACCTTTTATCAATTTTGTTGCTCTTTTCTGTTCTTTCTTCAATTTGTCCATGTTTCTTAAAATGGACTGGATACAATCTCCAGTTGAGATCTAATCAGTGTGGAGTAGAGCAGAAGTATTACTTCTTGCGTCTTGCTTCCTACACTGCTAATACAGCCCAGATTGATGTTCGCTTTTTTGTGACAGTGTCACACTGCTGACTCATATTTAGCTTGTGGTTCACAGTGATCGCTTTATGAAGTACTCCTTCCTGCATAGTCATTTCTCATTTTGTATGTGTGAAACTGATTGTTCTTTCCTATGTGGAGTTCTTTGCATTTGTTCTCATTGAATTTCATCCTGTTTATTTTATACAATTTTTCCAGTTTGTCCATATAATTTTGAATTATAATCGCATCCTTCAAAGCACTTGCAACCCCTCCAAGTTTGGTATTATCCACAAACTTTATATGTGTACTATCTATACCACAGTCAAGAACATTGATAAAGAGATTGAACAAAACTAGACCCAGAACTAATCCTGGTGGGATCCCACTCATTACGTCCCTCCAGCCACAGCTGGAACCATTAATCACTTCTCTCAGAATGATTTTCCAACAAGTTATGCATCCAACTTATAGTGGCTTCATCTAGATTATTTACATATAAAGATAATAATAATATATTATGCATAACTACTATACAATAATATTCATATTACATGTAATCAACACGTTAATAAGAATAAAAATATATACATTTGTTAGACAGTGCCTTTTATCAAAGGATTTCCCACAAAGAAGTGTTTCCCAAATATTAAGTATCAGAGGGGTAGCCATGTTAGTCTGGATCTGCAAAAGCAACAAGGAGTCCTGTAGCACCTTATAGTCTTATAGACACATAAACACCAACTTATACCGAAACCTACCGACCGCTATGCCTACCTTCATGCCTCCAGCTTCCATCCCGGACACACCACACGATCCATTGTCTACAGCCAAGCACTGAGGTACAACCGCATTTGCTGCAACCCCTCAGACAGAGACCAACACCTACAAGATCTTCAACAAGCATTCTTGAAACTACAATACCCACATGAGGAAGTAAGGAAACAGATCAACAGAGCCAGATGTGTACCCAGAAGCCTCCTACTGTGGGACAAGCCCAAAAAAGAGACCAACAGAACACCACTGGCCATCACCTACAGTCCTCAGCTAAAACCTCTCCAACGCATCATCAGTGATCTACAACCCATCCTGGACAACGATCCCTCACTTTCACAGGCCTTGGGAAGCAGGCCAATCATCGCCCATGGATAACCAGCCAACCTGAAGCATATTCTCACCAGCAACTATACAGCACCACAGTAACTCTAACTCAGGAACCAATCCATGCAACAAACCTCGGTGCCAACTCTGCCCACATATCTACACCAGTGACACCATCACAGGACCTAACTAGATCAGCCACACCATCACTGGCTCATCAGTGCCGGACCGAGCCATACTTGCGCCCTGGGCAGCGGGCGCGTGGTGCATGCTCGGCCCCACCCCGGGGCGCGCAGCTGATTGACTTAGTAAGGGGTGCCACGCCCCGGGCGGCGGCACATGCATGGCCGCACCCCCAGGCATGCAGCGCATGCGTAGCCCCACCCCCAAGCACCAACCTATGAGGTGCGCCTGATTGAAGTGGTAAGGGGTGCCGCGTGCCCAGGCGCATGGCCCCACCCCTGGGCGCGTGGCGCCCCTTACCACTTCAATCAGGCGCCCCCCCATAGGTTGGCGCCCCGGGCAGCTGCCCGGCTAGCCCTCCCCTTAATCCGGCTCTGTGGCTCATTCACCTGCACATCTACCAATGTAATATACGCCATTATGTGCCAGCAATGCCCCTCTGCTATATACATTGGCCAAACTGGACAGTCCCTCCGCAAAAGAATAAATGGGCACAAATCAGATATTAGGAATGGCAATACAGTAATTACTCATTTAACACGTGCCCGCTTAACACGTTGTCGCAATAGCACGATTTTTTTTTTAGGGACTGTTTTTTGAACAACACGACCGTTCCCAAAATAACATGAAAATAATCAAGTGGTGGACTACTTCGTGCAGTGGTATGGTTGGTGAAAACAGTGGTAATACGCATGAGTGGATGAATACATGTGGTCACAGCACTCCTCCGCTCACTCATGTGTTTATCTTTGTGTTTTAACAAACCACGGCGACTTGTGTTGCTAGATATCTAATGTTGATGTTGACTATCCAGCACCAACAAAAAATTGACTTTGCCACCACCACCTGAAACGCAACCCCCACCTTTTCAATTATTTTTAATGGGAAAATTTACCCCGCATAGCACATTTTCGCTTAGCATCTATAGCGTTAAATGAGGAATTACTGTATACAAAAACCTGTAGGAGAACACTTCAATCTCCCTGGACACACAGTAGCAGATTTAAAGGTAGCCATCCTGCAGCAAAAAAACTTCAGGACCAGACTTCAGAGAGAAACTGCTGGGCTGCAGTTCATCTGCAAATTTGACACCATCAGCTCAGGATTAAACAAAGACTGTCAAAGGTTAGCCAATTACAAAAGCAGTTTCTCTTCTCTTGGTGTTCACACCTCCAGATCAGCTGCTAGAAGTGGGCCTCATCCTCCCTGATTGAATTTACCTCCTTCTCTCTGGCCTGATTCTTGCCTGCATATTTATACCTGCCTCTGGAAATTTCCACTACATGCATCTGACGAAGTGGGTCTTTGCCCACGAAAGCTTATGCTCCAATACATCTGTCAGCCTATAAGGTGCTACAGGACCCCTTGTCCCAAATATTAGTTACTTTAAGCCAGAAAACAGACTTGTGAGGCAGGTAGGATCATTTTACAGTAATGACCCCCCCACTCCCCAGGTCCCTTCCAGAATCCCATACAGCCACCCTTAGAAGTGGAATGTTTGTGGAAATACTCCAGATCATCTGCTTGTCTCCTTTGTCTTTTGGTACAACTGCCTCAGCTCCTTTGCTTTCACCTGGTACCGCTTGGTGTCCCCGGCGTATCCTTTCTCCTCCATGCTCTTTGCTATCTTGGCATAGATATCTGTGTTTCTTTTTTCTTGGTTCATAGTTCTGTAAGAACAGATTCCTCTTGCCACACAGCAATGAGGGCCAAGCTGTGGGTTCTTGTTTGTGATCCTAGGAACTCACGGTGCTCATGGCCAGGTGTGCTGCCTGCTTTGACCACCACACTGGCCACACAGAAAATGAAATTCCAATTTTCCTGTGGCTTTTCCTGTTCATCTGGAGAGCAATAGAATTGAAAGTCGTGGAGAGAGAGGTCACTGCGGGACACCTTCCAGAGTCCAAGAATACCTTATTTTCAAAGTGCTGTGTTTGCACTACCTTCATGTCAACCATGCAAGATCAAATTTAGTGGTTACTCCTCATGAAAGTAGGAGTACAGAAATTGACTCACTGCCCTTAAAGTTGATGGAACGGGCTTGGTGGTCTGGATTCACTGTTTAGAAAAATCTATCTAATGTGGGTAAGTTCAACCTAAACTCCCAATGTAGACCAGGCCATAGAGAGGTTAACTGACTTGTCCATTGGCAGGGACAAGGGAGAAGAGCACATCTTAACTTCACAGGGCCATAGTACCTCCTTTTGAAAGAGGTTATGACATCAGCAGTCACATGAGATACAACTGCCCTCTCAGATTTTTTTTAAACTGATGCCACCAGCCATTGTGTGAATATTAGCCTTAAGCTTTACATAATTAACTTTCATTATCAACAAATATTGAGAAAATAATTAAGAAATTCAATAACACTGATGCTTTAAAGGTAAAGGTTTAAAAAAAAAATCTTCCTGGGACACAGAAACACTTTGGCAACACCACTACAAATGCTTTCAGGACTAATAAACATGCACTGGGCTCCAGATGAATAATGAGAAAGAAAAATGTCTGAAGGCTGAGTTCCAGCTCAACCCACCCATTGGCATAGTCCCCAAGCACTCATTTCCCTACACCAGCCACCAGCACACAAAATGAGTGTCTGCATGTTTATAGTGAGGAATCAGGCTGAATATGATTATCTTCCTTCACTGCATGGGAAAAGGGGGAACCTGCGGCTACTCTATGTTTGAGTTGGGGGGGGGTATATACTTGGGCAGCTAGCCCAAGCTACTGCCTGTGCTGCACTTCTATTTTTAGCCTACAAGCTAGAACCACACAAGCCCCGATCCTGCCTTTCACGTCAGATGCAGATGTATTTTGAGTCAGGGGCGGCCTGTCCATATAGGCAAACTAGGCAGTCGCCTAGGGCACCAAGTTAAATGGGGCGCCAAATGGTGGCGCAATATCATTGAGGGGTTTAGAGATGGGGGCGCTGATTGCATGGTTCGCCTAGGGCACCAGTTGCTGGCAGCTAGTCTAGGGCCACCCCTTGAGTATCTGCCTATATTAGGGAGAAAGAATGTCTGCTGTGTGCCTATGCCTATAGCATGGCTTCCTGACCACTGGCTCCGCTGTTGAAGGGTGTTTCCCACGCTTTGCCATCACTAGAATTAACATGAATGACATCTTCTCACTGTCCAGTTCTATACACTGATATCAGAAAGTTTGATATCAGTATGTCTGATATACTATGAAACATGGATTTACCTCATCTGCAGTTTGCTATGGAATAAATCTTCTGAATAATGAAGAAATAAATCCAACAAGAATACAAAAATCTAATCTATTTAGCTGACTTCTAATCTCTCTATCCAAGTCAGAGTGCTATTAACACATACCAGCCTTCACTAATTAAGATATTTTTGTACAGATGGGTTGTGCCTGTTCATACCTTCACAGAATTTAGCCCTGGTTTTTTCCTATTATTTCTCAAAGTCTTAGCAGGGAGACTGAATAAAATCTAACAATATCATAATGATAATCTTTCCAGGTCAGTTTCTATTACTCTTCCTGAGCAGCTCTTATTTATAGATTTATAGATTTTCAGGATAGAAGGGACCATTATACTCATCTAGTCAGACCTCCAGCATAATATCATAGAACTTTACAAAGCAATTCCCATGCAACTCACTTCTGCTTCAGCTCAACCAGAAGTTATCTTTTAGGGAGATATCCAGTTTTGATTTCAAAATTTCAAGTGGTGGAAAATTGACCACATCCCTATATAAATTGTTCAAACGATTAGTTTTGCTTCTGTTAAGCATTTGCACCTTATTTGCAATCTGATTTTGTCCGGCTTCAAATTTCAGATGTTGGATCTTGTCACATCTTTATTACATGTAAAAAAAATCTAAACCACGGGTCTCAAACTCCTAACCTGTGGGCCAGTCTCGGCCAGAGTGATTCTGCAATCCGGCACAGGATTCCTGGCAGGTCCTGTCCATTATTGGCCCCTAAGTCCTGCCTCTTCCCAGTATTGCCCCATCCCTCTTCCACCCAGTATACTCCATTTCCCCTGCAGCTCCTGCCACTGCAGAGACTATGGGAAGGCATGATTGCTGCTACCACATGGTACCAGCTGCACCTGAAGATCCCCAAAGGCGCATGCTCTGGAGACAGGGTGTCATAGTGGAAAGGGTGGGATGATGATGGGAAGCGGTGGGGCTTGGAGGCCGGTAACCAACAGTCCCCTCATTCGTCAGCCCACCGGGAGTCCTGGTCTGGATTGCACAATCACTGCATCCAGGACTGGCAGTGCAGACTGGGAGTTGGAGACCCCTGATCTATGCCATTGACAAGTCCCTTTTTAACCTTATTTTTGAACTAAACATATCTTGTTCTTAAATCTCCCACTGTACAACAGGTTTTCCAGACCTCAAAACATTCTTGCAGATCTCTTCTGAACTCTCTCCAATTTTTCAGCTTCCTTTATGACATATAGATGCCAGAAATTGACACAGCATTCCAGGAATGATCTCATTATTACCAGAAGCAGAAGCAATGCCATCACCATTATGTCTCTTCAGCATATATCTATTATATCCAAGGACCATATTTGCCCTTTTAGCAACCACACTGAAATGAGAGTTCATGTTCACTTGTATAGTTGGTTGGAAAGTATGCTGTTTTGTCAAAATGAAATATTTCACAGATACATACACATCAGTTCTCACAAAGCACACTCTCCACCATAATCCTGATACAACAGAAATTCTACAGCTTGGCATTTATGGAAGTAGGTATGGATCTGCTCCAGCCAATTTGCAGTAATATGTGATAAAAAAACCCCACATCCTCTGGTAGAAATGAGGCAGAGCAGAGAGTTTCCCCCATCCCAACTGCACTCACTGCAAAAACACTCAGAAGGCTTCTTTTGATTCTAATGTGGCAGGAAAACAAATTCTGAAAACTTCTGCAAAATAGAACTGTCATCTCTATTCCACTCTATTCAACTGGTTATGACCACCAAGTTCTTCTGAGAATCACTGCTCTGCAGGATGCAGACCACCAACCAGCATGTGTGCCCTTAATTATATGTTTCTAGACATATGGCAGTGTCTAGATTAAAACGCATGCTTCTGTATAAAGAGTGGATCCTCGTTCGCATTCAGGCAAAGAAGCTTTGAGACACATAATTCTACAAAGAGGAAGATTGATATTACAATGTTTCTCTTTTATTTTCAAGCTGGAAGTACTTGCTTGCACTGAGTTGGGAAGTCCCAACCCTTCTTCAATCTGATGGCCATCATATTCTACTGCCTACAATAGCATACCAATTTTTCACATGGCATGACGTTTGAAGAAAATCAGAAACCAGAGACTCTCACCTCCTTGCTCCTTGAGTTTCTTCTAGGAATGCAAAAGAGTAGTCAATTAATCATCGACTATTCACTTTCCCCCCCACTTTGCTGCCTCTGTATAAAAATTCTATCGACTACTTGATTAGTAAAATAACCTCATTTTAACATCCCTAGTTCCTCCACTGATTTTTCACTAAATGGCTTTTGATGGTCATTTGTTTTCTTTCAAGGTTACACAACACAGCCTAAATCTCTCTTTCTTGGAGACCTTGTCTCCATTTCTTATCTCCTGTCCACAATCACCCTTTCATTTTTTTCTCCCATACCTGACTCAATACATTTTTCATGCATTGAATAATTTTCTTGAATCAATTTGTTAACCACCTTTTTGCCTCCTCATGATTCCTCGAAGAAGTCATTTTTTTCATTGCTGCCTATGAAAAACGAGTTCAAATTATTTAAAAACTAATTGAACAGATCATCTGCAGATATTTATGCCTGTGTGAGATCAGTATAATAGCTTTTTATACTCCTCCTCCTCCTCTCCTGTCTCCTTTTGTCATTTTATGAGACTCATTTCTTGTCTCTGCATTTAAACAATAAATTCTTTGCAGGGGGAACCATAGCTACCTGTTTCTATCAAATGCCTAACACAGTTGGGGTGTTTAAAAATAATAAATTGAGACATTACAGGAAACAATATGAAAAACAGAGCTGGGTGAATACTTGATTTTTTTGATTTGCTGTCACACTTTTTTTTTTTTTTTTTTTTTTTTTTTAAAGAAAACCTGGACACTGAATCCAACATAGTGAACAAATTCAACTAAGTGAAAAATCAATTTCAGGTTAAGTGAGACATGTTTTTTCCCATGTGAAATGGATTTTTTTCTAGGCAGCAGCAGAAGACTCCCATATAAACTAAGCAGTGTAGACAGAGCACTCACTCACAAAGTGAGAGATCCGAGTCTAATTCCCCCACTAACTGATCTGAAAAAAAGGAAAATGTGGGTCACCTACATTCTAGGGTTCTGCCATGCTATAAAGTCTTCAATTTATTCCCCTGATGTAATCCCTGTTCATTGTCATTATGAATGGACACCGTGAATGATAAACAGTCATTATGAATGGTGAATTTGTGTCAATCCCAAAAATACTTTTTTGGGGTGAAAAAAAACCTATTTGGCAATTGTGTAAAATTCATTAGCAATTGTACAACACCCCAAACTGCATTTATCAGTGAATAAACTATAGTAAACCATAGTCATTTGTGGTGGATGAGTTCCTAGCACCACCACAAATGGAGAAATCTGTGAATACTTGGGGAGGTGGGTCCGGCAGCCATGATGAGCTCCCAGCTCCCACAGTGAGTTTCCCACAGTTTCTGAACTCAGCAGAGTAGTGGGGAACCGAGGTGAATACACCGCAGCGGTGAGGAGCCGTGGTGAGAGCTCCGCGCAGCCACAGTGAGCGTGTGTGTGTGTGGGGGGGTGCCTGATCTCTGCTGTCATCCAGCAACAGGCTCCCCCTGAGGCCACATCTCCCCCAGGCTGGGGGATGGGATGCAATGGAGGGGACAAGAGAGAATGGCGAAATCTTGAATAGTGATCCTGTGAATCATGAGGGTCTCCTGTATCAATCTGAAAAATTTCACCCAGCTCTCATAAAGAAGTCATTTTTCCACTTTCTGCATTTTAATGAACATGGAACTGTGAAATTTTAACACATTATTTCTGTTTGAAGAAAAATGAAAGTAAGTTTAAACCTCACCTGCTGATAATTATTTTTGAGCATTTAGAGGAGTGTTTCTCAACCTGTTTACCATCGTGGGCCACATATGAAGTTTTCTGTGTGTAACATGGGACACGTCTATACAATATATATACTATCTGTATGGCCCTGAAGATGTCACGGGGCCACAGCTGTATGCTGATTGGTCCTCAAATGATCTGTCGGCTGTGGGTTAAGAACCACTAATCTGGAGTATAAAAAACCAGGCTCCATCCTCTCCTTTCAATTATTTTACCATGGTAAGTACAAACTGCACATACAATATGATAGAACTTTAGACATATTAAAAAAATTATTTTGATTTGTAAGGTACAAGTAAAGACTTTTCTACATGGTGTGGCAATGCACACTAGAAGGGTGTAAACTGTAGAGTGCTCCAAAATATTGTGCTCTAATTGCTTCGTATAGACCCTGCTGATATGCCCTAAAATGTTTCTAGAAAGCATCAACACAGTATTGTTTCTGTTGGAACTACATTGATGTGCACTAGGTTTCTTTTAGAACATGCCAGCAGGGTCTAATGCAGGGTCGGGGAACCTAAGGCCTGGGGGATGGATGCAGCCCCTGGCTTGTCTGGATCCAGCCTCCCCAGGCCCAGGGCTCTCCCCCAGCATTGGTGCTCCAGCCTGCCCCCCTCCCTCGTGGGGCTGGAGCACACAAAATCTACTAGGCTGGGTCCCCCTAAGGGTAGGAGGGGGAATGTGGGGAGCGTTTTTCTCCTTCTCAGTCAGGGGCCACATCAGTGAGGGGTTTGTTTTTGTTGTTGTGTCTCACTTGTGAGCAGACCTCAAACTGATTTTTCTGTAAGCCTGGGGCTCCTGACCCAGAAAAGGTACCCCACCCCTAATGGGACAGTTACAGCACAACACTTCACAGGGCTCTCTATCCCTCTGGTACTCATTGCTGCATTATATAGACAAGCCTAAATTAAATTCTCAAATGCTTACACAACAACCTGTTGACATTCTTTGGGGGAAATAAGGGCAGATATGAAAGCAAGAAGTAATCCCATGATCTAATAAACAGCTTTTATATTCACTGTGGTGTAACTCTGTAAGACACCGTTATCAACAATGAACAGAGCCTCAAGACAGTTCCAGTAATGAAAATGTCTAGAATACTTAACAGTTACATAATCACAGAAAATGAATAGCTTGTTAAATCTCTTTTGTCCCTCTCTTCAGGAGTGAAAGACTGTTTCAAATGCCTTATACTGAATTTTTGGGGATGTAAGCTGATGGTTAACAGAATGGGAAATTGTGTCCATCTGATAGACATAAGAAGAACCTTATGAAACTGTGAAATGTAACATCTTCCACCTGTGACCATGATAGAGAAATCAGAGTTTGAATTATTAAATTAATGCAGCTCCAAATTGACAGTATTGAGAACAAAAGCTCTCTATTAAATATATACAATGCCAGCTCTTCTTCACACTGCTCTCGATCCTGTGGAAACGCATCCTAATGATAAGATGGTACTTAATTTTCCTAATCCATGTGTTGCTTCAGGATGAATGCTGATGATACTGGTGGGTGTGACCATATCCAACTGGAAAAGAATTGAATGCACTAGTGCATTAGATACAAGCCCTGCCAACTGTCATTAGGTAATAACTTTCAGTTACTGCTAACTTGGACTGAATTCAAACCAAAAATGTAAGAACAAATTCTCTCTGGCCCTTACACTAGCATGTGGTAGTGATGGAGGGCTTAAGACTCCTCCACCTCCTGATGTGGGCCACATAGGGTTTAGGCAGAATTCCAGGCCCTGTGCTTAGCAAAGTGAAAGGATTGTTTCTTCCCTAATTCTCTTCGGCACAGCGATCTTAAGAGGGCAAGGGGGAAACAGGGCTATGATTCCCCTTTATACACCAACCTGCAATGCTGACAGGCAAGTGAAGTGCACAGAACTAGTGCACTAGCAGGAACTATGGAACTAGTGCACTAGCAGGAACTACGGAACTAGTGCATTAGCAGGAGCACAGAAATTGTGAGCCCAGAAGCTCCGGGAGTCAAATTGCAGTCATGAAGCACTTTGCCTCCCAGTGTTCTACAGAGCTATGCAGTTTTAAACCTTACACTTCTGTTGGGTGTGTCCAATGGAAACCATAGATGTGAACAGTTTATTCCATTACAATTCCCATCACCATTTAGTCTCTTCTTCTACCTCAGATCAGGACTTAAACCTCAGCACTATTTTTTCTGTCTACTGTACCTCATTGCATCTCACTTTTCCTGGTCATTCATTATCAACCTCAGTTCATTCTAGAACTAATTATAAAAATACCACTGAAGACCACTATGGCATTTGTTTTATTTCTCTATCTTTAATTCCCATACAGGAATTAAGTGACTTTTAATGAGCATATTACACTAATTGCTCAGTTCCTTCCTGAATATTTGAAAGACGACTTTTCCTCCTTTTTCCAGTCTATGAGCTAAAAAAAGACAGAAAAACATCTGAAATTCATTTATAGATAATGTGAGAAATGTCAAGTTCATTTGTGGACATTTTTCAAACTGTCTATTCTTTGAAATACCTTTTTGAAGTAAATGGAGAGGAACTTCAAATAGGGTAATTTTTGCAGTTTTGCAGCACTGAATAGAATTTTTTGCTGTGAATTATAATTTGTGTCTGACTGAGTTCATAAGAACATAGACATGATTCTGTTTAAAAAAAAGGTTTTAAAATCTGTGTTTCCTAAATATACCTAGATCTTATCAGGCCTAAATTAAAGCAAAACTGAAATAAACCCAGTTTAAACCTAAATAAGACAGTCTTCATATCCTTTTCCTTTAACTGTATTGATTTTTCAAAAATTAAGTCAAGTTGGTACACACCATTCCCTTAACTCTGTAGATTTCCTCAACATAGGACAAATATGCAGTAGAAATTGAATCCTCCTATGACCATGACCACAATGGCAGAGGTTTACCCTGGTTCTTCACTCTACCATTCATAGTGCCTAACAAAGTGTTCTGCTTCATGGCTTTCTCATCAAGGTAACTCAGTGATCTCCCAAGGAGTTACTGAAGTTCTCTTCTTACTACACAGTGCCAAAACACAGAGCAAAAACTACTATTTATCAAGCACAGACACCATAACCATCTCTTTTAAAAAGGCATTTATATGCCAGTTCATTCTAGTGTCAAATAATTGGCTGTACGGTATAAACATTGTGCTACCAACTATACTGTGTAACAAACAGACAGCAATGCTGGCTTGAGAGTCCTCCACTGTATTGTTTGTTCTGGTTTGTCATAGTGGCTTCTGAACACACACATTACACACACACACTTTTTTCCCTCATTCAAGTCTAGGACCCAATGTCACTATTGCGATTATGACTGTGGTGGGGCAATTGCCCCACACTGGCCAAAAGGAATTAAAGCAGGCAGGAGGGAGCCTGTGAACAGCCTGGCTAGTCAGGGAGAGGCTGTTTAGTAGCCAATAAGGGTGTGCCTTCCTGGGGGATCCCTATATATAAAGAGCTGCCCAGAAGGGAGAATCAGTTAGGTCCTGACCAGAGAAGGTGCAGGACCAGTTCCCAGAGAAGCACTTTGGGAGAGCAGTGCTCCTCCTTGGGTAGGCTCAGAGAGGCTAGAGAGGTAGGCTCCAGCCTGATACCTTCCAGGCTGCTGGCCTTGCTTCAAGGGCCAGGCAGGTGCAAAGGGTCACAGGGGAAGTGGCCCAGGAAACAGGAGGCAGTAGAGGGGAGCAGAGGAGGGCAGGACAAGGCTGATGCCAGAAGGTCCCTAGGTCAGGACCCAGAGTAGTGGTCAAGCCTGGTCCCTTCCCTTCCTCCTTGCACTGTGTCTAACCACCATTGATGCATGGCCTGGAACAACTGTGGCTTACCCCTGAAGCGAGGGACTAGACTAAGGCTGCAGCTGGCCACTGTGGCAGACACTAGGTGAAGGACAGCTGATAATTCCCAGAAGGGGGATGAAAGACCACTGTAGTGGGCTCTGCCAGAGGGCAAGTCCTGAAGAGAATGCTGCAGTCTTGGAGCAATGCTGGTCCAGAGTCCAAATGTGGACAAAATGGAGTGACAGGTGAGACACCAGCCAGTAGGAGGTGCCCTGCTGATAACAGAGCTAATTCCCAGTACTGCCAGCAGGAGATGCCACATCAGTGAGTCAACCCATGACAATCACAAACCAAAGAAAAAATGCACATTAAAATTACAGGGTGCTGTTATGGTTACCAGATGGTGTCAAAAAAATACCGGACACATTTGATCTCAGATGGGGAGGGGGGGCAGCCAGGAGGAGTGGGACTGGCTGGGAGAGATCGGGGGAACCGGCCGGCAGGAAGCAAGGCTGGCCGGGAGCGGGTTAGGGGAGCGGGGCTGGCTGGGGGAACCGGCCGGCGAGCGGGCTGGCCGTGGGAGATCAGGGGGAGAACTGGCCTGCGGGAAGCAGGGCTGGCCAGGAGGGGGTTGAGGGAGGCGGGGCTAGCCGGCGGGGTAAACCGGCTGGGAGCGAGGCTGTCCAGGAGGGGGTCAGGGGGAGCGGGGCTAGCTGGGAGGGGGAATGGAGGGGGAACCGGCCAGCAGGGAGCGGGGTTGGCTCGGGAGCATGCAGATCCTGGGGTGCTGCCCGTCCCACGCACAGTCCAAGCAGGGCGCGTGGGCGAGTCCAGCTCCGGGGATTCCATCCCGCCCCAGCCCTGCCTCCCTCCTCTCTACTGCATAGTTGCATACTGCCTGGCCTGTAGACATGCTCACGCAGTGTGAGCATGTCTACCAGCCAGGTAGTACTCAACTACGTACTGATACTCACAATAATAATAAAACATACTTAATTAGAAAATACCAGACATTTATATGTCCGGTATTTTCTCAATTTGTTTCCCAGACAGAAAGCTCAAATACCAGACTGTCCGGTTCAAAACTGGACACCTGGCAACCCTAAGTGCTGTAGTTATTGCTGGGCTACATGAGGCAACATAATTGGTAATTCCAGCTGCAAAACTACAGCCAGTACACCAAGTAAAATATTGTTCAGCTTTCCACATGCTAATTTACTTAGGAAGGAGGCTAGGTAGCTCTTATTTCACAAAGTCAGACCTGCACTACAAAGGCAATAAACACTTGTATGGGAAATGTTGACCTTGAGCTACTTGTCTACATCAACAGCAATCTGAGGTGAAATTTAAAGGATAATAAATCCACTTAACAAAAAGCAAACTATGGGATCTGTTTCTTCCTCAGGCAGGCACAACTGAGGAACATGATATAACATATCACTTGGTTAAAGGACATTGTATTTTCATAATATATCAGCTGATTTTTCCTTTTCTTGTAATATCTCTTCCTTCCTTATTGAAATTGACAACTTTTGGGAAGGCAAGTTTTGGAATCAGGAGAACAATGTAAAATGGGTGGTCCTGACTGTTTAACTATTCTAAAAAAAAAAAAAAAAAAAACAACCCACACCGTTGATTGTCATGACTTTAAACATGATTACTTACAAGAAATAGGTGCTAGAACATACAGAGTGCCTGAAGAATATGTAGGAAGGGGAAGGACAAAGGAAAATTCCCCTCTCCCTCATGCTGAGTGGATTGCCACAACGAGAGCGCCTGAGCTCTCCTGACATAAGGAATGTCCTCTGTGTATTTGCATGGTCATAACACGCTAAGCCTTGTGGAAGCCAACACATCAACCTATTGATTCTCTCATGAATTCTGATCCAATTCTGGTACTGACAGCAGCAAACTTCTATAGCAGGAACTTCAATGAAGGGCTTATTTTCTAGGGCTATGTTTCTAGCAAACCAGCCTACTCCACTGATATATGTACTAATCAGTCACTATACCTTTGAATACTTCGGCTGCATACACTGCTGGTTTCCCACCTGGAATTGGAATAAGAATATCTTCCCTTGCCAAGCACCACAACTATGATATTCTCCAAAATATGGAAGTCCTGAAACAATAGAGAAACTTTTGTGTAGCATTGCTGCTGAAGCCCTTCCCCCCCAATTCCAAGCCCTACTTCCCACCAAGTTGTTGGGCAATTTTTAGAAAAACAAAAAATACTATTTTGTTTCACTTACCACATCTCGGCACTTCTTTTACTCTGATTAGCTGGGCTGTGAGTGGTGGTCTGAAGCCTTCCTCTGACAATCTACTGACATTCAGTTTGGAAAAGTATCATTTTATGTCCTTGAAATTCCACAATGATTTTTTTCTGCACTCCTGCAGTGACCTACTAGAGACAATAACCCTTGTGTCTTATCTTGTTCCAGGCCCATGACCTCTACAGCTTCCAGCACCTCCACAGCTCACCCGCACTGCAGCAAAAGCGTAGGTCAATGTACCTTCATCAACTGTTTCAAGAGGAAGCATTTCCTTAATAAACGTATGGTTTAGTTCCTGGATAGGACCAACAGACAGATCCTGTAACAAAAGCAGAGGGATTGACTGCTAGAGGAAAGCCAAGGTTCAGGAAGCCTGAGGACTAGGAAGTTAAATTTCGATTAATCAGCTAATGGAGTAGCCGATGGAATTTCCATCGACTACTCAATTAGTCAATAAGGAGGAGCCACACCTCAGCCTTTTAAATATACTAAGAGCTGCCTGCAGCTCTTACTACATTTAAAAGGAAGAAGAGCAGAGGGGAACTGCAGTGTTTCAGCCTTTGAAATGTAGCGAGAGCCCCTTGGGGCTCTCGCTACATTTCAAAAGCAGAAGCTCCACTGTCGGAACCAGAGCAAGCAGGGACTGCTTCAGTCTCACTCACGCTGTTTCCCTACTGTGCCTCTGCCTTTCCTGCCCCCCACGGAGATACTGCTGGAGGGAACCGGCTTTTAAGTCAATTCCCCCCAGCACTGGCTCCTGCTCCTCCCCCTTACTGCCTCTCTCTGATAGAGGATTCAAGGTGGGGGGAAGCGACTAGTCAAGTCACTACTCGACTATCCAATACACTTATGCTTATCAGAGAGAAGACTAGTCGCTTACATCCCTACTGAGGACCGGGCTGCAATGCAGAAGCAGACACTTGCTTCACAGTTCTTAGAACAGCAATGGTGACTAAGGGCTCTTTGAGTAGTTGCTGTCACTAATGGCCACAACACTACCAGCTGCTGCCACACCACATCACAGCCTGAGTCTCCTGTGCTGCACTCTAGGAACTTTGTGGACTTGTCTGGATCAGGCCTGATCAGTGGTTGGAGCGGGCAACTTTGCCCTATATAGTACCTCATATTAATTCCCTATTGCTAGGCACCTCCACCCTCCTCCCCTGGTACCAAGTACGCAGAAAATGTAGAATGGAAAGAAGTGGGGGCTGGGTACATACAGTAGGGGGTTCTGTCTTGTACATAGTTTGACTATTTGCACTTGTTCATTCACCCTTTTTATTTGTTGTTTTTGGTTTTAGATGCTGTTGTGGTACTGGCAGCAGGCCTGCCTAACAATGAGTTAATGTACTTTTCTAATACATGTTTATAAATAAAGCTTTGTTGTTTTATGAAGAAAGTTAACTGCTATCATTACACCACATCAACACATGTGCTGTGAAAGGAAAACGTGATCAGGAACAACTGGGAATTTGTAAGTAAACACTATTTCTCAGTAAAGTTAGCTACACAGACCGACACTTCAATCACTATCTTGCATTATTCCTCCTGTAAATCAGCCTCTTTCCTCTCCCCATCAGTTAAGAGGCCAGAACATTCACAAGTATATTGCATGGCAATCAACCCCATGTCCCTCTTCCAAGCATTGATATCCCTCACAAGCAATGAGTGCCTTTCCCCCCACTCCAAGCACATTCACACTGGTGCTAGTCCCCTTCTTCCATTAACCCACACAAGTCCATAGTGTGGCTTTTTTCATATTGCTGGCAGTACGCAGACCAAAATGATGTCTTGGTAGCATGTGTTTGTGGGCTGCTAAGCCTTTCGGAAATGTGCAAGGAAGACAGTTTTACCACAACCAAAGGTCCAGAGCAGCCACATTTTGAGAGGAAGCCAGGAAGACTAGGATATAGTAAGTTGGACTCACATCTGTGTGCTGGTTTGTGGATGCCAGAAGGCCAGGTTCAAGCCCAGGATAGAAAACTCTTACCCTAGAGTTGTGTCCTCTAATCCAGAGTTTGCTCACTAGAGTTTCACTAGCTTGGGACTTGCACTGCAGTTTAGACACACTCAAATATAAGATTATGGCAACAGAACCCAATACCCACTATCGGACAAAATAGTACCCACTATCGGACACTGCTAAATCAACTCAGTGCTTTTCATTTATAATGCACTGGGCCATTATTGTATGATACTGTCTGGTACTTGGATTTGATTCTTTAAGGAGAAAGACTCCTAAATTGAGGGATTCTTATAAAGATTCACAAGCATACCCATTTTTAATGACACAAAAATGCTCAGTTTGGAAACCCTAGTAGATAGCTGCCCCATTATATGAGCAGCAAAACATTGACTAAATCACATTTAAATATCATAGTTTGGTTTTTCAGGATTTGACTTTGGTTGGATTTTTCAAGTATGTATAACTGTCAAATAGGAGCACCTGACATGCTGTTAAAGATCTAAAATAAAAGTTTCCGCTCCTTCAATTCCTCTCAGCAGCCCAGGCTCTCTTACTTGTATCACAGTCTGAAGAAGGCCGGCCTCATCAACACTGGGAAATTTTAGACAATTTCAAAAGCCATGAAAAGCAGAAGATGCTGTGTCACAAAACACGTCCAAATCCTAGTAAGTGGGCGTGGCCAGCGTGGTAAACACGTGGTACATAAGCAAAATAGCCCATCTCATGTAAATATCTACCTTTGCCTTTGTTATCAAGAACTTCACAACCAAATAGCATAGGGGTATTATCTGACATGTGTATGTGTGTGCACACGCACAAACACACACTTACCATAAGTAAATGTCAAGTAACATTCTTCATGCCAGTCAACAAGGAATGAATGTGTCCACCCTTCACCACAGGAGGATGCCATATGGTGCTCATTCACAATATACAGCAGAGAGTTGTAAGAAATTTAAAGTACCCATTTAACATGTGGAGCAATTCCTATAGCTGCTTAGCTCAGGAAGCCACAGAGGCACCAACCGCTGTTCAGCTCATCTGCAGCAACCAAAAAGGAAATCAACACAATTTGTCAAGGAATGTGTACCCTCAGTCATGACAACTTCTATAAGCCATCTAGTTAAAATATGATTAACTAACAAATCTGCCCACTGTCTGTGAGCTCTTTCTGCATCACAAGACAAGTCTGCATGATAAAATCCCAGCTTGTGCTTCACATAAAACAAGACTGCCACAAAACTGCTAAACAACAAAGCTGTAACTACACTGCAGGTTTTATGAACTGTACTGCTGCGTGCTTACTTGACAGCATCAGTGCTGCCACTGTTTTAAATTATGCAATAGCACATTCAATCCTAATAAACACAGAAATGCTAGGGACCTAGTTTGTCATTACAAAGTCATATACCATACTTTGCCCTATAAAATACAATATAGGTACATAATAGATACCTAGTAATTTTCAGATTAAGCATTCCAAACATTGCTCTTTTCATAGTTCTATTCTTCTGCTGCATGGACGGTTTAGAACAAATTTTACCTCTCAAATTATTCCTTCATATCTAAGTTTGATGTATTTTATACAAAAAACCTCTTTATGTAGCCACTCTTGCTTTATGTCTGGGCTTACGCTGTACATAAATTCTTCATTATATACTTTAAAAAATGAGGATTCCGATCCTTTGACAAATGCAAACCTGAAAGGGAAATCCTATCAAAGTAAAACTATGCCCCCTGTAAGGTAATTTACTTTAAAATATAATCTAGAGAAATGCAGTTAGGGTAATGATTCATACCATAATTACAACATTTCTGCTTCAATTAAGTCTACAGTTATTCAGACTTTCTTTATGGAGGCATTAAAAAGGAGCTATAAATAGAACATGCAAAAATAAGGGGTTTGCACAGCTCCAAAAGAACCATACAATACAGTCTAGTAATTAAACAATATATTTTGTACTTTTCCTACTCTAAAACCAATGATTGAGTTATCAAATGAAGCCAAAAAATTGAGTGAACTTCTTCCATTATTTCATGAACATAAAATAATCGCAAACCTATTATTAGAACTGAGGATAATTTGACTACTTCCATGAGCAGTAAACTATGATCAGCAAAATACACATCAGTCCAAACAAAGTGAGAGGTGGAAATGAAACACTGGCTCTTTGCTCAAACAAAGCTTTAAAGGCTATTTGTTCCTTTTTTTCTGAAAAGCCTCCTTACTTCACTTCAATCTTGACCAATTACAGTACTCAAAAATATTCTGTATTTTTAAATTCCAAAATTTATTTCATAGACCCACACTAAATTATCGGAGGACACTACAATTCTTCTTTGACAGCATGACATCTGGATTTAGACATGAGAATGTTCAGCATTACAATTCAGACTTTTAAAAGTATCAATAAATGATTGAAGTTGAGTAACAGACTGAAATGGCTATCACCATGGTTACTACATTTGTGTAATACTCAGTGCCTTTCCTTTTTGATGATATTAAATATAGTTACAGAAATTCAAAATGTGACCCCCTCTATAGTATATTATATATTATCACAAAGATGTTTCATTTTAGTAAATCATCTGCCTTTGAAACTCTGGTTATGGTTCACCTACTATCACTTACTCAGGAAGATGTGAAGCATACTGTGACGTTCATGTTTAGAAGCTCCTTCTCCATCCTCACATTTTGATTTAAATTTAAGATACACTGCTGGCTGGATATAACATTGCACTGTTCCTTACAGGTTCCCAGATAGCATTATAAAACTTTAAGTTAATTGCCTGTAAGGGTTTGCAAATTTACTTATTTTAACATGACAAATAAAGTTCAGATCAAAACTGTTTAACTCACAACAGAAGAAAGACCAGATAAGTATTGAGAGATCAAAGATATTGGTTCATCGTTTATCATATACTTAATAAATAATATGATCAGCTTTGAGACATTAAAGGTAGACTAGAATAGCAAGAATTTCAGAGACATTGAACCTTTCATGCTTTTAAACTTAAATTTCTGGCCTAAGGCAGCATGCCATCTTAAAAACTATATACAAAGGCAGAAACAAAGTCAATTACTGCTGGCATGTTCATACTGACGTGTGCTAAATAACTACTACGCAAAAAAAGACAAAACTTGCTTTGTAAATGCAAAGCACACACAGTGTCAATACATAATGACTATGTGGCAAATCATGAATCTTCCCTGCTGCTCCCTGCAGTGGCTGTCGACAGAGCTGACTCTGAGCAAGAAGCATTTCCTCTGCACAGGAAAGAGCAAAGGGTAACACAATTAGATTCAGTGCTGAGCACAGGGCTGGCCCGAGCCATTTTGGCACCCCAGGCGTGGACCCGCCCCTGGGGCGCAGGCCCGCCCCCCTAGGGGGCATGGGCCTGCACACGGGGCGCACGGCACATGCCCAGGCCCACCCCCAGGGTGCATGGCGCATGTGCTGCCCAGCCCGGCCCGGCCACCGCTGCTGGTGCGCAGCCCGGGGCGGGCCGCGCCTGGCCGTGCAGGGCCCCGCGGCCGTGGGGGGAAGGGCGCTGCTGGCCGGCGCCGCGGGGATGGGGGAGGCCGGCGCTGCGGGAGCCGGGCGCGCGGTGCCTGATGGCAGCTATAAGGGACGCCTCGTGCCCCCTACAGCTGCCATCAGGCGCCCCCCATAGGTTGACGTCCCGGCAGCTGCCCGGCTCACCCACCCCTGAGTCCAGCCCTGGCTGAGCATTGCAGGCTCCTCACCCCACTGATAGTTTCCTCTAGCTTGCCCCTCCACATTGGGCTAAACTTTGTCAAAAGAGGTGCTGTTATTCCTCGTTATCCCCCTGGTTTTTAATTCCTTTGCTGGGAGTACAAACGAGCTAAAATTATGTCCATGACTTGGTGTTTCTCCCCAAGAAAATATATGCTTTTTCACACTTTAATTGTTACTTATATCGGAAACTATTTTCTCATGACCCAGTTGAAGAACATTGTTCATGCTTAACATAATTTGACTAGAGTGTGGGCTCCAGGGTGGGGCTGAGGATGAGAGCTTTGGTGTGAGGGAGGAGCTCCAGCTTTGTGGGGGTTAGGGCTGTGACAGGAGAGGCTTATCTTGGGTGGCTTCTGGTCAGCAGTGCAGTGGGGGGGTGCTAAAATAGGCTTCTTGCCTCTCCTGGCACTGCAGACCATTCTGTGCCCCAGAAGCAGCTGGCAGCAGGTTCCCAGCCAATGGGAGTGAAGAGCTAGTGCTCAGGGCAAGGGCAGTGAACTGAGCCCTGTGTGATCTCTCCCCCACCTAGGAGCCAGGCCAGTTGCCGGTCATTTCTGGGGCACAGAGCAGTTTGAGGTGCCAGGATAGGCAGGAAGCCTGCCTTAGCACACCTACTGGTCACCTGATCCCCCTGCAGCAACGAGACCCAGTGCCTGACATTCCATGACCAAATACTGGGTTGCAACCTGCAATTTGAACACCATTGACTTATATTACAGATTATTAGAGACCTCAACTGATATCAGGACAAATGGTCACTGTGCAAATTCATGAGAGACAACTCTGACAGAATTCAGTCTACTCTATGCAGACATGTCAGGAATAATGCGGGAGAAGACAATTACTATCATTGCCATTTTATAGATGGGAAATTGAGACAGAGGAAGATTAAGAACATAATAAAGGGAGAGTAGGTAATAAAGGGAGTCTGCAATAAAGTTAGAATTTGAACACAGATACCTGGACTTATGAATATACACACAAATACCTGCTGTGTGGACACAAAACACTTTTGGACACATTTTCTATCGAAGTTAATGGAAATTATGCCTAAATTCCCTAAACTATTTTGAAAATCTAAACTATGACCTATTAAATACTTAACACAAGCCAGGTAATTTTGTGATCTTACCCGAAAATTTAATCTTTAATTCAATAACATAGTGTTTTGAGTGGAAGTAGAGAAGGGAAAAGTCTGTTTTGTTAACAAGTACTCAAAGCTAACAGAAAGTGACCAGAAAAGATTTCCAGAAGTAGAATGAGATAGAAAGCAGATGGGAAACAGAATGTGAGTGTGTGAGGTTCAAATTTCAGCAACTGGGCTAAGCAAAATACTCAGGGTGGAAAGCCTCGGCTAGAAGGTAAAAGTTCCTCTCAGACCTTTCCTTTCTGCAGATGTTGAGGACTGAAAACTCAGTACTTCCATGAGATGCACAATAACCGCCTCAACTGGGGAAAGGCATCTCAACTGGCTAAGTAGGACATCTAAGGATATCTACTGGGTCCTGCAGAGTCTAGGGACAGAACACAGGGAGGGAAAGCTGTGCATCTCATAGCTTGGAGAAGAACTCAGTTGAGCCAGACTCAAAAAGTGAAAAATCTTTCACTAGGACCTAGGTCTCTAGTCAGCTGGCCTCCCCTTGAACCTGCAACTTGGACAGAGAATAAATATTATCTCGCATACTAAAAGTTTATCTAGAGTAACATCTAACAATTTTCACATTAATGACTAAGACTCACTTACAGTACACAAATTTTAACTGTAATCTGAAAATTCTCCATTTTCCAGGAGAAAAAAATAAATATTATGATTTTGATCTTACACTGAAAAAGTGGCAGCTAGAATAAGAGATAACTTTGTAATTAACATTTTATTTGAAAAATGCAATATGAAATTTTCACTTAATTTAAGACTATTGTTTTATGTGATTAGCAATGAATGCTGCTATCTGAATGAAATGTGAAATGCTTGACTCTTAAGTCATGCATTGTTCTACAAACTCAGCCAAGAACTATAGAACTGCATTATATTATCACTTGTATATTCTTTTCTCTCTCTCTCTTTTCTCTTTTGTTCAACAGATAAGAAAAGTAGAATTTAGTTTGCTATTTGAGTTCTGAATTCTCAGTCTTGGATGGTAGCAAATCGTAATTATTTTGCACTTTTTTTCTGATGTAAAGTTTTCTGACAGAACCTATCAGTAGCGAAAATTTTGTATGAAAAAGAAATGGCTGAAGGGAGATAACAATGGAGGTGAAATCCTGGATTCATGAAATCAGTGTCACAACTCCCATCTCACTTTATGTACATTTGAGTTCTAGAAAAGGAACAAAGGAATGTCAATGCACAAGCACAGTTCAGGTCTGGAAAGGAAAGAGGGAACCATTTCGAGAGGCAGAAAAGTTATCAAACCACTTGTCTGATGCATTAATCATTTTGAGGAAGTGGTGTTAGAGCAATGGTTGCCAGAAGCCAGCTTAGTAGGCTTGGCAGCCGCTGCAACTAGCCCTAGGACAAAGATAAGGGACAGACATAGTAGGAATAAGAGCCCAGCACAGAGATATTATCACAGTAGGGACAAGCTAGAATGCAGATAAATCTTAAACTGGAAAAGCTTCACAGGTAAGAAAAAAATAAAAAAAGTCTTCAGCCAGCAAGGAGGGGAAAAAGACAGAGAAAAAGTAAATGGATTTTTAAAAAAATATTTCAAACAGCAATGATAGATGTGTGAAGAACAGGTACTGAAAAGAAAATGCAGGAAGAGATGCACCAAGGTAGAGTGAAAGGAACGGAAAAGGGAATAGAACAAAACCTAAGGAGAGACGAGTATTATGTTTTTTCAAAAGTATTTTAAGAAGTTGCACAAATCTTATATAAGCACACCACTGTTCGGTTGTACCTACATCTGGATATGCACATAATGCAATTCCTTTAGCACATGAGAGATTTTTCTTACTGAGTAAAATATCGCACGTGGGTACATATGGCTTACAATAGAGGCAGCATCACACAATACATCTTTCCTTTTTAATGGAAACCACTATGTGGTTGTGTTTTGTGTGTTTCACACATAGTGTCACTGTATTTTAAATGTAAATTCCTATAGGAAGGAGGAGCTGCTGTAGAGCCTCATGGGCAGGGCAGAGGAATTTCCAGTGACTTCGCAGATCAAGGGCATCAGTAGAATGAGTTCCTTGTCCCTACTGAAAACTTGGGGTTCAAAATTACTCCAATTATGATTCTCATGAGATTAAATATGCTGCAATCATACAAATATAGTAAAGGCATAATTATGCAAATGATGGGATTGGGAAACAATAGAAACATTTGGAGAGTCTGATCAAATTCATGAGATAATTACTTCTCTGTATCATTGTGGTTGGGTAAACCATCATGATACAGTATAGTGCAAGGTGAGGCTTTAAACTCCAGCGGCTTATTTCCACAAAGTGCAGCATTTGCTATCTGAAAAAAGTTTCATAAGGGTTTAGCAATTCAATGCAAAAAGGGTAATTATTTTGCCAGGATATTTGTAATTTTGGTGCAAAGTAAATGCTATAAAGGTGTGAATATGGCGAAGCTATTTCAAGGCTAATTTCAGCTGAATTTCTATTGCTGTATGCAAACATAAGGGCCTGACATATTTCTGTGTTGGTTAATAAGACTTCACAAATGCCAACCTTGTCAGCCCTTACAGAGCTAAACAGCCAGTGCGTATTTGTGTTTAACTCAAGTAACATCTGCTGACATTCTGGTGTTCAGGTCATTTGCAAGCTTGTTTGTGGAGGAACTTTGTGAAGAAAAAGCTTACTATATCTCCTTTACCATTTGCCTGTTTTTAAAACCCCAGATGCCAACACTGCTAGTCCTCATAACAAATGTTCTTTTCTGTAAAACAATTAAAAGATGTTGGAGGGTTTTCACACCGTAAGAATTTTAATTGGGTTAGCCACCAAAATGTCATAACAAGAGAAATGTCTTCTTGTGCATGTTAATAATTTCACAGTGCTTTTCATCTTCAAAGCTCTTTACAAGTATTAAGCACCCATCCCTGAAGACCTTAAGCACAATTTCCACTGCCCTTAATAGGAAATTTGCAAGAGGAAAACTTATGTGAGGACTTCAGCACTTGGCTCTAACTCATTAACGTACATGTCTCATCCATGTTAGGAAGATAAGTATTATCCCCAGATGAGATGAAACACAGGAAGCAGAAAATAACTGGTCAAGTCATGCCTGCTCTTTTCAAAAGCATGGTACTACTCTCTCTCTTTTTTGATTATTGAGTATTTCAGAACCAAACATGACTATTGTTTATTTTGCCTCGATCATATCAACATGCCTTCCAATTGCCTATTCATCTCTAAGCCAAAGAACAAGCTGGCTGAATCTGTGAGGATTTACACCATAATGCCTAGCTCCAGATCTGATACTCTTGATTCAAGCAACCAGGAATATAAAAACTCATTTGTTAAGATATAGTAGCCCAATGTCTGTGACTCTGTAACGCTGAAATGCTGGCTGTTCCCTCTGGGCAGTGCTGTTGCCTCCCTGGCTGTTCCCTCTGGGCAGCGCTGTTGCCTGAGTCACGTCCTTCGCCTCCCGCCGTGGCGTTCAGCTGACTTCTGCGCCGCTCAGCCGGGCAGCCGTGGGGAAGCAAGCGGCGCAAGTGGCCGTTTGGGGTCCGCACTCCCCATGCAGCACCCCCATGCTGCATAGGGAGCGCGGACCTCAAACGGCCGCTTGCGCAGCTTGCTCCCCCGTGGCAGCCCGGCAGAGCGGCGCAGAAGTCAGCCGAGCACCACGGCAGGAGGTGAAGGGGGGCCGGGCGCTGACGTACACGGCCAGGGGGCAGGTCCTGGAGCCTCCGTCATGTCCTTACTGTGCTGATGTCTGCTCCAACCAGCCCGGGAGAGTCTGCAACCTGGAGTGGGCCCAGGAGGGAGGCGCGGGCTAGAGGAGCACAAACAGCTGCACAGCCAGCTGGAGAGAAGCGGCACTTTTAAGGGGAAAGTGCCGCTTCTCTCTAGCCACCTGCTCCATGGCTGTCCCCTGCTCAGTCCTCCAGTCGGCCCTGTGAGTGGGGGCTGGGTGCTGAGCCTGGCCGGGGGGAGGGCAGGGGAACGAGGGGCAGGGGGAAGTGGAGAACAACTGGGAGGCTGCAGGATAAGTGCTGGGGTGAAGGGAAATGGTGCAGGGGGGCAGCTGGAGCTCATAGGCAGCCGCTCAGCCGGGCTGCCGTGCAGGAGCAAGTGGTGCAAACAGCCGTTTGGGCTCCGCGCTCCCCATGCAGGAGGAGGAGGAGGAGGAGAAGAGAAGAGAAGAGAAAAAGAGAGTGAGAGAGATGCAGGAGGGAGAGGAGAAGAGAAAGAGAGAGTGAAAGAGAGGCAGGAGGAGGAGGAGAAGAGAAAGAGAGGCAGGAGGAGGAGGAGAAGAGAAAGAGAGAGGCAGGAGGAGGAGGAGAAAGAGAGTGAGAGAGAGGCAGGACGGGAGGAGAAGAGAAAGAGAGAGTGAGAGAGAGGCAGGAGGAGGAGGAGAAGGGAAAGGGAGAGTGAGAGGCAGGAGGGGAGAAGAGAAAGAGAGACGGAGAGAGAGGCAGGAGGCGGAGGAGAGCTGGGGGGGGGAGGCGGTAGGAGGCGGGGAGAGAGAGAGAGACGGAGCGAGAGACGGGAGGCTCAGGAGAGAAGACCGAGATAGAAAGGGAATAGGACGTGGAGGAGAGACCTGAAAATCCCATCTTATGACAGGCTAATTGGCTAGTTTGTTAAGATTCAATCAGGAATTATGAGCTGGAGTTGCACTGTGCTCCACATAATCATACTTTATGTTCCTACAAAATGTATTTTAAAAGTTTTTCCTGCACTACCTCACAGTACTAATTATCCTATTGCCTGATGAAGACTTAATTTCACCTCTCATTGCTACTGCAAATATGATGTTTCTGAGATGAACTTTTAGCATTGCTTAGGCCATAGTTAGAGCACTGTTCAGCTGCAATCACTTTTAGCAGATCATGACCTATAGCATGCTCATTATATTGCAGCTTTTAATAATCAAATTCCTTGGTGCATACAAGTGACATTGGTGAACAGTTTTTTTTGTACTTACCATATGGTTTCTATGCCACTTCGCTGAACACAGGATGTAATATATTTGGGCTTTTTATTGCTTGAGTAGAAAGTGCTCATTATCTATTTGTTTATGTTTATATATAGGAAAAAACAAACAGTTTTTCAAGTGGCATACATCACACTGTTGTAGTGGTGGATTTTCTCAAGATGGTCTTTTGGGGTTTTGGTGCAGTTTGTGGAGGCACAGTCGCAGGTCTAAGAGGGGGAAAGCTATTACTGGGGCTTATTCCCAACCCTCCATTTTCTAGAGGAACTGGAGGGAGAGGGGGAGGCGGTGGCGGTAAGGGAGGACATTGGTGAGGAAGCTTTCCCAGTATTGGCGCCGGCTCACTGTGTAAGTGGCTCTCCCTGTTTTTAATGTTATACCGAACGTCACAGTCAGGACAATAGCCATGGTACTGCACTTTCTCACTAAATCGTACCCGTTCCCGTGTTCCTGTCTGAGGACACCTGTCTTTATCAGGTCTATGAATCAGAGGATGCATTGGAACTTTGTCCAAGTTACTATTAGGTATGCAAAATACATCCCCATTTGGAATCTTGTTTGGTCCTCCTGGCAAACCTCCATTTCGAAGTAGGGTCCCATTAGTCTTTACAGGGTTAGCAGAAGAAACTGGCCTGTGAGGGTCTTCACACTTCACAGGAGTCAATCGTGGTGGAGGTGGTGGTGGATTGGGTTTCCTCAGGACAGTGAGAATAGCAGACGGATGTGCTGGGGGCTTGATGAGAGGTGCATTGGCACGCACTTTGGCTTTCTCCAAGCTGGATGCTGTTGTGCTGCTTGAGCTGCTGTTCAGCGTGTCCGTTTTGGAACTGTCTGTCATCTCATCCTCCAGCTGCAGGTCAGATGTCAATGTGTCAATCTGGTCAACCACCTGTATGGAAATCAGAATGCAAAACAGCGATAAAGGGCTGCCATAGTAAAGGCAAACAAACAAAGCTTTGTTCATAATCACTTTTATCACCTTCCTGGAACTGGAGCATCTTAATATTCAGTTTTATGAAACATTATTTCTTTTTCCTTCTTGCCTAAAACTTTTTTTTAAATCAGTGGTTAGTCCTGTTATCTGAAGACAAAGGAAATACAATTTTAGACTCTCTGCAATGAAATTCTGTATTTTTTCTCCATGGCTAATCTACCAATTAGACTCTGTATGAACTACAATCCTTCAGTATCATAATTTGCCTCATAGTGTAGCTGAACCTGAATGAGTTAACCACAGTTTATACAAGATGATTTTGTTGAATCCAAAACTACTATAGAAGATCACAGATTTGACTTTCAAAAAATCCATATTTAAGAATGTATCTCAGAATTGGAGGCATTATGGATATATAATCAAAAGTTAACACACAAACCTATATGAACGATGTTTACACAAACTACTAAAGATTCAGGTAGCGAATAGCAGTTATCCACTTATCTTGAACCACATATTCTCTTTTTGTGAGTATTTTCTTGAGATATCTGGCTGCTCCTCAACCAAATCTAAAATAGGATCATTTATAGGATAAAGATACTATAATTGTTTATTCCTGAAGATGCAAGTGGTTAATTCACTCTACCATTTCATGCAATTTATACTAAGAGGATTCCCTATATACCATACATCTAATGTACTCTCCTACTATCTAAGTTCCTCTAATCTAGTTTTCTATTTTCCAATCTATAACTATAATTATACACACACACACAAACTTTGTATACTCTGATTCAAAGCCTCTCCTGAAAAATGCAGCCTATTTGGTACTTTTCTTCAACCCTTAAATTAAATACAGAAATAAGAAAATAGGAAGGAACTACAAATTTGAAAAAAAAACAACCCACCTTTCTCCTCCCCTTATTTCCATTGCAGGTTGTCCCTACATAACACCCAATGGTAGAAATGCTACGTCTAAACTTATTTTCTATTCTTAGTACGCTTTCATAAAATATTTTTTCTACTTCTAATGAAATACACTTATGTCCTTGACTTAACCAAAAGGTTAAAAAAAAAGGTGATCTAATTATTCACTGGTGTTTTGAAAAACACAGAGAAGTATATCTAGATGATAGAAGAACAAAGCACATGCTATTCAGGTACTTTGTAAACTATATGTTTCAAAGTGACAATATATTAATTCTGTTGTAATTATTTAGAAAAAGTTGAAATTCAAGATAATACAGTAAACATTTATTTCAGCTAGATCAATTATTCTTTATAAATAAATTTTATGAAATATTATGAAATTTTATGAAAGAAGAAAAATTATTCTTTATAACTATATACATTCTTTATAATTGAGAAATTTAACCATTTTTGTCTTTGAAGAATCATTTGCAATTTCCCATGACTGGTCTACTTTAAAACGGAACTGACATAATTACACAATACTCAGCCATGTAAATAATTTACAGCTATTACAACCTAATCCTCCTGTAGACGCACCTAGGCTGATTGAATAATACTTCCATTGAATTAGACACTATAATTCATGGAAGTGGAGTTCCTACAGTGGCAGAAAAATCTCTTCCATTGAAGAAGTCTGTATCCACGCTAAAGTTTATAGCAACATAGGCTATGTCTAGACTGCAGGCTTCTTTCAGAAGAAGCTTTTCCGGAAGAGATCTTTCGGAAAAACTTCTTCCAAAAAAGAGCGTCCACACTGTGAAAGCGCATTGAAAAAATTATCTGCTTTTTCGACGGATAACATTCACACTGAATGGATGCTATCTCTCATGTAAGCTGTGATTACTATGGGTGGACTGGCCACCAGGGCACCTGTGCATTTTCCTCCTTCCTCTTCTTTCGAAAGAACTCCCTCTTCCCCATCCACGCACTCCTTTTTCCGAAAGAGCTCTTTCGGAAAAAGGCTTCTTCCTCGTAGAATGAGGATTGATTACCAATGTTGGAAAAAACCCTCTGTTTTTTTGATTTTCTTTCGAAAGAACGTGATTGCAGTGTGGACGCAACTCAAGTTTTTTAAAAAAACCTCTGTAGTGTAGACATACCCAAAGCTATGTCAGTATAGCCATGCCACTGTAGTGCCCATAGGGTAAATATGGCTATATAACTGCTTATGTTTCACAATATTTAAATAATGTAATATATGCAAACAAATTTAATCCTTTAGGGTGCTGACAAACTGCTCACATTAATTATTTTGTGTCTATGGTATCTGATTGGTCGCTTGAGTCCCATGATATTGTTTCTGCTCTCTGACTGGACCAAAAGAGATTATGAAAGAGAATAATTGTGTTAACCTAAAATTTAAAAAAGATTTCAGTATATCACTTTAAATGTAATGAGTTTCCTGGTCCTATATGAAGGCTAAAGAGTTCCATAGGGAAGTTTATGATCTGGATCTTCAGCGGTCAGTCTGCAGAGAAGCAGCCTGGAGGAAAGTGCCTCTCTATATTAGCGAGCAGCCTGTTTTGTGTGTCTCTGGTTTTGATTCGTACGTGAAGAAATGAAGAAGTCGTGTTACATTTAAACCTTCCAGCTAAAGTATTTCAATGTTTTATTTAACTTCTCCGGGAGTATAACAATAATGATTAACAAAGAGTTAAGAATGAACAACAGCAAATATACTCTTGCTCCTATATGGACATAAGTATTCATACATAGTGACATTCACCTCTGTGGAGACAGTTAACACAAGACCAATTCAAGGCAAAGTTCTGTTTAAATGGTGTATAAGTCTACAAAGGGCAGGCATCCTTCAACCATTCATCCAAACCAACAACTCATATGAACAAATGCTGGCAAGCAGCACCAACAAAAAGGCACAAATCTAGTGAAATGAAATAGCTGTTTAGAATTTGAACAAATATTTGTGACCACTTCTCATGCAGTATCCAAGAATCTTTCACATATCTCAAATGTAGTACTCTCGCCTTTTGCTCTTTCATATTTGCAGAACTTCACACGCAATAAAGTCGGGGGAGAGGGAGAGAGAGAAAAGATGATTTCTGGTACAAGAGAAAATTGTTACAAACAAATCTGTCCCTTCTCACAATGTAATTTACAGAGACAAAATTTTCATAAGCATCACTTTGAGACCAAAATATTAAAGACCATATTGGACTCTTGGAATGAGTACACACTTCCAGTTTAAGCACTATGTATGTGGATGACAGAGCAGTAGCAAAGAGTGATGGAAAAATGTTTTGTCAATTCAGTCTATCCCCTGTCAGTGCAAGATTTTCCCCAGAATTCATAGTAAAGACCAGCCATAAATATGCCTCAATTTTAAATGACTTTAAGCAGTTTGAGCTTATCTTACTTGACTCCTTCCTATAATAAATCACGATCCTATTCACTGTCATTTTTGGTCTTCCTATTTGCCAAAAACATGAAAATCCAAGTAGAAAACAACATACAGAATAGCTAATCATGGAAGAAGTATCCTGAGACTACTAGCACAATTGAAAATGCAAATATGAAACTAGAAACCTCCAATGTAAAAGGAGGTTTTCCTGCTGGAGTAAAACAGAAAATATTATTTTTAAAAGTATGTTTATTGTCCCATGCTATTAACAGTAACTGTACCTGATTTATATTTGAGAGTGGGGGAGAGATATCTCTCTTCTCCCACAGGACACCTACATCAATAGAAAAATCCAGTCCTAGGAAAGGATACATGCCATTCCTCTGTTGCCTGCGCTCCCATGTATTTTTTGTAGGGAGATGGGAAGATCTGTACAGAACTCCATCAGAGCATCCTTTTTGGGGCTGTCCTAGAGATGTGGTCAAACACCCTACTCTCTAAGTTGCTATAACCACTATCCATGCCCAGTGAAGTGGAAGCTACATGCACCTGATGAGATTGTACTTCTGCTTTGATAAGGTTTTCTATCATCAGAGCTCCATAGCCCTGATTCCAAAGGAATAAATCAAGTATGATATCCAGGTTCTATTTCTCCCTCACATTTGGGTCCTGCAATGAAGTCAAACCTCTAATTGCAACAGAGTCTACTGAAACAGAAATCTGTATATTTTCTTAAGCTGAGCATTTTGTAACTTCATAACATGATAAATAGGAGAAGCTGGTCTGGGGAGTATTGTCTACACTAGAAGCCTTGTTCATCCCGTAACATTAACGGGAGTTAACGGATCACCAGTTTGAGTAAGCTAATGCTACAATGCAGTTCTAATGTAAACCCTCGCAAATGTTTGCTCCTGATCATGACTGATGCCAAGATTCAGCCTATAGTGAGGTGCAACAGGTCACTTATTCTATTTTCCTCAGGTTCCCTTTCTGTAATGGGGACATGATATGAACATCTACTGATGAAAAGCAAAACTGATGAAAATTCCTATTTAGAACTAGCATTCAACTTGAATTAAAAGCAAAACTAAATTTCTAATATAAACAAGCCCAGGAAGAGCAAGTACTTGTTTGAAAACAAATAATTATAGTATAATAAATTGGAAAATATTTATTCTGACATATGAATAAAGCAAAAATGTATTATGATGTTTGGAAAAAAATCTAGTTATGACAGTTCTTCTTTAAAACACTCAAATAGTCAATCTCACAGTACACCTGTAATCTTTCAACAAACAGGTCCAGATAGTGCAACCCTAACTCACTGTGCTCAGCACTTGATTACAAGAGTAATGGAACTACTTGCATAAGCAACTGTTCATCAACATGAAAAAGAGTTCCACCAACCGGCTCCTACAATACACTACCTTACCTAAAGCAAACATTATTACTGTTGGGTGACTGCTCTGTGTTGTACTAAATTCAACCACTTTCACATACAGTTTGGAGACTGCAGTTTTTTAAATCTGACCTCAATCACAAAATGTCTTGCTCAACAGATAAAACTGCAGCCAGCTGAAATATATGGGAATGTTCAAAGACAAGAAAGATTCGAAAAAAAGTTAGAATTCCTGTAGTGAATATCTTTCAAGCCTTCGACCTTCTAGTCTGTCTTAGACTCTGAAGGCTGAGACACAAGAAGACACTGTAATGAAGACAAATTAAAGGGTCAAACTGGAATCTGGTCAATATTCACAAACAAGATCAGTTGTTTAAACAAACTTCAGTATGGTCGACCCTACCATTTATGTCAGCATAATTAATACTAAACCACACACATCCGAACGACATAAATTACCCAGGCATAAGTGCTAATTTGCTGCTTGTGGGGATATTTGTTATGCCAATAGGAAAACACGGGATTATTCGTAACAGGATTACAAATATGCAACAGCTGCACCAGTGCCATGCTGTAAGTGTAGATACACCCTTTGTTTCGACTACACTGGCTTTCAGTTGGTGGCTAGATCTCAAGGAAAATTAAGAGAAAGCTAATTGAAGAGGCAAACTGGAGTGTCTGAAGCAGAGCAGTATTTAGAAGTCATTATTATTATTATGGCATTTTGTGTAAATTTAATCAGGCTGTTATTCATAACTGTAGAGATTAATTACTATTTTGTTTAAGAAATGTATAGTAAAAATGTAGACCTATTATTCTCATTCCCATTTTTATAATTAAAATTAACACATTTATAAATTGTGATTTGCATGAAAATTTGCATGCCTCACTATTGAGCTAGGGAACCACATTCCTTGAATTTCTAGAGAAACTGAGTCCATATTTTGGGGTCAACATCTAGAGGTAACATATGCCTGGAACACACCCACTAAAAAGCACATCATCATGCTATATATACTCAGCATGTATAATGACAAGGTGAAGCTTTCAAATTATAACAAGAAAGCAGATAGAACAGCAGATGATATGGAGATGGAGGGAAACAGTAAGTAGACTTGGGAAGTTAAAAAAGGTAATAAAATTTGAGCAAAACAAACACACTACAAGCTAAAGCTCTCTGCAGTGGAAGAGGAGTAAGCATAGAACACTGCAAATTTCCATCCCTCTGGTCTCTAATTAGTATTATGGATGGGGGAGCAAGAGACTGGCCAGCCCTCTGCGCTGGATTGTGCCACACCGCTGTGCCCACCTGCCGGCTATTTAAAAGGCTCAAGGCTCTTGCTACTGTCACTGCCCCCTTTGCCCTCCTTCCTCATTGGTGGGCCTGATCATGGGAGAGAACATTTGGAGCAACACCTTGTAATAGTTTGAAGGTGGAACCGATTTAAGAAAAGAGGGTTAGAGATTTTCAAAATTGGATATGGAAAAGAGACACCTAAATCCATATTTAGGCATCTAAATAAGTGATTATTAGAAATGCCAAGTATCCAATATCTGTCACTGATCTCAACAGAAGCTGTTCCATACTCAGCACTGTTGAAAATTAAGGTGGAGGAAGTTCTCAAGATTGTTTAATGGATGAACAGAGCAATCAGACGATGATGAGTTTTCTCTGCATTGAATTTTAATGGTTTGGAATGAATGCTATCATGAAAAGACTACTACTGTTTTTAAATGGCCCCGTTTTGTCTCATTCTCTCTTCAGAACACACAACATTACAAATATATGACAGAATTGAGACACAAAACTCAGAGTTTGGTAATTATTAAGATATGGGAGTGAACAAAACTGAGTTCAACAGATTGGCATGAAGTTGAAAGAACGGGTATTAAGGGAACATGATTTGGGTTAGAGGGATTAACTGGGCTTCAGGACCAAAATACGTCAAAAGAGAAATTATGTCTGGGAAAAGCACTAAGGAAGTTCTAAAACAAACATGGCATGTGATCCTCCACAGTGCACCTGATGCTAATAACTATGGCCATTTAAAAACACATCTACTGTAAACCCATCCAGGATATGGGATCATTTCTCAAACATGTGGAAAGTCATATCACCATCCACAAAATGAAGAGAAACAAACCCATTGCAGAGAGAAATTTCTGGCTGAAATAGATTATCAACTTGTGGTCTTTCCAGGGACCGTATCAAGTCACTACAAAAGTGTTCAAGCCAAGTCAGCAGAAACTTGGCATCTGATGCTCTATCTGAGGAATGTTTTTATAAAATTCTAAATTGTTGTTTGGAGATGAAGTTAACATTTTACTTCAGAAAAGTTTTGGACTAACCCTACGTAAGACTAATGACATATGGTGGCTCTAGGATATAATCTGAAGAAGTCAGCCTCACAGCAGCAACAGCCAAGGTCAAGATCAGTCTATATTTTTCAATTACTAAGGTTTCTAAAGCAGCACTATCAGATAGGGACACATATGCTGAGATTACCTTTATTAAAACAATAAGAACAGCATATAATGATGCCACTAACAGTGGAGAAGAATTAATTGAACAACATCCAGACCTCTCCAGAGAACTAGCAGAGTTCTGTGGAGCACATCATACACACAAAGACTCAGAAGTCGCCGCTGACAAAGATGTGGATTCTGAAATATACCATTTGCTGTGTCACACAGAGATGGTCTCAAATATTTGGAAACGGACCTGTACCTTGAGTTAGCAGCTTATTCATATCTTTAAAGAGATACATTTTTAAATAAAATGCCTGAATTCCAGAGACCTAATAAGGGCATGAAAACTTAGCATTGCCATTCCAACATAAATAGATGTTCAGTGAAGAGAATCTGGAAAAAAGCCTATTCACCATACTAAAGGAGAAGGTTTGATATTGGCACGTTCTACAATACAAGGAGTCATATGATCTGCACATTTTAATATCCCATTCATTCAGTGTAAAACACAAAAAATTCTCACTCCAAAACCTGTGTGGAATAATCAAGTCTTATCATATATGACAAAATAATATTCAGTCATTCATTTCTAGGAAATATAGAAGATTACTTGATTTGCATCACATTTGGCCTAAAAATACTAAAGTCGGGTTTATCCTCCCTCAGGGAATTTACTATTGCAATGTTTTTTAAGTAGTTCTCCATATGTTACCAGACTAAAAGCAAATCTGTGTATTAGCTGCAAATGCATCATTTAAAGAGCAAACCCTTGATAAGGTTTTCAGTCTTCCATTTCTCTTACTCCAAGATTTGCATCAAACTTCAGAGTTTTAAAACTGCAGGAAGGCTAAAGAATGAATTTATCCATTTGAAATAACAAACACATGCCTAGTACTACTTCGGACAGCAATACTAATTAAGAGTTTCTGAATTACTTTTTCCAAGAATAGCACATGAATCTGGCACAGCATGTTCTGAACAACAAGATTTACAAATGACAAAAAGAAACAAACAAACCACATTTTCCAAGGATTTTAAGTACAGGAAAAAGGAAGGGGGATAATGTGTATTAAAACATGTTGTGAGTAAATGTCCATAACATTTGCAATATAACTTGCAAGTTAAAAGAATTCAGTTTTAAGGGAAATCAGCAATGTTCATATAATTAAGCTCATGTTAATTGGAACCAGCTTGAACTTCCATAATGTGAAGAAATCATCATATTTGTTTTTTCTCATTTTGTTCATTATAGTTTAGCTGTTGTTTGGATGAATGGCAGAGCTCCTGAAAGTAAGGGATTAACAGAAGAACATATGAATGACCATCTGGAAACAACCCCAGTAGTTATCCATTGTTTGTCTTGTGTCTGGTAGGCCATTATATGGTAATTCTGAGGACACAAATTGACTGCCATAATATTTCATTGAGGAAAATATCTTCCTGGACATAGCTGATATTTTTGAAATATGAGGACTGCAAAACTGCAATGTTTTTATTAGGGATGTTAGTGTATAGTTGTGGAAATGATTAACCAATAAACCCAGGCTTATTGGTTAATCCAAACAGCTACATGCACTCCCCCTCCCTTGCTACTTCTGTATTAGAGGCAGCAAGGGGGAGGCTGCAGCCGGTGCATGTGGGGAGCCTGTGCTGCTACCTCTGATAGCAAGGCAGAAGTGTGGAAGGTACATGTGGGGAGCCAGGTTTTAAGCTGGCTCTCTGTGTGTGCCAGCTCTGTGGAGCCTATAGCTCACCCCCACGCCCTGCTGATATAGAGGCAGCAAGGAGGAGGCAGGCAGGAGCCAGTGCTCGGGGTGGGGGAGCTGACTTAAAAGTTGGCTCCCCATGATCACCAGCTTCACGGAACCACCTCCCTCCCTCCCACTACGCTGCTGCCTCAGCATGGGGAGGGGAGATGAAGCAGGTTGCTGGCACAGCCTCTGTCCATGGGGAGCCTGGGCCCATCGTGGACAGAGGCTGCTACCTCTGTATCAGAGTGAGCAGTGCGGCGTAGCAGGTGGGAGCTGGTCTGCGTGGAGAGCTGGGAGCGCACTGGCTGCTGGCACCAACCCTGGAGACCATCAAATAATCGTGTAACCACTAAGATTTGGTGTATTTACCCAATTATTAAATTAAACATTATCTAATATCCCTAGATTTTATATTAGGCAGTGCAATTCCAGACAAGGAAATACGAAGTTTTGGAATGGAGGCTTGCAAGAAAAAATTTGCTTCAAGTGCACCTACATTTGCCCATTCAATTAACAAATTTGTATTAACACTCTTTTAATTTGTGCTTGAACCTTTAGAATACTGTGAATAGTGAACTGTGGTAATAGCTAAACTCTTTACATTAGGTATATAAAGACTCTAGCTTTATAAATTGACAATTGAAAATATAATAATTGGCTGAAACAGTGGTTTTCAATCTTTTTTCATTTGCTGTACCTATGAGAATAGTTAAGGGAATGCACTCAAAATTCAGGGGGAAGGGGGAAAATCAGCATTTCAGAATAAAATCACAATTAAAAAAAGAAATTCTGTTTTCAGGTTTTCATTATATTAATTATTATTATTATTTATTATTATTATAATCATCATCAGTTTCTCAGAAGAAGAGATTCTTTCAAAAATTTATTATAAGCACTGAGATAGACTCTGGTGTTGCATTGATTTATCCCAGTTTATACCTTGGTGCAATACCTGGTAGCAGTAAGTCCACTGAGGAATTAGGTAGAAATCCAAAAAGAAAGTCGGTACCAGTCCTCCCTTCAGGTGGATACAAGAACAGAAGTCCTTGTTATGTTGGGAGAAGTACAGCATAGTACAGTGAAAACTTTGTTATCCGGCACTCTGTTAACCAGAAAACTTTGTTAACCGGCACTGTCCCAACCACAATAATGTCATGCTTGGTTTACCATGATTGGCTTAACAATTTTTTATTTAAGAAGTACTAATCATCTTTAACTCAAAATAGAAATGTGAGACCAACTGCCTCACACTACAAAACTACCAATATTAAAAACTTAAGTTTTACTATTATTGTCCTTTGGTTTTTCCTAGGTTGATGGGACCCTCGGATAACCGGAATTTTTAGATGACCAGAACACCCTAATCCCCGAGCGTGCCGGATAACACAGGTTTTACTGTAATTCAGATAATCTTGCCTGTAGTAGAAAAGTGCTATTCTTGCATCAGAATTTAAAAGTCATTTTGTAAATAAAATCCAGGGGTCATAATTGTCTCACAGACAGATCTTTCCTCATCTGTGAAGATGTCCCCTCCCTCTGACTCCTCATCAACACTAGCCCTCTTCTCAGATTCAGTGGGGCCCCTCCTCAGGCCGGGATCTGTGTGCTGGCAAGAGAAAGTAATATTTTCCAAGGATTTAAAACCTGGAAAGAAAAATTCACTCTGGTCCCAAGCTGAGACTAGAAAGTGCCAGTGAAGCATCACATTTCCCATATTAAACAACTGTTCAAAATTAAAATAATTTGGGCTATTTATAAGTCACAGAAACAAGTAAAACCTATGGAAATATGAATGCAGACATCTTTTTTTCAATTTGGCTTTTCCTCGTCAGTTTGTCAGGGTTTCACTTTTTGCTTTAGAGAACATACACAGGTTGAACATCCCTGGTCAAGGACTCTCTGGTCTGGCAGATCAGAGAGCCCCTGGACCACAGGCTCCAGGGAGCCCTGTGGCAGGCAGGGAGCTGGGAGCCCAGTGTCTCAGGGTTGGTCATGGAGTAGTGGCCCCAGCAGCCCGGGGGCAGTGGAGCCCTGGCAGCATGGGGGCAATGGAGTATGGGTGGCCCTAACAGCCTCAGACCAGCAGAGCTCCGGTGATCGTGGAGCTCTAGCCACCCCAGCAGCCTAGGCAGTGGAGCGCCAGTGTCCCTGGGGCAGCACAGCTCCTTCAGCTCTGGAGACATGGAGCCTTAGCAACCCCCAGACAGCAGAGCCCCAGCAGCTCTGGGGCAGGAAGGGAGCCAGACTGTCCAGTAGCAGATCCATGTGGGGAGACCAGCAGGGAGCCCAGAGTCCATCAGCAAAGGAGTGAGACTTGATCTCTCCTAGTCCAGCAAAATCCCTTATTCAGGGGCAGTCAGGTCCAAGGGTGCTGGACCAGGGAGGTCCAATGTGTATATCAAACAACACTGCTTTATTTGCATAGGTACTGTAGTAAGTTGAAAGGAACCTGCTGTCTGTTATCAAATGTTTCTTCTGAAAACTAACACAAAGGTTTTGTTTTTTTCTTAAATAGCTTTGTCCTGAAAAGTGAAATTTGATTAGTCCCTGTGGTTTCACCATTTCTTGTAGTTTTTCAAATAAAAATGCTGTAAAACAGCCAACATTTAGCATTGAAATTTGGCTCCTTAGCATTTGTTGTACATTGTTTGGAAATGCTTTCTTCATATGTTTGAAACAGCTAAATGTGGCTTAATGTAATAAAAATTCTTAATAGAAAGTTTGCATTAATTTACATGACAAGAATTCAAATAAATATTAGATTTAGTCTCTCATCACAGAATGTATTTATGTAACCTGCATATAGAATATATATATATATGTCCAAACTAATAGTTCACTCTATTAACTCAGATTTCTGTAAGGTGATTTTTTTCCCTTAAAAAATCACCATCCAAAACAAAAAATAATATTTTGTAAGGGACTTAAATAGCAAGGTGGCACTTTAAAAATACATAAAATAGAGAAAGTAATGTGAACAGAATTTAATGTGGCTCTGTATAATCACTTCATCACTGAATATACTCAGTGAGCTTTTTGGTGAGAACTAGTATTTAACAGAAGTTACTTTGCAGTCAAGGAACATTCTGCATTAGCTGATAGTATGCTCACAGTCTATGATATTAGGTTCTTATCTCATTGACAGCACTAAGGAGGGCAAAATGTTTCTTTCAAAGCCTTTTTTGCCAAAAAATGCATATTAGGGTTAACCAAAACCTTCTGCCAATTCATGCTGAATTTGATGTTTGGAGGTGGGGGGTTATTTAACAAGAGATATTCTGAAAAAATAAAATGTTTTATTACAGAGCTGGGCAAGGTATGGCCCGGGGGCTGGATCAGGGCCACCTAACACTTTGTTCCAGCCCATGGCCTGGATCTGGCAGATTTCTATTTATATCCTGCTGCCCATGTAGGGATGTTAAATTTAGCTTAATCGACGAATCAAATAGTCGATGGAATTTGCATCAACTATTCAAATAAGGGCACCTCCTCCTTTGAAATGTAGCAAGAACCTCACCAGCTCTTGCTACATTTCAAAGGCAGAAATGCCGCAGGGAGCATGGGGTCAGCAGGGGCCTCAAGCAGTTCCCGGGGGCTCTTGCACATTTCAAAAGCAAAGCATGCGGGGAGCACGGGGTCAACTGGGGAATGCTTGAGTCCACTGCTCACCCCGCACTCCCCGAGTGCTTCTGCTTTTGATATGTAGCAAGACCCCCACTCTTGGTACATTTCAAAGGCGGAAGTGCCACCAGTTCCCTGCTGTGCCCCTACTATCCCCCCACCCTTCTGAAGACAGTGCTGGGGAGAACCAGCTTTTAAGCTGGCTCCTTCCAGCACCAGCTCCTGCTCCACTGCCCCCTCCCCGGCTGTCTCTTTCTGAGAGAGGCAGTGGGGGGCGGGGGGGGAGGGAAGCGACAAGTCAAGTCACTAGTCGACTATCCAATAAAAATATGGTTATCCGATAGTCAACTAGTCACTTACATCCCTATGCCCATCAGCATTCCCTCTAAGCTGTGTAGCAGCACAGCTTCACAGGTCATTAATCACCAGTCAGAGGCTCAGGGCTCCATGTATGGAGCTGACTGACTGGGCAGGGTTGATTAATCACCTGTTAAACTGTGCTGCAGTGCACCTTAAAGGGAACACTGATGCCCATGCCACCGAATTGTAACTCAGATTTTTTTTTAGGGTTTTGTTTTGTTTTGTTTTTCCTTTTTCCACTGTGACATCGGAAGATAAATTGTTGTTTTATCTGAGCATTACTTTAAATTTTGGTATTGTTCAAATTCAGTATTAAAAGTTAAAATGTAGGGATAGTTGAAGGTTGCAGAGTAAAACCACATGAATTAAAAAAAAGTTGTTTGCAAGAATCTCTGCCAACTATATCCTGTTTCACATAGTTGTGCTTTAACCTTGTTATTAACAGGTGTGTCTAGTTCAGAAGATAATTCTTATGCTTTTTCTCCCAGCAGATGTCTCACATAAGGATTTGAATGATATTCTCCAGCTCAGCAAAAGGGGGACAGATCTCATTGTCTGACTAGAGTAGTTAGGAAGGAGTTAAAAAAGAGGAGAGAGTTAAAAGAAGGTCTGACCACTTAGCACAAAAATCGAGATGTTGAACAAAATTAATAAAGAATCCAAAGAATATGAAAAGAAGAAAAAGTATTTTTGTTTTAGGAATACAATGTTATATGCGGGGGGGAGCGGGGGAGGGAAGAGAAGAAACCAAATATCATGAAAGAAACCTGAATGCTGAATGCACACAAAAGCCAAGAAATACAAAACTAAAAGTCAATATACCAGTCTTAGCTTAACATGTCTGCTTGATTTTCTTTTGACATGATTTCTAGATTCTACACTCTTTACTTCTTAAAATGAACTATGATAGGGTTGTTGACACTGAGCTACTCCCAAATCTGGCATTAGTCTGAACCACAGTTATAGCTCAGTAAGTACATTACTTCAGGAAAGAGGTAATATCGATTTAGTCTAGCCACAGCTTTTAGAATTTCCCCTATGTATTTGTAGCCTATTCACCACAGAATCAGAGAAATGTAGAGCTGGAAGAGACTTCAAGAGTTCATCTAGTCCATCTCCCCATGCTAAACCAGGACCAAGTATCTGTCCAACTTGTTGTGAAAAACCTCCGCTGATGGGCATTCCCTTGAAAATGTATTGCAGAGCTTAAGTAACCTTTTATAGGTGAGACCTCCCTGGTCTGGCATCCTCGGGACCTCAGTGGTCCCAAAGGAGGGATTTTGCTGGACCAGGGGTAGTCATTTCTGGCTCCATCCCCTGGCCCCAGCTCCACTCCTGGCCTAGCCTCCCGGCCGGCTTGCCACTTGCCAGCAGCCCATGGTCCCACTGCTGAGGCTCCCACTCCAGTGTGACAAATCACTGCCCTGCCACAGCAGCACCAGCCCTGCCAGCCCCCAGTCCTGCCACCGGGACTCCTGGCTGTGGCAGACTACTGCTTACATGCCGGAATTACCGACCCTGCCAGCCCCGCCGCAGCAGATCACTGCCCCACTACCAGGGCTCCCGGCCCCACCATGGCAGATGCCGTGCCACCAGCTCCCAGCCTCTGGCCTCCCTGCAGCCTGCCTGGCTGGGTGTCCAGCCCAGCTGGGTGTCCAGTCCCTGAAGGGCTCCTGCCTCTGCCCCTCCACTGGGTCTCTCTGGTTCAGCAACATGCTGGACCACGGATGTTGTCAGACCAGGGAGTCCTAACTGAGAGAGGTTCAACCTGTAGTTAGAACACTTTTGCTATCATCTCACCTAAATCTCCCTTGCTGCAGATTAAGTCCATTACTTCTTGTCTGTGGACACAGAGAACAATGGATCACTAGCCTCTTTATAACAGTCCTTAATATATTTGAAGAATGTTATCAGGTTCCACGTTCAGTCTTCTTTCCTCAAGACTAAATCTGTCTAGTTTTTTTTTATATCTTTCCTCATAGAACATGGTTTTTAAACCTTTTTATCATACATGCAGATTCTCCTCTGGACTCTCTTCAATTTGTCCATATCTTTCTTATAGCGTAGTGCCCCAAACTGGACAAAATACTCCTGCATATTTAGCAATGTACATAAAGGCTAACATTTTACCTTCAAATTGTTATAAACAGGGAGGATAATAGTATGGATTGTATACTTATATTTTAAAAATATCTTACCACCACAAAGTAGTTTTAGAAGCAAATGATACATTGTAACTCTTTATTTAATGGTCAACTATTTAAAAGAGAATGTTAAAAGTAGAAATTGAATCTAGAACTTGTCAGAAAATAATTTTCCCATCCACAAAACTTCAAGGTTATCAGAAAATTTTCACACAAAAATGGAAGACACACCCACCCACTGGTTACAAGTTATGCATACCCAGGTTCACAACTCTACTTTGCCTAATTATGAATGGGGACATGAATCTGTATCTCCTACATAGAATCCTAGAATGCTAGAACTGGAAGGGATCTTGAGAGGTGATCAAGCCCTGTCCTTTGCCCTCATGGCAGAATCAAGAACCAGCTAGATCATCCCCAATAAATGTTTATCTAACCTGCTCTTAAATATCTCTAGTGATGGAGATCCCACAACATCTCTAGGCAATTTAATCTAGTGCTTAACCACCCTGACAGTTAGGAAATTTCTCCTAATTCTCAACCTAAACTTCCCTTGCAAATACTTTAACCACCACATAATATTAATTATTCTTGGCTGGATCTCTTTCAATCTCTCATATTCTGTTCCAATCTGTTAAAAATAATGATTGGAATAAGGATTTGAACCTGCATCTCCCAGATACCAACAGTTATGTTCTCTCTTGCACACTGTGACCCAATGCATAATTATACAAAGTGAGATAGCTCCAACATGAGCAAAGGAGTACACCCCTCCCTCCAAACCAACAGTCTGGTGCTCAGGACACTCCTGTGATATACAGAAGAATCAGAATCAAGTCCCCGGTTTGAATCAGGGCAAAGAACTAAACCTAGATCTCCTAGTTGCATGCCCTATCAAGCTATTGGCTTTTCTGAGGTTTCACTGTCTCTGTTTTCAGCCAAAACTTCCATCCTGGGTCTGAGAAATCTTTCCCTATAGAAGATTTGTTGAAAATGGTATGTTCTCAGGAAAAGTTTTGATGAATTGGCACCTCTGAAGAAAAAAAAAGTGTTTTGTTGAATAATTCCTGAGCAGTTTTAAACATAATGTAATCCTAGGCTGTTTAACTTTTAATTAAAGATGCATTTTAACAAAATCAGCTAATTACAAGCAGAAAGCCTGTTACCATAGTGAATTACATGATTAGTAATATAAACCAGTTGGAAAAAATACAGTTAGGGCCATCTTTTGTACACAGATATTGATGTACATTCCTCAATTGGGTTAAGTAAGACTTCCATGTGCCTATCTGAGGTTATGAGGTTAGATGAGGCTCTCTGAATTATTTGAAAAATGCAACAATTCATTTTGGTACTTGTTACATCAGTCATTCCAGCAGAGAAACCAGGAAGTTGGCAGCTCAGATATTTCAGGATCTTGAGGGGGAGGTAATTTAATCAAATTGTGTTAAAACACAGTACTAAAAACATTTTTTAAAACAGCTAACTACTTCTCCTTTTTTGGAATCTTATCTCACCTTGATTTGTCTCAATAACCTGTTGAACTTCAAGTAAAAGTAGAAGGGTTTGAATCCTGTCCACAGGTTGAACCTCCCTTGTCCGGCAATCCTGAGTGGTCCCGAACCACGGAGTTTGCTGGCAAGGCTCCCTACTGGGCTGTAGGCTCTGCTCCCAGCTGGGGCTGTGTGCCCACCACTCCCACTGCCTCCAACTCTGTCCAGGCACCCCAAGGCACCGGCCCGACCTGCGCACACAGATGCCAGCCCCACTTACTCCAGCCCTGGCTGGGGCTGTGCTCTCCACTGCCAGCCCCAGCCAGGACTGCGCTCCTGGCTGATGGCCCTGCTGTCCAGCCACGACCAAGACTGCACTCCTCCCTACAGCACCAGCACCAAGACCATGTTTCCTACCGTGCCAGCCTTGGGTGGGGCTACGCTCCCCACCTTACCAGCCTCAGCAGGGCTGCGCACCTTGCCGTCAGCCCTGGCCAGGGCTATGCTTTCCACTGCACCAGCCCCACCGGGGATACACTCCCCACCGCCAGCCCAGACTACGCTTCTAAACCAGGCCAGCCAGGGCTCTCTGGTCCAGCAATATCCGTGGTCCTGCCAGACCATTGATGTTGCAGGACCAGAGTGTCCCAGATTTTAGAGGTTCAACCTGTACAAGAAAACACAAGTCCTGTCCCTAATATATCTTGCACCATTGCTACCAACAGTAGATTCAATATAGGAACTTTAATTTTTTTCTAGTACAGGCAAGGTGAAATTAATTCCCACCCTGAAACAATTAGGGTGGTATTCAGACTTTGAAGGTTTTGCTAATAGTTTGGCTTCTATACATTTTCACTGAGTGAAAAATCTAAGAAAAATATACAAAATACTTACATAGGCCTACCAATGCTATATAAATATTTATTCTTCTAGTAGTTCATGGTTTACTTTGAAAAACCTGACCATGTCTTCTATAATAGGCCAGTTTTTGTGGGTTTATAGCTTTCTGTCCCTTCACTGGAATTTTTTAACAAAGCATCAGTTGACAATCTAGCAGAGTGGTAGGCAATATGGGGCCCACTGGGGTTCTGTGTGTGGCTGTGGAACATTTGTTTACCATTGCCCACTCACAAGGTTGCTAGATTCCTCTGGTTTTCATCGCATAGGATTTTTTTTTGTTTTTTGTTATTACAAAAGTGACACACACTCAAAGTAAAGGCATGCAAAGTAAGGTCTATGCTCATTACACACAGCGTTGATTGCATCCAATCACAGCACTGCTACGGTTCAATTGGCACACCCTGAAAACTCTAAGTACACAAGCGCAGTTAGTAAAACTACCCTATCCCAAGAGACTATCTTGATGATGTCAATCTTGAGGCACACTGAGATGCAGCCACTCATGAAGCCCACTCACTAGTCTAAGTTGCCCCTCACAGATCTAGCAGGTGATAATATGCAAGCAGAACAGCTTCTGCCCTGTTTAATTCACATACCCAACAGACATGCCATCTCTAAAATTTTTCCTCCAAGTGACTGATCTGATCTCTGAAGAGTTCTTGTCCCGCTCTCAGAGCTCCCAGTTCCATATGGATTTCTCAGTACCTCAGATAGAAGGAGTAATTTGTTCTATGTTTGTCATGCTGAAGTGACGGTGTGATTTTACCAGAACTGGTGGGAGTGGGAGTGAACAGAAGGATTAACACAAGGAAGAGCAGGAGCTCTGGTGACTATCACCAAATGGTACAGTGCTGTACAAATTGGCTTTATGTATTACCAATGAAAATATGGTCATATTACCCAAAAGAGCATAATTGGCGAGAATAAAAATGTTTTAATGCCTCCAAACTAGACGCATGCACTAATGTTTCATATAAATTGGCTTTTAAGTGACTAACCTGATATAATCAGTGTTGTTGAGAAAAAAAGTTTCTTCTTTTATGTTCCCGGTGTGCCATTAGCAAAATATAAATTACTGCATAGGTAGATACTTCAAAGCTGTTATCCACATTTTAACACTTCAACACTAGAATTTTAGATGCAAGATTTGCTCTTTAAATATATATGTATATTAAATACTAAATAAATACAAATGCATTGAAAATATAGACATTTTCAGTTCATATAGATTTAACACATTTCTGTAGACTAAAAATGAGAGACTATAAATTACTAAGATGCAAGTGCTTCAAATCTAAAGAAACAAAATATCATCTGCATTTCAAACCAAATATAATCTGACATACATACCTGGAGAAAAATATATGTTAGCAAATATTCTGATTAATTGAAACAGAAGAATTTTCGTTTAGATTTAAAAATAAAATAGTAATGGTTTCTTAGTGTAGTCCCCTTACTAAAGGGGCCTCTGTTTTTTTTCCTGGAAAGACCCTGTGCTGCAATCCAGACTACAATTCCCATGAGCCCTTGGGAAAAAACAGGAAGGAAGGACTCTGGTGTGAGAGAGGACTGCTCTCTCTCCATGTGCTTGAAGAAAAGAGGCCTAGCAGTCTGGGACTCTGCTTTGGAGTCTGGAACCGAAGGGGAGCCAGGCTGCTGCCAAGGACATTGATCCAGTCCAGGGGCTGTTGGAGGCAGCTGCAGACCGAACTAGATGCCTGTGTGGAACTGGGATTCAGCAGGCTGCTTCCAATAGGCACAGCATGAGGCAGTAAGTTTTGGGCCTGGTTGAAAAAGTGCTGCCTGGGACAGAGCTGCTGTCTAGCCTGGACCAAACCTCCACTACAGCTTCAACATCAGCGCCAACGCAAGCAAGTGTCTGGGACTGTGAGTCCAGGGGTGTGCACACTCTGGGGTGGGGTCACTGGGTAGTACAAATGTTAGCTATATAAGCTTCAATTATTGTTATGTGTTTTGTAATGCTAATCTTTGCTAAATCTGTTAATCCCTGTTTATTTAAGTTAAGTAAAGAATGTTTATTTTAAAGTATTCTATTAGATGTATATGATTTGTAGTTGTTCTGGAATTAGATCCAGGTTTATGTTGGAATGAGTATGTTCCTGGAGGCTCTCAAAGGCACACCAGTGAGTGTGTACAAGGCCAGCCAGGTGGAGGCACCGCCACTTTACATTCATTACCAGGGGACTGCAGCAAGGGGTGGATAGGGCTTTTCCCCAACTAAACACCATCACCACTGGGGTGCTCAGGATCTCTTTTGGGTTAAAACATCAGGCGCCCAGGCACACCTGTGAGTGTGACCTGCTCCCCAGTAACCCGGGGAGGGAAAAGGGGGTTACATTAGTTTTAAATAAAACAATGAATTAAAAAGTAAGTATTACGTACAAGCTAGAAAATTGTTTAAATTTGCAGCTGGTTTATAGTCTGAGATGTTGTGTCGTTAAATTGATTATTACCTATCTAAATACAGGCATCATACGTAGATAATTTTTTAGTTGGCTGTCACACATGAAAAACTAGAATTTAGAGTTAGGAGTTATTTTAACATAAATCACTAATTCTTGAATGGAAAACCATGCTATTACATTAAGTACTACTATTAAATACTCATTAATGCCATATTACAAATACTAAATAATGATATATACATTATTAATACCATATAATTAAATGATGCCATTAAATATCAATCTGGCTAATGTAAACAGTGTAAAGTAATTATGATACAAAACAAAATAGTACAAAACCACTACAAACAGACTTTTGTTTCTACTAGAAACAGTAGCATTGTCAATGGTAAAAAGGAACTTGTAAGCAAAAAAGGTTTCACAGGCATACATTTTAGTTTATTTATCTAAGGCTCAGCAATGTTAACAGTGGAGCAAACAGGAAAAGCGATGCAAAATGTCACAAAATATGTTAAGTACCTGCATTACTTTTCCTCACAAATGGCAACTCAAACACACACATATATCTCCTTGCAAGCTAAGTGAAGTTCTGAGCTCATATACTTAAATTGCATTTGGTAACTTCATCCTGCTACAGTATCACATTTTATCTTGATAGTATTATTCTGCTTGTAATACACAACAGTCCGTGACTTTTTTATCATAACAAATGTGATACCATCCTTTTAGTACTGATCAAGCCATTCATAGGAGCTGAATATTAGGGAATGACTAAATCAAAGATGAATTTGACAATGGAATCATAGCTAGTATAGATACTATATACTATACCAAAGTTTTTCAATCTTTTTCTTCCCATTTGCTGGCCCCTTAATACTGAATGGAGATGTGGCCCACTCTGTAAATCTCAGTCTGCTGACTTCCAGTCATCTGCAAGCCACAGGTTGAAAACCACTGTACTGTTAATTTGAAGGGAGATGGAACAGTATCAGCATTATCTCTAACTTCATAGAAGAAGAGGGACAGACCCTCCACCCTCCCAAGGATGCTTCAAATCTTGTCTATCTTGATTTCAGTTTGGAGTCCAAGAAATACTTTTCTGCAACAAAAGACAGGACTATGCAGCACTTTAAAGACTAACAAGATGGTTTATTAGGTAATGAGCTTTCGTGGGCCAGACCCACTTCCTCAGATCAAATTGTGGAAGAAAATTGGCATGACCATATATACCAAATATATATATACCATACCAAATATATATGGTCATGCCAATTTTCTTCCACAATTTGATCTCAGGAAGTGGGTCTGGCCCATGAAAGTTCATCACCTAATAAACCATCTTGTTAGTCTTTAAAGTGATGCATAGTCCTGTCTTTTGTTTCAGCAAGACCAGACTAACACGGCTACATCTCTATTACTTTTCTGCAACAGTGTGACAAACCTGTTCAGCAGCCACACATGTTGAAACTGCTAAGTATTAGTGGGGGAATGGTCCCACTATCATGGGAAACTTTCCTGGCACCTACACTACCCGGGTGAAATGGACTAGTGAAAGGATCTGCGTCCCCCCCAAACACACACCTCCAATTCCTTTACCTAGAGGTCTCCCTCACCTCAAAGACTCCCCTTCCACTCTCCTGTGTGGCAGAGTCCTTCTAACCTCAATAAAACTGGGCTCAGAATTCCTGGGGCTCAACCCCTAACCTTGTTGTGATCACCTAAGGCAGGGGTTGGGTGTCCCCACAACTGGGTGCTTTCTTCTGACTGGACACTTCCCTTACCCACCTTATATAAGTTCAAGCAAATACAATTTATTAAACAGCTATCAATTAAAAACAAAAGAATAAGGAAAAAATTGATGACGTTATGAGAAGATTCGGAGACATCACACACAGCGTCTCTAGAGTGTAAGAACAATTCACAGTGTGTTCCTTGTAGGTGCCAGGCCTCCTTCTCGGGCCCTGGCTGTGCTGCAGGGATGCAGCAGGTCAGACACTTGCTCTGGGTGGCAGGACCCTTCTCCCCAGAATCAGCCCCTCCCCAATTGGGCTTATGATCCCCCTTCAAGTCCAGCCTGTAAGGCCTCTTGTCTGGTGGAGTCCCCCCTGCGCTGGGCCTCTACCCAGGGTCCCCCCTGGCCTCCCCCTGCTGCTCACCTCACCCAGCTCCACTATCTGGTGTGCTGCCTCCAGCTGCTTCTGGGGTCCATGGTCTGTGGCTGCAGCCTTGCTCCCAGCATGGCTCTGCCGCTGGGCAATGTCTCAGGCTCTGCTCTCTGTGCTGTGGCTCAGAATCTCTGACTGCAGCTCTCCTCCCAGCATGGATCAGCTCTCTGCTGCTCTGACTCTGGCTCCTGGGCTGCTCCTCTGGCTCTGTGGCTGCAGCCCTGCTCCCAGCATAGCTCTGCTTCTGGGCTGTGTCTCTGCTCTCTCTGGCTGGCATGGCTCCCCTCCCAGCTCAGCTCAGGCACATGGTATCTCCTTAGCTCAGCCCCACTCAGTCTGACCCACCCAAAACCCAGCTCACAATGGAGGACAGGACTCTTACCCCAGATTCCTCACTCCCTCATCATGCTCCCCGCCCTGTCAGTCTGGCTGATCTGAAACACTGGCCTCTCCCCATTGTGCCTGAGGGCTGTCGTCAGGATCCTGATTTCTCAAAAGGACCCTTCCACTTCCTTTTGATTCTAGGAGCTAACCAACCAAAAACCCCCACTGAGTTTTTGTAAGAGGACAACAGTCCCCTTACATAAGCAGTGAGCATACTGCCCTTCTGTCTCCTGACTAGAGGATGACAGGTCAGGAGGAAGGGGAAAGTTTTGAGCAGTTGGAAGTTCGGTTGATTGGTCAGGAGACCCCAATTGTCAGGGGCTTGGAGGATCTGGGATGACTATGGGGGTAGGTGTCTTGTAGCAGACTGTGCACTGTGACCTACCAGATGCTCGAGCCTATATGACCTGGCAAAGGAAGCATCTGAAATGCTGCTCTGAATCAGAGCATACTGGCACATATTATATCACAAGTCTGATGTTTTCTATTGAGCTCTCAGATAGTTACCATACAGAGCTGTTATCTGGAACTGTTGGAACTCTTTTCCAACTTTCTAATCAAGTCATATAGCAAGCTAACCAAACACAGGAATATCTGATTTGTGTCATAAGTCACTGTGACTCTAGAAGTTATTTGTCCTCTCACCCTGCTCCACTTTGTCTATTTATTTGCCTGTTGCATTTTGTTTAAATCTTAAATTGTGAGCTCTCTGAGGCAAGGACTGTCTTGTGTGACTTGTTTGCACATTACCTAGTAGCATGCGGCCCTAATCCCTATTTAAGATCCTTAGCTGTCAACACAATAAACAAACACACACACAAACATTACACACCATAATTATGTTTATAAATTCTCTATCAAGCAAGCATTCCTTCAAGCACCATCCAGTGAACCAAACCACCACACAGCAGCATACATGGTAGAAAATATTTCTCTTTACAGGTCTGTATTTGCTCAGTTTTTTGCCCTGTCTCCCTATACACTGAGGCATGTACACAGTCTTGTTGACCAGGCACCCAATTGTATTTTACATTTTTCATTTAATTTACCATGAACAGGCTAAGTTATTAAATGCTACTTGTTCACAAAGCACCATTGAAACTTCTAGTGAATATTTTTCAAAATAAATTTATTCACGTAGCAAATAGCATGGCTATAATCTGTATATACACAGCTAAATATTACAGTGAAGTACAGTAAATACATATCTTCCATTATACGTAGGCATTGTAGCTTGTGTAATAAAATATATATACACATTAGCACAGAGGGAAAGAGCTCAACATAAAGAATAATATAGTGTTTGGAGTTGATCATAAGCTTGAACTGCAGGGGCTGCCTTGCTGCTAGGAACTGCAAACACAATTTCTCAGCTAAAGTGAATCATGGTTTTCCTAAATAAAGGATCTGTTTCTCATACCACATACTCAGTATTTCTCCATTTAGGTATTACTATAACCCTTTTCCATTTAGTGTTTTAACATTTCTTAGCATTTAAAAATAGGAAATAATCAGTGCTTAATTTGTAAGGAAAGAGCTGCCGTGCCTCAAACAATTAGGTGCCAGGGCTCAAGTAATTATTATTATTATTATTATTACATTCATGACTGATACAGCAAGCCTAGAGGCAGCCTGACATGAATTAAGCTCTGGAAACAAAATATCTTTTCTTCTTCCTTGATTGCTTTCTGTTGTGTGCACGTGTGCTCACATACATACATGGACAAAACCTTGGGGATCTCAGAAACAGAAAAAAAAATTGGAACCAAAGTTAAAATGACTCTTAAAATAATAGAAATATTCATTTGTTACTTATGAGATGACAAAATCATGATCCTTTGGCACTGAGGGATAAAAAGAAAAGGTGAGTTATAGCATCTGAAAGGATTACTTAGGGAAAGCTATCGGGGTTTCTTTTAAATCACGAGACTATTCAGCAGACTCATTTCACTATGGAAACTGAAAAAAGGTAAATTTTCCATCTGTACATGAAAATGAATCTATAATGACTAAAAATAAGCTGGAGAGATTCCCATTGTACATAAATGAGATTCCACAGCTAGGGAAAAACAAAATATTTAACATCTGAATAAGGTACATACTAGCAAGAGAAGAAAAAAGGACAATCCACGTACCTCTTTAAACTAATGTCAAAGAGACACCATAAGCAAGGAGGAGGATAGGAGAGATATTAAACGCTTTTCAGTGAAGTATTCTATACTTTAGCCCTTGTCATTTTCTTTGGTTCAGCAAAATCTAACTGTGTTTATATTCAGTTCATCACTTACAAGCCCTATGTTCCAGACGGAATTGAGAAGCTAAACGGATAGAATCCTGACAGGTGACATGGGAAGGATTTTCATGTAATTGGCTAATGTGAATTTTGTAAGGCTATGTCTACACTGCAGAGGGTTTTTTTGGACAAACGGCCATTTTTCTGAAAAAAATTGAGTTACGTCCACACTGCAATCATGTTCTTTCGAAAGAAAATCTTTCGGAAAAAGACGTGTGTGGACGGGAAAGAGGGTTTTCTTTCGAAAGAAGAGGCCTCAGGAAATAACACAGGTGCCCTGGTGGCCACTCCATCCAAAGTAATCACAACTCTATAGTTCTTGTCTCCTGGCACCTCTTAAAGCTGCAGGCACCCTGAACAAGCCTTGTGGCAGGAAGCCGGCCTTGGAGCAGTATCCTGACCGTGCACCCATAGCGAAGCCACAAGCCCCCCGAGACTCCCCTGGCCCTCGCAGGAGTACAAGTAGGGCTCCCAGAACCCACCCGGGGTCCTGCGCCAGTTTTTTTTAATGAAAGATCAATACAGAGTTTATTTTGTTCAACACCAAACAGGTGTCTTTACTGAGAGGTCAGGGAAGGGGCAAAGGGAGGGGCTGTGGTGGGAAAGGGATAGGGCAGCAAGCCAGAGGCCCCTAAGGGGGAGGCCATGGGGAGAGTTACTGGGGTCCTTCAGAGAAACTTTTCCTCGGGGCCTCCCAGATGCACACCCCGGCCCGATGGGCATGGTGGATGGCAGCTATTCGCGACTGCTTGAAGGGTCTCCCCTCACAGCCAGTGTCTGCCCTCCACCCAGGGAGGAAGGCCTCCCCCTTCCTCTCCACAATGTTGTGGAGGACACAACATGCCGACACCACCTCAGGGATGTTGTGCTCCCCCATGTCTAGATGGGTCAGAAGGCACCTGAAATGCGCCTTGAGGTGGCCGAAGGCACACGTGACCTGAATCCTAGCCCAGTTCAGGTGGGCATTATATTGGTCCCTGGTGGGGTGCAGGTGGCCAGTATAAGGCTTCATAAGCCACGACATGAGGGGGGTAGGCCGCATCCCCCACAATACACAATGTTATCTGCACGTCCCCAACTGCAAAGTCACAGCGGGGGAAGAATGTGCCCACCTCCAGCTTCCCATAGAGGCTGGAGTTCTGAAAAATCTGGGCATCGTGTGCCCTGCCCGACCACCCGACAAAAATGTCTATGAACTGTCCATGGTGGTCGACCAAGGCCTGCAGCACCATTGAAAAGTAGGCCTTGTGATTTATGTATTAGGCTGCTCAATGTTCCGGTGCGCGGATCGGGATGTGGGTCCCATCAATCACTCCACCGCAGTTTGGGAACCCCAGGGGAGCAAATCCATCCACGATGGGGTTCAGATCTCCCAGGCAGATGACCCTCCACAGCAGGATGGAGTTGATGGCCCTCACAATCTGTAGAAGGAGACAAACAAACACACAAAACAGAGAATGAGAGAGGAGGTGCCTGAGCCCTTGGGAGGTGCCCATCCCCTTCTCCTCCTCTCCCCCTTCCTCAAACACCCAGGAGCCACCCCCTGTGAGTCTACCCCCCTAGTAGCAGGGCTGTGTGAGGGCAGGATGGCACAATCCCCTGGGGACAGGGCTTCCTCCCCAACCCCACTCCACCCACCACACCGCCAACCCCCATTTCCCAAAGATTCCCCTTTTCCAGGACTCCCCCCCTTCCTCCGTGCAGGGACTGCAGTCCGAGAGTGCCTTACCTCCATGAGGAGGGCCCCAACTGTGGACTTCCCCATGCAGAACTGATTGCCCACCGACCGGTAACTGTCTGGGGCGGCGAGCTTCCATATGGCGATTGTGACCTGCTTCTCCAGAGGGATGGCGGGCCAAAGGTGGGTGTCACGTCATCAGAGGACAGGGGTGAGCCAGGCACACAGCTCCAAAAAGGTGGCCTTCCTCATGGGGAAAGTGGCCTTCCTCGCCACTCCATAACCAGCCGGTCCCACCAATCGGAACTGGTGTCCAGCCTCCAGAAATGCCTCTCCACTGTGGGTTGCGGTTGCAAGGGAGTTGCTCCCGCACCAGGGAGAGGGTTCTAAGAATGAGCTCGAGGTCGAGCTTGGTCAGGACCAGGAAGGCAGCCGGCACAAACTACTGCAGAAACTGCAGCATGGCTGTGTGGGGCCATCGCATGCCCAGGGCAGCTCCAGCTCCATGACACAAAGGAAAAAACTGTGGAGTCCAAAAAAGCTGGGCAACCACAGCAGGCACTGCAAGAGCTTTGCTGTCCCTTGAAGAGGTACACAAGCACACAGCAGAAGCAGAGAAATGGCTGTCCAGGGGAGTCCCTTTAAGTGCGTGTCTCTGCTAGGCTCCGGCACCAGCACTCAGAAGCAACTGGTGACCTAAAGCCCTGCCTGAACTGGTTCCGGATGGTCTTATATGCGAGATAGTGTCCAATCAGTCTGGACACTATTATTTGAAAAAGCAGATTGCTTTTTCAATGTGCTTGGCCAGTGTGGATGCTCTCTTTCGGAAGAAGTTTTTTGGAAGATCTTTTCCGGAAAAGCTTCTTGCGAAAGAAGCCTGCAGTCTAGACATAGCCTAAATGTTAGTTGTACATACCAGGACCCCACTTCCTGCAGCTCCCATTGGCTGGGAATGGTGATCTGTGGCCAACAGGAGCTGCAAGTGGATGTATCTGCGGTTATGCAGATAAACAAAGAATCAGCAGCCTGCCAGGGGATAACCCTGATGAACCGTGTCTGTATTGTGGGCCATCCCTAACCCAAAGTACTGGAGTAATGGACAAATGGACAATAGTTTAGTCTGATCCAACTTCTACTGAAGTCAACAAGAATCTACTAACTATAATGAGCAATAAACACCACCTCCTCCACCACCACTACCCCACCTCTTCTCCCTTCCCCCGGAATTTTCCCTGCTCTGCCTAATTCAGAACAGAAATTCAGACCTGGTTCTTCCCATCTCCCAAGTGTGTATCTAACCATTAGACCATGGTGGGAATCTCAGTCCCAGGGGCTGGGATCTGGCTCCTGAGGCTCAGGGCTCTCCCACACCCAGCATTTGTGAGGGCCCTCCTAGGCTTTGGTGTGCAAGAGGAATATGGGGAGTGTCTTTCTCCTTCTCAGTCAGAGGCCACATCAGTGCAGATTTTTGTTTTGTTTTTGTTTTTCGCACTTCTCACTTGTGCGCAGCCCCTGACTGATTTTCTGTGGGTCAGCGGCCCCCAACCCGAAAAAAGGTTCCCCAGCCCTGCCTTAGACTATTGCACATTCTGAATTAGATAATTTTGCATAAACCACTAAATATTCACGGTGCCAGAAGGAGAGCAACAATTGATTCCTAGTGGTTATGGCACCTGGAATGTGAGAGGTCCAGGTTCCATACCTCCTTCTGACTCAGACAGAACAACGATTTGAGCCAGGGTCTCCCACATCCCAGGTAGAGTAACCTAGGAAGTGGGAAGGCTTTTTCTCATTTTCCACAAACATACAAAAAATTGAAAGCTTTGTCTCAGTGTGGAACACCACAAAAGCTCATGATACCATCTACATGTTTTGTTAGTCTTTAAAGTGCTACCAGACTATTTGCTGTTTTTTAAGTTTATCCTGTACAGACTAACTTGGCTACCCCTCTGAAGCAATAAAAACATATATATTAAGATTTCAAAAAAATTTCCAAAACTGTTTGGAAAACTGTTTCTCACCCAGCTTTCTGATGATTTCTCAATGATGAGAGTGATTAATAAGATCAGGTATGTCTGCTTTTATTGGGAATAACAAACTTTCATAACCTGAACTGTACATTCTTTACACTCCCAATGCTACAACAGTCCAGTCACACTTTAAAACCTGTCCATAATTCAATTTTAAAAAGAATCAAGTGTGTAAAAAGACAGAACACCACCTGTAAGAGGCACAGACTCTCTGGTCCTATAAACCGACTGAAATCCAAGTTGTAAGATTTGGTCATTTGCAAGAGAAAAAATGTGGATTTTAGGCAGGCTGTGGTGATTTATAACTATCTCGTAATTAAACCGGGGGAATTAAGTGGTACAGATATTGTTGAAAAACATGCATTAGGGTGTTGTTTAAGACCCTTACTTCTAAGCCATTTAAATGCATTTTACTGTCAGATTAACATGTTTATTTATAGAGAAAAATCAGGTAAGAAGGACCCAGAGGGGTTCAATTAAAGTTTTTTATCCCCTCCCCCTTCTGCTGGTTATTGAAATTCCCCTCTGGCTTATGAATTCAGTTCTCTCTCATCCAAAAAAGAAAGCTCAGCATGTATTATTCCAACTCTGTCACTAAGGCCAGACATGATGTTTCCCTGCATTAATCTCCCACTTTGTCTAGTGCATTCCCAGCACAGAGGGATATTTCTGATTGCAGGGGCATGAGAGAAATCATTTCCATTCATCATGAAAAATGAGACAGTACAAGTCTTCGGCCCATGGATTATAAAATATTTTGATTTAAGAAGCAATATTAAATGAAAATGTGACTGTGATTCAGTTTGCTGTTGACATGGGTGTAAATGCAATTTTAGGGTGTTAGCTCATTCGGATCATTGCTTAGATCATTTAGATCATTATTAGATCATTTGCTTGCAAATGCTGTGATGGGTAATTCATGCTCCCTACCTGCACTGTGCTGATTTTAATCTCAACTGCGTTATTTTTTATTAAGAGTGTGAACAAAATTAAACATGCTTCCTAATATAATATGGCTATGTCTACACTGCAGGCTTCTTGCACAAGAACTGTTTTGCACAAGAGTTCTTGTGCAAGAGCGCATCCACACTGCCATGTGCTTTTGCACAAGAGATGTGCTTTTGCGCAAGAGCGTCCATGGCAGTGTGGACGCTCTCTTGCGCAAGAAAGCTCTGATGGCCATTTTAGCCATAGGGGTTTCTTGCGCAAGAAAGCCCTGTTGCCTGTCCACACTGCCTTCTTGCGCAAGAGGGCTTATTCCTCATGGGGAGAGAAATAACTCTTGTGCAAGAAGCCTTCTGATGCTTTACTGTAAATTTACTTGCGCAAGAACATGCGTGCAATGTAGATGTTCCGCAAGTTTTTGCACAAGAATGGCTGTTCTTGTGCAAAAAGCCTGCAGTGTAGACGTAGCCTATCAGTATCTGACATTTCTCCCACCAGTTTGTGCTTCATATTTTTGGGTGTGCCATTTGCCAAATACTATCTCCGCTGTGAAGGTCCTATAACACATATTTTACACTTGTGACAGTAAAACAGAAAAAAATGTGCTACTTCAAAGTACCCTTCATATTTATAACTAGTTGAGCTTCAGAGCAGCTATATTTAAACTGAATAAAAATCACTTTCTGAACATAAGTAATAAAAAAATTCTTTCATTGAGCTCCTGCTCTGTTCTCTGGCACCATATACTATGTTCATAAAAATCAGAACATGGTGATTTACTGTTAACTGTACATGCCAAAATATCAGTATTTCAAATTGTACCACTATGAGGTACCAAATTAGACATACTGATGACATTAAATAAGTTATTAATTCTTTTTTCAAATTGTATAGTGCTATACTTAATCAACATTCATATAGGTAAGTAGCAGTATAACAATCCAAACTTCTGAAAGCTTCAAAATCATTTGCATTACCAACTTTTAATGAGAGACTTGCTGAATTACCTGCTGTTTCTTCATGCTTCACAGTTATGCAACTCACAACCTTCAGAGAAGTGAGTTCACTGATTAGGGATCATCTCTTGCTTTCAAATGCATGACAGTCAAGGCAGATCATGCAACCAAGGTCTGCTATACTAAAGGGCTTCAAATACATGCGTCCCTCAGAATGTTAATGTCTGTAAATACTGAAATATGATGAATGATTGAAAGAAAAAACTGTTACATAGTGTTGACAGACATCTGGAAATGACAAGACCAGATCAAATCACACAAAGCAGCCAGTTAATATTTCTCCATAGATGTTTCTTGCTTTTGTTGGTATCATTGCCATCAAAGATTCCAGAGAGAGGTCTCTGAACAGCAGATCTTACACCAAGCCTTGTTAAATCATTTTGACATCTCTTAAACAGAAAGTTCCAATTTTTTAAACTTACCAATGTTAAAAATTTAGCTTACTGCTTGACTGCAGAGTTACTATGAATAATTCCCCATCTTTATATCACTTGTGGATCAAAGCCTAAACCTACTTACACCAGCTGGGTTAAACATTTAGCACATCCATGAGTTTAGCAGGCTTTACAACTGCAGAACTGCATGTAACTCCTAAGAGGTTCTCTCAAGGTGGGCATACAAGATGCATCTGCACTGCAATAAAAGAACCATGACTGTCCCATGTCAGCAGACTCAGATGCACAGGGCTAAAAATAGCAGTGAATATATAGTATATATATGCAGTTTTGAGCTGAAGCCCCGGTTCAGAGACCCACCCACTTGAGGGGTTTCAGAGCTCAGGTACAGCCTCAGTGGGACCGTCCACACTGGGTTCATTGGTTAACCTTCATGATTACAGGCACTCTCCCTCCCCCGAGCTGTTGCCTCTGTATCAGAGGAAGCAGCACAGGTTGGGGGCGGCACAGACAGAAGTTAAAAGTCAGCTCCCAACATGTGCCGGTTCCTGCAGAACCATCTCTCCTCGCTCCCCTGCCACATGTAAATGTATACCCACTAAAAATTTCAGTGGGTACCCGTTTACCAAAATAAACACATTTTAACAACCCTAATGTGAACAAAGAAAAAAAATCAAAATGCATGAAAATAAGCACATTAATGACGTATTTGTCCTATTCATGTAAGGGAACTTTTTTAAAAAAGAGAGAAATGTATTCATTAGCCTTAATCATTATTTCCATCCCTAGAAATGCTGGCATAATGTTGAATTGGAAAATGTTATAATTAAGGGTTTATCTCTCTGCAAAGCTTCTTGTGTTTTAGAAAAGATTTACACAGCAGAATTACAATAAAAGCATACTCAAAACAATAATTACTATTACACATGAAGAAAGCACTCGATGTCATCCAAACACCAATTACATTCCTTACATACGTAAATGGGCAAACAGCATTGGTGAGATGATTGGGAATCAAAATGAGTAGTTTCTTAATACAAAACTGTCAACCAGTCACTATGCTTTAATTCTGCTAAAACAGGGCACAGGGTTTTCATACAAATCACCCAACACCCAATTTCTGTGACAAAACTAGGTCTCTACACTGAATTCCACAAATCAAACAATTAATCTTCAATTTAGAGAGAATCAGATCATCTGGAACAATCAAACCAAAAGATCGTTTTACTAGTTAAGTAAAGGTGATCCTTCATTGGTACACTGAGGTTTTTATGTGCCTCACTTCACCATCCATTTTCATTGTGGGAAAAAGAAGCTCTGCCCCTATGAAAGGAGCGTGCCCAGTATGACTCTACCAATATTTGCTGAATTTTCAGCCCGTGACAATCGCAATAGGCAATAAATGAGAGCACTTTTGGGCTGGTGTAACAGTGCAAAGAAGCCGGCTTACACAGAGATGCACTGGGATCAGGAGAGCATCAAGTCTGCACATACATCCTAGAATATACTCTGCAGAGTTTAGCTGCATTCTACAAACCTCAGTTGTTTTTACTTCACTGGGAGAGGGACTGAGTCTTTTACATGAGAACATAAGACTGTTTCTACTAGAACAGACCAAAGGTCAATCTAGCCCATGTCCTGTCTTCCAATAGTGAGCAATGCCAGGTGCCCCAAAATGAATGAACAGAACAGGTAATCATCAAGTGATCCATCCCCTGTTGCCCATTCCCAGCTTCTGACAAACAGAAACTAGGGACATCTGCCATAAATGTTTCAAGCTCAAGTCTTGGACTTCACAACATCCTCTGCCAAGGATTTCCACGGGTTTTGACTATGTGTTTGTTGTGTGGAATAGTATTTTTTTCTTTGTTTTAAATCTGTTACATACAGTAATTCCTCATTTAACATTATAGATGCATTTCTGAAAATGTTTGTGCTAAGCAAAAACGTGTTATGTGGGGTCAATTTTCCCATTAAAAATACTGGAAAAGGTGGGGGTTGTGTTTCAGATGGTGGTGGCAAAGTCAATTTTTTGTTGGTGCTCAGTCATCAACGTCAACATTAGATATCTAGCAACACAAGTCGCCGCGGTTTGTTAAAACACAAAGATAAACACGTGAGTGAGCGGAGGAGCGCTGTGACCACGTGTATTCATCTGCTCATATGTATTACCACTGTTTTCACCAACTTATACCGCCGCACGAAGTAGTCCGCCACTTGATTATTTTCGTGTTATTTCGGGGACTGTCGTGTTATTTGAAAAAGTTCCCTTAAAAGAAATCATGCTATTGCCAAAACGTGTTAAGCGGGCACGTGTTAAATGAGTAATTACTCTATTAATTTCATGTGGTGACTCCTAGTTGTTGTGTTATGTGAAGGAGTTATCCATTGACAAAGAGGATAACACTCCTCTTTATTTACTTTTTCCACACCAGTCATGATTTTACAGATATTTCTCATAAGGAGCTTTTATGATATTTTCAGACACTACTGTACATGCCACCATCCAATCTCAAAAGGGCTCATCTTTTCTTTGAGCTTGCATCTCTATGATCAATGCGAAAGTGCACCTTATCTGGAAAGCATGGCTTTTATTATATACTAGTCAGACAGCCTGTTACTTTCAGCAAAAAACACAAATCTAGTACAACCCATAGCACTAGGTTTTCCACTACTTTTCTAGGAATCAAATGGTGCTTATTCTCAGGGAGAAATGTTAGGGCTATTTCTAAACAAAACTGGAAGATCCTACTAAGTCAGAGTAATTGCCAGGAGTTTCATGCCCTCCCATTAATAAATAACTATGATTTTAAAACTATTTCTACAAAATGTTTTCACCTCCATTCTCCTGAGATTTAGCCTGTCTTCAGCACACATGTTGATGCACTTTACTCTGCTGCGGCATTAGATGAGGCAGCTCACATGAGGCAGCTCTTAAAGAAACAGCAGGTAAATTGTGCTTCTGAAAAGAAAGGGCTTTAAGCTATTTAAAGCATAAGCGTAAATTGTACCTTACAAGAGACATCATGGCCCTAATCTTTAAAACCCCCACCAGATGTACAGTTCAGGCAGCAGGGGTGAGAGGTGGAGTATGTGGGAGGAACTGAGAGAGGAGAACAGTAAAACGGTGGGAGGGGAAGAATATGTCAATGGATAACATAGCAGTAACTTCCAAAAGAGGCCCACAGTTTCAAGTTATGCTACCTGGCAGTAGAGCTTTGAAAATGTGCAAAAGCAGCCACTACAGTGAAGAAAACAAGTGCTTTGACATTAAAAATCCACATGTGATTTTCAACTTCAGAAGTGGGTGCAGGGAAATAATCTGTTAGTAAGGAGCTAAGAGGAACTAATCATGGGGAAAAGAAAGAGGAATGGGATTTTGCTATCCTGCAGAGAAGCCAAAGAAATTAGAAAGGTTGATTTTTTTATTCCTCTCTTCATACCACATCACAAACAGAATGCTAAACCCCCCAGATGTGTAAAAGCTTCTGTAGAATAGTCTACCAAGAGAACTGGCAAATGACACAGCACATGGGATATGTTAAACCTAAACTGCACAAAGCATTACTGCTTGGGAAATTCATGCACTGCCAGGGGATCACAGATTATCTAAAGAGACTGATTTAATGGTGTAAGGCTAGGAGTCACTGCTAATTTCTGTATGACTACTTTTGTGCTCTGAGCATAGTCACTATAATTCCATGCACAAGTCAGCATGCTGAACTGATAAACATAGCTACTTGGGAATGCAAATTCTCCTTAAGTTATGATAACTGTGCATGCAAAAATAGTTGCAGAAACAGGTGCTCAGATCTCAGACTTTTTTATGAAAATCAAATCCAATATATCTATGTCCTACAGATCCCAATCAGTAACACCATTTTTTCAGCAAGAGTTTACACGTTTACAAATGCAGAATACCATTCTTTAGCCAATCAGATTCAATTGTAGAATAATGTTCACAATGACACACAAAAACAAGCACCCATGTTTTCACTTTTGTTTCCTAATTAGGATGGGATGGGCTGATGTGGTGGCACACAGCATTTAATTTCATACCAATAGAACAAATAACATGTATAGTAAGTCAAATTCACACAGCTGATTGATGGGGAACCTAGCTCTGATGATGCAATTCCATCAGTTCCTGAATGTCTAAATACCAATCAGAGCAATGAGAAAGGCAAGATCTAGGGTTGCAGGGCAAATTTCAAGTGAACTATTTAGTCCTGAAATGGATAAGACAGTTAATTCAAGAGGCAAGAAGATTAAATTCAACTGCTATTTAAAATAAATAGTCATGTAGGGGAATAAAATTCAATAAGGCCATCAGCTATGCTAAACAGTTGAAAAGAAACCCAGCCACTGCAAGATATGAAAAGGCAGTTATGCAGTATGTAAGAATCTCTCCTTTTTCCTCCCATCCTGCAGAAGACTCCAGACTTAGGGTACGTCTACATTTGCTCCCTAGTTCGGACTAGGGATGCAAATGCAGACGAGCGAAGTAGCTAATGAAGCTGGGATTTAAATATCCTGTGCTCCATTAGCATGATCTCGCTGGCGCGCTAGTTCAAATCACAGCTGATTCGAACCAGGAAGTGCGCGTCGGGACGCGTTAGTTTGAACCAAAGCCCTTGGTTCGAACTAACATTGCTCCTCAAAAAATGAAGAGTAACGTTAGTTTGAACCAAGGGCTTTGGTTCGAACTAACATGTCCCGGCGCGCACTTCCTAGTTCGAATCAGCTGTGATTCGAACTAGCGTGCCAGCAAGATCATGCCAATGGAGCGCGGGATATTTAAATCCCGGCTTCATTAGCTACTTCGCTCGGCTGCATTTGCATCCCTAGTCCGAACTAGGGAGCAAATGTAGACGTACCCATAGAGAGTTATGATACCAATGACTAGGAAGCAAGGAAGCAAAGAACAGTGGACTCAGCAAGAGTGTATAAGTTCATCCCACTTGGAAGCTAGGATCAAATTCATGTAGTAGGAGGATTAAGGAGTAGGGATGTCAACGTGTAGTCAGTCAACTATACGTTTAACGGATAAGCCTAGGCTTATCGGTTAATCTTTTCTACTGCACTCATTCCCACCCCCCTTGCTGCCCAGAGGCAGCAAGGCGGGGAAACAGGAGACAGTGTTGGGGGGAACCAGCTGCTGCCTTCTCCCCCGCCACACTGCTGCCTCTATCAAGCTCTGTCCATGGGTAGCTCAGACACCCTGCGGACAGAAGCTGCTTCGCGGCAGCCTCCCCCACTTCTACCCCAGCAGCCTCTGTCTGCAGAGAGCTCGGACCCTCCACAGATGGAGGCTTCTGCTACCCCACGCTGTTGCCTCTGTATCAGAGGCAGCCATGCAAGGCAGCAGGGAGCTGATTTTTAAACTGGATTCCCTCATGGACCAACTCCTGCCTGGCACCCTGCGCTGCTACCTCTGATACAGTGGCAGCAGCGTGGGGTGGCAGGAGGCTCCCCGGGAGTGGGGCTGGAGTGCACTGGCTGCTGTCCCCACCCCTGGGGACTATAGAATAGTCAAGTAACCAATAAGAATTCATGTGGTTACTCAAGTGTCCAGTATCTAACATCCCATAAGGAGTCTCCCAAATCGAGTGATTACTGTTACTGAGAGCAGGGCATGTTCCATTAGCTCAAGATCCCCTAGGTGATGGTCTTTGAGGATTTATTTTTTATAATGGCAACCTGCACAATCTGTGTAGGATCACCAGACTCATGATTAGTCCACTTTTTCCTCAGTTGGACACCACAGTTCGTGTTGTTCTCTTCTAACCACACTGTGGGAGAGAAACCAGATGGATTCAGAAAGCTGAAAGCTATGATGCCAGGTGTAAAGGCAAACAACACTGAATGGCTGAATGGTGGAGTCTGTCCTTATATATCCTCTGTCTCTAACTTGTTCTTTGCTTCCTTGCTTCTTGGGAGGAAGTACTGATATCCCAGTACTGATGGTCTGGAATCTTCCATAGGATGAAGGAAGAAAAAGGATGAATGACAATGTAGTGGTTGCTAGCTGATAAAATTGCTATAATATTTCAATTTTTTTAAAAAACCTAACATTTCTACTTTATGGAGACAAAATCAAAACAAGGCTGAGGAAGAAAAAGCAACCTTCACAGCCACAATAAGCTCATGATTGCTGTAATCAAAAACTTCTGATTCCATGAAAACTTTTTTATCTTCACTGCTGTGGATCAGATTTGGAGAAAGGAAATGAAAGGTTTCTTTACACTTCCTGAGTGCTAAGGGCCCTGAGTCCTGCCTACTGCAGGGAACACCACTCTTCTTATACAATGCTCTGCAGTTGTAGTCAACAGAGATGCTCCAATGAAAATCCCTTGGGATCATTTGTAGCGACCTGGCAGCAGGGTCTTTTCTAGTGAGGTTTTTTGCTGTGGTTCACCAGAGCTCAGATTTGGTGACCATTCAGGCCCATCTATTTTTCCTGGCTTTTCCTAAGTGTGAGTGGATGGAAAGGATGCTTGGGCGGGGTTGGATAAGAGTTCTGAGGAATGTGACAAAGAAGTTTAAGGGACCATAAATAGAGGCTATTGGGATTGAGGAGTCGAAAATATTTTCTGACTTTGGGAGGCTGTTTTTCAATTATAGGGTATGTCTACAGTGCCACCCTAGTTCGAACTAGGGTGGCTAATGTAGGCATTTGAACTTGCAAATGAAGCCCAGGATTAAAATATCCCGGGCTTTATTTGCATGTTCCCGGGCGCCGCCATTTTTAAATGCCCCGTAGTTTGAATTACCAGCCTGCAGTAAAAATAATGCATAAATTAAAATATAGCATTTTATGGAATATCAGCATTTTAGAACTCTTATCTTTCATTTTGTAAATACATGTGAAGGTTTCTTATTATGATTGTTTTGTTTTTCTGATATATGCACACAGATCTTAAAGGTCTATTTCTTGGCACTGTTAAACTGAATATATGAACTGGCAATAGACAGATTTCCCAAAACAGATAAAAAACAGTCATGACTTTTACCTCCTGTTTGACTTTATGGGGACTTTATTTAGTTGTTTGCCTACAAAAAATATTTTATTCTGGATTTTCAAAGCTGGAACAGTTAGCCATTTCTATATCTATACTAGCAAATGAGAATCTTTTAAATTCCAAATACAATTACTTGAGATATAGTTAATGTTCACCTGGAAATCGACAGGAGACTGAACAATATATCAAATGTAATTTTTGATACCTAGGAAGTTATATGGAAAATCTTGTCAGCAACACTGACAAGAAATGTTAGCTTCCAGTAATTCCAACAGAACATTGATAAATTATCACTTAATGCTTCACATTGGTGCACATATTCCTCTCTGCACACGTTTATTCTTCTGAATGCTATTTTCTGACTCCTTTTGATGGATTTTCTTTATTTCACTGAGATTGCAGAAGCATGCAAAAACAATATTTATACCACATAAAATAACAAAAGCTTGTGGTGAGTGATGTGGCCACAGATACCACCTGAATCATTACCCGATAAGCCCATCGTAAACAGAACACTTATCAATAAAATAAAAATGTAAGAGCACAAGGTAAGATCATTTTAACAACAATTCTATAACTCAAAAAAACCCCATTAATACCAGCGTCATGTACGAGGAAAGGACAGTAATCTGGAACTCAGGAAACATTGCTTGCATATCCTCTTCAGTAATTGATCTGCTTCATGCCCTTTGACAAATCAGTTCATTACAGCTAGTACACATCAGGCTAGCATGAAGAGATTTACATCCCAGTTTGCCACAAAGTGTTTGTAGAGGCAAGCCCTCAGTCTGGCACAGAGTGTTGCACTGGAGGGTAAGTCCTAACTAAGTCCCTTTATTATCAAAGAAAAACCTTCTGTCTCCAGTTCTGCTTCGGAGCAAACACGAAATGACTCAGTGTCATTAGAAGACTCCCCCTTCTTGTAATGGAATCAGAAATTCCTGGGTGTACCTTCCGATTCTATTGGTTCAGATCTGTTTGCAGATCAGTCAGGATGGAGCTTAAATGCTAAGAATGAACCTAACCATCTCTTGGTTGTTTGGCTTTCAAACATTCTAAGTCTGTGTTATTGGATCTTTATCCTCAGTTTTGGGTAGCAGTGTTAATCTGAATCTGAATCTGAAACTTCTGACATTTTAGCTGCTAAATGAGAGACATGCCTGATGAGGAGATTCTTCAAAAGTCTAGTGGAGCTTATTGGAAACCAAATGTCTTTGATCAAACAATCTCCTGGGGATATTTGCATTGCTTCCTATTACACACTGAACATTAAGAATTGCTCAAAAGCTTCAGAGGGGTTAGTCTGTGCAGGATAAACTCATCTGAAGAAGTCGGCTGTGCCCACGAAAACTCATGATACCATCTACGTGTTTTGTTGGTCTTTAAAGTGCTACCAGACTATTTGTTGTTTTTTTAAATTAAGAATTGTGTTTGAGTTCTACTAGGCTGTATGGTAAAATTTCAGACTCCATCCTCACATGCTTGAGTCAACATTCCTCTCCTTAGTTTATGTAAGGGTTGCTCCATGTACTCTTAGGAGATCTTGAGGTAACTGTTTTGCTTTGATAGCTGTGCAAAAAGTGGATTTATTCTCAACAATACACTTGGTTTTACACAATGCTTTACGTGGAAAAATAACCCAATCTTAGCCATATGGCACTAGGATGCCTCCATAAATAACTACATCTCTGGCATTTTAAAAGCATATTTATTTAAATTACATCAATCCCTTTACAAACACTACTTGACTATTAACAGCCCAAGGCAGAGTGAGAACTTCTACATGATGCCAGCCATTCCTACACTGTCACATTAAATGGCCCTATTCATGACAGACATATGCAATGAGTTAAAATTAAGCCACCCACATTTCTAGACCTTATGGCCTTATTTCTCAGATGTCCTCAATAGCCAGAGATTTTTCTGACTTGGGTGTCAAATCTTCTCCTTTAGCTTTCATTACTGGGAGTGCATGTGTGTGCACATCTTTATCTCTTTCTTTACAACCTCTCTGATTTTGTACCTCTAAATATTAAATATAGATGCACACTTATTGAAACTTAAATCTGCTCAATTATATACTTCTTGGTATTTATTTATTTGTGAAAATGCATGTTCCCACTTTTGGATGTGAATACAACTGTTTTCCTTGCTTTTTTTTAAGGTACAATTGAAGTATTACCTATGTCTTATTTGTCGATACTGTGACAGGATCAGGTCAGGGGTTACAAAAGAGCAGTCAAAGGAAAGTATGTGAGCCTTAGACTAAGTCAGAAGTGGGCAATAATTTTTGGTCGGGGGTCACTTCAAAAATTTTTGAAGTGGCCCCGGCCACCTCAGAAGGGGTGTGGCCTAAAACGGAAGGGGTAGGGCCATGATGCTTCCAGGCTTCCCTACCCACAAACCATGATTGGTCTGGGGGTTGGGGAGCCCCTTTACGCCCCCCCGCCCACTAAGCACCTATGCCTCTGGCAGGATGGGAAGAGGCTTCACACGCTCCCCCACTCCCAGGCCAATTAGGCTCTGGGGGCAGGAAAAGCTCACGAAGTTTCCTCCATCCTGCTGTGTGCTCCTCGCAGGGCAGGGGCAAAGTGGAGGAAGCTTCATGCACTCCCCTGCCCCCACGCTCTGATTGGCCTGGGGGCGGGGGAGCATGCGAAGCCTCCTCTCGCCCTGCAAGCAGTGAGCAGCACTTTAAAGTGCTACGTGCTCCTGGCATGGCGGAGGAAACTTCATGTGCTTCCACAACCTCCAGGCCCTAATTGTCCTGGAGGCGGGGGAGTGGCAGGACCTCCGTGGGCCAGATCAATCTGCTGGGTGGGCCGGGATCCAGCCTACAAGGCCCTTTTGCCCACCTTAGGACTAAGCAGATCTTTGTTCCCTGGGTAAACTGGCAGAGGCTGGCCTAGAACCAGCAGGAACTTTCCAGAAGCAGTCTGGACAATCAGGCCAGTTAGAATATCTGGAGTTAATTAGGAGCCTTCCAGAGAAAAAAGGGAGTCAGGCTAATGAGACCACTTGAGGCCAATCAAGATACAGTTGAGGCTTCTGTTAGTTAGGTGTCACGTGAGGAAGAAGGAAGGAAGAAGCCAAAGTGCTGAGAGTGAGAGGAGTTTGGGTGAGAGCTGGGAGCTGCAAGGTAGGAAGAGTGTGTTGGAGGAGCAGATACCAGAGGAAAGGTACTGGGAGGGATCGTTTGGGAAAGTGGTTGAGGCAAGTAGTTGCCAGATGGGGAGCAGAACAAGCCCCATCTATTGCTGTTCCCTTAGGGTCCCTGGGGCAGAACCAGAGTAGTGGGTGGGACCAGAGTAGTGGCTGGGACCAGGTAACCACAACCCTCCCCCTATCGCTACAGGGTCTGTCCCTGGATAGGGAGACCAGGACTACAGACGGGTTTCCCCCCCATATTATGGACTAGCCTGTGATGAGTATGGTTCAGTAAGATGTGAACCTTGCCTCTAGTAAAAAGAAAGAAGCCATGTGGTGGGACACAGAGAGCCTCTGAGGCTGAACATGATCTGCCAGAAGTGCAGGACCCACGGGCACAGCCAGAGCTTTGCCATAATACTTAAAAACATCCCGCTGATATTTTGCTCTTGCCCAAACACTATAGAGTATAATTATGAAATATGAGTAATATTTTCACAATTCTTATTGTGAGATGACTGCAACAACAGCACATTCACTCATTCTATAACTACTCCCATGTAATGCAATTCAGCTGCAGTGAAAGCACTGCTTCATATTATTTTTGCTTTACCTGGTTATGAAGCTAATTCATGTAAATTAAGTTAGCTCAAGAGGATGAAAATGTTCTGCATTAGCAAAGAAAGGAGAGTCCCTGTTTTTATTTTTTCTGTACTTCTTATTGGTTGCCTGTGGCTGAGGTAGCTTTCCAACACTGAATATTCTACCTTTCTTCCTATTGCCTTTTTTAATGGAAAAAAAAGTAGAGAAAGGTGTTTGATTTAAAGAATACTACAAGTTGTTAAATATTTCAAGAATCAGATTTTTTCAAGTACATGTTTCTCCTCTTCTGCTTTCAAAAGAAGAGATTTGCCAAGTTACTAATAACATTTTCCTTTTACCCTTTCTATCTTCTGAAAAGTATTATACATGACTACAAAATGCTTCAGCCTGAATAGAATGGCAGAACCTGTGGTGGACTGACACTGGGTCCCCTGTATTTGCCGTATCCTAACCATAATGCCACATATTGGGCCAAATTCATAATTGTATTTGGTACTTCAAGGCACAAAACAACAGGAGAACCACTAATGCAACACTTTCACTCCACAGTCACCTGTCCCAAACTCACGACTCCCCATTCTATGGGCATAGAAAGTGGTTCCCAACCAGGGATACATGGTTGGGGGTAGGCAGAGGTATTGCTAGGTATTTCCCTGGTTTTACAACAGGCTACATAAAACACACTAGCGAAATTGGTACAAAAATCATACAGACATTGACTTATTTATACTGCTCTATATTCTGGAAGCTGAAATGTAAGTACCATATTTATATTCCAATTTATTTTATAATTACATAATAAACATGAGAAAGGAAGCCATTTCTCAGTAATAATGTGCTGTAATACTTCTGATTTTTTATGCCTAATTTTGTAAGCAAGTAGTTTTTAAGTTAGGTGAAACTTAGGGTATGCAAGACAAATCAGACACCTAAAAGGGTACAGTAGGCAGAAAGGTTGAGGTCCACAGACATAGAAAACTCCCATGAAGTTGCGTCATGCAAGAACAGCAGACACCTTCCCCCTGCTACAGGGCCTACTGTGACACAAACGAAGCATTTTGCTCCTTTTTACAGCTAAACATGGCAATTATTTAATCTGTTTTTATGATACTGCAGTAGCAAAGCTGATGAGCTGTATATTATATTCAGTAATTATGAGACGCTACTAAAGACTGCAGTCCTGAGATAATGTCACGTGCAGTCTGAAAGAGTCTTTTGTGACTATAATAGCAGCAATCGGAAGTTCTGGCTTACAGATTTGATGAGTAGAATTTCTGAGGGTTAGACGCTTTTGGCTACAATCCATTTCAGGTATAATTCAGCCATGACACTGTGCTTCAAATTGAAACTGCTACAGTTTCTATTAGCTTTTTTATTGCAGCTATTTTGATTAAACCTACTGTCATGTTTAATTAGACCTCCCACCCCAGTTCTCCATATTTACTCTCCATTTATGCCCTTACTAATGATGACACTATCAGCCCTCCAAAAAATTACAAAGAACAAAAAGCTTGCATACCCTAAAACAGTACAGTAATTCCTCATTTAACACTATAGATATGTTTCAGAAAATGATCGTGTTAAGTGAAAACGTGTTATGCGGGGTCAATTTTCCCATTGAAAATAATGGAAAAGGTGGGGGTTGCATTTCAAGCGGTGGTGTCTGTTGGGACTGGGAGATAAAGTTGGGGGAGAAAGGGGACTGGGTTACAGCAGGGAGGGGAGGTGTTTGGCTCTGGGGAAGCGAAGGAGAGGAGAGAGGAGGGGGATTGGGTTGGGAGTATGCCCCTGTGACGGGTCTGCCGGGACCCGCACTGCATCCGGCAAAGGGGAGTCAGCGGGGAACGGCGCAGCGAGCAGCGAACCCTCCACCACTTTACACAGAGGCGGGGGAAGCCCTGCGCAGCTGCTGGCAACGGGACGGCTGGGGAAATTGTGTTATTCTGGGGATGGTCATGTAATTCAAAAAACATACCCTAAAAAAAAAATCGTGCTATCGTGAAAACGTGTTAAGCGGGCACGTGTTAAATGAGGAATTACTGTACACACAAAGCTCTGAATTCCCTGCATTTCCAGGAAGACTTTCTACATGAAGTGAACAATTGCAAGTAAAAGAAATCCAAATTTCAGGACACTGTGTGTGGCTCATGTACCCCACTGGCTCATTCAGAGAGCTGTTAATGGTAAGGAAAGAAATATTTGGAAATAGTACGTAGTTTGATTGGAGCCAGGTTGGTCTGATTTGTGCCTTTTCAGTTCTGACTTTGGGCCCCCTGAGCTTCAAAGACATTTAAAGTGTTATCATCTTAAAAGACCTGATCCCTAAAGGTACATCTAGACTACACCTCTCTGTTGACAGAGAGATGTAGATTAGGCACGTTGAAATTGCTAATGGGGCAGGGATTTAAATATCCTGTGCTTCATTAGCATAAGCATGGCCGCCACTTTTTTTCTAAATGGAGCTTTTTCGAAAAAAACCCAGCAATCTAGATGCAGATCTTTCGAAAAATAAACCCTTTTTCAAAAGATCCTGTATTCCTCAAAAAATGAGGCTTACAGGATCTTTCAAAAAAGGATTTATTTTTCGAAAGTTCCGTGTCTAGACTGCCAGGGTTTTTTTTGAAAAAGCTCTGTTTCGAAAAAAGTGGTGGCCATGTTTATGCTAATGAAGCATGGGATATTTAAATCCCTGCCTCATTAGCAATTTCGACGTGCCTAATCTACATCTCTCTCTGTCGACAGAGAGTGTAGTCTAGACACAGCCTCCATGTGCTAACTCCAAATATCCTCCTTCGTAAAGAAAGGCACACACAAAACCTGCTAGTATTAGAAACTACTAAGTCATGTTTCCCACCTTTGGGACCACCACAGAGGTAAGCAAACCCAGAATATTAACCTGGACTAAGTAAGACTCCCCCTGGAAAAACCTCTTGGAAAATATGTTTTCTAAAACAATGCTATTGCTTTTTCTTCCTTGCAACCTTAATGCACCTACAGAACCTTATCAATAATCATTTTTATTTACTAGAGAGTAGGAAAAACAGTGTGTCAGCTCCTTTGTGAGTCCTGTTGCAAGACATAGCTAACAAATACTATTCCCTCAACAATGCTGATATAAAAAGTTTCAGAGGGGTAGCCGAGTTAGTCTGTAGCAGGAAAAACTTAAAAAATAACAAATAGTCTGGTAGCACTTTAAAGACTGACAAAATATGTAGATGATATCATGAGCTTTCGTGGGCACAGCCCACTTCTTCAGATGACCAGAGCATTGGATGTCCAGAATAATATTTTATTTTGGTTCTGGACATCCAACGCTCCGGTCATCTGAAGAAGTGGGCTGTGCCCACAAAAGTTCATTATACCATCTACATATTTTGTCAGTCTTTAAAGTGCTACCAGACTATTTGTTGTTTTTAAAGTTTTTAATGCTGATATAGTTCATGGTGCTCATGTGCACAAATAGTATTCAAGAGGCCTAAGAAACATCAGCTGCACAAGAGCCCCCTCAATGATCCATTAGGGTGTATGATCCAATTTACTACTTGAGAATAGAAAACAAATAGTAAGCAGGCCATTTTCTATTCACTTTGAATATTGTACAATGATAGCATAAAAGAGAGTAATAAAAAAAGAAAATACTTGAAAACATGTTATACAAGTCTACCTGCTTTTGGAACTTATTGTTACACAAGATGTTGTACAAATGACATACTTTGTAGATAGACATATTCTGAATTTTATTTATGTAATGCATATTTGATTCACAGTAAACCTCTGTGTTCACAGGAGATTTTTCTTAGCATTATTTTGTAATTTAGAACAGCAATGGAAATCAAGTTCCAAAAATGGTATCTCATGAAAAACAAGATCAGTTCCCAATATTAAAACATTACACAGGATATTGGTCGTATATCTTCCAGTAAAACCAACAGGAACTGTACAATTAAACTTGCAAGGTAACTTTAAAGTACATTCAATTTTGGTCTTTAACCCTACTATAATTCTTTCACTGTTTATTCTTGAGATTTGAAAGGGTTTTGATGCTTATACCATATCTTAACTTTTCATTGCTGCCAGTCAGAAAACAAAAAGTTAGAAAAGGAGAATGGGAAGTTGGGAAAAAGCTGCATCATTCACCTTCACTCCCCAACTCAAGCACTACCATGTTTTAGAGCATATAACCCGCGGGTTATACAAAGTTTTACAAACCCCGCAACCCCACCGCGGGGTATACATGTCAACAGGGTATACAAGTTTATTTTTACTTGCATGGGCGTGAGTGCGGCTCTCCTCCTGCAGGCTGGTCAGCTCGCCTGCGCTCTCTGTTCCCCCCTCCTGGAGGAGGGTGGGTTGTGCCTGGCTGCAGCTGCGCAGAGCCTGGACACGAGTGCAGCTCCCCTCCTGCAGGCCAACCAGCAATTACCAGGTACCTTAAAGTAGCGTATATAACCCATGGGCTATACACGTGCGCGGGTTATCTTAGACTTTTTTTTTTTTTACACGTTTAGGAAAAACCAAATGTTATGCATGGGTGTGGGTGCGGGTTATATACGCCAATTTATGGTAGTTCCTTTCAAGCTGTTTAAATCTTTACTTTGAGTATTTTTGGAAGCTCTGGGTTATAGATTGTGGATCTGGTGGTTGAAAGATAATTTAGATACGGTGTAGTGATAACTGGGTAGAGAGGCTTTCATTCTGAAAAGTTTCCTGAAATAAATTTAATTTTAAAAAAGTAATGAAACAAATATTTTCATTAAAATGTAGAAGTTATTATTAGCATTCTAAAGCAGATAAGACCCAAGCAAGTGGAGGAGAAAGGGAAACAATATATTTTCAAGCATCACAAACTGATTTTGAGTAGATGCTGAAATATTCTCTACAACTCTCCTTGAGGATGTAATCATATTCCCCATATTTGTGAGGAAAAAATAAATCAGTTGAAGACAGCCCTGCAAATATCCTAAAAGGCCCTGCAATTCAATATTAATGATCCTGAAGACCTACATATGAAATATACTATCTTTGAACTGATGAGATGAAGGGAATAACAAATTAACATGTACAGATTTACTATACATTTACTTCTAGTTTCAGAACTGAAATGTCATCCAGAAGCAAACTTCTGTTTTTGCTTTGAAATTTTCAAGATCTATTTGCTTTTCATTTCAATAAAAATAGTTAAATGATACTGGCATTTTTCATGGCTCTCCTGAAACTAGAATAATGTCTTATCCATCATTTTCTAGACAGATGATGGTGGAGAATTCTTTATAGGTACGTAGATTGCATAATTAACAGTCCTCTGAGTAATAAGCTATACTACTTCTATGTCCCTGTGACACCCAAGGGAAAAATATTCCCTGTGAAACCTTTAATGTATGTTTTATGAGAAGAAAAAAAAATAGAATTGAAAACAGTGACCTTGACAGCTTTTTGTTTTAACCTCATCAAGAATTCACATCTGTTAAAAATAACGATCCTTCATAGAGTCATGTATAGTATATCCTAGTGCCATCCCCAATTATGAATTAGCTACATGCTCTGTAAATCAACCTCTGAAAGGAAGTTATACATCTTTTATGTAAATGTTAGACTTTAAATGTTGATTTCTGCTAGGCATTTTAAGCACAAGGAAGGAAGAATGGAAATTCCTGATGCTACTGTATATGAAATAATCCTTACATATAATCCTGACTAGTAAAAAATTCATGAAATGTTCAAGATTTAACTATGAAATCCCTTTACGCATTGTATGGCTGAATAAATCTTGAGCTCTAAGTCATTTTACAATACTACCAAATCTTTACTTTAAATTCTGTGTATTCTATAGTTTTCTTCAAATTTAGGAATATGTATGATAATGACGACAACATCGCCATTACACCCACAAATGATTTTTTTCATAAAATACAGGATTAAATATTTTAAAATTACTGATATTTTGTTTATTAGTATTTTGGTTATATTACAATCAACATAAAATTGAATATAATATAATTGAAGTCCTTGTAAAAAGGATGGAATGGAAAACCTCAAATTGTGAAAACTTTGTTCAAATCCAGTAACTGAATTAATAAGCAACTTATTTACACTGTATTCATCATAAGATACTAGGTGTTGTATCTACATTACTTATGGGAAAGAGGAGGCTGACCTTTTCAATTATTTCCTGCTATCATAAACTGCGTGCAGCACTGTTCTCCCTGTTTCCCCTGTGAGGAGGTGAGCTAGGTTTAGAGAGTCTGTTAAAAAAAAATCAGAAACAAATTAAAAATTTACTGATTTTAAATTTTCCAAAACGTATGAACTTGAAACTAGTCTGAATGCCTTAAAAGTAGTGCTAGTGTATCTGGAAGTTTGTTCTCTAAACTGTTTTACTATTTGGCCTCAGGTCAGTTGTCATTTTCAGAAATTAAAGTCATGAACTTCTTCTCAATTAACATGCAGTACATTTAATTTCTCCTGTTCATTGCATGTTGCTATATAAGGCTTTTTTAAAAAACCTAGTTAAAAATATTTGAATCGTAATGAAATAAAACAGGAAAATATAAGATGCAATATGGAGTTAGATCATTTATTATTTGCGTATATCTTGTTTACATAAAATTTTTAAAAATCCTTCTTTTTAATAACAAGATCAAAATACCTGGGTAAATCAGGAAGTTACGAAAGAGACCTAAAGGGAGGGAGAAGGGTAAAAGCTCCAAGAGCCCTATAGAACAGTGGTTCCCAACCTTTTTTATACCGCGGACCAGTAAACTCATTAAAACCTTTTGGTGGAGTGGCATTGAAACATTTGCATATTTGTTATAGTAATTAATTTATTTGCATGTTCATTATGACTATTAATTTAAGTGGTCATGTGTTATTTTACATTACATCTATATGCTCACAATACATGTCATTGTAATAGATTTTAATTATTATTATTCCCCTCCCAAAGTATTCACTTTCCATCTTAAAAAATCATGCATAACACAATGCTAGCTAGTTGCTAATACTTTTTGTTAAAGAGTATTCTCCAAACGTTTTGCCTCAATTGCACCAAAATTAAGGAAGCAATAGTAACAGGTCTGACAGCACAGACACATTCTGCACATTCACATTTTCCAGCTTTGGAGTTAAGGTCAAGAAACATTGCAAATATTTTAGCCACGAGAAAATGATTGAAAACTCTGCAAAGGAGAAGGTGGGATGAAAGGAAAATCCCCCTCTGTTGGGAGCCAGCCCTGGCTTTGGCCTCAGGGTTGTTTTAAAAAAGGAAAGGAAAGGAAAACTTAAAACAAGCGGTGTCTTGCTGAGGTAGCTGCCAGGAACATGCTGCCTGAGCTCTGGCACCAGGACGCCCGAAAAGTGCACCAACCAGCAAGCATCTGGGGCCTGCTGGGGGAGAGTTAGTTCAGTTTAAGGCCCTGGATTTTTTTTTTCTAAACGGCAATGAAGCTGCTGTCTGGAAGGAGGCTGCCACCATCCAAGGAGAGAGGCAAAGGGGTTCAGCAGGGCAGGAAAAGGAGGGCTATGGCCAAGAGGAAGAAGGGAGGGAAAGAAAAGAAAAGTGAATGTCTCCAGCTAACGTGCCCTGGATGAACGGAGGGGAGGGGCATGGAGAGAAGCCAGCCTGCAGGCAGAGCAGAGGGATAGAGCCGCCCTTTATGCGGCACTGGCCCCAACTGCCGGAGCAGATGCTCTCTACGTTGCCCTGACAGCCGGGCCACATAGTGGCCGCCAGAGCTAGAACCAGGGCCATGGTGAGGGTGCCCCAGAAGGGATAGCCTCACCATAGCCCCGGATCTAGCTGTAGCACACCAGGGCAGCCACCCGCTGCACCACTCATCGTGCTGCACAGGGAAGTAGGCAGGCAGAGAATTTTGTGTGCGCACGTAGGCACGCACCTCTTACACAGAACTATGATCCCCAGTGGGCGAGGCTCAATTAGCAGGTAGGGGCATGACCTGGCAGTGGGCCACAGCCCAGCAAGCAGCAGTTCATGGCCCGCCACCAGTCTGCAGACCAGCAGTTGGGAAACGCTGCTATAGAGAGTCAGATATGGCCAGGCTCAAGGCCGGGTGGGAAAGAGGTAGGATGAGGGGATCATAGGGTGCAACTGCCCCAGGGCCTAGCAATTCAAAAGGGCCCAGGGCTCTGGCTATACCACTGCTGTAGTAACAGCAGCATTGGCCAGAGTGCTGGGCCTTTTGAATCAATGTCAGAGTTCCTGAATGGCGCATTCCAGGCAGAGCTGATTGCTGCCTGGGGGGAGGAGCAGCACATTCTGGGCGGGGCTAAGGGCTGCCTAGAGGAGACTAGATCCAGCCCCACCTCTTCCGGGGATGCAGTGCCACCTCCTCACCCCTCCTCCAGGGGACCAGCAAGTCTGCTGGATCCACTGGATATGGCAGTCTCTGTGCATCTTTTTAATTTTATTGTATTTCTTGTTGTAAATTTAACTTTTTGAAAAATTATTTTTCTGAACTCTTCTTGTTAAAAATGGTCCTTTTTTGTATTCTAAATTGACAAAGAATACCTATGTGCCATTTTTTAACAGACTATTCATCAATGACTCAGTATTTTATATATGACTGGAATTAATATAATAGTGCTGGATTGTTCAGTATATAGCTCATGTAAATAACAGCAATCTCTAGAAGTGAACGGATTTTTTTATATGGAAAAATCTCTAAGAAACCAAAGAGGCGGGAAATTCTTCCAAAAATCAAGTTTCCTGATAGAAAGCTGCCTTATAACACTTATTACATTAAACAGGGATATGATGGGGGAAAGTACAGACAGAAAACATGGTTAAAATAATGTTGTATCTATGTATAAATGTTTCTCAAAGTGGTCCGCGGATCCACTCTGAGAAACCTGCTAACTGGCTGCTACGCTCTGTTTACTTACTGTCTCTGCAGCCACGGAGCCTCGTGGCTCCCATTGGTTCTGGTTTGTTGTGTGTAGCCAAGAATCATAGAATACTAGGACTGGAAGGGACCTCGAGAGGTCATCGAATCCAGTCCCCTGTCCTCATGGCAGGACCAAATACTGTCTAGACCATCCCTGATAGACATTTATCTAACCTACTCCTAAATATCTCCAGAGATGGAGATTCCACAACCTCCCCTGGGCAATTTATTCCAGTGTCTGACTACCCTGACAGTTAGGAACTTTTTCCTAATGTCCAACCTAAACCTCCCTTGCTGCAGTTTAAGCCCATTGCTTCTTGTTCTATCCTCAGAGGCCAAGATGAACAAGTTTTCTCCCTCCTCCTTATGACACCCTTTTAGATATCTGAAAATTGCTATCATGTCCCCCCCCTCAATCTTCTCTTTTCTAAACTAAACAAACCCAATTCTTTCAGCCTTCCTTCATAGGTCATGTTCTCTAGACCTTTAATCATTCTTGTTGTTCTTCTCTGGACCCTCTCCAATTTCTCCACATCCTTCTTGAAATGCGATGCCCAGAACTGGACACAATACTCCAACTGAGGCCTAACCAGCGCAGAGTAGAGCAGAAGAATGACTTCTCGTGTCTTGCTCACAACACACCTGTTAATGCATCCCAGAATCATGTTTGCTTTCTTTGCAACAGCATCACACGGCTGACTCATATTCAACTTGTGGTCCACTATAACCCTAGATCCCTTTCTGCCATACTCCTTCCCAGACAGTCGCTTCCCATTCTGTATGTATGAAACTGATTGTTCCTTCCTAAGTGGAGCACTTTGCATTTGTCTTTATTAAACTTCATCCTATTTACCTCAGACCATTTCTCCAATTTGTCCAGGTCATTTTGAATTATTACCCTATCCTCCAGATTAGTCGCAACCCCTCCCAGCTTGGTATCATCTGCAAACTTAATAAGCGTACTTTCTATACCAATATCTAAATCGTTGATGAAGATATTGAACAGAGCCGGTCCCAAAACAGACCCCTGCGGAACCCCACTTGTTATGCCTTTCCAGCAGGATTGTGAACCTGCTGTTGCAAGGTTTGTGATGCTGTTGCAACAGGAGCTGTGGGAAGTGGCGTGGGCCAGGTTGGCAATCCTAGTCAAGCCATGAAGGTTGGCAATTAGAAGGTTGGCAATCCTAGTCAAGCCATGAAGACAATTTATTCAAATCGCTGCTTAGTGGTGCACTAGAGTTGCAGTCTCTCCCTACATGAAGCTCTCTTGAGCCCACATCTATTTAATTTAGAGCTGTGGTTCTCAACTGGTGGTCCATGGACTGGTGGTCCATGGTGACTTTTTTGGTTGTCTACAGGAACATTGTCCAAAGTCACACGGCGTGAGCAGGCGCCACCATTAGGCTGTTTTACACCGTGTTCACAAACACGCGGCGCGTCATCCATAGCGTAACGTAGGACGCAACCGCGTTGTGTTGCCAGTAACTTCTGTCTTAGGCTCTGAGCGTCAGTGTAGCTGCCGTCATCATGCTGAGCGGTTGCTGTGTCGTTCATCCTGTGCTACATATGCTGCTTTAAAGGCGTGGTGTAGTTTGTTTATAATGGCAATGACAGGAAGAAATGTCAAGCACAAGTATTCGGAGGACTACATCAAATTCAGCTTCACTTGTCAAGAAAAAGAAGGCGTGGATTTGCCACAATGTGTTGTTTGTTTCAAAGTCTTGGGGAATGATTCAATGAAGCCGGCTAAGCTGAAACTCCATCTCAAAAAGTGTCACCCCAACTTGTTGCAAAAGGATGAAGATTATTTTGAGTGGCGGTTATCAGGTCTGAAACGGCAGCGCCTCGACTCAACAAGTTCATTCTACAATAAGACAAGCAATGCAGTGTGCGCTTCCTACATTGTTGCATACAAAGTTGCACAGGCCAAGAAGCCTCGTATCATTGTAGAGCAACTTGTGCTCCCCTGTGCAAAAGAGATGGTGTGGCTTGTTCTTGGCGAGGAAACAGCAAGGAAGCTGAATGATATATCTGTCTCTAACGACACAGTATCGAGACGGATAAATGAGATATCACAGAACATCAGTGAACAAGCTGTGGATGAAATAAAGAAGTCTCCGTTGTTTGCCATACAATTGGATGAATTGACCAACGTCGCATTGTGCTCTCAGCTATTGGTGTTCGCACGATACATGGTTGAGGGAGACTTCAAAGACGAGTTTCTTTTTTGAAAGACTCTTGATACCACCACAAAGGCTCAGGATGTGATGGAAATTGTTAACAATTTCTTTGAAGTACATGGCCTGGATTGGGTAAATCTTGTGGCTGTCACCATTGATGGTGCACCTGCCATGCTGGGCTCAAGATCGGGTTTCCAAATGCTAGTGAAACAGTGTGCTCCAATGGTAACCGGAGTTCATTGCTTCATTCATAGGGAAGCTTTGGCGTCAAAAACATTTCCTTATCAACTGAACACCGTTTTCAAAGGGTTGGTGAAAGTGGTGAATCACATCAAATCATTGGCTCTGAACAGCAGGCTATTCAAAAGATTTTGCCCGGACATGGGTTCCGACTTTGATGTGTTGCTGTTCTACACTTCTGTACAGTGGTTGTCAGCAGGGAACATACTCAGAGTTTTTCAACTGAGCCAGGAATTGGATTTATTTCTCCAAGCTCAAGGGAATGAGGAATTCCGAAATGTGCTGACGCAGTCAAATTTAGAACTTGCGTATCTTGTCGATATTTTTGGAATCTTGAACAAACTGAATCTTCAGCTGCAAGGGAAAGGTGCAAATCTGTTCTCTCACCAAAATATCATCAAGGCTTTTCTTGACAAATTGGAACTCTGGATCGTAAGAGTCGAAGGCAATAATTTGGTTCAATTTCCATATGTGGATGCCATGCTCGGGGAAAAGGAAGCCATTCGGATGCAAATTCTCGATCATTTACAGAAGCTAGGAGATGAATTCCAACGATACTTTCCAGAGGTGGACAGGACAAGGGATGGATTATCTTTCATCAGGAATCCATTTGCAACAGATGTTAATAGTGTTCCAGAGGATCTGCAGGAGGAATTCTTGGATCTGAAAAATGATATTGCGGCTCAAGACGTGTACCAGCAGTCTACCATAGAGAAATTTTGGGCCAGCGTGACCAGGAGTTACCCAAATCTGTCAGCACATGCAGTCAGATTTCTTTTGCCATTTGCATCAACTTATATTTGTGAGACTGGATTTTTGTGTTTGTTGCATGTTAAGTCCAAACAGAGGAATCGGCTTGGAGTGGAAAGCAATATTCGTTGTGCATTATCGAGTACCACTCCAAACATTGAAAAGCTTGTCAGTGAGAAGAGAATTCAAAAATCTGTTAGTAAGAAATAAATTTCAAACCAAAATGTTCATTGTCTGCTCTTTTTTATCATGTCTCAAAAAGGAGGTGGTCCACAAAAATTTTTTGATTGGCCTGGTGGTCCGTGGACTAAAACGAGTTGAGAACCACTGATTTAGAGTCGTTAGAGGGTACAGGCCTTAAGAATTAAATTCGGCCACTGGGCACATGTGTGGTGCCTTCTCATTTCCTTTTCATAATTTTGGAACAACCACTCATTCCTGGAAACAATTTTAGTGCAAATTAAGAAAAGGTTTCAATGTACCATGGTTCACCACAAGCAACTTTAACATTTTTGTTTGCAATTAATAAATACGGCACATGAAGTGCTTCATAAAGTTAAATAGCAAAAATTTCAGTAAGTTGGCAAAAGATAAAGGTGTGTCTAATAATGACTACTTGACTAGATATCTATATTTTTATAACTATATTTGACTCTATTTGTCAGACAAAAGAACAAGAATTTAACAAAGCAATGATAAAAATTTAATCTATACTATAAAGATTGCAGTGTAGAGGGACCTTCTTTTAGCAGAACAACTCCCTAGCATGGTTAAAACATGGTGCACTCTTGTAGCAAACACAGGCCAAACCATGTTTTAATGGCATTGCTGAATTGAGCTACAGAATTCAGCTTTGCAGAGTTAAAGAGAACATGGTTATAATGCAGGTTTATTGTGTCTACAAAGCAAGACTGAACCATGCTTTAACTGTTTTGGGTGAGTATTGTAACCAGGTCCTACCCAATAGTAATTTTCTATAGATTGTCTATTTCAGAATAATTTAGTGAAATTGCCACATATCAAAAAAGAGGCAATATGCTGGATATGCACTGCACACAGGAAGTCCTTTTCATTATTTATTTCTCTCTCCCCCTTAAAGCTGAAGAAAGTTATTTCAACTCCATCTAAGATGCATCTCAGGAGTGTTAAAGTATTTAGCATTTAGTGTAAGTCACAAGTCTGATCATTCTTTAACTAACTGAAGCTGATAAATTCATGCTGACAGGCAGGAAGAGGCTTTTGTGGTTAGCCTCTCTCTGGTCTTGAGTTTCTGGCTCTCCTTCCCAGTCCTGTGCAAAGGATATTTAAACAAAACGTCCCACAAATTTTTTCCCTTAACCTATGATAAACTAATTTCAAATTACTATGCACAAGCGGAGAGAAAGTGTGAAAGTATGGGGAATCTATTTTCTCTTCTTGTACAAATATACTTCTTATAATCATAATCACACATTTTAAAGCAGTAGCTTCAGAAAAAGACCATGACGAGATGTCAGAATTTTCTTTCCCTGGAAATTTGAAACATCTTTTGATGTTTACTACAATCTTCTTCGTTACAAAAAAGAAAATTCTTCAGAAGTACTCTGGTGATCCACAGAAATAATTAATCTCTGGAAATGACAATTTAGCAGTAGCCTAAAAGGGTGTGAACTCTGTCAGAGGCAGATAAATCATTTTAATCTTCCCCTTCATTGTGTAGCTGAAATTTAATAGAGAGTTTTCAAGGACCAAAGATCATTTTAGTACATAAGTGCAGCATCTTTTAGTGCATCAAAAATTGGATATTAGGCTTTTTATTCTCATTGCTATTATGTTGCTTTTGTCTGTGGTCCTGAAGAGAGGTGTAACATAGTCTCTAGGCATAGTTGGCTGATCTGCATCTCAGGCTTTGTCTACTACACTACGCAGTTTTTAGAGACACAGCTGTCTCACTACAGGTGTGTCACTAAAAGTCGTGCAGTATAACCGCGGTTTGTCATCTGTCTTGCCAACAAAATACTTCACCCCTCAACAAACAACATTAGCTTTATCGGCAGGAAAGCACGCCTACCAACAAAACACTGTTCACACTGACACTTGTCATCAGCAAAATTTTTGTCTTTCCAGAGGGAGTGTCATTTTAACACCTCTGAAAGACAAAAGTTTTCTTGTTCAGTTGTCATTGCAGACATAGCCTCAATGCCTTAATTCATCTGACAGCCCTTTGTATGGAAACTCCATATATTTGTTTTGTATTAAAAAGAAAAATACACTGTCCTACAGTATGATTATAGATCAGGTTTTGTAACATCTTAGAGGAATTTTATTTAGTTACAATCCCAAAATTATATTTCCTCAGAATGATTACATTGGCTTAGCACAGAAACATCATTGCGCTAGTATGCTTCAGAATTGTGCAAAGAGCACTGTCTGCCACAAGCTCTAATAGCTCTGAAGATAAGACTCAGGTCTTTATGTTCCCAGATGAGTGCTGTGCTCATAAAGACACCTTCCAGATTGTGCCTTCTCCCTGTGCGTTTGCCCTAATTCTGTCCTTACCAAAGTTCTTTAGTGAGATACAGTTTCTGCATATATTACTGCATCCTCAAGGGGCCTGATGAAGTTCTCTCACAGCTGACAGAAGCTGTGCTCTTAGATTATAACATTCATTTCAACAGAAAAAAATGAAATTGCAGAAATGATTGATCTGTTTACTTATTTTTATAAATCAAATTTACAGTATACTAGCATCCTGTTTGTATAGGCAGAACTATATAAGCAGCAAATTCCCAAGTCTTCCATTTCCTTAAAAAGAAACTGGACATCTATTATATCAATTACTATTTTATTGACCTCAGCTACGATATTTCAACATATTAATGGATGAAGCTGTCAATGACCAGGACAAATAAACCTGGCACTAGCCTCATAAGATCCTTACAGGTGAGTAAGTGACAACGAAAAATCTGGAATGCTAACATTCCTAAACTTTCTAGTAAAGGCCCACTTTGGTTATAGGACTATGCAGTATTCTTATTTGTACCTCTCATTCCTGCTACAAATAACATAGTGGCAGCTGCTTTGCTAATTATCCCATATTTTATCTGATTCTGCCATGATATCTAGAAACAGCAAAATCAGCTCTAGTTAAAAGAGCATGGCTATCATCTGTGTATCATCATTAATTTGTCATGGCAATATGCATGTGTTAGGCACTTTCTAGATTAGATCTGGATGAAACTTTTCAACAAAAAATATTTCACAGTTGCTGGGTATCTGGAGCTCCTGTTAATAGGATTACTTGACACCTCTGAAAACTGATTTCTAAGTATGGATGTGGGATTTAAATTTAGACACCCAAGTTTGAAAATTTTAGTCACTACTAATATCACATTACTGTATCTAGGAGAAACAATTCAAAAGCATAAGAGAGAAGAAAAGAAGAAGAAGAAGAAGATGACGACCAGCTCTTCATTTAAAAATATAATATATGTCAATGAAATGTATTTGTTTAATTATTTATAGTAAATACAAAGAATCTTTCCCATGATTTACCTGCCAAAATGAATTTTTCAAAGTAGCATTTGAAAAGGAAAAACAGAAAAGCAGAAATAACAGCAGCTAGAGGAGAACCAATGTGATTTACAGAAGCAGTCAGACTTTCAACCTCTCAGTTACAGTGAAAGTGACAGTGTAAGTAGAATTCTTAGGGCTCTAATATGACTCTGTAAGCAAAAGACAGTGAACATAAAAATAGCCATACTGAGTCAGACCAAAGGTCCATCTAGCCCAGTATCCTGTCTTCCAACAGTGGTCAATACCAGATGCTACAGAAGGAGTGAACAGAACAGGGAATTAAGTGATTCCTCTCCTGTCATCCATTTACAGCCTCTGACAAACACAGGCTAGGGACACACCCTTCCTACTCATCTTGGCTAATAGCCATTGATGGACCTAACCTCCGTAATTCATTTAGTTCTTTTTTGAACCGTATTTAAGTCCTGGTCTTCACAACATCCTCTGGCAAGGAGTTCCACAGTTTGACTCTGCGCTGCATGAAGAAAAACTTCCTTTTGTTTGTTTTCAACCTGTTGCCTATTAATTTCATTTGGTGACCCCCTAGTTCTTATGTTATGGAAAGAAGTAAATAACTTTTCTTTATTCACTTTCTCTAAACCAGTCATGATTTTATAGACCTCTATCATATCCCCCCTTAGTCTCCTCTTTTCTAAGCTGAAAAGTCCCAGTCTTTTTAATCTCTTTTCATATGGAATCTGTTCCAAACCCCTATTTACTGTGTGACCAAGAACCAGCTGAATAAAAGCCATTTATAAAGCCAAAGAAAGTTCCAAGGACATGGAAACTTTCATGACTTTATCAAAGAAAACCATTTGAAAATATCACAGATCAGGAAGGAAATCCTGTTCAATATACATTAGTGGCCTTATTTTCAGAAGTGTTGAACATCCACAAATCCCACTGAGGACAAAGGTAGCTGCATGTGATCAGTATCTTTGATTACATAGCTTATTCCAGGATTTAGAGACATTATAGATTTCACTGAATTCCTTATACTTCAAACGTGGTATATCCCTACAACCAAATACATTTAAGTGTATCCAAGCGTATATGTAAATTCTGTACTGTAAAGCAGTAATATGATCAAGGAACTCTCAGGATGGCAGAACTGTAAAAGGGGCACTTAAGGAATTTATTTATAGAATTCGAAGACAGAATCTTTTCCCTTTGCTGTATCTTGGCTGCTGATGGTCGGGATGATTCTATATATATTATTATGATTATTATTATTATTGATGTACAGGAGACCCTCGTGATTTGCGGAAATGCTATTCAATATTTTGCGTATTTGCAGGTCTCTCTTGCCCCCCACTAACCCTATCCCCCAGCCTGAGGGGCCTGTTGTCAGATGGCAGCAACAGTCAGCCTCGGGGGCGGGAGGGAGGGAGTTCACTGTGAGGGCTGGGAGCCACGGGGAACTCACTGCGGGGGCCAGGAACCCACCATTCATGGTGGATGTGTTCCTGGCACCACCACGAATGGTGAAATCTGCAGATCCTGGAGGAAGTGGGTCCTGGCCCATGCAGTGAGTTCCCCACAGTTCCATAATGTATCTATTTTCTGCCAAGGATTTTGTTATACAGTTATGACTTTTTGTTTGACAATTTATGGAGTTTTCCAGAAACTACTTGATTTAATATACATCAGTTATATATCATATATATCAGACTATATTTATAAGAACTTAAGAATGGTCATACTGGGTCAGACCTATGGTCCATCTAGCCCAGTAACCTGTCTCCCAACAATGGCCAATGCCAAGTTGTTCCGAGGGAGCGAACAGAACTGGTAATCATCAAGTCATCCATTCCCTGTTGCCCATTCACAGCTTCTGGCAAAGAGAGGCTAACAATTACCTTCCAGTTATGCTGTTATATATTTTACATTTTATAGCATAAAGCATTTATATCTGAAAAGTTGTTACTCTAAATTTAGAAGTTCAAGGAAGATATTTATATAAGTATAGATGGAGTGTTCCTGTTGCTTTCCCCCCTGCCTCCCCAGTTCACCTGGTGCAAACAGTTAAGGAAAAATGTAAATAAATCTTTCCTTCCCAGAAAATTAATATATATGGAGTGAGGGGTGTCCATATTAAACAACCAACCATCTCAATCAATTGTTCAGTATTGACAATACTGAATCTTGGAAAAGTGGGGGAGGGGAAATCAGTGAAAATTTTAATACATTTTTTTTTCCTCATTTGAAATCAACTAACATAACTTACTGCTATAACCTTCTTCAGGAGATGAGTGGTTGTTCCAAAATTATGAAAAGGATATTTCTGAGTTTAACGTCACTGTTACATATTTCATTTTACATATTAATTTTCAAAATAATATGACATTCAATCAACAACCTGTGTGCACCAAGAGTCTTTTTTAGCATTTCTTTCCCCTGATTCTTAGGCACAGTTTTCATGGTTACTATATTCTTCTTTGTCATTTATTTTCCCAGAACAGCTGATCTCTGATACAGCATCTGGTTTTTAGAAAGGTCCTCCTGCTTTGTTACCAATTTGCAGGTGGGTGGTTCATGGCACAGAAATAGGCATTTTTGACACGGAGAAAAATGCAGTAGCTCAACAATAATAGTTTATATTTTTTCCATCACATCAATGATGAGGATAACAATATAGTTTTCAGGATCTTCTACACAGAGAACTCAAGCGAATGATTCTACATATAATTTGAAACAGCTGTGGAAGGCTTAAAATGTTGGGCTTTCTGTCAAAATATACTTTCCTCTTTTGTACCTTTTTACTAGAAATCTACTTTACTATTTCACTGATTAGAGGCTTTAATAAAAACTCTAGCATCTTTTCTTCTGTACCTGATCTTCAAATTCAAATATCCCTTCAAAGGAAGATGTTCCATTTTCAATTAAAATGAGCAAAAAGAGGTTGTACATTTCCAAAGGCACAAAAGGCAATGAGGTCTCCTGCTCCCATTGAAAGTCTTTGGAAATTGAAGCCTGACTCCTATTTGTACCTTAGAAAATCTTCCCTTGAAACTTTTTAATTTCTGGATAGCAATAGTTATGGGTATCTATCATACACCAGCACCTGTAATATCCACCTATTGTTTCTTCTACAGCATACTAATATGTAAACAATAAGTTGGGGACACATTCTATGCTGTCCTTGTCTGTTCCTGCAGTCCTCCTTTCTTTTTGTCTGTTCATTCTCCTATCTTATGACAAAGTTCTTACTAGTTCCTTGTTACAGGGCTAAGGAAACCAGACACTAAACAATTGTCAGTACAGTATATTTAGATATAGTGATGTGATCTTCACTTACATATCAATATCCATATGTCTGCAATCACTTCAGAGTTTGCATGTGGGACCTTGGGTGTCTCTGGACCAGTTGACTTCCCTTTTACCTCTTTTTAAAGCAGCCATTTCATCTGGTGGGACAGTCGGTTAGCACGTCTGCCTCCAACATTAAGAACCACACTCAAATTATAGTTGCATGTTAAACAACAGAGACACCACTCTAAAAAGTGGGCTACATGTTGTGGGGGTAAGGGAACAGAAGGAAGGGAGAGACAGACCCCCACACACACACACACACACAAACACACACAAGGGTTCAAGGCTCACCCAAAAGCCTGGGAGATCCACAGGAGCCCCACATCTTCCCATTGCTCTATCCCTATTAAGCTATTACATAAGTTTATTCAAGTTCACATAAGGACCCTGGCTAAGTATTGCTTTGATATGAATGGGGATTTGCATAGCTGGCAAGAAAGGCAATTGGATAATCAGGTCTGGAGAAGCCAAGCACAGCAAATCCCTTCTGAAATGCAGGTAATGTTGAATCAAAGACATGTAGGGCTGGAAGGGACAAGTTCACACCCTAAGCTGAGGAGACTCAAGTACAACTAAATCAGTCCAACCTGATTAAAAACCTTCAATGAAGGGGATCCCACCTCCTCCCTTGGAAGCCTTGTTGACTCATATTCAATTTTTGATCCACTATAACAACAAGATTCTTATCATGAGTGCCACCACTAGGGATGTGAATGGTTAACTGGTTAATGATACAGCTTACTGGTTCCAGGTTAACAGGTTGGGGCTGGAGCAGCTTTCCATCCTCTGCGGGCAGGGGGCTTCTCTATCCCTGTGGGGCCTACTGCAAGTGGGGAGTGCTTCAGCCCGGCCGAGCAGCCACTATCAGCGGCAGGGGGGTCTGCTCCAGCCTGGCTGCAACAAGCGAAGGGTCCATTCCAGCTCAACCAGGCTGGAGCAGCTGCCTCTGGCCACCACCCCTGGTTACACATTACATTTAATTAAATGGAATTTTACATCCCTACCCACCACCTAGCCAGATATTCCCCATTTTGCAGTTGTGCATTTTATTTTTTCTTCCTGAGTGAAGTATTTTACAGTCATCATTAATCAATTTCATCTTGTTGAATTCAGGCCAATTCTCCAATTTGTCACAGTCAATTTAACTATTACTTCTGCCCTCCCAAGTGCTTGCAACCCCTCCCTGATGAGTCATTCACAAATTTTATAAACATGCTCTCCTCTCCATTATCCATGCCATTAATGAAAATATAAAATGGTATGAGAGGCAGGACCCAAATGTAGACACCTTCCCAATTTGAGAGTGAACCATTATAACTACTTTTAAGAACTTTCAACCAATTACACAACCTCATAATAGTAATTTCATGTAGACCTCATTTTGCTGGGTTATAAGAATGTCCTGAGGGAATGTGTCAAATAGGATTTCCATGGTCACCAAGTGTCACAAAGAAATCCATTTTTGGTGTAGATACAAGTGCGAAAAATCCTGAGATTGTCACAACAAAAAGAATATTTGTGACGCCCTGAGAGAAGTGAAGCCACGTGCCAGTTACTCTACGCTCACATCTGTAAAAAATGGAACAGTATACTGTTGAAGATTGTTTTTGTTCCTGAGATAGTGAGATTCACAAAGACGCCCAGGGCTTCTTGCCAGAAAAAGTATTTTCCTTTTTTCCTTGAAGTAAATTCATGGTGACAGCCACAGCAAGCCAACACATAAGTGTTAACATTTAACTTCCCCCATGTTTACCCTGCTAGTCCCGCAAATTAAATGAACTGAAAAAAATATAAAGTTCCACATATACCCACTTTATGTCCCTTCACTTCTGTAAAGAACTGCCTTTTCCCCCATTATTAACACTCTCCAATCCTCCTGTGCCTCTGGCACCAGTTAGCGTGCTCTGAGATTTCAAAAAGGAAATACCACCAATATTTCACAACTACACAGAAAATCTTCCACAGTAGATTCAGGATAGATATAGATATAGATATAGATAGATAGACAGATATGTGTGTGTGTGTGTGTCTCTCTCTCTCTCTCTCTTCTGTAGAAGACAGTTCAGGTATTCCATCTCCATCGGTGTTGGCCAGTAAAGGGCTGCTTGCACATGGAACACAATGGGTTAAATCCCATAGCATCCCTAGGTCTCTTTTTTACACTGCAATCTATGCCGGTAGACTGCTTCCAGTCTTACCTCAGTCCCTGAAAAAATCATGGAGGGGATCCTCAAGGAATCCATTTTGATGCACTTGGAAGAGGGGAAAGTGATCAGGAGTAGTCAACATGGATTCACCAAGGACAAGTCATACCTGATCAATCTGATTAGCTTCTATGATGAGGTAACTGGCTCTGTGGATATGGGAAAGTCAGTAGATGTGATATATCTTGACTTTAGCAATGCTTTTGATACGGTCTCCCACAAAATTCTTGCCAGCAAGTTAAGGAAGTATGGATTGGATAAATGGACTGTAAGATGGATAGAAAGCTCGCTAGACTGTCAGACCCAATGGGTAGTGATCAATGGTTCAATGTCAGATTGGCAGTCAGTTTCTAGCAGAGTGCCACAAGGATAGGTTCTAGGGCTGGTTTTGTTCAACATCTTTATTAATGACCTGGATGAGGGGATGGATTGCACCCTCAGCAAGTCTGCGGATGGCACTAAGCTAGGGGGAGAGGTAGATATGCTGGAGGGCAGGGATAGGGTCCAGAGTTACCTAGACAGATTCGAGGATTGAGCCAAAAGAAATCTGATGAGGTTCAACAAGGACAAGTGTAGAGTCCTGAACTTGGGACGGAAGAATCCCAAGCATTGTTACAGGTCTTGGCTTGACAAAACCCTGGCTGGGTTGATTTAGTTGGGATTGGTCCTGCTTTGGGCAAGGGGCTGGACTCGATGACCTCCTGAGGTTTCTTCCAGCCCTATGATTCTATGACTGCTAAGCATATGCAGAGCCATGTTGATTTCAGTGGGTCTCTAGGAGAGTGCATCTGTCCAACTGCATGCATCAACACACAGAATTGGGACCGAAATGAAGCAAGGTGGTGTGATATATAATCTAAAGCTATTTTATATTGAGATCCTGTGCATCTGTTGTGTCAGCAATTTCATGACCCAATGAGATCTTACTCTCTATACCACCTGTAATTTGTTCCTTGCAAGATGTCTCCCAGGCATATCAGATTCTCTCCCCAATGGGCATAAAAAGATTATATATAATTCTTTATATATGAGATAAATAAAGTCTCTAATTAGACCAGACATACTGAAAATTACTTCCACTGAAATTTTTAGTTCAACAAATTAGTGAATAAAATATTAAAGCTCTGAATAAGCAATGAAATTATCACAGGGAAGATCATAGGTACACTGAATGTCTTTGTATGAATGCAAATGCATAGTAAAATAATTGTTAATACATGTAATCCCTCCACAGTTCAAATACAGGGCTAACAAGGTTTGAGAAAATGTACACTTAATATAAGTAGTCCATCAAATTACATAGATTTCTTCAAGTGTATATAAGGGCACCCTTTAAAATAAGAGATTATTTGTTTGAGGATGCATGTATCCAGTAAGACAGACAAATAAATAATCAGGCCGGGAGAAGCCAACCTCTCTTCTAATGCTTAATGAAGTATAACTGCCCATTCCCATTCCAAAGTCAACCTGTGGAACTCCTTGCCAGAGAATGTTGTAAAGACCAGGACTTAAACAGGGTAAAAAAAGAACTAGATAAATTCATGGAAGTTAGGTCCATCAACACTTAGCCAGAATGGGTAGGAATGGTGTTCCTAGCTTGTGTATGTCAGGGGCCAGAAATGGATGACAGGAGAAGGATCACTTGATTACCTATTTTAGTTCACTCCCTCTGGGGCATCTGGCATTAGCCACTAATGGAAGACAGGCTACTGGGCTAGATGGACCTTTAGTCTGATTCAGCATAGCCTTCTTATGTTCTTATTCTCACTCAGCTAGTCTAATATTTTATATCAAGTTAGTTTCATGAGTGTCCAACACAGAGAAATGAAAGGTCTCCTTCCATTTGAGACCTCTTAAAATTTGATAGGCATATAAGCAGGCATCCACCATTCCAGATGAAGAAAGAAAACAAGCTCTGTGAGTCAGATACATCCCTCTTGGATAGAATGGAGGGGGGGAGAGCACTCATAGTAAATATAGTATTTAAGGGAATATTGTAATTTTTAATTATGTTAAATCATACCTACTTGAGAGAGGGAGGAGACCCATTACAATAACCAGCTTTGATTTTGACAAAAGGTGGATCAAATTTACAAGAGTGAGAGAAAAGGTACAAATAACTGCTTGGACAAAAAGATCCAGCTAATACTGTTGATTTATCAAAACTCAGGTTAAAATCTGAATGGTGTTTTACTGAGGAGATTACATTTGGGTTGAATAGTTTGTAAGCAGACATAACACACACAGATCACCAGTAATTCAATCCATCTGAAAGCCCAGAATGAAATCTGAAGAGAACCTATGGTTATATAAAACAGGACAAAGAATAAAAGGGTGAAAAAAAGTCATATTGCTTTGTCACCCTCTCTACAGTAAAATAACTAGGGTACAAATTATTTGATTACCACACGAGTTGTGTGTGTGGGGGTGGGGGTGGGGGGCAGGGACTGACAGAATCTAAACCCATTTGGGGAATGTTTCTTCCCACACCAAATCTGTGAAAAACCCATTCAACTCCATCTAACCTTTTCCACATCCAGTGGTGTCACCAAACCTTGGGGGGCAGTAGGTCTCCCAGAACTGGAGGGCCAGAATGTGCATCCAGCTACTGACCTCATGCATGAGTGGAAGCCAAGGATAAACCCATTCTGAACTAGTTTAACGAAACAAAGAGGTCAGGACCTAAGCAAGAGGCAAGAATTTTAGACAGGTACCTTACTGTCTAATGTTCAGTTGGAAATGGTGTGGTAATAGTTACTGCATTCGGGATTCATTCCATGTACTTCTATTAAAGTAGTATAAGCTTGTCTACATGAGAAAGTTGCAACAATTAAGATGGAATTTTAAAATGATTTACGTAAACTGGTGCAAACCTCTGTGTGAAGAGATTTCCATAAATCTTACATTCAAAAGGAATCTGTTTAAGCGACACTGAAATAAGCCACTCAATATGAAATAAGAGTGTTTACACAGAAATTTGTTTATGTTTAATTAAATTGGTATTTAAAATGACAAGCCCTCAGATGAATGGGAAAGAGATCCCCCAATAAAGGGTTGATCATATATTTTTATTAAAAAAGGATACAAAGGTGGCACAAGCAGCCTACATAGTACTTCTTCAAACCCAAAGGAGCCTTTGTTCTGCTGACCTTGAGCAGTCAATTGCAGAGAACTTCCTCCAACTGAAAAGGTTTATTAAGTTATTTTCCCTATTAAGAGTTCAAAAATCCATTAATTGGGGGAAAGGTTTGAGTTATTTGTGCAGAAAAGAAGGGTGGGTTTTTTTGTTTGTTTAACATAAGAACATAAGAATATAAAACGGCAGATTTATATAGGAAAAATCTCTCTTTTCATGTGAACTGTGGAAATTAATGTGAGTGCAGTATAGACCTCAGCCAATCTTGCTAAAAATCTCCCTGGTTTATTGCCTTGTAGGGAAAAAAAAGAATCTATGCCAAGCTCAGAGTAATGAATTTGGAGATTCTGACAATAGGTGTATTAAATGCCAACCTGCCAATAAAATATATTACCTCATGTACCTTGTCTCTCTCATATCCTGGGACTAACATGGCTAAAACAATACTGAAAAAAAACCCTGCCAGCATGTGAGTCAGATTTATCCTCCAAACTAAAATGATATGTTAATTCAGTTTCAAGTTCTTTTATCTTATTTTCAAGTTCCAGAAAATTCAGCTTACTTCTTTTATATTTTGCAAAGGTGTATGAAAGGAAAGACCCCATAAGAAATGCTTTTGCAGTCCTCCAGAATAAAGAAGGGCTACTTTCACTAAGGATATGTCTACACTGCCACCCTAGTTCGAACTAGGGTGGCTAATGTAGGCATTCGAACTTGCAAATGAAGCCCGGGATTAAAATATCCCGGGCTTTATTTATGTTCCCAGCGCCGCCATTTTTAAATGCCCGTGGTTCGAACTACCTGCCCGCGGCTACGCGCGCGGACTAGGTAGTTCGAATTAAAGCTCTAATTCGAACTACCGTTATTCCTCCTGCAAGCAGGTTTAGCGGTAGTTGAATTAGAGCTTTAATTCGAACTACCTAGTCCGTGCGCGTGCCGCGGCAGGAGTTCGAACTCTGGCATTTAAAAATGGTGGCGCCAACATGTCAAATAAAGCCGGGATATTTTAATCCCGAGCTTCATTTACAAGTTCAATGTTTACATTAAGCCACCCTAGTTCGAACTAGGGTGGCAGTGTAGACATACCCTAACAGGTTTTTTCTCCACAAATAGTTTGAATGGAGTTGAATGGATTTTCCTAAGTAAGCTACGCTTGCTCTTCTCTTGAGATGGAACTTTACCAAAAGTACCTTGAAACTGTGGCATGATCTATATGAAGCACTCTGCATCAACCACTTATTTAGCTAAAGCATTGAAACAAAAGGTTTATATGTGAAAGAAATATGGGGTAAAGGAAAACAGGAGCCTATAATATTTTAAACGTAGGAGTCTCTTGAGGTCTACTATGGCAGAGTCTTTGACCATGCTCAATACAAGGCTTTTGTATGTGTTCTCAAGGCTGGCAAACTATCTAGGGACATTAGAAAAATTAAAGTCACTCTGCAAATACAATGTGCAAACCCATGTGAAAGAACACATCTTGTACAAAATATCCTGCCTGAAGTACTGTATTTGAATATATAATTTTCCATGCAAAGTACCTCTAATATAATGTTTCTTTTGGTATCTGAAAAAAAGCTTCTAATTATAAAGGGCACATTTTAAATTATTAGAATACAAATTTCTGGACATACAGGGATAGCAAATCTTTGCAAGACTATGTATCTGATATGGGGAGAAGTATCTTTGCATAATTTTCTAAGAAGTAATAGGAGTCACAAAAGAACAAAAATAACTACCATATTCCATTTCCATAGGAGTAGCACTACAGTTCAGAAGATATCATTTCCCAGTGGTCTAAAAGACAAGTTTCTTGTCATTGAACTTAAGGCAGGAGTCATTAATCCACGAGAAACATGTCACCTTCATCCATTTTAAAAACAACAACAGGTTATTAAAACCAATATTATCAGAACTTAAAACAGTGTCTGGTCATACTCATATATGGACTTATCTTTAGTCCCCCATCTCTGATTTGTTTACATTGAAATTTCCTTTTAAGAAACTGAAAAAAGAACAGCCTTCAGAGAACAGGCTACAAAAACCATACACAAAGAGTTAAAATAGGCTACTCTTTGGATTAGATTCTGTTTTAGCTTAAAGCATAGCACCTTCTTAAATTCAAGCATATTAATAGTCTCACTGAAGACAAAGTGAGTACTTCCATGCTTAAAGGTAAGCACATGCTAAAGGGCTTTGCTGGATCAGGAAAACAATCTGGTGCAAGAGCCAGCATCTGTCATAAGTATAGCTCTGGAGCAGATAAGATAAATTATTTTTCTGTTCAGGTAAGGCTTCATGAGGAGAAATGCAACTTTAAGAGATTAATACCAAGCAGAAAATAGTAATCGTAGCCTGTCATTGATGAGCAGAGTGACCTCTATCTGTTAAATTCCATAGTTGAGCGGCACATACATATAACTCTAAAATATTTCCATTATAACGTCAGTAAGAACTGAAGCTAAATACAAGGATGACGGTCATGTAAAGGGCAATCATCCATTTGGGACAAAACAATACATAAGATTAAGAAAAAAATAAGGTTTCCCCTTATTCATAGGCTAAAAACCATGAAGATTCACATGGCACAAATGCTGATTTTAAACCAAAAAAGAGAATTAACTTGTCAACTTTTTCTCTTTGTAATGATTCAGATACCAGGTAACAATTTTATGAGTGCCAGACAGTGTTCCCTCTAAGCTGGGTGGCAGCACAGCTTTACTGGTGATTAATCAGCCCCGCCCACTCATTCAGCTCCCTGCAGGAGCCCTTGAGCCTCTGACTGGAAGGGGCTGATTCATCACCCGAGAAGGCTGTGCTGCCGCCTCCCAGCTTACAAGGAACACTAGTGCCAGGCCCACTCCTGTCATTTGTCACGGCCAATATAATAAACTAAAGCAACCATAATGAGTTAGAACCCAGCCAAATGAAATCAATGGACTTCAATGATGCCAGAATTTCACCTAATATGCGGGTATCATTTATAACCGTCAAGATCATGCAAGTGTTGCTTTACATGTACATTTTCTTTTCTCTGAGAATATAGCTATTCTACTAGATACAGTGGCATGTGAGAAGGAGAATCCATTGTTAAACACAAATGGCTGTACACTGGTACACGACACAAACTACTTCACTTGCATACTACAAGCTGCAAATATTCATAATACCAAAATGAGCCCCGAGCATGTAATTTCCAAATGTGGATTCTAACATTTATGATGAATGATTACACAGACCTACTTTTGCTCTCTCTAGAATAAACTTTGAGTAACTATAGCAGTCTAAAGAATAAAGGGCCATAATGATAAACACAATGATAATACAGTAAAACTCCAATAGTCCAGCATCCAATAGTCCAGCACTCCTGATAGTCCGGCATCAAAATGGCAAGAGCCTAGTGAGTGAGCTTCGGCAAAAAATGAGTCACAAGGTAACAGCGGCAACTGAACTGAGCAAAAGGGTAAAAAGGCTTTAAAAACTAAAACATTACAGCATACTGTATACAGTATGTACAATAAAAAGGGTTAAGAACACTTTATATACAGTATATAATGTATACAGTATATATATAACCATTTTATAGTACCTCCTGATAGTCCGGCATATCTGATAATCCGGCACCACCTAGGTCCCATAGGTTCGGATTATCAGATGTCTACTGTATATTGCAAAATATAAAATTCCAAACTTTCCTAATTAATATTTTATTTTGTAATGTAGGCAAAATCAGGATTATTGCTACACAAGGCAACTATAAGAACATAGGAACAGACATATTGGGTCAGACCAAAGGTCCATCTAGAACATAAAAATGGCATACTGGGTCAGACCAAAGGTCCATCTAGCCCAGTATCATGTCTTCCAACAGTGGCCAAAGCCAGATGCCCCAGAGAGAGTGAACACAACAGGGAATCTTCAAGCAATCTCTCTCCTGTCACCCATTCCCAGCCTCCAACAGAGGCTAGTGACACCATTCCTACCCATCTTTGCTAACAACCATTGATGGACTTAACCTCCTGAATGTATCTAGTTCTTTCTTGAACCCTGTTTAAGTCCTGGTTTTCACAGCCTGCTCTTGCAAGGAGCTCCACAGGCCAACAACCATGAACTGTGTGAAGAAAGACTTCCTTTTGCTTGTTTTCAACCTGCTACCTATTAATTTTATTTGGTGACCCCCTAGTTCTTATGTTATAGGAACAAGTAAATAACTTTTCCTTATTCCTTTTTCCATACCAATCATCATATTATAGACCTCTATCATATCCCCCCTTAGTCTCCTCTTTTCTAAGCTGAAAAGTCCCAGTCTTTTGAATCTCTCTTCATATGGGACCTGTTCCAAAGCCCTAATAATTTTTGTTGCCCTTTTCAGAATCTTTTCCAATGCCAAGATATTTTTTTGAGATAAGGCAACCACATCAGTATGCAGTATTCAAGATGTGGGCGTACCATGGTTTTATATAGAGGCAATAAGATGTTCTCTGTCTTATTTTCTATCCCTTTTTTAATGATTCCTAACATTCTGTTTGCTTTTTTGACTGCCACTGCACATTGAGTAGATATTTTCAGAGAACTAGCGACAATGACTCCAAGATCTCTCTCTTGAGTAGTTATCGCTAAATTAATACCCATCATATTGTATGTATAGTTGGGATTATTTTTCCAATATGCATTACTTTACATTTATCAACATTAAATTTCATTTGCCATTTTGTTGCCCAATCACTTAGTTTGGTGAGATCTTTTTGAAGCTCTTCACAGTCAGCTTTGGTCTTAACTATCTTGAGCAGTTTAGTATCATCTGCAAATTTTGCCACCTCACTGTTTACCCCTTTCTCCAGATCATTTATAAATAGGTTGAATAGAATTGGCCCCAGTACGGACCCTTGGGGGATACCACTAGTTACCTCTCTTCATTCTGAAAATTTACCATTTATTCATACCCTTTGTTTTCTGTCTTTTAACCAGTTTTCAATCCATGAGAGGACCTTCCCTCTTATCCCATGATAACTTACTTTACTTAAGAGCCTTTGGTAGGGGACCTTGTGAAAGGCTTTCTGGAAATCTAAGTACACTTTATCCACTGGATCTCCCTTGTCCACATGTTTGTTGACCCCCTCAAAAAACTCTAGTAGATTAGTAAGGCATGATTTCCTTTACAGAAACCATGTTGACTTGTCCCCAACAAATTATGTTAATCTATTTATCTGAATATTTTATTTTTTACTAAAGTTTCAACTAATTTGCCCGATACTGACATTAGACTTACCTGTCAGTAATTTAAAACACCACTAACACCGTTTTAAAATATTGGTGTCACATTAGCTATCCTCCAGCCATTGGGTACAGAAGCTGATTTAAAGGATATTACAAATCACAGTTAATAGTTCCGCAATTTCACATTTTAATTCTTTCAGAACTCTTGGGTGAATTCCATCTGGTCCCAGTGACTTTTTACTGTTATGTTTATCAATTTCTTCCAAAATCTCCTCTAGTGACACCTCAATCTTGGAGAATTCCTCAGATTTGTCACCTAAAAAGAATGGCTCAGGTTTGGGAATCTCCCCAATATCCTCAGCCATGAAGACCGAAGCAAAGAATTCATTTAGTTTCTCCACAATGACTTTACGTCTTTGAGTGCTCCTTTGGCATCTTGATCATCCAGGGGCTCCACTGTTTGTTTAGCAGGCTTCCTGCTTCTGATTTCCATACTTAAAAACCATTTTGCTATTACTCTTTGATTTTGATCTAGCCCAGTATTCTGTCTTTTGACAGTGGCTAATGCCAGGTGTCCCAGAGGGAATGAACAGAACAGGAAATCATCAAGTGATCTATCTCCTGGATCAACCATTCCCAGCTTCTGACTGAGGGTACGTCTACACAGCAGTGTTATTTTGGAATAACGGACATTATTCTGAAATAACTTTGCAGGCATCTACACAGCAAGCCCATTATTTTGAAATCATTTTGAAATAATGCGCAGCTTGCTCTGGATTGTGTAAAGCTCATTCTACGAGAAATTATGCCTATTCCAAAATAGCTATTTCAGAATAGTGGGTGTGTAGACAGGGCAGCGGAAGTTATTTCAAAATAAGGGGCCGCCAGGAAATCCTACATGTTCTCAGGAATTGTCCGAGACTGGGGAAGGCACATCAGGTTCTTTCCCCAGTCCCTCCCCAGTTAATTCTACCCCAAATAAAAAAACAAAGCTTATTTTTTCCAAAACAAAAAGTGTGGTTTATTGTCTCTGGGAGGAGAAGGAAAGGGGGAGGAAAGGCACAGAGGGGCAATGCACAGGCCCCTAGGGGGGAGGCCCAGAGGAGACTGTCACTGGGGTCCTTGTGAGAAACTGTCCTTCAGGTCCTTCTGGTTGCACACAGACCCCTGATAGGCCTGCCAGATGGCAGCCATGTGCAGCTGCTCAAAGGTCCTGCTGAGCCAGCCAGTCTCTGCCCCCCAGCCTGGCAGGAACATCTCCCCCTTCCTTTCACATATACTGTGAAGGACACAGCATGCAGGCACCACTTGGGGGATGTCCCGCTCCCTGATATCCAGACAGGTGAGAAGGCAATGGAACCTCGCCTTCAGATGCCCAAAAGTGCCCTCCACCACCATGTGGGCCCTGATGAGCCTGGCATTGAAGTGTTCCTTGGTGTGGTCAAGGTGTCCAGTGTAGGGATTAATTATGCAGGGCAACAGAGGGTAGGCTGCATCCCCTACAATGCACATCAGCATGTCCATGTCCCTGACCCTGATGGCGTGGTTAGGAAAAAAAGTGTCAGTGTGCAGCTTCTGGAAGACGCTGGAGTTTTAGAAGATGCATGTGTCATGCACCTTCCCTGACCACCCAATGTAGATATCGGTGAACTGTCCATGATGGCCTGCAGGACCATCAAAAAGTACCCCCTTCCGGTTGATGTATACATATGCCCACTGTTTGGGGACCTGGATGGGGATATGGGTGCCATCAATAGCCCCCCCACAGTTGGGGAAGCCCATGTCGATAAAGCGAGCAACAATGGAGTCCACGTCGCTTAGGTTGATGACCCTGTGCAGTAGGACGGTGTTGATGGCCCTCACCACCTGTAAAAGGAGACAAAGAGAGAATCACAAGGTTGTCAGGGTCTTTGGGAGGCCCCTGAGCCCACACCCTTACCCGCCCACACACACACTAGGAGCAACCCCCTACTTACCCCATCCCCTGGCAGGCCTTTGTGAGGGCAGGACTGAAAAACCTCCCAGGAAGGGGCTTCCACCACAATCACTACCACCCACCCTTTCCCTAGGGTAGCCCTTTCCAGCACTTCACCACCCTCCTAGGACAATAGCAGAGAGCACCATACCTATACGACCAGGGACCCGACAGTCGATCTTCCCAGCCTAAACTGGTTCCCGATGGATCGGTAGCTGTCCAGCGTGACGAGCTTCCAGAGGGTGATGGTCACCCGCTTGTGGAGGGGGATGGCGGGTCGCATGTGGGTATCCCGTCGCCTAAGGGCAGGGGTGAGCCACTCACACAGCTCCAGAAAGGTGTCCTTCCATATGAGGAAATTCTGGAGCCACTGCTGGTCATCCCACCGCTCAATAACCGAGCCGGTCCCACCAGTCAGAACTGGTGTCCAGACGCCAGAAGCGGCGGTGCATGGTGGGGTCCAGCTGCATGAGCTGCACCCGCAGAGACATGATGAGGTTCTCGCAAGGAGCTGGGGGTTGCGTTCCTGAAGGGCCTGGAAGGCAACCTGCAGAAACTGCTGCAGGAGCTGCAGCATGACAGATAAGAGCCATCAAGTGCTTGGAGGCAGCTCCAACTCCATGGCTAGAGAGCTAAGGTGACCACAAGGGCAATCAAGGCAGGCAAAGGAATGGGTTTGCTATCCATCAGGGAAGCAGGCAAAAGAGAGGAGTCTGAGACATGGCTATACAGAGGGGAGGGGTGTCCCTTCAAGCTCGAGCTTCCAGGCAGCAGCTCCAGGAAATAAATGCTGTCCTGATGCCCTGCCTGAAGTGCTTCCATGATTATGGCCTTAAATGCGATTTAGCATCCAATGAGCGTGGACACTCTATTTCAAAATAGCCAACTGCTATTTCTATGGGCATTTGCTGTGTAGACGCGCCATTTCGAAATAAGCTATTTTGGAGAATTTCTTCCAAAATAGCTTATTCTGAAATAAGCGTGCAGTGTAGACGTACCCAAACAGAGGCTAGGGATGCCACCCCTGCTCATACTGGCTGATAGCCATTGACGGATCAATCCTCCATGAATTTATCTAGCTCTGTTTTTAACTCAGTTTTAGTCTTGGCTTTCACAATGCCCTCTGGCAAGGGCCTATAACTGCCAAGGAAAGATTTCAGAAGTGGATATGTCCCCAAATTATTAGAATTTCACATACAATGAATACATAGGCTTCAGAGAGAAAGCCGAGTTAGTCTTTAACAGGAAAAACTTAAAAAACAACAAATAGTCTAGTAGCACCTTAAAGACTAACAAAACATGTAGATGGTATCATGAGCTTTCGTGGGCAAAACCCACTTTTTCAGATGACAGGACTACCTATACACGGAGAAAGTGCTCGTATTCCTTTTGCTTTAACAGATACTCTATTAGTTCTAGCAACTGCAGGATTGTTCCTTGAAAGTTGTTTGCATTGTTTTGTGCCTCTCCCCCCGCTTTCTCTTTTTCCTCTCGTCTACTATAGGACCAATTAAAACTATCACAAGCTACTAAAAGAAATTTGTACTGGGGATTATTATTGCTCCAATTTAGCTTTTTATTAGTAAAATGTAATTTGATGTACAGTAAACTTCCGATAATCCGGCACCTTTGGGACCCAGGGGGTGCCGGTTTATTGGATATGCCGGAGTACCGGAAGGGGGGCTATGAAGGGTCTGTGGGGGGGAGGTCGGCGGGGAACTGTGCAGCGTGGGCAGCACTCCAGCTGCTCTGCCCCCGGCTTCCCCAAGTCCACCGCTGCTGGAACTGACCAGCGGTGGACTTGGGGAAGCTGGGGCCAGAGCAGCTGGGGTGCTGCTGGGTTGGTTCTGCAGCGCCACTCAGGTGAGGGGCAGCGCTGCGTGACCAACCTGGCAGCACCCCAGCTGCTCTGCCCCTGGCTTCCCCAAGTCCGCCACTGGTCAGTTTCAGCAGCGCCGGACTTGGGGAAGCCTGGGGCAAAGCAGCTGGGGTGCTCTGCCCCACAGCTTCCCCAAGTCCGCCACTGCTGAAACTGACCAGCATCGGACTTGGGGAAGCCGGGGGCCGAGCAGCTCCAATTGTCCAGCTGGCCAGAGCATTTCCGGGTTCCAGTTGGTGCCGGACTGTCGGGAGTGCTGGACCACTGGATGCCGAACAACTGGAGTTTCACTGTAGTAAGTAGTAAATTCAGTTTGAAAGCAATAGCTAAAATGATAGCTTGCTTGTGTACATAGTTCTATGCAGCACTCTTCTAGCCATAGCAGTCCCAGGCTATCAAAGAGAGAAGGTGGGTGAGATAATAGCTTTTATTGGATCAACTTCTGTTGTGAGAGAAAGAAACTTTTGAGATTACACAGAACTCTTCTTCAGGTCTGAGAAATGTACAGCGTGTCACAGCTAAATACAAGGTAGAGCAGATGGTTTAGCCTAAGTAGTTAACATATTTCAAGGGACCAATGGTGTCAACTACTTATGCTACACAGCCTGTTCCATCTTGTATTTAGCTGTGACACTCTGAGTAAGTTTCCTGGATGTGAAGAAGAGCTGTGTGTAAATCTTAAAGCCTGTCTCTCCCACCAATAGAAGTTGGGCCAATTAAGGATATTACCTCACCTACCCGGTCTGTGCACTTAGTTGATACTTTGAACTTTGCTCTTTTTAAGCTGTTTTTAAAGTTTCCTATTTCACTTTCAGTTAAAAAATCCAAGTCTGGAGAAGAAATACAAAAGCAGCACTTTGCTTCAGTCACCAGGGAATGACTGCAAAACAGATATGGAGACGCAACACAGTTTGGGTAAGTACTGTTTAAAGGAAAGAGAGAACAAACAAGTGAAAACAAGCTTCCCTCTAGGGATGTAAAATCCCATTTAATTGGTTAACCAGTTAAACATCATATTTAACTAGTTAACTAAGGGGAGCAGTGGACAGGAGCTTCTCTGGCCATGCTGGAACACCCTGTCCATGGTGGGCCCCATGTGGCTGGAGCAGCTTCCTGCCTGCAGTGGGTGGGGAGCTGCTCCAGCTCCCACTGGTTAACTGGAGCCAGTAACTATCACCATTAAGGATGATGCTTACCAGTTAACCTTTCACATCCCTACTTTCCTCTGCATGTCTGAGCTCAGCCATTTCCTTTTTTCCAGGTAAAGAGACATGATCTTTTCTAATATGATAAAAAAGCACTCTTTTAGCCTGCATGGTTCATTTTGTCTTCTGAGGGTTTCTTTCCCATTTATAAAGATCACCAAACTCCACAGTAAGTTAGTAGATAATGTGGGCTTACAGCACAAACACGACCAAAGGTAAAAATACTGTTTCAACAGATATGATTTCACATTTTATTCATACTCATGATACACAAACACACAACATATACACAAACTTGAAGTGACAAAAGGCAACAGTGAGTGAAAGCAGCAGACTAGAGAGAGCAGCCATGGAACCCGCTGCAAAGGGAAAACCAAAGAAATCTGAAAGAAATCAAGAACTGAGTCATGAAGTGGGCTCTGCTGACAGATGAGTCAGCAGCAAGGTACAGGGTGAGAAGTCTGCAGCAGGAGGTAGAGTGCAACTGCTAGAGCTATATGACAAGACAACATCATAGAAAGAATCCCAGTAAATCCACAAATAGAGCTGAATTGGGGTCTGCATGGTCTATGGACTGGCACTTAATTGTTCTCCAAGGAAAATGGTGCACTAAAAGAGGGATTCCAGATGTGAGGAACTATGCCATACGTATTACCCTTTTATCCTTCCACTGGACTGACCCTCTCCTCCCCCAGATAAAGGTAGGAACAAACTACTATGCTGACCTATTTAAACCTCTAATATTGTAGCTAGGGTGTTTCATGCTCTCCTTTCTGCCAGGCCTGGTCAAAAAATCCCTCTTTAGATAGTACATTAGGGAAGCATCACACTACTCCATCAACAAAAGTAGTCACAAACACAACTGGCCAGCAGAAGATCTTCCCTCTTTAGGGGGGAACTTGCAGAGTCACTATAGCACTTTTATACCATCCCCCTATCTGTGGCAACTGTGAGGGCACAAACAAGGGAAAAGAAGCATGAGCAGGTAATCTCTGGACCACAGCATCCTTGGATAGTATAATGCCACTGTTGGACTGTTGGCAGCTAGGGCAACTTACAATAATTGTCAAATTGCTGTAAATCGTAATGGGGAGCTGGTCTGGAGCAGACAGGCTGAGGATCTGTAAAGCACAATGGCAGCTACAAGCTACCTTTGCACTCCTCACTCCTAAATTGAGCTCTGTTGAACATTCCTGAACCATAACTCAGGTTCTGAGTCTTTATATATAATCAGCAGTATGGTATGTGTATCAGTGCACAGTATAAATCAAAGAGCTGGCACCACATTGTACTTAATTGCATGCCCCTTTGCTAGTAAACAAGAGCTCTGTGTTGGTGGAAGTGCAACAAAACCAAAAAAGGTAATAAACAAATAGCTAACAAAGGAAATTTATCCTCACAGGATAAATTAGAACAAGTCCACTCTAAAATATACATTATTTGGTTTTACTGCAATTTCAAAGGTTCTATATATTGCCTCTAGAGTAGTGGGAAGATGTTTTAAGTTAAAAGGGAGAAAAAGTAAAAGTATTAACTACATCTTTGAACATGAAGGTCTCATTTTGCATAGGTACATGCACTCATTTTTAGTAGTAGTGTATCACTTTTTCTCAATTGCTCACTTTAAATCTGAGACTAACACAAAGTTAACCATGACTTGTTTTTCCTCAGTTGTAAAACAGTGTGCCTGAAAAAGAGGGAAAACCCCTTTTCACACATTCTTACTGATTTTTCAAATGACAATTATTAGAAAACAGTAACAAAGCAGGAGAAAAATAGATTTTTCCATATTTTTTTAATTTTCTTATTTTCCTATGCATTATCATATTTTCACTAGTGGGTAAAATATTCAATTGGGGATTTTTTTTCCCATGAAAAATTACATGGGAAAAATACCCATTTTCCAATTCATTTTAGATCTAAGATACAGGGCAAATTTTAGAAACCAAAAACTCATTTGCATCAGTAAGTTTTGACACGGTTACTCAAAACCATGGGTATTTCAACAGACAATTACATTTTTACTTACAAGGTCAATTAATCATGCAACATGAGATTTGCACCCTCAACTTTTATAGCTGCACACACATGGAACCATGCAATTGCATTAGTGTTTTTCCATGGTGATAAGGGCTTAAAAGTTTGGCCTATAATTTACTGGTTTGTTCTTTTAAGACGTTTGACTGCAAATATTAGCAATTTTGCCTTTGAACAATTCTCAGTTTGCACCAAAATGACAAAATAAATAATATAACAGCTGGTTCAGGAAGTAGTAGTTACAATTGCACAATAATGGGCATCAGTATATAATTCACTGCACAGAAAACAGTGACCCTAGTTCTTTGCATCCTAGAGTTATAGCCTTATCGCTCTTAAATGGAAATAAATTATATAGCAACATAGAGCTGTCTACTGTATGTACTGTATTTTCGCTCATTATCTCACCTCCTCTGAAATTGTAACTATGAACATATTATTTCTAGAAAAAAAATGCAGAAGTTAGAGTATATATAAAAGGAGGAAGAGATTTTTCTTTCAAATGCTTAACACCTAAGATACTTTTTCCCTGTTCTGAACTTTATCTGAACGATAAAGAAAAGTTATTTATTAGTTCCCTAAATAGAAGAACTAGAGGACACCAAATGAAATTAATGGGTAGCAGGTTTAAAACTAATAAAAGAAAGTTCTTCTTCACACAGCGTGTAGTCAGCCTGTGGAACTGCTTGCTAGAGGAGGCTGTGAAGGCTGGGACTATAACAGAGTTTAAAGAGAAGCTAGATAATTTCATGGAGGTTAGGTCCATAAAAGGCTATTAGCCAGGGGATAAAATGGTGTCCTTGGCCTCTGTTTGTCAGAGGCTGGAGAGGGATGGCAGGAGACAAATCGCTTGATCATTGTCTTCGGTCCACCCCCTCTGGGGCACCTGGTGCTGGCCACTGTCGGCAGACAGGATACTGGGCTAGACGGACCTTTGGTCTGATCCAGTACGGCCGTTCTTATGTTCTATCTATTATTTATTATGCTTTAGGTACAGTAGCAAAAGTCTCTGCAAAATACATAAAATGACATGTTCTAAATACAGTAGCAGCATTAGGATTCAATAATACAGAATTTATCCTAGTTTCTGTGCTGTAGAAGGAATCAAAGCTCCTAAGAATCTTGCATGCACCTGCTTATGTAGCAATGCAAGCCTAAGGTGTTTTTCTCTCTGAAATGAGTCTTCAACAATTACTGTATATTCAAATGTACAGGACATTCAGCAATGAGGAAAATATATTATTTGAATTTGATGTGAACCATTCTTAAGCCAAAACAGAATTATATGTATTGCCAAGGCATATGACATCATCTTCTGGCAACTGGTGAGATTCTTTCTGCTGCCTACAAAAAGTACATGTGGTTTCCACAATAAAATACAGCAGGTGCACCTGGCAATCTCTAAAAAGCATGTTTACTACAACTACCTCAGTAAACTCATAACCTAATCAAAAACAATTTAAAGTGTAACAAGCAGTTATCAATGACGAAACAGTCATTACAGCATGAACGTATAATTAAAAGTATTTTCCAGCTACAGCTGTGTTGTATCAAAAAATTCTTATGAAATCTGAACAGTCAGAGCCACCAGCACTGGACAGTAATAACGGTACAGATTCAAATTGGGTTCCTGGAAAACTGTGGTATTCACACATTCTAGAATGATGATAGCCTATGGCAGAAGGAGCAGTGATTTCTTTACACTGGCAGATGGGGTGGAGGAGTTAATGCGGTTCCCTCACTAATCCCAGAGAACTCTTGTTCCCTGAAATCACCTCAGAGTCAGTATAATCCAGTTGCATATTTCAAGATAAGAGTAATATTAACATTTAATCTGATCTGACCTGCTTAAAGATAGAATTTTTGAGAGAGAGAGAGAGAGAGAGATTAGGAGATTCTCTAAAATGAATGATTTGATGAAGAGACACTGTTAGCCACATTCAGAAACTGTCAAAGAAATGGAACAGCATAAGCAAAAGCAGTATAAGGCTAAACAGGAAAATATCTTATTTTAAGTGTGATAATGAATAGAGACGGGCCAAACAGGTCAAGAATTGAGATAGGCGAAAGGATAAAAAGAGAAGAGTAATACTAAAACAAGGGTTGAAACATAAATATAAGATTCAGTTTTCTTTTTTGGCTCATTTCATTTTGTTCATTTTTTTTTACAATACATTGACTAATAAGAAGTCAATGGCTATAACTGAAACACTGAAGGTGGGTTATGAGGAAGCAGATGTACATGAATGTTGGCAACTGGGTCGGATCAGGTTAAGGACCCTTTCCACAGGAGGATAGGTGATGGTTTGCCTGAAGAAAGGAAGCATGAGGCAGTTGTCCCTAGTGAGGTGTGGGAAATTTCTGAAAAGTGGGAGACTGATTTGCTTGAGGGTGCTTATTATTTCCCTGTGTACTCACTGGCCCCTGCACTGCTTTTCCCTCTGTTTACCCAATCAAAGCCTCTGGATAGCTGTGTCTTCTCTCTCTGTTCACTCCTTCTTTGCACCCTTCAGTGGCTTCAGGCTGGCCTACTACCTTAAAAGATTCATTCTGTAATTATGCCTGAGACAGGGAGTTCTGCCACGGTTCCTTCTTTGTGAAGTACTGCACATACTCATGCACAATGGAGTGCAAGATGCCTCACATCCCAGTTTCTCTACTCTAAGCACTTTGGGATCTCTACAGGAAGATGCCAACTCCCAAGTTACTATAGAAAGGTAGTAAGGGGAGTACTGGGAGGCTGAACAGGGTAAGTTGACCATTCTTCTCTGAGGAAGGATGATGCAATTAAGGCACTGTACTAAATATAGAAGGTTTGGGTCAATTTTTATCTCTGCCACAGATTCATGAGTGACCATTGGCAAGACAAAAATCACTGTGTTTCTCGGTTTCTTCATCAATAAAATGGGAATAATACTTCCCTACCTCATAAGTTCCTGATGAGGATAAATTCATAAATATATGCATTATGTATAGGATGATGGGTAAATAGAACTATTGTGGGCTACCTAGTCACTGCCATTTTTAACCACTATCAGAGGAGCCAATTTATGTTGCTTTATACCCACCACAGTATTTCATAAGGTCCACAGCCTGCTTCTACTAATGGCTGATTCATTATCAGTCTTCAGAGCTAATGAAATAGATCTCTGTTGTGTCATATCCACCTCTTGCTATTCAACACTTTGGATGGGTAAGACAAATACTCACCTTTATTTGTTCACACAGTAACCTCACATATTCACAGCTATCTCCAGACTTTTCTGTGCTCTTGTTTTAAAAGTAATTGGACTTCCGATGGCAGAGGTTCTTTCCATTTCTCTTTATAACATTCTACCAACGGAGACTAGTATCTCTTCAAAATCATGAAAAAGCAATGCTGGAGGAATTGTGGCTCCCCGGCCTCCACTAAAAGGAGAAAGGACCTTTCCTGCTCACCCTGGCTTGGTGAACATTTCTTCTCAGCTCACTCTTTTCTTTGGCTGGTACAGGGAGAGTTCCCTTTCCTGCTCCAATCTACCTTAGCAACTGCAACAGAAGAAGAGTAGATTTTTCTTAAGGTTTAGATAAAGAACCAGGGCATCCAAAATACCTTAGGGTACCATCTAAATAGCAGGACTAATGGTGAATTAAGCTACGCAACTTGAGCTATGTCAATTGCATAGCTTATGTCAAAATATCTTCTTTTGGCGCTGTCTACCCAGCAGGAAGTCTGAGGTAGAGCACTCTTCCTCCGACTTCCCTTAGGCTATGTCTAGATTATATCGAAAAAGGGATGTAAATTAGACATATCGAAATTGTAAATGAAGGCGGGATTTGAATTTCCCACACTTCATTTATATAATGCCAGCCACAGCTTTTTTTTGAAAAGCCGCTTTTCGAGAAAAAAACACGGTTAAGACGGGGATCTTTTGAAATAAATGCCCCTTTTCGAAAGATCCTGTAATCCTCAAAAAATGAGGTTTACAGGATCGATATTTCTAATTTACATCCCTTTTTCGATATAATCTAGACATACCCACACTCCTTCTAAAATGAGGGTTACAGGAGTCAGAGCACGAAGTCCTCCAGCTTGACATTACTTTGACATTATATCAAAATAATTGCTTGTAGTGTAGATGCAGACTATATTATTTTGGAATAACATCAGTTATTCTGAAATAACACTGTTGTACAGATGTACCCTAAATGTTTCTTATTGATAATGTAGTAAATAGCAATACACAGAGGCAAAGCAGCCACATGACCTCCCACCTCCCCCGAGCCCAGGAAAGGGCCAGTACAACCTCTCTCCACCACAGGTCCTGCCCCTCCCCGCCCTTGCTCCACCTGTGCTCCCTGCCCTCTCCAAGTCTGTTCCCCATCCCTGCTGTGCATCCACCCTGCCTCTTCCCACAACCGATGTGGCCTGGGAGACTAGTGGGGTTTAGAGGTCAGCACCAGCACAGGTGTCTGCCCCCTTCCCCATTCCCCCTCACAGGCAGGCACGGAGAGAAACAGGGCAAGATATCCTCAGCTTGCTTTGCTCCACCAGCTGTGTCACTCCACATCCCACCAGGGAGTGCAGGGCAGTGGCATGCCAGAGGAAAAAAGCAGCTGGAGCCACCTTGCTCTGCTTCACCCCACCACTGCCAATGGGTCCAGTTGTGTTGGCACTCTGCTAGAGGGACAGCCTCACATTTCTCCCTGCTGCTGACTGGCCCCTCCTGCCTATGACATTGGGGACATGTGACCCCCCCCACACACACATTACTCCACACATCACCCATGGCAATACAGTACTGGTTAAATCCTCCCCTTACACACATTAAACACTTGCAACATAAACATATTAGAGGTTTTGTTAAAATTGTTCTAGTTGTTTCTGAGATTTGCAATTTTCAGTCAAGTTGCAACATGAAAGATTCTATTCATTACATTGTCAAGTATACCAAATCAAATCATCCATCATGAACATGGACAGCTGAAAGAATAAATGTAACATCGGCCACAGATGAACCAATTGATTCCAAAAACATTGATTTAACCTAATGGTTTAATAGGTTTAATGGTTTAACACTGTAATAGTTAAGGAAAAACATGGTGGAGTTTGGTGCACAAGGGAAGATGGCCTAGTTCTGGACTACTGTGGTACTAGAACTTGAATTTTTCAGACAGACGTATCCCTGCCCAGATTTTATATAAACAGCCTTAAACATAATCACAAAACTAACAGGAGATTAAGCTAGTGTCTATTGTAACACTCTCACTGGTATTGCTCCATTTAAGGGATCTGTGTGGCCATCGACACATTTACATGCAATTTTATGTACACACCCATAGAGACTTTATAGAAGCTCTTTTAAAAGGTTAAAATACTATTCCTTAGAATACTATTTAAAAATTCTAATTCTAAAATTCTAATTCTAATCCTGCACAAATTCCTCTCAAATCACTTTTTTGCAGCACTGAAAAAGACATCTACACATTATTCCAGAGTTGTACAAACTATTATGTTTGAGGCAAGCGTGGGTCCAATATGCTGTTCATAGGGGGCTTTATGACACTGTAACTTGAAGCCATTACAATATTAATAGAAAACTCATGACAGCTCCATCAATATCTGCAGTCACCAGCCAAATACGAGGTCAATGCATTTAATAATAAAAGAATCAAATTACTATTAACATCATATGCTGTGTAAGAAGACACACAAAAATGACACTGTGGCATGCAGGCAATGGAAAAGTTAGGAAGTGCTAGCTTGGTTGGTTTTCTAAATGGCAGCATTTCAGACACCCTGACTCCCTGAAACTGGTACACATTCAACTGACACTGTTCTCAAGTACTGCACACATTACATATAAGGTGTCACTATCTTTCTGAGTCATCTCCCCGAGCCCTACCTATAGAAAACATGGTAAGTTACAGACAGAACAGCTGCCTTACACCAAACTTCCATTCATTTGGCTGAAGTTGGAACTCAGAACTATCTTAAAGGTGACACACAAATTAAATGAAAAGAAAGACCCATAGCTTTAGCATGGTATGCTGAAATAAAGGTAATGAGGCACAGAGCACAAGACTCGCTTTAAAGTTAGCTTTTCCAGGTCACTGGATCCCACTCTCTGATATTCCATTATGCATACTGCACAGACATCAGAATCTTAGAACTGATGATGGAATGGAAGTAGCCTAAAAACATGCTGAAATGAGAAGCTCCCTTAAGTTGTAAGTTTTAATGTCTTAAGCTATTATTCTTTTCAAAGTGTATATGAAACAACAAAACAGAAGAGCAATGGTATGAATTCACTTTTAAGTTACGAAAGAATGACAAACTGCATGAAGTAGTAACGTATTCAAAATGTATATCATTAAAGAGCTATAAATACACTGAACCAAATGTCTAAATAATCAACATAAAAACACTGGATTGCAAAGTTCAATATGGAAGTTTTCTAATGAAAAAGTGGCTGAGAGGAAAGATAGGAAAATAAGAATATAAAATGTAAGAAAATAAAATGTAGATTTATAAAGAAAAAATAGAAAATAAATGTTGAATAGCTGATGAAGGACAATATGGTAGGAGTGACAAAATGTGCATACTCTCTGACCCCAGGCTTTATTCATATGTAACAGCTTGACTCTGTTTCCAGTACAGACTCACTCTAGCTATGGGACTGTTGCCCATTTAACAGACAGAAAAAGATAAGCCTCAGAATTAAAATGTCAGCAACTGGAAAAAAATGAAGAAAACAATATAAAATAAAAAATTAAATATTCTAAATTATTTTCACAAAGCATGAAATATGACAAAATAAGTCTTTATTTTCAAGGCATAACTTGGTGCCTCTGTGGATGTTTACAGAAAATGGTGTTTTGTCCTAGACTTTGTAATTCCCTGCCTGCGGAATCTGACTGCCTGATGGTGCTACAGTGAAATGTACAGAAAACTGACCGAGTGCATATGTGCCCTCTTGGACCTCCTCCACCCACCTACTCACGTGTTGCCGCCAAATCCTTGTGTAGGGAAGTCCTGGATATTAACAGGAGTCCCACCTTTTTTCAAGGCCATTCCTATCACTTGCTGTGGTATACAAAAACTAAACATCAATCCATTTGGCTGTAAAACTACTTTAGATCTGCAGGAGGAAGAGACAGAGGAGCAGCTGAGACGTCTCATTAAACTTCTCCATGCTTATCAATGCCTCACTCCTGTGACACACACTTGGGTGGTTTGCTTTGAAAGTCTGGTTGCCCTATTCATATTGTCTTTCTGATCATATTGTAATCCATACAGTAAAGGCCCAAAACACTGGAATAACCCCTTGTAATAGCAAATTAGTGTACTGTAGTAATATGTTAAATAAGACACAGAAGTTTATATATAAACTCAAATCTGTGATAACCAATTAAAGAATTAGACAAGACATTCTTAATTCTTCATCCAAGTATAACATTTATAATTGATTATTAAAATCTAATCCCCCTTCTAGTTCTATGTGAATATATCTTATACTATAGAAAATGCTGGAATCATCTGAGTTATTAATAATGTGTCCCGAGTTTCTCTCCTTGTTGTCTAGCTCCCAAAGTGAATAAATAGAATATAGCAAAAGACCAGGATACAATGTTTAAATATCACTGATTATTCTCTTCTAAACAACATGGCAAGTTAATTTTATATTTCACCATTAGTAAAATGCCTTTGATTTATAGATGCTGTGGTACAGGATTAATGGACTGGGAGAATTAAATAAATTGATCTGTTCTACTTTAGTACCCTTTGTACTAAAGACTTAGTTGTTTCTAAAACAAAGCTATTTTTAAAAAACTTCCTGAATTAAACAAAATCATGAGAACAACATATGAGAAATATTAATGTTAAAAAATAATACAAGGTGTAATTTCTTTAATGACTCTCTGACATAGGCAACATTTGATCATAAAGAACTGTACTTCTGTATTTCTTAGGAGGAAGAGTTTTTTATCCCCTTCAATCTTAAAATACAAAGGAATCTGGACTTTTTTAGGCCACCATGTAATTGATTTACCATTTTATAAAGTACTATGATATAAGCCTTTTTGTTTTCAGAAAAACAGCAAGATATGCTGCAGTTTTCGAATGTTTAACTAAGGATATATATACATCATTAGTCTAAAATACTATCACCTTAAAAAGAGCTTATTTTCAGAGAAAGAAGTCCCTACATTAAACCATAGTGACATTCTAGTTCAATGGTATGTCCTTGTCTTTAGAAAATAAAAACCCAAACTCAGTTTCAATATCCCTCAGGTATCTTTTATCTGAAAATTTCTTTTCTCTGGGTAAATAAGTCCTACTAATCTATTATGGTAAGCCATCAGCCAGCTTTTTTCTTGAAAGGTGCTGATCTGCTTTATTTATATAAAGCTATGGTGATGTATGGATTGTCATGACTACTGAGTGAAATAATGATTTGAGACCATATCCAATCAGTCTGAATTCTAACGAATGAGCGAATGCTGTGCTTTTTCTCCTTCCAAGATCATATTCCCTAGATTGAAATGAGGAACAAATATCTCCCCGCAAATCCCATCTTTCTAAACATCCATTGTCTCACCTTCTGACATTATGATGTACATCTATGGCTTGCATTATGAGAGAGTTCAAACTAGGTCACCCTCACAGTTCTTTAGGTTCTTAAAATCTTTGACTTCATGAAACAGGAACTTCTACAGAGGTTTCTTATCAGCTGTGACCATTATAGCATGTCTATTCATGAGATTTACATTGTCAGTCTGCTCAGAAGGGATTAGATTGTCATTTCTGTGTCAGATTTTACTTTCTTTATAGACTTGATCCCCTGCTGAAGTCCCCTTGATATGAAGGTTTTATTACCTGATAATATACGTCTTCGCTCTCATATATGATTGATTGCACTGGAAATATTTGGGTTTTCTCTTCATCATAAATGTACAATATGTCAGAAAATGGGCAGATCTCATTGTATCTGTGCGAAGTTCAGTAAGACATCCAAACAGGGGTAAATGTGAAACTTCTGCTAACTCTGGCCTACAATTAGTATTTCCAGGATCCTGGTGAAATACCACTAGTATGACTGTATTAGAATTGTTTCCATCAATAAGCTAAAGAGAGAAAAGTGAAATGGTGAAGTGAGAACGTGAATATAAGCTCTTCAGGTTTATACAAAACTGTAAGGGCCCTCATACATGGCTACTGGTATGGTTTTAAAAGCCTACATGTTGAAACTTGTCTGTGTGTGGTGGTGGTGGTGGTTGTTTTGGAGGGGAATGAGTGTACTTATGCATCTGCTCAGCTGTCTCGGACAAATACTACTCTCTTTCCCTCCTATCTATTAACAATAGAAACAGGATGGCAAACACCCCTGTACTCTTTTTCTGTGCTCTATTTTCCTGACCCTTAACAGGGACAGGCTCTGACATTTCAATCTGAAGATGCTGTATGACTTCCTTCATGCCCCGATGCTTTCTTGGTGTTTGAAATTAGAAACAGAATGAATCTGTGCTTGAATTTCCTGTGCAGTTCTATCGAATATCCTCTCTGGGCTATATCCACCACCCATTTGTCTGTAGTGCTTGCTCTGAGAGTACAAGCTATAAAGATACAGAGAAACTTCACTATACTGAAGTTCCCAATCCTAAGTTTGCAGCCAATGACATTTTCTAATGAAAAGTCTTTAGACAATTTAATTTCTTGTTTTGGGAGGGATGACATCTGTTAATGCACCTGTTCGTGCTAGGACTGCTTAACAAAGTACATGAAGGCTGTAGAGCTACACAGCTGATGTTGCCTCATAATTTTTCTTGGGTAAGAAGTGTTTTCTTGTCCAGATGGACAATATTCATCGAGAAGTATTGCTATCTCGTAGATTACGGAAGAGAACTTGGAATCAGTCTTGGTAGTGACTACAGAACTTTTTTTTCCCACTTCCTCAGTCCCCTGAGTTTAGCTGAACATTATGTCTCTGTTATGACATTCCCCCAGGCTTGAAATTGGATAGATGGCTCCAGTTTCAAACCTGAAGAGATGTATTTCCTAGACATTACACTCATTTTTTCAGTCTCCTCATCTTTCCTCATCTTTGAGACACTTATCAAGAACTGCAATTGTCATTCTGAGCACAGTTCAAAGTTCTTTGATCAGAACCTGTTCCAAATAGTCTTCTGCTGCAGAAAGATGGTTCTCAGATTAAAACAAAACAAAACTGAAACTCAAAAGATCCAGCTCAATTCCATTCTCTGCAACTCTATATGCTTTTGGCTGGGTCTCTAGAAGTCTCATTCACAGGCCTTTAAAGTTAGTCCATTGACTTCAGTGGGCTTTGGATCAGATCTTTATTTCTCAAATGTAAAATTGGAATAATTCTTCTGCATTCAAAAAAATCTTTTCTTCTTCTTAAACCCTTGTACTCTGAATGGAGCATAGGTCATCTACAAGTCTCCTCCACTTCACTCTGTCTTGAGACAAAACTTCTAGCTGACTCCAGGAGTACCCCAGTTTCTGTCCTTCAATCTCAGTAGATCTTCCAAGAATCTTTTAAAGATTAATAAATTGATAAATACTTGGGTAGCACTCAGACACTACAGTTAAATGAGCTACATTAGTAGAGAAATTAATAGGGAGCGCAGCTTAAATTGGTGCAAATACAGGTTGTACCTCTGAAAACCGGCATTCTCTGGTCCAGCAAGATCTGTGGTCCGGCAGGACCATGGATGCTCCTGGACCATAGAGCCCGGGAGCCTAAGGGCAAGAGGGCCAGCCGGGGCTGGAAAAAACAAGGCGGGCAACTCAACTGGAGACAGCGCAGGACTGGGGCCAGAGCCCCACAGCTATGTTAGCCTGCAACAGCGTGAGGCTGGGGCCGGACAAGGGTACCACTGGATTTCATACTTGAGGACTGCTTAGAGCTGCATTCCCTGACTCCAGAGGCAGTTCTTAAATGCAACAGAGTTTGAGCTGCTTGCAGCTTTGCCCTTGGGACAGTGAGTTTGTTATAAAAAGAGAGAGGCAGGTGATTGAGAATAACAAAAGGCTGGCATTCAAGTAATCAAAGGATCATTAGATCATCATGAAAACATTGCTGGGTACTCGATTTAAAAGATGGGGGGAAGCGTAGGAATGAGTGTTGTGCTGCTGGGATTTGCATTTAGATTACTGTGTTAAACTTATAAAGTGTTCTTGAAAGGGGGGTAAACAAGGACTTATCCAAAGTTGACTGCAAACAGTTACAAAGAGATTTCACAAAACTGAGTGACTGGGCAACACAAAAGCAGATGCAATTCAGTGTTGATAAATGAAAAGTAATGCACATGGAAAAATATAATCCTAACTATACATACAAAATAGCTGTTACCACTCAAGAAAGAGATCTTGGAATCACTGTGGATAGTTCTCTGAAAACATCTGTTCAATATGCAGTGGCAGTCTAAAAACTAAAACACCTCACAAAACATTGGGAATCATTAGGAAAAGAATAGATAATAGGACAAAATACCATATTGCCTCTACATGAAGTCATTATATGCCTACATCTTAAATACTGTATGCCGATCTGGTCACCCCATCTAAAAAAAGATATATTGTATTTGGAAAAGGTACAGAAAGGGTAACAGAAATTATTAGGGGTAAGGAACAGCTTCCATATGAGGGCAGATTAACAAGACTGGGACTTTTCAGTTTAGAAAAGAAATGACTAAAGGATGAGGGCATATATAGATGTCTAGAAAATCATGAATGGTGTGGAAATACAAAATAAGGAAATGATAGTTATTCCTTCACTAACAACACAAGAAGCTGATCCAACTGAATTTGTAGGCAGCAGATTTAAAACAAACAAAATAAATTATTTTTTCACAGTCAACTTGTGGAACTCTTTGCTCTGACCCAGTATGGCCATTCCGATGTTCTTATAGAGAACTGAAAGTATCTGCCCACTTGCTGTAACCCACTAAATTCCACTCCCCTTCCAGAGCTGAGAGCGCGCCCAGGAGTCCTGATGGGGTCTCTCTCTCTCTCCACAGAGTTAGAGACAAAGTAAGAATATACATTAGGGCTACGTCTACACTGCCCTCTCTTGCGCAAAAAATATGCAAATGAGGTGAAGCATTGACGATCAACGTGCCTTATTTGCATAATTAATGAGGCTCCGTTTTTGCACAAGAGGCTTTTGCACTAAAAGGAGCCATCTACACAGCTCCTTTTTGTGCAAAAACCCCTTCTTGCGCAAGAGCCGTTCTTCCGCTTTTTTACACGAATAACGGCTCTTGTGCAAGAGGGGGTTTTGCACAAAAACAGAGCCTAATTAATTATGCAAATGAGATGCAATAATATTCCACACTTTGCCTCATTTGTATATTTTTTGTACAAGACAGGGCAGTGTAGACGTAGCCTAAAATTTTAATGCTAACCAGAGTCCCTTAAGTGACTTACCACAGGATGTCAGAATATGTCAGTGTTAGAGATAAGTGGGTCTAATATTTATTTAATTTTCCTTCTTTTATATAGGAATTAAAGACAGTGTTCCTGTCAGCTAACTGCTAAATTGTCTGCCAAAAAAGTAGTTTTCCACTGCCTTGGTAGCCCCTGGATAGAGATGATGAGGAAGGCAGATGGGGTTGGTTCCCTTCCCTTCCCCATTTGGTGCTTGGCTTGTACTTAGCATGCTCAGTAACATTGCTGAAGCCTCTGTCCTCCATCCATCCCATTTGCTCTCAACTCTCCCCTCCCCATCACAGCATGCACAGGTCCCTCCCCCCCGCCCCACACACACCAAAATCTGAAATGGCGCCCCTGAGTCCCCCAACAGCCCATATCAGCATAGGGCTGGAGCCCCATGACAGCCCCTGGGAATGCGGGGCTGAGGCTGGAACCCTGCTGCAGCCCCACAGCAGCACAAGACCAGAGCCAGAGTCTTGAGGCTACCCCAGGAGCATGGGGCCAGAGTCCCACACTAGCCCTCTGGGAATGGAGCCCCACGGCAGCCCAAGTCAAGCAGAGCTGGATCCCTGCAGCAGAAGCCGGAGCCTATGACACCCAGGGAGACAGCAGCAGCTGGGCAAATAGCCCAGCCAGGTTGAGGGAAGGAGAGGGCAAGACAGAGTGCTTGCTGGGGCAGCCTGCCAGCAGCAGGCGATGTGACTGGTGGCAGGAGACCTCCCCTGGTCTGGCAAAGTCTCTCATTCGGGACCAGTCAGGTCCTGAAGATGCCAAACCAGGGAGGTCCAACCTGTATGTGTCTTCTCTTAAAATCCCTAACCGGCCCCTTCAGAACCTTATCACAAATCATCTTATCACACTGGTCAACAATTTTCATAGAAGACACACACAAACTAATAAAAAGCAATTACCACTCAATCATAAAGGAAGAGGATCCATCAGTTATAATGCTGGCATGGAACCCAGTAGACCCGTATTCAATTCCTTGGTTCACTACAGATTTTCTCTGTGATCTTGGCAAAACACTTTGGGTATGTCTAGACTACATGCCTCTGCCGAAAGAGGCATGTAAAATAGGCTACCCGACATAGTCAATGAAGCAGGGATTTAAATATCACCGGTGTCATTAATATAAAAATGGCCACCGCGCTGTGCCGGCTCAGCTGATTGTCGGCACAGTGCAGCAGTCAAGACGCAATCGGTCGGCAGGGGAAGCCTTTGTCAATCGCTCCTTTAAACCTTGTTTCACGAGGCATAAGGGAGCGGTCGATAAAGGCTTCCCCTGCCGACCGATCCGTGTCTTGACTGCCGCGCTGTGCCGACAATCAGCTGAGCCGGCACAGCGCGGTGGCCATTTTTATTTTAATGAAGCCGGAGATATTTAAATCCCTGCTTCATTGGCAATGTCAGGTAGCCTATTTTACATGCCTCTGTCGGCAGAGGCATGTAGTCTAGACATACCCCTAGTGTCTCAGTTCCCCATTTGTAAAATGCAGATAATAGCACTTCCCTACTTTACCAGCGCTGTAAGGATAAATACATTAAAAATGTGGAGAGCTAAGATAATATACTACAGGAAATCAAATAAGTACCTAAGAAAGACAGATAAAAGCAAAACAGAACAGCATTTAGCCCATGTTCCTCTTCGGTTTCATTTGCCTACATATACATTAAATATTAAAATACCCCTTCCAATTCATCAATTGTATTAGAAAGCTTCTTACGTCTCCCTAACTAACAAACACACCAGAGAGGTTTGCTTCTTACTTCTCCCTAACTAACAAACACACCAGAGAGGTTTAGTCAAAACCTCCCACAACAGCTTCTCTAAATCCATGTGTTTGTCAATTGTACTGAATTCTCCAAATTTCATTCATAACAAATTTGCACTGAGTAGCCTTATTTTATCAGCTATAAAAATATAAAAAGCTTTACTCAAAGTACTCAGTGAAAAAATGTTACGAAGAAAAGGTTGAACCACCAACAAAATTACTTTTGAGAGCTTCTCCTTTAGCTTTACTGCAATTCTAAAGATTGAAGTTATCATAAAAACTGCTATGCTATTGTAAACACCAACATTTCAAATCACTGAAGGCTAAATTTAGATAAATTTAAATGCTACCATTTATGTTTAAAGTTTTGTGCCATTGAAAGCTAGCACTTGCAAAACAGGTAGTAAGCATTTAGATTTTTAGCCATCTGATTTGCAGGTCCTCTTTGGTAAAAGTTTAAGTGCTATCATTTGTGCTCAGCCATTTGGGGATTTTTTTTTAAATAATCGTTGCTTTAAGTTTAAGTGGCACACAAGGATATAGTTGTCTTCCATGATTTGAAATGTTAGTTTTTACATTAGCACAGCTGAGATTTTTTTATGCTTACTGTGCCTAGCAGCACTTTTTGTCTTCATTTTTCAGAAGTGTAAATAGCTATTTTTATTAGTCTATAAAAAATATTTTTATGAGAAATCTTTAAAATTTTAAGAAAATGCTAACTTCTTAGAAGTATTTTGAGCCATCTCATTGAACTCAAATACCAAAATATCTATTTTTGAATTACTAAAAATATTACTGAAAACAAACTGGTCTCTGTTAAATTCTCTAGATTCCTACAATAGCTTCTACAGAAACCTACTACACATTTTTAGAATCTTTTTTGGCTTCATCACTATTATGTTCCAGAGGGTTTTTCCCATAAGAACAGGATAGAATCTAGTGACAGTGCATGAGACATAATTTTATCAGCACACCATTGACATGATGGTTCAGCTATTATGGTCCATCATACCAATGTGCACTCCCAGGAAAACTCTTAAATCACGGATTACTGACATAATAGACTATAATACCTTATGTCAATTCCTATTTAGATTTAGGGTGCTTTAATCTGTAGATTACAAACACTGGAAAAGCATCAGAGCTTCAAGAGAGACATTATGGTTTATTTTGTAAATGAGTAATTTGCAAATTTTAAAAAATACTGTAACATGCTCTGAATACACATCGGCTATGTCTACACTGGCACCCTTTTTCGGAAAAGGGATGCTAATGAGACACAGCGCAATTGCAAATCCGCGTGGGATTTAAATATCCCCAGCGGTATTTGCATTACATTACATAACTGCGCTTTTTCGGCTCGGTTTTGCCGAGAAAAGCGCCAGTCTAAACGCGATCTTGCGGAAAATAAACCCTTTTCCGCAAGATCTCTTATTCCTACTTGAAAGTAGGCATAGAGATCTTGCGGAAAAGGGTTTATTTTCCGCAAGATCCCGTCTAGACTGGCGCTTTTTCTGGCAAAGCCCGAGCCGGAAAAAGCGCAGTTATGTAATGCAAATACGCGGGGATATTTAAATCCCGCGATTTTTGCGCTGTGTCTCATTAGCATCCCTTTTCCGAAAAAGGGTGCCAGTGTAGACACAGCCATCAAGTATAATCATGCCCCATAACTGAATAGCAACAGTCTGTATAGAAAATTGTTAATACTTCACACATACTCATGAACTCATTTTAAGGTTTGACAAACACGGACGTTTTATTTGTTTGAGCCTTAAAAAAATAGGAGCACAGAAGGTATCTGAAAGCAGCCAACACAATTCCTTCCTCCCTCAAAATAAGGGAAAGAAAAAGGGGCATCTTTCATAATTAAAAAGTGTTTTTGCTTCCTGGTTCAGAACATTTTATTTTTAGGTTTTAAAAATATGAAAAACAGGGTTCATATTGAAAACAATTACAAACATTTACACTGGCTGAGTATTGCCTTAATATGAGTCATCAGTAGACCAGACAAGCCAATCTGCATTTAAATGCAATCTTATTTTCTGAAGCTCCTGCGCATAATACCACAGGATAAGAAGGGGAGCTTATATAGAATATAAAAGTTACTTTAGAAGGCTATATATATGAAATTCACAATTCCGCTATATTTAATTGATTTTAACATTGAAGAGGGGAAACAGCAAAGGCAGTTTTATATGATGGTTGTGCAATGTTAAGAGTTAAGCTTTCATGCTCCCTACAAGCTACATTCTTTGGACTCGGCTCATAAATATATATAAACTAAATGAAAGACAGTACATCCATCAAGACTGAGAAGTCTGTACTTGGCAAATCAAAAATAAAAATTGCTGGTAAGGATTTGAAACCATGAATTATTTTATTCAGATTTAAGACTTCAAATAAATGTTATTCTTTGACTTTCAGATTTAATCAGTGGTCTGTTACCTAGTTAATTCATGTTTGTATAGTGCTTTGAATGTATGAAGAGCTATATCAACAATGAGTATTATTCTCCCAAAATTAAAGAAGAGATACAGCTAACATCCAAAGTAGCCTCTCAAGCTATTTAAGAATCCCTTAACACTCAGAGGAATCAACACAAAGAGCAGCATTTCTTAAGTATGCAAATTAATTATTAAAATAGTAAAGATACTATGGCTATTAATCCTTTAAGAACAAAAGTAGTAAACTCCTAATTGGCCATAATGACATGCTTGTTGCTTAACTTAGCAAGGTGTATTATTCAGCAATTCCCTGGGCCAAAGGGTTGGATATACAGTTCTGAAAAGTTCTGGCCCCTTTCAGTATTTATTGCCTATCTTGTCAGATCTCCCCCTCAGGCAGCTATGTGTGATTATGCATTATGGAGCCAGCACAGCAACTTGCTGGTTAAGGGTCTATAAATCAGAGCATCCAGAAGCAGATGTCACTGGTTTCTGCTTTGGAAAAAAATCTATAGAAGGCAAAGAAGCTTGAATAATCACAGAAGGAAAAAAGAACAGAGGCAGGGAGAAAAAGATACAAAAATGACTGATTTCTACGCTACTGAACTTACATTTTCCAGGAGGGAAACTGAAGCTTAGATTTTCTGACAACAGCCAAAAAAATGCCCCCAGACTGCTAACAACCACAGATTTTTCGGTCAACTGTGTTTTCAAATGCTAGCAGTATGACTCAATAAAATAATGAGAAGCTACTCAAATTCAATACAGTTTTACAGTGATGCTGATGAAAAAGTAAACCTGGTGAACTTTTTTTTCTAAAAAAAAAAAAGGAAGTGACAAACACATTACAAATTTGTGATGTACAATTCCTAACACCTGCACTATGAAGGGTATACCCACTGTCTATCTCTGTATTCTGCTAGTATTAAGAGTTACATTATCATGCATGGAACCTAATATTGTCCTAGGCCTACAATAATAGGGATATAGAGTTTGCCACACTGGATGGGGCCCCTGAGTCCCTCTAGTGTGGAATTCTGCCGTCCCCTCCCCTCCAAGTAGTATATGCCCAGTGACTCCCAAGAACACACACACAAAAACAAAAAGTAAAATTGACACAAAACCAAAATCCTAACCCATAATGCACCTAGGTTTTTTTGATTCCCACAGGCCTTCAGTCTGTGCTTTGAATTCTAAGATTTGATAAATGTGATTGTTCTGGATTACCCACCTAGCTGTTCAGTTTAAATACCATAAAATAATCCAGCCTCAACATTTGTCTCAATGATCCCTTCTGGCATAAAATGCCACAGATTTATGTACTTCTGGTAAATAGTATTTATTTGGACTGGTGTGGGAAGTGTACCTCCAACAGGCTCTTGAATGAGCCAACTGGAACAGTTTGTTATAGTATGCAGAGGCTCATATTAGTCAGAACTCATATACTGAAAAATGCAGCTCTCTCTATCACTCCTTGATTTGGACTGATTTTTGAATATCACAGTTAGTATTGCCTTTAATTTCACTCAATGCTTTTCTTATGCAACAGGATAAGAAGTAGGAAACAATTCATTGTAGTATACCCTCTTTAATATGAATACTTCTGCCAAATCTCCGTTTTCTCTTTTTATTATCTATCATCTCCATTAATATATCCTGAAAAAACACACTATGTGCTATTTTAACCATTTTCATCCATCTTGCCTGGTCCTATTTAGTCTCCACTAAACAAAAATTGGACACAGTATTCCTAATGAATGAGTCATCTTAATGAATCCTTTTAATATTTTCTCTATTATTTTCAATCCTTTTTTTAATGCATCCAAGTATCCTAAGGGTATGTCTATACTAGCCCCCTAGTTCGAACTAGGGAGGCTAATGTAGGCATTCAAAGTTGCAAATGAAGCCCGGGATTTAAATATTCCGGGCTTTATTTGCATGTTCCCGTCCGGTGGCCATTTTTAAATTCCACTATTCTGAAGTAACTGCCCGCGGCTACATGCGGCAGTGAAACGGTAATTCGAACTAGGTCCTTAGTTCGAATTAACTGTTACACCTCATTCCAGGAGGAATTAAATTAACTGCAGCCAAGCAGAGACCAACTTATTAATGGAAGTACGTTTTTTGCAAGTATAGGGTCAGATTGGTCCTTGAACTAGCAGCACATGTGAGTGTGTGTAAGCAAACTTTCTACCCATTTTTACTGTACGCAGGAAAGCATTGGGACGTCTCCTTCCATATACTGCATCTCAGTGTAAACTGCACTGCACAGAATAGGCATGTTATAGATACTTATTAGGCACCTATCACCATGGCCTTTAAGTAACATCCTAGTTTATTAAATGGTGTGCTACCTAAGAAAATAAGTGAAAATGCAGTGCAAGCAAGGATGGTGAACATAGGAGATGTTAAGAGGTGGCTCTTGAGCACACACAATGTTTATCAGATTGAACACAGTCTTTGACTTTTTGTAACTGAATCCCTTCTTCTCCCACATGCTCCACTGTGTGGTCAGGACAGGCACCAAAGGCTAATCCACTATTTTAATTATTAAGGGCCAGATTACATTTTCCTGATTTCACATTAAGTAGTCCAATGATATTTTGATGGGGGTGGGCAAAACATATTTCAATCTCACACAAACTGGCTGAACCATTTCCACTCAAATTTTCTATAATGGTCCCCTTCAGAGGCTCAATCCGGAAAATTTCAGGCTGGAGAGTAAAAGTTGTAGAAAGGTATAAACAATGGAAGACAGGAGTTAGAATGACAATATGAACCACAGTCGTCATTGGCACGCCATTAAAAATAGTGAAAAATGTGTTTCTAGAGTTTGCTATTTTTCCACTTTAAAATCAACATTGAAAGTGTATAGTGTATGTGTCTCTCTCCTCCTGATATTTGGATTAAATCTCCTACTTTTCATTCTTGTTCTAATTTACACAAAAGCACTTAACATGTGTGCTCTTTTTCCCCCAGAAGAGTCAACTGTTTTAAGATTAGATTCCTATGCTACTGACTGCCCTGTGAATAGAACTACTCCATTCCAGAGAGGTCAGCATAATAACCCTAGTGTACCATTCACTCTCAAAATATTTATATTTGAAATACTTTATTACTTTAAAACTCCATTAACTTCAGAGAGAACTAGAGCAATCTCCTGCCTTTTATCAGAACCAAAATAGTATTTAAAGAATCCTGTCATCCTTGTTCACTGCCTTTTGAAGGCATGCAAAGCAAGAGTGAAAGCCCTGAAATACTCTGTGCGAATCTGAATGTAACAGAAATTCCCTGACAGGTCCAAGCTAGAGAAATGAAAATTTTTAGTGGTTGTGTCATTTGCTTTGATGATAATAAATATGCATTCGTATCTATTTCTATACCTAAAGATTGTGTGTTTTGCACTTTCAATCATACACAGGTTGGACTTCGGTAGTCTAGCACCCTCTGACCTGACTGGTCCCGAACAAGGGGATTTGCCGGAGCAGGGGAGGTCCCTTCCCTCCTGACCCAGGCTGCCACTGGGTTAGAGTGCCAGCCTGCCCCCTATGCCCCCAGGGCTCTCTAGATGCCAGCCGCCACACTGCTGCTGGGGCTGGAGTGCTATGGCCAGAACAGAGCTCCATAGCCGCCTGGCCCCACGGCTAGGGCTGGAGCTGTGCGGCCAGTGACGGAGCTCTGGGGCCTGGGCCAGAGCTCCGTGGCCGCTGCTCAGGCCAGAGTTCCCATCCTTCCCCTGCCCATTTCCTCTGCGCGCGCGCGCACACACACACACACGCACACACAGGGGCTCCCAGCTGAGACACCAGTCCCCCCTATGGTGCTCCTGCCCCACCACCAGACCTCCTTGTTCCTGGGTTCTGTGGTGCAGGAACTTCTGTGGTGATTGTTGGACCACGGATGTTGCTGGACCAGGGAGTCCTGGTTAAGGGAGGTGCAACCTGTAGTCTGTTGCACACAACTCTCACTCAATCTACATTCCTTGATTTCAGCAAAGGTTTTAGACAGACTCAATTTTATTCTAGAATTTAACAAGATTATTGACATGATTTCTACTACCACCAACGATCTAAACACCTAGATTCAAATAAAATGAGTGAAAACAGATTTTTGTGCTTTTTTGGCATACATACCACCACACAGAGAGAGAAAATGCATAATCAGGTTGTTTGATATAAACTTTTATCTGCATGAAGTTGAGATGGCTGCATTTCACACACACACAAGAAGAGGCAAAAGCCTGATAACAATAAGTTATGCAGGCCATCTATTTTATGGTTTTGTACAGCTGTCCCTCACCATAGTATCTGAACACCTTGCATGTAAAATAGTAACATCCCTAGTGAACTGTATGAAGTCTTTGCTGCTTCTCCCTCTGAAGGTTATCCCCAAACAATTGCTTTAAAAAAAATAAAAAGCTTCACACTTAACTGTGAAGCATTGTTCCTGATGACAAACCACTGCTTGGGTCCCTGGTGCACAGATTTTTAGTTGGCTGTCTCTCCCTCCAAGCAGGCAACTGCCGGCAGGCAGCAGCCTTATTCAGCAACAAAAAAGCAAGTCTCTGATACCAAATCAAACAGTCCCACGGTCAAGCTGACCTTCTTCAGGGAGGCTTCGGCAGGCAGCAATCTCTAGCCCAGTGGTTCTCAGACTGTGGATTGGAACTGCAAAATGGGTTGCAACCTGGGCTGGGGTCACCAGGCCTGGCATGAGACTTTCTGAGTTCCAGGTTCAAAGCCAAAGACTGAGCCCCACTACTCACAGCTGCCCCCTCCCCCAGGGCTGAAGCCCTTGTGGTTCAGCTTTGGGTGCCCCACCTATGGGGCTCAGGCTTTGGGTTGCCAATTTCCTCATCATAGAAAACAACATCCCGGCTCCACCCCACTCACTCCATCCCCCTTTGTAACTTGCTCTTCCCCACCTACATATTCTCAGCTTAGCTATTTTGTCACTGGATTTAGTAACTTTTTATTTTCCCTAGTGAGAAAATAAGTCTCAAAGTGTCCAGTGACAAATCTAGCAACTTTGAATGTCAAAGAAAGAAGTCAGCAATTGGTATAGTCACAACATCATTCACAAGCAGCTGAATGCTGTTAATAACATCTATTCCATGCTCTTCTTCCTTGGAGGAAGGAGAACAGGGCTGACATTAAGTACCAGAATCAGGGAAACTGAGGAAACTACAAAATATTCAAACTACATATTATGAGTGAATCTTTTTTACCATTTTCCCTTGCTGATAAGAAGACTAATACCATCAATTGGTACTTTTATGAAGTAGTGTAGGTACTACAGTAATACTTTTAAGGAGTGCTGAATGAGTGTGGTACCCAAACATATCTATGTTTGCATTTTATTTGCTTTTGACCTGGCACCACTCAGCAGAGTAGCTTCAGGAATTCATAATGGTGATTAACATAGAGCTTAATCATGTGAAGTGCTGAACATCCTCAACCCCATTGACTTCGTTGGGCATTGAGGGTTTTCAGCACTTCAGTACATGCCTGGTCCTTTGAAGTGAGACCAATACAAGAGAAATATAAGAATAAATTCTGCTTCTAGGTTTCATGCAAAGTCAGACAGCAGCACTGTCAAGGTAACTTGGCACCTTGCCAGGTTCAAACATTTCCATGAGTCAAGGTTGAGGAGATGATGAGTCCTATGCTTTGTGAGAAGCTTACCCAGAAGATTTTTATATTTTAGTATGAAAATGGAAATTTCCTAGATTTTCTCTCTCACATACATTCTGCCCCGCATCTCTGGCCCTCTAACAAAGTAAATAATACACAAAATCATCAGAGCACAAGGATATCTGAGGTGCAAGGATATCTGTGTCACCCAGAGCACACAAAGAAAGTATTTCTAAAATAAATTTCATAGCAACTAAATTATCAGGGAGAAATTTTATTGCATCAGTTTTGAAAGCATTGTTTGTAATCCAATTTCAGGTTTACAGAAGAGTGGGCCTTTTCATTTCAAGAGGCACTCAGATCTTAGAAATCAAATTAACTCATGCTCGTTTGCCAAGCTTACCTATGTCTCCTTAGAAAAAAACAACAAAAAATAACAGATTACTTGACTAAGCTCTAAGAAGGGCATTTAATGCTTCAGCTTTACTCACTAAAACATGAAAGAGTTACTTCTTCATTGCAGAATTTGCTATAAAACACAATGCTTCAAGCAAAAAAAAAGAAAGTGGCTTAATAGCAAGTAGATGTAGCAAATGAACTGAACGCAGAACCAACTCTGAATTTTGCAAGGTGACTAGAAGGTTCAGAATTTTAATTCAGACCCAGATCTGAATTACGTATGTTCAATCAAAATATGGGAGCTGAAGAATCATGTACTTTGGGTGCCGTGCAGCAGGATCTAAGCTTTTTCAGATATGACCCATTTCTAAGATGATGAGGCAAATCCTGAGCCTCAGGATCTTTCCACACAGAGTGAAACAGAATGCTCGTCAGTGCTCTTTAAAATAAGTAATTATTGACAGACATTTCTCTGAGGATAAATATGATCTGAATAGAGAAAGAAGAGCAAATGAGATAAACACATTTACATATAGAAGATCCTTTGAGAGCTCCCCTAATGCGGACAATCTGACAGATACAAAGTTGAAGCCCTGGCCAACTTATTAAAAATTCTTTTTCAAAAAATCTAGCTTGAGTAATTACATTCAGACTTCTTAAGATTTCCCTGAAGTTTCAACTGGAGAAATTATTCTTCACTTTCCCCCATAAAAATCCCACTGTGTAATGTTGATGGTGCAGAATGAATGTCACATCCCACAGTAGTGCTGGCTGAATGATCTCCAAGAAGAACCACAGAATAAAAAGTTCCATGGGATCCTCCAGGATGCACATTATAACTGCAAAATGTTCATATGAATGATTAACATGACCCTGGGTTTTTTTGTGAGTTCCATTCTTGTTCTCTGTTCCCCCCAGTTGTATCTCACCACAAGAGCATTTCAGCTTTCACACATAACATGTTGTAGCCTATAGGGCTGACCTGCTTGCTTGCCTATAGATATGTTTTCATATAGATTTTTTATTTCTGTATGGTTTGCTTATATGGTTATTGTAATAGATTACAATAGGTTTATACTAAAGTAGTTTGGCTGTAACGCAAGGGAGTTACAGGCCACATCCTGTATGTTGAGCTAAAGCAAATTTGGCTTACATATTTGGGATCTTTCACCTAGATAGACAGTAAGATAAAACAACCTTTAATAGAATAGAGAACTTCCAAGAATACCCTCAAACTTCACAAGTACACCAAAACTTGGAAATCCCCCAAATAACTGGTGGAGACCAGACCAAACAACCGGGTAAGACAGAAATAACATTTGTGAAATAATCATCACAAAAGGGGCCATGATAATGAATTGACATATATGATAATAAGTTGAAATAAATAATGTACTGACCTAAAGGAAAAGACATTTCACCATTAGTAAGGGGAAGAAATACAAATAAGCAGAAAGGGAAACATTTCCAACTGAATTCTATAGCAAACATAGCATCACATATTATAAAAGTGGTAGTAATAAACTATATTTGTTCTTATAGTGTGAGTGTTGCAACTGTGCACATCAAGGTTTGCAACCACACAATACTTTAAATATTGGGCCGCATCATGGGTCTTTGCTCCCCCAGAAATTCCTCCTACGTGCCCATACCCCTGGCAGTGAGAGGAGACTTTGCCCCCTCTCCCTTTTTTGCCCCCAGGACAATCAGAGCTTGGGGCAGGGGAGCACGCAAAGTCTCCTCCCACCCTGCCAGGAGCATGTAGTGTTTCTGTGCACCACAAACTTCTTGCAGAGTGGGGGCAGGGTGGAGGAAAAATTGCGAGCTCCCCCTGTCCTCAGACCAATTAGGTCTGCATGGTATCAGATAACTGAATAGTCATGTAACCGCAAGAAATCTTAGCAGTTACACGACTATTCACAATCCCCAGGGGCAGCCAGTGTGCTCCCGGCCCCACCCCTAGGGAGCGCCTGCCACCCCGCACTGCTGCCTCTGTATCAGAGGCAGTAGTGCGGAGTGGCAGGGGGAGCTGGTCTGCAAGGGGAGTCAACTTAAAAACCAGCTCCCCGTGCAGACTGGCTACCTTCCACCCTGCACTGCTGCCTCTGAGTATGTCTACACAGCAACGTTATTTCGAAATAACAGCCGTTATTTCGAAATAACTTTACTAGCATCTACTCAGCCAAACCGCTATTTCGAAATTAATTTGAAATAGCAGAGCGCTTATTTCAAATTTGGTAAACCTCATTCCACAAGGAATAACGCCTATTTCGAAATAAGTGCTTATATCGAAATAGGGGACCCCCAACCTTTCCAGGGTGCCCTGATGGCCACTCTAGCCTCAACCAAGAACACTCCTCTCCCTCCCCCTTCCCCGGAGCCCTTAAAGGGGTTGACTCTGCCCACAGTGCCTGTGCTAGATCCAAGCCTGCCAGCCCAGAGCCAGCAGTCACTGCCCCTGACCCAGTGGCCCCAAAACATGAGCCAGCAAGCCACTGGCTGCCAGCCCTCCACCGCTCCCCAGGAGCAGTCTGCCAGCTCCCAGGAGCCTGCCAGGACCTGAAGAAGGCAGGCGCCTTCCTGGTCCAGGGTGGAGATCATGGACCTTATTCAGGTTTGAGGGGGATGCCCCCAACGTCCATGATCTCCGCACTAGACGGAGGAACGCAGACATCTATGGCAGGATAGCTGCCAGCATGGCCACAAAGGCCACATGCAAACCCAGGAGCAGGTTTGCATGAAAATCAAGTTGGTACAGCGAGACCCCCCAACCCTGAGCTTCCCCTCCCCCTTCTACCTCTTGCTTCCACCTTCTAGCTCCTTCCTCCCAGGTTTCCCCTTCCCCTCTCCAACCCTCTCTTCTCCCCTCTCCTGCCTCCTTTCCCCAGTCTCACCAGAGTTTCATTCCCTCCCCGCACCCCGTTTTGTTAAATAAAGGGAGTTTGTGTTCATGAAAATACGTGTATTTTATTTGACATCAGGAAGGGGGGTTAGGGAGGGGTAAGTGAAAGGACGTGAGGGAGGAATGAGGCACAAGCCCCCAGTGGGGCAGACCAGGGAGGCTCTTAGTGTTCCTCAGGGTAGAAGCTCTCCTAGAGGGCATCCTGGATACTGACAGCCCCCCGATGGACCTCCCGGATGGCAGCCTGCAGAAAGTACAGCCAGGCTTGCAGCAACGCGTCAACGAGAAGCACCAGAGTGCCCTGGGGCAGCTCTGGCTCCATGTTGCAGAGTGCTGTGGTGTCCCGATTGAGGGGAACCAGAGCACGCAGAGATAAAATGCTCTGCTGTCCCTCGTTGAGGTAGACAAGCAAGCAGGGAAAGCTGAGAATCAGCTGTCTGGGGGGGGGGCCCTTTCAGCACAGACCTCAGATAGCCTCAGGCAGCAGCCACACAAAGTAACTCCTGACCTGATGCCCTGCTGGACCTGGTTCTGGCTGGCCTTAAATGTGATTCAGCGTCCACTCAGTGTGAACGCACTAATTCGAAATAGCAAAACGCTATTTCGAAATGCATTTTGTGTGTAGACGCATTATTTAGAAATAACTTATTTCGAATTAACTATTTCGAAATAAGATATTTCGAAATAACACTGTAGTGTAGACATACCCTCTGATACATTTTCACATTTTCAGAGGTTTACATGTGAAATTTCATGGTGGTGTAACCATGGGTACCCCAACCCAAAAGGGGGCAAATGGAGTTGCCAAAACTGTTGCTGGGGAGTCAAGGGATTACTGCCATTACTTCTGTGCTGCCTTCAGAGCTGGGCGTCCTTCAACTGGGGGGCATACCAGGTGGTGGTGGTAGGTCTGATTTCCCCTTTTCAACCAGAAGTCATACAAGGCAAAAGTAAGTCCTGCCCTCCCAGCCTGGTGGACCAGCAGCTGGAGCACAGTGAATGGCATGAGTCTCCTGCCGGGGCACTTCCAACCCTGCCCCTTCCTCTACCCTCCAATACAAAGGTGGGCAATAAGAGGGCTGCAGGCTGGATGCAGTTTGCCAGGATTAGCCCTCGGAGAGCCTCTGGAGGTAGGGCTGCTTGCAGCCCCCACTGACCATGGATCACCATTCCCAGCCAATGGGATCTGCAGAAAGTGGTGTCCCAATCAGCATAGGAGTCTATGCTGGTGGTGCACCAAATTTTCCTTGATTTAAAAAGAAATTAAAACTAAGCTTCTCACATAATCATCTAACTCTGGGAACTAAGGGCTTAAGGAAAAACCCTCCAAACTTTCAACAAAATCAGGAGAGTTTACTGTATTTAAATACAGTGACTTCTAATACTATGCCAGCAGGCACTGAGAAGTGAAGAAGATGTAAACAGAAGGCTTGTCAACAGTTATTTCAACTCCCCAGACTGAACAAAGCATGACTGGAACTAAAATATCTCTCCTTACTCAGCACCTGTGGTCAAAATACCAACAAGCAAACAAGCAATCATTCCATTACTTAGAAAGGGAAGGCTGGGCAGTCCTAGATGTGGAATTCACTTCCCAAAGTGATCATTGTGGCTTCTATCTAATTTTATCTAGTGCCACATTCTCTCAAGTACCACTTCTCTCAAGTACCCCTTAGGGCAGTGTTTCTCAACCAGTGGTACGAGAGAAGTCTGGGGGGTACATCAACACAACTGAAATTTGGAGAAAACTGAATTTTTGTTTTAAGTTTTACAAAGCTTTATTATTTTTTTACTTTTTACACCCAAAAATTTCATCTCCTGCCCTGCTACGAATAAGTTGTTTAAACAAATGTGTTGCAATGGTAGAAAAAAAATGTGGTGTGTCTGAAAACTGTAGGTACTGGGGGTACTTATACTTACTTTATAAAAAAAAAAGGTTGAGAAACACTGCCTTAGTGTACTCATACAACTGGTTGAGAAACACTGCTCTAGAAGATAAATTCTAAATCTCATAGGATTGGCCGACGGTCAGGAAAAGGAAATGAGGAAATATAATCAACACTAAAAAGAAAAAAAACTTGTTACTACCTTCTGCCATCCTTTTTTCCCTATCTGCACCTGCTAATTCAAACAATGGACAGGTGGCATATTTAGCAGAGAGATTGAAAAGTAGTGTGTATTCAGCAGTACATTGCTGGAACGGGCAAACATGATCCATCTTGTATTTGCTGGATAGCTAACCAGCCAACAACGATATTTTTGAGAGGATTGGGTACCATATTTCAGATGGAGTTATACACACACTGCAAATCAGTGCATTTGACAATTCTGGTCATTCCCACTCTAAGAAACGTTAAATTAGAGAAGCAGATGTATAATTTGGAATCTTTTCCAAATTTTATGTTATTTTGTTTTGTTTTCAGAAAGGCACACAACAATGGTGACACTAGGTAGCATCCTTCTACTTATTACAATCTCATCAGTGCAACTCTTTGGCCAAAATCAAAGTTTTTATGTGTTTACTCTGGGGACAAACATGTCCCTAAGTACATACTATAGAGAGGTCAAATGAGAGGGAGAAGAGTAAGTTTTGTCAGCACTGACTTTTCTGGACAATGGTCTAAATCTTTGATACTCATACTGCCTCATGATTCATGGGCCTATTTGTTGTGGCCCTCTGAAATACCAAGAAATATTTTTACATGATTGCAACATATGAATTTTTCCAAAGCACCTTGTTATATATTGTGCTCCCAGCCTGTCAGTGTCATAAGTCAGAGAAACTTATCTGATAACTCTTCAGCTCTACCAGGGAGCAGAAAGTTAGTGATCCCTGCACAATCAGGAAGCCTGATTTTCTGAAAAATCAGAATTTTTCCCCAACAGAAACCCTCACCCCATAGGATAACAAACCATATGGAATCTCTTGTTTATAGCACAGATACAGATTATGAAGTGAATAGATAATCATAATAAGGCAGAAATACAAGCGACCCACAGACCCTGACCTATAAATATTAACTTAAATGCTTAGTATAAAAGTAAGGTCTTACAGTCTTAGTAGGAGTAAGTTATTTAAGTTAACCTAAGTAAGTGAATGATCAGTGATGCTAAGGCACAAGATGGCATAAGACTTTTGTTTTGCAATCATGGCACGTTATTAAGAATATACTGCTGACAGATAAGTGAAAAAAGGCACTTTGTTTCAGCTTAGAATCATAGAATACTAGAACTGGAAGGGACCTGAAGAGCAGGGATGTGAAAGGTTAACAACCAGTAAGTATCATCCTTACCGTGTGATGCTTACTAGTGGGGACTGGAGCAGCTACCTGCCAGCCCTGGGCAGGGACTGCTCCAGCCCCGCGGAGCCCACTGTGCACAGGGGGTGCTCAGCGTAACCCCTGTCCACAGCAGGTCGGGGGGAGGAGACACTCGAGCCCAGTTGGGCTGAAACACCCCTCCCCTTAATTGGTTAACCAGTTAAACATCACATTTAATCAGTTATCCAGTTAAAATGGATTTTACATCCCTACTTGAGAGTTCATCAAGTCCAGTCCCCTGCATTCACAGCAGGAACAAGCACCATCTAGATCATCCCTGACAGATGTTTGTCTAACCCCGGCCTGGGTAAAATACAGCCCACAGGCTGGATCTGGCCAAGCCACCTGATCCGGCCTGTGGACGCTGTGAGGAGCCCCAGGCAGGCTTCCCGCTTGCCTCACCCCACCCGCATGCTGCTCAGAAACACAGCTGCCAGCCGGTTTCACTTTAAAATCTGTGAGCCGGTAGGGGTGGGGGAAAGGCTTGAGGAGCTGCTCCTACCCCCAGCACAATCCCACTGGCCAGGTTTTGGGAGCTGCTTGTTTCAATTAACCCTTCCAGGGTTGGTAGTTATTCACAGAGCACATGGCTGCAGCCTGTTGGGGAGGGGGCAGTGTTGCCAGCAAGAGTGAGTCTCAGGTCCGACACTGGGTTCTCAAAGTACAAAAAAAGCTACACAGTTATCTGTAAAACACAAGCAGTTTATTTCCTGACAGCTATCAGCTGTGCCCCTTAACTAAAAGAACAACATGATAGAAAAAGCGGCATTTCTTACATCCCTTCTGCTAGCCGGGGAACCCATTTCAGATGCGGATGAAGTGGGAGACTGTCTCAGCTGCCGAGGCGCCGGTACCTAAAGCCCATCGGTGAGGTCCAACTTGCTGTGCTCTGGTGCAGCTTTAAATACTGTGTCTCTACCTTGTTTGTGGCAGTTTGGAAATTTCCAAGGGTTACTCATTGCTTGTTACAGTATGGCTCAGCTGTACTGCTTGTCCTTTGACTTTGTTTACATGATCAGTACATTTAGGTAAACAAGATTGTTACGTTCCCGGCCTTATCTACAGGCAGGCAGGGAGGCTGCGTCAGGAAAGTGCTGGGCTGCTGGCTGGTAAGTCTCCTGGCTGGTAAATCTCCTGGCCAGAGCCTGCCTCTGGCACCCCAACCTCTCCCTTCCCCAACCCTCTGCCTCCCACTCTTGCCCCCTATTCCACATACCCAAATTATCTGCCCTCCTCCTGCACCCATATCCCTTCCCAGATCTGGCACCCCAATTCCCTGCCCCAGATCACAGTACCCTCCAGCCCTAGCTCACAACCCAAACTCCTGCACCCGCTCCAATACCCAATTCCCTGCCCTAGGTTACAATCCAACCCCCTGCACCCCAGTCCAGTGCCCCAGGTCAGAACCACCTCCTTCACCCAAACTCCCTTCCTTACCCAAAGCTCCCTTATGTACCTAATCTCCATACCAGACCCTGCAACTCCTCCAGTAATATCATGGAAAAGTGCAACCCTCGACTACTTTCCAAATTCTTGGAGTGGCCCCCATCAAAAATTATTGCTCACTCCTAGTCCAACCTGCTCTTAAAAATTTCCAATGATGGAGATTCCACGATCCACCTTAGATGATTTATTTATTATTCGAGAGCTTACTTGCCCTGACTGTGACATAAGTGCTTAATTGCCACTGAACTGTGACATAAGCAGGTAGAGATACTAGTTTGGAGTGACAGTGGACAAGTAAAGTGAATATATTCATAGAAATAAGCTATGAGACCAGAAGTTGAAGGAAATGGGAGGAGGAGGGACTGTCAAAAGGGACAAACTACAACAGAAATAAGGTTAAGTGGAAGTTTTAAAATAAGTGAAGCAAAGAAGGGCAAAAGGAGAAAAAGATTGATAAACACAGGGAAGAGAAGGAGGTGGAATTAAATATTCAATAGAGAAAACAAAAGAGGGAGGAAAATGAAAAAAAGAATAAGAAGAATACTGAAAACAGGGAAAGCTACACTGATATAAAATAATAATAAAGGACAATTATATATTATATTCTAGCCAATAATCATTGACAGCTAAAGTTAAGGCAGCCCAAATTTTCATTCTAAGACTTCTTACGCAGGCCCCCTAACTTCCACCACTCAGAATAGATAATTTCCAGCTCTGGGCTCTGCATCAGGGTAGATTTGATGGTTTGAGTTTTTTAAAAAGTGTCTGAAATGTTCGAGCAAAGATAGCTTAGCTATTTTGAGAAATAAGAAAAGAAGAACACACTACGCTTTTCCAAGTGTGCTATGAAATTAGATTTATTTTTTCTCAAAGGCTTTAGGTTGAGTGCTAAATTTGGTGGAAAAGAAAGTTAAAATTTGGAAGGCAAATAGGCCTTGATCTCAGAGGCCTTTCTGTGTTCTGGTGAAAATCATTTCCAACTGATAACACCCCAGTTGAGTGTGCCAGATGTGGAGAGACCAGGCAATCCCCTAAAGAGAGGTTGAAAGAAGTAAAATGTGGAAGAGAAAGCTGATTTACCAACTGTTTATACTATTCAAAAAATGGTCTGTCTGTATTCAAGAGATGGATGAATGTTCCACACTGATCTTATTTTTCCCAAGCCTTGTCCATCTTTGTACTGCTAACACACCCCTAACTAGGGATGATGATTCGAACACCCCAAAGAGCCTGTGAAAGCGAAGTCCAAATTGCAAATGACTGATTCTCTTTCATTTGCATTTTCACATTCTTTCATTTTTTTGTACTGAGCTTTATTAGCAAACTAAGAAGTATGTCAGCAGAGGGACTGAGGCCAATGAGACTTTATTAAGACAGCTGACAAAGAAAACAAGGATGAAATTGTTAGGATAGAAGTTGAAATAAATGAGGCAGCCAGGTTATGGGTTGGAAGTACTTTAGCTGCGTTGCCCACAATTGAATGAAATTACTGTAGAATATGCCTAAACTACTCGCAAAACTAGTGCTTTCTGCAATTTGAAAATTTGTCCAATCAATACACCAGGCTGAGAATTGTGTACTGACTAAACAAATCTTGACAAGTGGCAAGGAAGATGAAGGGTGAAGTAGTGTGAGGTGCTGAGCCACGTGCTAAAATATTAAGCACACAAGGACAAAACAACTTACCAAGCCCAAAAACCTTGAGACACAGCAGGGGGAAGGAGGAGGATCTACTAAAGTCTCTTTTTAAGTTTTGTTTGCATTTTGGAGAATTATGTTCTTCTCCTTTTGTACTTTCCCCCTCCCTCAGGCTGCTCTCTAAATAGAGACTTTAGGAGGGGGAAAAAAACCTTTTCATACTTCTAACATGCGCAGAGCAAAAAATAACCTGAAAAAGAACAATTGCCTTTCAAAATAATTGAAAATAAATATTTCTAGATGACACATTTTTATAGGTTTATGTTTTTAATAGGGTTTTGTAGTTATTTTTCTCCCATATATCACAGGCTTGACATGTTGCTGTAGCTTATTTCACAGAAACAAATTAAGCTTGCTAGTGCCATGCAGAGAAGTCATAGTGAGTACCCAACAGAAAGAACAGATTCGCAAGGAAGGTGAAAGCTGGTTAAATGGGTAGCCAGAACTTCCTGAGACATCAGCTGTACAAGGGCAAAGGGGTAGGAATACAGGTACCAAAATAACTCCACTATAAGGGTATGTCTAGACTACATCCCTCAGTCGGCAGAGGGATGCAGTTTAGGCAGGCCGACATTGCAAATGAGGCAGGGAATTAAATATCCCGTGCCTAATTTGCATAAAAATGGCCACCACGTTTTGCTGACTCAGCACTTTGTCGGCAAAAAGTGGCAGTCTAGAGGGGGATCTGTCAAGAAAAAAAGCCTTTTTCGACAGATCCCTGGCATGAAAGTGTAAATAGGTCAAAGTGAATTTAAGCTTCAAATTCAAATGAGTAAAGACAGCCAATAAGAATGTACCAGTAGTACTTTGTAAAACAGAAATTGGGCATCTATTTTACTCTCTTGCGGATAGGGTAATTTAAAAGGGAAACTGGGAATTTGCTCCACTCTTAGCTCTATTTTCTTAATGACGTACCACATAATGCTCTTGGCAAATACAAAACCTGATTTGTTCATGTCACATCATTCATAATGCATAATTTAACATTGTTGCAGCAATTATTTTCCATCTATGAGAAAGGCACACACTACAACCCCTCATAGCAATCTGCTGAGGACTCACAAGTTGTGCTAGTTCATCTCCTGGCCTGACCCAAAGAATGGGAGCTGCACCTGCGGATGGGGAGGATGTCACAAATTCCACCTTCCTCCCCGGCCCCGCCAGAAGCCAAGCCAGACATACTGACTGTTTCCTGGGAGCTGCACAGTGCAACAGCTAGCAGAGAGCTGGCCAACCCCTTTGATCTGTGCTGCCAATCAACCAACCAACAGCTCAGTCTGCCGTGCTGACCATAGCCTCCAGGATCCCTTTTTAACCAGGTGTTCCAGGCAAAAAACAAACACCTGGTCACCTAATTACTGAAGATGAATGTCTCTGCACTGCTAAGTACCATATGTGATCTCTGAAATTACATAAGATGATTGTACTTGAGATCTTACGAATCTGCATTCTGGCTTCATTAATTATTTGTCTTATTCTCCATTAAGAGGTTACTGTATACTTTCCCTCTCTATGGGCAGTGGAGAGGATTTATTATCTGTCAAGTTTCTAGTATGCAGCTTTATTATCATTATAATTATTTGTTGTTAAGTGGAATGCAGATGGGAGGTAGAGAGGAGAGAAGTTCATCTTTAAAAGCATGTATTTGTCTTGGTCAGCTCTTCACACTGGTTTCCGAATCATTAGCTTCCAGAACCCTGCTTTTGTTTTCTTAGCTATTTTCAGACAACAAGCCAGGATGTGATAAGACACATCAGGCTGTATCAGTCAGGCAGCAAATCCGAAAATCTGAAGAATGCTTTTCCCCACAAATCCATGCTTATTTCAAGCAGTACAGAATTTAAACCAAATGGCACAGAAAAGCCTTGTGTGATCTGGAAAAAAGCATTTAAGAACATAAAAACAGCCATACTGAGTCAGACCAAAGGTCCATCTAGCCTAGTATCCTGTCTTCCAAGAGTAGCCAATGCCACATGCCCCAGAGGGAGGGAACACAACAGGTAATCATCACATGATCCCTCTCCAGTCATCCATCTCCAGGCTCTGAAAAACAGAGGCTAAGGACACCATTCCTACCCATCCTGGCTAATAGCCATTGATGGGCCTAACCTCCATGAATCTATCTAGCTCTTTTTTTGAACTCTGCTGAAGTCCTAGTCTTCACAACATCCTCTGGCAATGAGTTCCACAGGTTGACTGTGCGCTGAGTGAAGAAAAACTTCCTTTTGTTTGTTTTAAACCTGCTACCTAATTAAACCTTCCACCCCCCCACCCCACCCCCCAGTTCTTATATTATGGGAACAAGTAAATAACTTTTCCTTATTCACTTTTTCCACACCAGTCATCATTTTATAGACTTCTCTCATATTCCCCCTTGGTCTCCTCTTTTCTAAGCTGAAAAGTCCAAGTCTTTTAAATCTCTCTTCATATGGGTCCCGTTCCAAATCCCTAATCATTTTTGTTGTCCTTTTCTGAACCTTCTCCAGTGCCAAAATATCTTTTTTTGAGATAAGGCGACCACATCTGTATGCAGTATTCAAGATGTGGACATACCATGGTTTTATATAGAGGCAATATGTTATTCTGTTTTATTCTCTGTGTCTATTCTCTATCTACTGCACATTGAGGGCACTAAATGTAGTCTAAACTACATTCCTCTTCCAAAAAGAGGAATGTAAATGAGCCCAATTGAAAATGCAAATGAAGCGCAGATTTATAAATCTCGTGCTTCATTTGCATAATCGCGTGAAAGCGCTTTTTCGAAAAAGGGGTTTTTTTAAAAGAAACTGCAGACTAGAGGGGGTTCTTTTGAAAAAAAAACCCTTTTTTGAAAGAACCCATATACCTCATTTTTTCAGGAGTACGGGTTCTTTCAAAAAAGGGCTTTTTTTTTTAAAAGAACCCCATCTACACTGTGGTTTCTTTTTCAAAAAACCCTTTTTTTAAACAGCGCGCTCACACGATTATGCAAATGAAGTGCAAGATTTGTAAATCCATGCATCATTTGCATTTTTGATTGGGCTCATTTACATTCCTCTTTCGGAAGAGGAATGTAGTTTAGACACAGCCTGAGTGGATGTTTTCAGAGAACTATCCACAATAACTCCAAGATCTCTCTCTTGAGTAGTTATAGCTAAATTAGTCCACATCATATTGTATGTATAGCTGGAATTATTTTTTTCCAACGTGCATTACTTTACATTTATCAACATTAAATTTCATTTGACATTTTGTTGCCCAATCACTTAGTTTTGTGAGATCTTTTTGAAGCTATTCACAGTCTGCTTTAGTCCTAACTATCTTGAGCAGTTTAGTGTCATCTGCAAATTTTGCGACCTCACTCTTCACCCCTTTCTCTAGACCATTTATAAATAAGTTTAATAAGATTGGTCCCAGTACGAACCCTTGGAGGACACCAAGGGTTACCTCACTCCATTCTGAAAATTTGTCATTTAAGGTAGCAAGAAATTTTATCTCTACATCCTGTCCTGAGGTGATTTGTACCCAGGTCGATATGGGATAGTTAACTCCCCCACTGTTATTGAGTTTTTCGTTTTGCTAGCCTCTCTAATCTCCCTTAGCATTTCAAAATCACTCTCACTAGCCTGGTCAGGTGGTCAGTAATATATCCTTACTGCTATATTCTTATTATTAGAGCATGGAATTACTAGCCATTGAGATTTTATGGAACATTTTGGTTCATTTAAGGTTCTTACTTCATTTGATTCTACATTTTCTTGCACATATAGGACCACTCCCCCACCATCATGACCTGTTCTGTCCTTCTGATATATTTTGTACCCTGGTATGACTGTGTCCCATTGATTGTCCTCATTCCATCAAGTTTCTGAGATGTCTATAATATCAATATCTTCCTTTAATACGAGGCACTCTGGTTCACCCACCTTATTATTTAGACTTCTAGCATTTGTATATAAGCACTTTAAAAAATTCTCACTATTTATCTGTCTGCCATTTCCTGATGTATTAGACTTTTGCAGTTGATTGTTTCTCATCTGATCTTACCCATACCTTATCATCTTTCATCCTCTCCTCCTGACTAGAACATAGAGAATCTCTATTAATAGACCTTCCCCTAAGAGAGGTCTCTGTCCAATCCATGTGCTGCTCCACACCCAGCAGCTTTTCCCAAGTTATTAGTTTAAAGACATTTGCAATGTCACTGGTCAAAATTAATCTCTGACTCAATCCCAGTGAATTCAGTGAAGTTGGGTCCAATTCATTCTAGCATTAACCCAGAATTTGGACAAATATTTTTATTTTGGGCTTCTGTTAAAGAGTTATGTAACCTTTTAATAGCATGAATAATTGCCTCAAAACTGATCTGCAAATATAAGAGATTCCAGCAACTTGATCCACACAGAAATCAGGCTACAAAATATCCAGTCAGCATACAGTCTACTATAAAATACCACTATGAGCCCCATGCCTCTGTTAGTGCCATAACCACTACAGCCATTCAGCTCTCACTCTGAAGTCGACCCAGCATGAACCACACTGTAAAGTCACAAACAGCATAAAACTTGGCTAAAGAATGGAACCTACACGAAGGAACAAGAATGGGGATAGGCATAAAGAGATACTTACCTCTCTAGAGGACTAAGGCCATTTTGTTATAACAATCTCGCATTATGGACAAAAAGGAAAACGTATTACTAATGATGCTGGCTACAAAAGATATATATAAATATATCACCAACACAGAAACCCTCATATTTTTAACTAAATTCAATCATATATAATGCTGTACATCTTCATACAAATGTAGCTATTTTAAAAATCTGGAAATAAATACACCTTATAAAAATGCTTAGAAGAAATATTGGAACATTTTGTCTTTGGGAAATTCTCAACAGCCTTATGGGCAATAGCATTTCCTCATGGCTAGAGTACTGAACTGGGAATCTTGATATCTAGACTTAGTCATAAACTCTCCCACTTGCCCAGGGATGAATTTAGGCAAGTTGTTGCTCTGTGTCTTAGCTTCCTCACTTGTACATTGAGGATAATGATACTGACCTTTGTAAAATGTTTTAACATCCATAGATGGAAAGCATATATAAAAGCTAGATATTATTACTAGGAAACAAATCATCATCACCAATTGTTTGAGAAAAACACACATGGTACTACCGACACTTATCCAAAGACATGGACACAGGTCCTGCTATTCCAGCATAACACTGGTGCTGATGCCAGGTGTTCAGAAATAATGATTAGTGTCACCCTCCAAAAATGGGACTGATTTTAAAAATCATAAGATTTAAAAATACTGCATTTGGAGTTCTGGCTTTTGCACCCATAGGGGTCATGTTTAGAGGTTTAGCTTCCTTTTTTTTTTTAACGGAAAGAAAAGATTATTGTGCATTCACATAGCTCTAGGGTTTGACCTGCAAGACTCACAATAAAAATGTGGGAGATGGCAACACTAAATCTGGAACACTTATGAGGTGGGTAAAGTGTTGTAGTGATGGTAATTCTGAATAGCAGAATGGAAAGACAGGGCAGGATATGTGAGAATGAAGAAGCTATTTATGGCAAGAGGCTTAATTGCTGTGTGTTTAAAATGAATTTTATGTTACTTAAGGTGACCAGAATTTGAAAATGTGCGAGGAGGACACTGAGTTGACAAAAAAACCATACTTGTATATTAGGGTTGCCAGATGGTCTCCCAAAAAATACCAGACAGCCGGTATTTTTAGGACAAGAAGGACAATTGTTTTCAAAGGAGGACAAAAGGAGGACATAGTTATTGGGGAGGACAAGCTCCTCAAAGGGAGGACTGTCCTCAAAGGAGGACATCTGGTCACCTTATATTACTTGAGGGAGAAGGGACCAATACTCTGCTGGTGCCTTAAGTTTTCCTGGCCTCGCTGTAAGTGTTAGCACCCCCCTAAATCCAGTGGAAGGCTAGAGGCCCATGTCACTGCAGAAATTTGTTTCTCACTGCTCTACAACTTTCCCACACACTGATATATCTGTAACGAGATAGAATAATGAGTATCTATCTGAACTGACTCCTTAAAAGCAAGAAATCCACAGGGTAAGAGGAGAATGTAGAAAGAAGAATTGATCTGGTAGTTCCATTGTAGAAGAAGGAAGTGCTTCTTCAAGTACAGATTGCACTTGTGACTTGTGCTCAGCTCTACTAGTCAGGAACCCAGCTGCATGCTTTCCATCATCATTTGAGAATGTCCAAACAGGAGGAAAATTATGGATGTGCACCAGCACTAAGGAGGATCAGGGAGGACTGGTCATGAAGGCCCTGAATGAAGAATCCCACCCACTGAACTACCAACACCACTTAAAACAGCAGCCAGCAGATTTCCTTGTTTTCCATCCAATTTTGACAAGCTCCAATCCCACTTAGCTTACAAGATATAGCACAAACACAGCCTGAGGTGTTTTGTTTTGATAGCAAACTAAATACTCACATAAACCCCATGAAGCTTGATAATGTTAGGTTTCAGTAGTTGGCCTGAGGCAGCTTTGAACTACAGTATATAGACTCTTCTTTGCTAATTTTTTCCCTTGAACTGAGGTTTTTCACTTGTTAAACTCTCCACCATGATTCCTTTCCAGTTCACTTCATCCTCCCCAAATTCCCACTCCCCCAATCACTCTTTCTAGGGCTGTATGTCCCTAAGAAAATAACCAAGAAGTAACAGTGAAAGATAACAAATATTTAATAAATAGCAGGAAAAGCATATTTGCCTCAAAATAAAGTACATTCTTGACATTTTCTGAATGAAGTGACTAAAAAGTCTAATGTAAAAGGTTCATAACTGTCATTTCCTGTATATTTCTGAAATTGCTGCATTGTGCTTTCAGGAAATTTTGCATTAGCTGTAGGTTTCTTTTCCCCTCCAGATGCTTCTTGGTCTTCATTTGTTGACATTAGAGTCTTTCAAATAGACAGTTATCATTCATACTGAAACTGGGTCAGAAAGGTAAAAATATTTCTTGGGAACAAATGCAACATGACTGATTTTTGTTCTCTCCTTTAATTACAGTTTATGACAGCTCCTTTCTCTGGAAGATTTTGCATACAATGTTATTTAGGCTCTTAACTGTAATATTTTGCTATTGTCAAGGCCTCCAAAACAGTATAATTTTATTATACTAATCATTGCCAGCCTTTTATCTCCGAAGATGCAGTTCCACCTTAGAATAACAAATAATTTACAACTTAGCTAAACCTGTTGTACCCATGTAGCACATAGTGAAGATGGGTGATAAACTCCACCTCCCCAAAGACAGTACAGTAAAACTCCAATAGTCCGGCATCCAATAGTCCGGCACTCCTGATAGTCCGGCATCAAAATGGCAAGAGCCTAGTGAGTGAGCTTCGGCAAAAAATGAGTCACAAGGTAACAGCGGCAGCAGCTGAACTGAGCAAAAGGGTAAAAAGGCTTAAAAACTAAAACATTACAGTATACTGTATACAGTATGTACAATAAAAGGGTTAAGAACACTTTATATACAGTATATAATGTATACAGTATATATATAACCTGCTTATAGTACCTCCTGATAGTCCGGCATATTTGATAATCCGGCACCAACTAAATCCCATAGGTTCCGGATTATCGGAAGTCTACTGTAGTTACATCAGCAGGAGAAGTTCTCATGGTTGACCTAGCACTATCTATACCAAGGGTTAGGTAGTTATACCAATATAAACTGATAGAGTAGACCAAGCCTTAAGTCTCTTGGTATCCACATAATCATTTTAGTTCACAGCAACAAAGCCATGACAATGCTTTACATAATTCAGTATTCTATGCTTAGTGTTTTATTAAAAGTCAGAACTATAGTACTACAGTACTACGAAATCTGACATGTCCTCCATAAGGATGCTTATTCAACTCTTCTCTCTTCTCCTCAACAAGTTTCCAATTTTATAACCAAAATTCTCAACAATCCCTTCGCCCTTCCCAAATAAATATTTGGCTAAAACTTAAAATCCATAAGTTAACTGTAAATAGCTATTTCCACAACAGAAGCATGCACACTATTGCTAACGATTCCACCTACACATTTTTGAAATACAGGGCAAATAAGGAATGTGTTTTAATGGAGAAAATATCATGGCTCTATCCTGCAATATAATGAGCAATGGGAGTTAAGGGAACTCAGCATCCTGCCAATAGCCAGTCCTGCATGTGTTTTTTTTTTGTCTTAATGGGCTTTGAATCAGGTCCTTAAGTCAATGGACAGTGTTTCACTGAATTCAGTGGCCCCACAACAGCCAGCTAGACAGGTGGGAGTCAGGTGCATGCACCTGAAGATGTGGTGATATTGTGGCTGGGGACAATGCCAGTTAACAATGTTTTCCAGTTAACAGAGTGCCAGATAACAAAGCTTTCAATGCAATGTACTTTTAATCATTAATGCCATTTTTATACTTTTTCTAGAATATGTAGACTATAAAAATAGAACTACTATTCAAATAAAAACAGGTTTTTTCATGCAATTCAGGTTGCAAACAATGCAGAAAATGTTTCAATACAGACAGAATCCTGTGTAACAAGAAGCTGAGAGGCTATCCATGATAAAAACTAACTGACAACAACCCTGATCCTTCAAACAGTCATTAGTGGAACTAGATATGCAAAAAGTTAAGTACAGTACATGCAAAATCTTTGAAGGATCAGGGACTTAGACATTAAGATCTTTGGAGTAGAGACTATCTCCTCTGTTTTGCCTAAAAGCACCTAGTAAACAGTGACACCAAATAAATTACTTTTCATGGATCTAATAAAGCAAGGTATACTTTACTGTAAATATTACTCGTTACACAAATGTTTGCAAGCAGAATTTTATTATTTGCTCTGTGACACTAAATAAGGCTGTTCCTGTCATAAAAATAGTGCTTTTGAAACACATACAACTGAAGAAAAATTATTTATATGCCATTTTGTGGTTATCAAGTCTATTATTCTTTTCTAACTTAAAAAATACCGTGTTATTTTATTTGTGAATATTTAAAATGTTTATTAAAATGCAAAACAATATGAAACCAGGAAAACTGTGCTAGTAGACATCTCCTGTGTTACATACATGTTCCAAAGGAAATGGATTTGGCCCTATACCATGTAGCCAGTTATTTAAGAAGAAAATTCACAGGATAAGAGTTAATTATTAAGGGATGGGATTGAGGACAAAGATCACAAATGAATGAGAGACAGCTAAATGAACCTTCTGTTTCAGATCAGTTTGAAAACCAAAAGGCAAGCACAAATTTTGAATCTCCAGAAAAGTTACCTCTGACTTTGCAGTTATTTTCCTTTCTTTTCTCTTGAAATAATTTGGGACCAAAATTGGAGATTGTACAATAGCTTCTGTCGTTCACTAATACACATTAAATGTCTAACTTCAGGGGATGAAGCTTCCATCTTTCCCATTTCTTTGCAATACTGAATATAGGGAATGATTATATTGCTACTTTCTGACAAATTTCCAATTTTTCAAAGTATGAGTCATATCTACCTCTTAAAATGTATGCAGGGAAACAGTTTATAGGTATCAAGAGCAATCAAATATTTTTGAGCACAGAGTAACAGCTACAGATGCTTGTTTTGTAACTCCACTCCAATTGAACTGATGAAGTGGGTTTCATCCATGAAAGCTTATGCCCTAATAAATCTGTTAAGTCTATAAGGTGTCACAGGACTCCTCATTGTTTTTGCAGATACAGACTAATATGGTTACCCCTCAGATTAAAATAGGTTAGGTTTAACTTTTATAGCACTGAGGATAAGCTTACGTGTTCATCAGCTGTCCTCAAACTCTCGTCAGTCCTCACAGTGGGACAAAATACCTTTCACCTCCATCTCATCTGTATTGATGGCCAACTTTCCAATTTTAGCTTCCAGCTGGTTCTCTTCCTTTTATATGTACTCCTATCTGACTCCCACTTGCCCATGATTCCCAGCTGATCTGAGAACCAATGGTGGGGAGGCTGTTCAGACAAATTAGAGAGATCAGTAAGTATTTCCAGCAGGGGGAAGGGAAGGCAATACAGTACTTGATTCACAAGGATCAAGTTCCACACTACCTCTCTACCACTGGAAACCCTTTAAATTACTCCTACTAACATCCCTTACCGGAATTATTAAACTCTTAGAAACAGCCAGGTTTCAGGTACTATCCTCTTGAATACTAGCTAGTTTCCTAAGAATTTTAGAAACATGCGTCTGTATGTATGTATGTCTGTCCGTCTATCCATCTGTGAGTATGTTTGTTCAAGAACTCCTCCAAAATAGTGAGGGCTAGGATCACCAAATTTGGTATGCAGCTTTCTCTTATCATAACTTAAAGAAAGTCCAGGGTTTGGTTGTGCCAGGATAATGGGATGTGCGTGAAGTGCAACTGTTTTTCATAAAATGGAAGAGGAGGGCTGTGGCAGGAGAGTTATACTGCATAATGACCACAGGGAGCAGCAAGGAGATGAGGGGTTTCCAGTGGTAGAGAGGTTCCAGAGATGGGAACCAAGAGCGTTATAACACCATTGGGCCAGCAGGGAACAGAGGTGGAATAAGGGACAGCTATCTACTGTATATTTCAGAGAGTCTGTCTGATTGTGTTTGTCTGTGTGTCAGTCCATCCCCCAATTGTGTTCGCTGGAGCTGTAGCAGCCAAGGATAGGCATTTCTCACTTGGCCTTAAGCTACTGCAGTGAGAGAGGGCTGGGGTTGTCCTTTCTCCCTGTTGCATCCTGCATGCTGAACCCCTTGTTCCCAGCTCCACCCCAGAACAATGATTTAAATGAACAAAAAAACTTACTTGATTTAAGGACCCACACAATGCCAGGTAAACCTTTTAGTATGAAACTAAAATGTAACCATGACTGACACAATTGTACAATTTTATCTGTAAGATGACTACCCCAAAAGGCAGTAAGAAAGAGCTTTCAGTCTCCTTGTGTTTGTGCATCCTGGCATCAAAAGCTCCATTGGGGGAAATTTATATTTTCCCCTTGTACACTGAACTCTGGGTCTCCCGATCTCATCTACAAACGTAAAACGTCAAAAGTGACAAACTGCAATGTTCTACTAAAGAAATGATTTATTTCCACTAAGATTACTAGCTATTTCATATCCTCATGTGAATTATGAATGAACTGTCTTTGAACCCAGCTCTCCGTGTGAATGGCAAAGTCATTCAAATATTGTGACTTCTGTGATATACAATAAGCTGTTAATAGTGTATCTGCTAATTTTTGTATCAGATCAGAACCCTCTTGCCCAAAAGTCCTTAACTCAAACTGCTGTTTTACTAAAAACAGATTAGCACCTGCTATATTTTAGATATAACAGTATCTACACTATATTCCCTGTTGCACTCCTGCTTTCAGAATTCCAGAAAAGATGTTATGACAATGGAATCACCAGATCTGACAACTTACAGGAGATAGACTAACATATTTAATAAGGTCTATGAACTACAATCCTGGGACTGTGGGAAAGGACTAAAAACACTTTGACTAAATCATGCAAAGGAGGATCCATCACATGCTGGGAACTTAGTTTTGATTCCTGGATTCCTATTGTGTTCCAACATCATTCAAATTTCACTGCTCTACAGCCAAAATGCTTCTGAAATAAATGTAGTCAAACTTTACTAATTCTGGGTCACTGAGAACGAAAATGATGCTTAAAATTGTTGATTGGCTCTAGTTTTCAAGATATGCTATTGGGTCAGTATATACGACCCTTGACTTGGGAATGGTGGAGGATAAGTGAGTTATAAAGGGAAGGGATCTCAATTTCAACCAGAAATGACTAAAATACATCTTTGACTGGATCTATGAATAAATCTATGACTGGGTTTGGACAGTACTTGCTTTTTAGGCAAAACAATGAATGATGCAATCTGAAGCTGGTATTGCGTCATACATGATATGAATTGCATCATGTTATTCCTAGAAGTCATGGATGATGCAATCATAACGAAGCTTACATCACTCTGCTGAACAAATTGCCCTATATCAGCTCTAGAAATCATACAGTGTATCGTGCTCTCTTATTTGTCAGTGTTTGATTTTGCAAAGGGACACATTTCTGTTTAGCCAAAGTGAGCAGAGATGCCTCGTACTTGTGTGAACAGTGCAGATAACTTCTGCTATGTTTGTGGTGAAGTGACTTTTGCATCACAAAAGCACAGTATAACCACTATGGTTAAGAAAGCCTATCACCTTTATTTTGGCTGCAAAATTGGAGATCAGGACAAGAGGTGGGCCCCACACATATGCTGCAACACTTGTGCAACAAATCTTCACCAGTGGTTGAACAGGAAAAGGAAATCTATGCCTTTTGCAGTGCCAATGATTTGGAGAGAGCCAACAGATCATACCAGCAATTGTTACTTCTGCATGGTGCCTCCAGTTGGGAAAGGTGTGTCAAAGAAGAAAAAGTGGACTGTGCATTATCCAAACATTCCATCAGCTATCGCCCAGTACCCCACGGAGAAGGACTGCGGTTCCTGATGCACCAGAATCATTCTCACTTGAGTCAGACGAGGAAGAGGAAGAGGATGAAACTTCTGGTCCTGAACCATCAATGTCACAGGACCCATATTTTCTCCCATCCTCCTCCTCTGAACCACACCTCATAACACAAGGTGAACTGAATGACCTTGTCAGGGATTTGGAACTACCCAAGAGTAAGGCAGAGCTGTTGGGCTCCAGACTACAGCAGTGGAATCTCCTGGCAGGTGATGTTAGGGTTTCCATGTTCCGTGACCGTCAAAGGATCTTGTCCCATTCTTCTTCATGGAAGGTGATCTTGTAGCCTGCAACAACATCGATGGTGTGATGGCAGCCCTCAACATCGTTCACGATCCAGATGAGTGGAGACTGTTCATTGATTCATCGAAGCGAGTCTTAAAGCTGTTTTGCTGCATAATGGCAATATTTTGCCATCAATTCCAGTTAGTCATGCAGTCCATATGAAGGAAACCTATGACAACGTGAAACAACTTTTGAGGTGCATAAACTATGACCAACATCAGTGGCAGCTTTGTGGCAATTTGAAGGTTGTTGCTCTCTTGCTTGGTCTGCAGACTGGATACACAAAGTACTGCTGTTTTCTCTGCGAATGGGATAGTCGTGCAAGAGATTCCCACTACATCTAGATAGATTGGCCACTCCGACAGTCATTGGAGCCTGGGAGGAAAACTGTTCAGCATCCACCACTTGTTGAATCAAGGAAGATTTTGTTACCACCCTTACACATCAAGCTGGGTCTGATGAAGAACTTTGTCAAGGCCATGGACAAAACACAAGCAGCTTTCAAGTACCTCCGTGGAAAATTTCCAAGGTTAAATGAAGCTAAGATAAAGGAAGGTGTCTTTGTTGGTCCTCAGATTCGTGAACTTCTTGAGATGATGCATTTGACCATGCACTGCGTGCAAGGAAAAACGGCATGGAAAGCCTTCCAGTTAGTGGCAATAAATTTTCTCGGAAACAACAAGGCAGACAACTACAGGTTGTTGGTGGAAAACCTCCTCAAGGCATACAAAAGCCTTGGTTGCAACATGTCACTAAAGATACATTTTTGCACTCTCATCTAGATTTTTCCACCGAACTGCAGAGCAGTGAGCGGCAGCAGTGGCGATTTCACCAGGATATTGCAACAATGGAGAAACGCTATCAGGGCAAATGGAGCCCATCAATGCTTGCAGACTATTGCTGGACAGTGACAAGAGATGCTCCATTTAATGAATACAGAGACAAGCCAAGAAGCGCCGAGTAGACACTGAATAGGACTAAACTATGTACATAATCGTTTTTGCCTTTTGTTTCATAATAAATTTTATTTATATAACCCTTTTGCTGATTTTTAAAGTGTTACATAAACAGGACAGGTGAAATATTATCATGTAAAGCAACCATAAACACATGAAAAGACCTAGGTTTACAATTTATGATTAAAACTCTACTATCTACACAATATACATAGACGTAAAATGTAAAAACTTAAATATCTTGGAAACAGTAGCCAATCAGTTGTTTCAATTGTCATATTTGAATTCAGCACATCAAAATACATAATAAATAGCACATTTTATCTCTGAAGCAGACGACTTCTAAAAAATTGTAGACCAGTGTTTACTGTGTTTAGGAATTAAAGCTGTTGGGGGCAAAAATCATGCAAGGAAACTCATAAAGGTCTGCTATGGAAAACCTGAGTAGTTTTCTACGGACATGGGGTTTAGTCCAACAGTCATTAAAACCAATGGGAGCCTTTTCACGATCTTCAATGAACACTCAAGTTGATAAATATAAAACATATCATAATCCAAGGGCTAGGAGGTGAAGTGTGGAGAGGACTTTGTCTTTACTCTCATCCAGTTCCTTATTATCTCATATCTCGGTAACTGCAACATCCTTTTCTCTGGCCTTGACAAAAATAACCTTTCCCGGTTCATATAAATCCAGAATGCCTTTGCAGACCTGGAAAAGACCATTTTCCTAGCCCATCACTTTTTGACTATATCTCCCCTCTCTTTACATATCTCCACCCCAAGCTGCCTCTCATACTTGCAAAAAAATCCCCATAGACATCTGCAAAGCTTTGTTGTTATCCTCTTTCAAATCCCTCCTCAAACCTCTACTTTTTCTGTGATGCCAGCAAAAATCCTGATATCAATTAGACCGTGGGTGTGCAGAAACCACTGCCTACTATGCTGATCAATATAGCCTTATTGTTTCTTTGTTCTCCCCAGCTTCCTGTCTGCATCTATCTGTTGTCTAACCTTATATTTAGATTTTAAACTCCTTGGGACAAGGAGTGGAGTTTTTTGGTTCTGGGTTTGTACAGCACCTAGCACAACGAAGGCCTGTTCTGTAACTAGAGCTCCTAGCTGCTACAGTAGTACCAGTAAATAAAATTATAATAATGCTACTCAGTTTTGTTTCTTTTGCTCTGCATCTGTCCTATTTTTATTTTCTGCTCCAAGCTACAGTTTCTGCCCTAGGTGTAAAGTTTATCGACCTTCAGAATACAGCATTTCTTGGGTTTAACATGTATCCACAATGGTATACCATTTACACTGCTATCAAAGGCAACAAGGGGGGGAGCAGGAGCCAGTGCAGGGGGGAGCCAGCCAGTTCCCCCCCCCCCCCACATCATCTCTCTGGGGAACGGGGAAGGCAGAGGCGCAGCGGGGGACTAGGCACAAGCCGGGAATCAGTTGCTGCCCAGCTGCTACTACATTTAAACTGCAGAGCCACAGCGGGGTTAGCTCCCCGGGGTGGTGCAAGCCAGGACTAAGCAGTCCCCACTTGCACCACCCCAGGAACTAACCCCACTGCAGCTCTGCCTTTTAAATGTAGTAAGAGCCAGCGGGCTCTTACGAAAAGGCAGAGGTGCAGTGGGGGGCTGGGTACAAGCCGGGAATCAGCTGATTCCTGGCTCGCATCCAATCCCAGATGCTGCACCTCTGCTTTTTAAATGTAGTAAGAGCCGCTACTCGTGCTACATTTAAAAAGCAGAGGTACAGTGTCTGGGACCGAGCGTGAGCAGGGACGGCTGCTTTTGTCTTTAACACACAATGTATTTCAGGAGTGACAAAACATTTTAGAAATAATGCTGGAGTGGTGGCTTGGTAACATCCATCACACTGATGGAAGCACTATTACACTGCAAGAAAGAGAAGACAGAATCCCATAAAAGAGAGATGAGATGGGTATAGTGGGTATTGTAAAAGCTTCATATCTTTGTGTTTAATTTCCTTTTACTACATAATGCTGGATGTGCTCTGGAAATTAAAGAGTGTGACTTGTACCCTTCATTAATAGAAAGGAAGAGCTTCCTGGTTTTGATATATTTACTTCTAAATATGTTTAAATTTATATTGAATATAAAAAGACCATCTATCCTGGATGCTAGATAATTTGGCATAATTAAAATTATAATGCAGAAGTTAAAAACAGGAAAAGGAAACTATCTAGAAATGAGACTCAACCCTAGCCACTACCCCTCAACCACATCCACAAATCACAGTGTGTGTCATATGCATTCAGCATAAAAGGGCACATTTTGAAAGAAACACATTTTGTATATAATACATACAGCATGTCCAAGATCAGCAATAACCGGGGAATAACTCATTAGTGGTTGCAATATCTTTAAATGTGACTCATGATCAAAAGACAATATTTCAGCAGACAGTGCACCTTGATTAAAAAGCATCACTAAATATTAATGAAAAAAAACTTCTATTCATGGCAAGAGAGACAAAATAAGATAAAAATATTAAAAACCCAATGTTCACAGCTTCTGATTTTAAAGGTTTCTAGGACAGAGGAGATTGTATTATGAGGTATTGTAATAATAATAAAGAATTTAATCCAGAAACTTTTAAATTAAGTATTATATTAAACTCCTTTAAAATTCATTACTGAAAACATGTATTACATGCTGATAAAGTCCAGATTCTGCAAAATATTGTGATTGGGTGGACACAACTGCTGTATGTGGCCCCTTATGAGCACAGCATAAAATGTTTACAAAGCACTGATGAATGGTGATAGAAAATCAAGGATAACACTGATTTAAATCTCCAAATAAACTACAATCACAGAACTGGTAGCATCCTTTACATCTAGGAATCATATTTATTTTTATTTTAGCTAAAATTGCTAATTGTTTTCAGTTCATATTTTTCCTTTTCTATGAAGAAACAAATATTTGTATACTAAATTGTATCTGCCTCATTTCACCCATTTTCTTTGTGTCCTAGTAAAACCTATTCATCTGGATTCACCTGTAGTGTAATATATTCAATATTACACGTGCCAAAATTACATGGAAGTAACGATGCTCAAATTGCAAAGTCAATCACTCAAAAGTTTAAGAAATGTCAGAATTAAGTCAGCCTGTGCAACCTTAATTTATTCCTCTTTTGTGCATGCATTATGAGAGAATCTTTAGTTACATGATCACACGCTACTGTTGCCATAGTGCATAGGATCAAATGATGCTCACTTTATGAGCAGCTATTTAATATTTGTTTTATCCTCATTGTTCAATATGTGCCTACAGCCTTTCTTTACTTGCATGCGATTTAAACCCTTCTTTAAAGAAAATAATATTATTTTTCCTCATGGGCTTTCCAATACCACTTTTTATCCTATTATCAGGGTGCTTCACGTATATTACTGAATTCAGTTTTCACAATACTCCTGTGAAGTGAGAGGATACTACCTCCAGCTTTACAGAGGGGGAAATTAAAGCACAAAAATATTAAGACAAAAAGTATCCACTAATACTGGGGGTCCAACATGAGATACCTAGAACCCTGATTTTTCAGAGAATTTATCATTCTACGAAGTTTAATATATACAAAGCACAGCTCCCATTGACTTCAGCTGCAGCTGTGAATGCTCAGCATTTCTGCAAATCAGAATACAGGATCTCAAACTGGGGAACAAGATCATGAGGAACACACAAATAGTAATTATATGTGAAAAGTCTAATTTAAATGACATGTCCAGCATTGCATATGAACTTGTGGTAGAGGGAGAGAGAAAAACCATTTCTCCAGGGTAGCATTTAGTTGCCTTAACCATAAGATCATCCTTTCTCTTCCCACAACCCTTTATTCCAGACACTATCCAGCTTCCAACTTCTGCAACAAATGAAACAAAGGCCCTACTGATAACCGTCTGCTTCACTACACTGAGCCTTGATTCATCCCCAGATCCACTGAATGAGGCAGGAATCCAGTAGAAAAAAATTGTATGGGATTATGTAAAGATTGTATAACACATGAACACAAGAGAGTCAAATTAAGATTGCATAGGCAACTTTCATTCCGTCATCTCTGACTTCTGAATATGCAATTTTGCAATCCTAATAATATTTTAATGTACTTGTTTGTGTCTCATTTCCTACATTTTTTAAAAAAGAAACTGAAACAAGCCAAATTCCATCATAATGGCACTAACATGGCAGGGATGTGACATAGTACATGAGTAAACAGTTAACGGATGATCCTGGGCTCCCACAGAGCCACTCCTTCGCCCCTCCCTGCCCCCTGCACTGCTGTCTCTGATACAGAGGCAGCAGCAAGGGAGACAGGTGAAGAGCAGGTGGTTCTGTGGGAGTTGGTATGTGCAAAGAGCCAGATTAAAAGCCAGCTCCCCACCTCTTGAGCATTTACTGGTGTAATTGAAAGCAAAGGATGATAATCTATCAGTATATGGAACTGCAGGGAATAAGATACTTTCCCAGTTTATTCATAGGTATTTGCTGAAAACAGAAGAATGGTGAAACTTAAGATCTTGGGTTCCATTTGAAATTCTGGAGTGGAGTGTGCTCTAGTGGACACAAACTCTTCTCCCCATTCCCTGAAACTTTGACTCCTTCTTCCTGTCCTTGTCCCACCCATGGCTTCTCATCCTAGTCCCATTCTCTGCACTTTTCAAGCCCCAGTTTCCGCTCCTCATGTTCTCGTCCAAGTCTCCTTATCCAGACACTCCTCAGTCCTTCTCCCAAGCTGCCAAGCTTCTCGCCAAGTTCTACTTGCTCAATCAGGCCAGTTCTCTGACTCCCAGCTCATCTGCTCTGTCCTTCCCCCCACAGCTGGCCTTCTGTTGCCATTCCCTACATGCTTTCCCCATTCCCTCTAGCTCTCAATTTCAATCTTGTTCCCTAGGCTTTTAGTTAAGTCTCAGTCACACACATGGCTCCTTGTCTTAGTCTTTCTCCAGCTGGTCCCAGTTTTACCCCTGTTCCTCACAAAATTGGCCTCCTTCTTCCCATCCCCAATTTCCTTGCATAGCCAGCCTCAGTCTCCCAGAGCTCCATATACACTCTCAGTCACACCTTACCTACTGGGTCCCAGTCTCCACCATGGCTCTGTCTGTTTGCCCACACCGGCCTAATCTCTTTCCTACAGCTCCCAGTCCCTTTACCTAGCCAGACTGGTATTCATCTTTCCCCTGCCAACCTCCAGTTCCAGTTTACACACTCACCCCCAGCTTGTTGCAGGTTCAGATTTTGTCCACACTGAAGTAAAATCAGGCAGGCTCCTCATCCATGCTGCCTGGGCCTGGGTCTTACTGAGTGCACAGGACAGAAAAGCTCTCTGTTCTAAGCTCCAGGGACACTGACCCAGCAGAGCCAGCAGCAACCCAGAGCCACAAATACAGAGTGATTCCTACTCAGCTCTGGGTTGGAGCATGCCCAGTGCAAAAAGAATCTTTGGATAGTTTAGCTACTAACATCTAAAAAGCTTCTGCTGAACATGTAAAAACCACCATTTTTCCTAGGCTTATAATTCGAGCAAAAGAAACAACATGGCAAATTTCAGTCTAAACAGTTAACATTCAGTAAAGTTATAAAAAACTAAACAGACTCTTAAAAAGGAAAGGGTGAAGCAATTTTAATAATAAGTGGTGCTACCAGTCTTGCCCATAATAATATTTGCCTGTGAAATAGAATGAAAATCAAATTAGACAAATCTCAACTCTTGTGAAGAGGTACTCAGTATAGTCTGGTACAAGCAGTCAATGGTCAGGTCATAGTTACTCTGACAAGGATGGCATTATGACAATAGAAAATCCAGAACTCCTCAAAAACATTATTTTACTCCTTTTACACAGTAGTGGTATTAGAGCATGCAGAGATAAAGGTGTAATGTCAACCTGTGGAACTCCTTGCCAGAGGACATTGTAAAGACCAGGACTTTAACAGTGTTCAAAAATAGAACTAGATAAATACATGGAAGCTAGCCAGGATGGGTAAGAATGTTTTCACTGGCCTCTGTTTATCAGAAACTGGGAAATGGACAACAGGGGATAGATCACTTGGTGATAACCTGCTCTGTTCATTCCTTCTGGGACACCTGTCAGAAGACAGGATACTGGGCTAGATGGACCTTTGATGATTCAGTATGGCTGTTCTTATGTTCTCATATTCCTATACCTTCGCACACAGATTGTCTCACAAAATATCATTTACACAGCAGTCTTCAGCGACCATCACTCTCATTTTTAAACTGTGTTCATTAATATAATATTTCCCAGAGCTTGAAAAATTTACTCAACCTCCTACCGAGCAGAGGGCCATTCAAAAAAGTGAAAAATGGCCCTATGGCCCTTTTTGAGAAGCCCTCTGCCAGAAAAGATGCTTGGATTCTTACCAGAACGTTGTCAGTTGACCAGTGTTTCTCAGTCTGTGGCTTGCAACCACAGTAAGGAGGAGTGCCACCCACGAGCATGGAAAGCTTTATTCCAATCCTAAGCAAATAAAATCTTACCCACACATACCCTTAACCTTCACAGTCAAGTACTCTCAGGCTGTCTATGCTACAGGTCTTTATCGAAAAGAAGGTACGCAAATTGCGCACCACAATTTGCATACCTTTTTCCAATAGTTTTTTTTTTGGAAGAGGCTTTTCCGAAATTTGGCCCATCTACACTGGGCCAAATTTCAGAAAAAAAGCCCTCTTTCGGAAAAGCCCTTCTTCTTTCATGGAAGGAGGAAGACAGGGCCTCTGAAAGAACAGTCTATTCTTCTGCACAAAAAAAAAAAAAAAAAACCACACGAAGAGCAGAAGCGTTTGCTGGACATGGCGGAGTTTTTCCGGGATACCTCTAGTGTCCCAGAAAAGCCCTGTAGTCTAGACATAGCCTCAGTCAACCTCTCAGAACGCACATACAAAGCTCAGAGCTCAAACTGGGCATTGCAGAGGGGCTAAGATTCTTAAAAAGGGGGACTGCCCTGCATGTCGTCTATGACTGACTTTGTTCAAGCACTGCTATACTGAGGGAAATAAATCAAATAATACCAAGAACATACCCACACTCTAAAGGACTTATTTCTCCTCCATTGGGAAGCTGATCTGGACTGCTCAATATCCAAAAAAAGGGCAATAATATATGTAATCTTTTGCCTTCTAATTGTAGTTGCTCGCTTTTCTGGTCTAAAAGAGAGCTCTTCAAAGAAAACTCTCACTGTAGTGTTGCAATTACGACCAAAAAAACTCTCTCTGTAGTGTTGCAATTACAACCAAAAAAAAAAACAAAAAAAAACCCAGGTAACAGATTAAGTAAACTATCCAAAATGGACACTTAAAGTACCATATAATGTAGTAGTTATTGCTAGTTATTAAGATTTAATTGTTGTATATTACCATTTATGTAACAGACAACGTAGTTACATTATTAATAAGAATCCATGCATACAAGAACAGCATTTCATATTCATAATTCACACTGATAACAGTGGCACTTCATTCTTCCTTACTAAAACAAATTAAGCTTAAAAGAGAAAAGAATTCAGGAAATGTATTTATTCCTGTACAAATTGAGTTGGCCTCAAAACAAGTACTTAATTTCAGAAAATGTAATGTCAATAGGATTGTATATTGCTTATGAGTTCTAACTTATCCCCTTGAAAATCCTATAGGAATAATGGCATGCTATTGTCAGTAGTGTAACTAATATGAGACGCCAGTGGTAGGCTCTGGACTGAGCAACTCATCTGTCAAAGTAATGACCCCAGTTCCTCTTCATGATAAATATGTTATTAACTGTATTTGATCTTTAAAATATAAAAGATGAAGTGAGGCTTTCTTCATTTTTGCTGCTGCTGTGATTAAGAAAACTTGAATAGAAGTGATAGTGTGGGGGGTTCTAATCAGTTTTGGCTTCTAGTATTTTGTTTTATGTCCCCCAGTGACTGATATCTGCTAAATATTGAAGCTCAGATATAATTATATTCTTAACCTAGATGCAGCTCTGTGACAGACTATAAAATCACAGAGAAAAATATCCTTGTATATCAGGTATTTTGGAAAAAGTAGTTGTGAGGATACAAAACTCCCTTTGTATAACCCTATGAAATTTGTAGTAATGAAACTGTTATTCAAGGTACTCGCCAAGTCATCACAGAAATAAATAAAAACTTACAGCCTTCATTCTTTATGTTACAGACAGGTTTTTCATTATCAACGAATGCTACTTACAATAGTCATGATTCTGCAATAGGAATTGAAATTAAGGACTTTAAATTTAGATTAACTGGCTAGATTAGCCACTAATCAAATAGTTGATTCAATCTGCATCAACTATTCGATTAGTCAATAAGGGTGCCTCCGTCTTTGAAGTGTAAGACAAAGACGAAAGCGCTGCAGGGAGCACAGGGCCAAGCAGTCCCCTGCTGCCCCTGTGCTCCCTGTGGTGTTTCAAAGTGGCAACTGCATGGAGCCTTGGGTCAGCTGGGGACTTTGCTGACCCTGGGCTCCACATGGCGCTGCTGCTTTGAAACACCCCTACCTCTTTCCCCCATCCCCACCTTGCTGCCTCTTTCTGATAGACTAGTGTGTCGACTATCCAAAAAGCATTTGCTTATCAGAGAGTTGACTAGGTGTTCACATCCCTAATTGAAATAGGATTTGCATACTCATTAGAGATAAGGGAATTAGGAGAAAAAGTTGCTTCATATGAAATGTCATACAATAGCTAAACTACATTCAAATGCTGTCTGAGCGTTGTCTGTAAGAGGTTAATATAGAATCATAGAATACTAGAACTGGAAGGGACCTTGAGAGGTCATCAAGTCCAGTCCCCTACCTTCACAGCAGGACCAAGCACCATCTAGATTATCCCTGACGGATGTCTGTCTAAGCTGCTCTGAAATATCTCCAGTGATAGAGATTCCACAACCTCCCAAGGCAATTTATTCATGTTTAACCACCTGGATAGGTAGAAAGCTTTTCCTAATGTCCAACGTAAACCTCCCTTGCTGCAGTTTAAGCCCATTGCTTCTTCCCCTATCATCAGAGGCCAAGGAGAACAATTTTTCTCCCTCCTCCTTGTAACACCCTTTTCTATACTTGAAAAACCACTGTCACATTCCCCTCTCAGTCTTCTCTTCTATAAACTAAAAAACCCCAATTCTTTCAGTCTTCCCTCATAGATCATGTTTTCTAGACCTTTAGTCATTTTTGTTGCTCTTCTCTGGATCTTCTCCATTTTTTCCACATCTTTCTTGAAATGTGGTGCCCAGTGCAGAATAGATCGAACTGAGGCCTAATCAGTGCAGAATAGATCGAAGACTGACTTCTCATGTCTTGCTCACAACACTCCAGTTAATAAATCCCAGATTCATGTTTGCTTATTTTGCAACAGTGTTACACTGTTGACTCATATTTAGCTTATGGTCCACTATGACCCTTAGATCCTTTTCTGCAGTACTCCTTTCTAGACAGTCGCGTCTCATTCTGTATGTGTGAAACTGATTGTTCCTTCCTAAGTGGAGTACTTTGCATTTGTCCTTATTAAACTTCATCCTATTTACTTCAGACCATTTCTCCAGTTTGTCCAGATCATTTTGAATTATGACCCTACCTTCCAAAGCACTTGCAACCCCTCCCAGCTTTGTAACATCTGCAAACTTAATAAGCATACTCTCTATGCCAATACCTAAATCATTGGGTATAAGGGTGCCGCCATCAGTATTGAACAGAACCGGTCCCAAAACGGACCCCTGCAGAACCTCACTTGTTATGCCCTTACAGCATGACTGTGAATCATTAATAATTACTCTCTGAAAATGATTATCCAGCCACGTATGCACCCACCTTATAGTCACCCCATCAACTACGTTGTGTTTCCCTGGCTTATAGATAAGAAGGTCATCCGAGACCGTATCAAATGCTTTACTAAGTCTAGCTATAACACGTTCACTGCTTCTCTCTTATCCACGAGACTTGTTATCCTATCAGAGAAAGCTATCAGATTGCTTTGACATGATTTGTCCTTTACAAATCCATGTTGGCTGTTACCTATCACCTTATTATCTTCCAGATGTTTGCAGGTGAATTCCTTAATTACTTGTTTCTTTATCTTTCCTTTTAACTTCTAAACCTCCCTTATTTCCACTAGCAATCACTATGTTAGGCATCCTGTTACTATAAATCTTCTTTTATTACATATTTTTATTACTTTTATACAGTACATCTATCATTAAGCTAGGATAATTCCATTTAAGCAAGTGAATTCTCAAATAGTTAAGGAATGCCTCAAAAGGACTGGGGTGACGGATATCTTTAGAAGTGGCAAATGACAAATTCAGTTTCAGAAAGAGGTGTTGAAGCAGGACCTAACAGCTACATCTAAGATTAGGCAAATAAAAGTCGTTTCTCCCTCTTCAGTGGGCAATGGGCCTACCCTGTCCTCTTCCTTCTAATACATTTCTAGAATGTTTTCTTGTTATACTTTATATCTCTAGCTAGATTGAGTTTGTTTTGTGCCTTTGCCTTTCTAATCTTGCCCTTGCATACTTGCATTATTTGCTTATATTCATCCTTCGTAATTTGACCTGCTTGCCACTTTTTATACAACTCCTTTTTGATTTTTAGATCATGTAAGATCTCCTGGGTAAGCCATGGTAGTCTCTTGCCATACTTTCTATCTTTCCAACACAGTGGAATAGTTTGGTCTTAGGCCCTTAATAGTGTCCCTTTGAAAAACTGCCATCTCTCTTCAGTTGTGTTTCCTCTTAACCTTGCTTTCCATAGGACCTTACCTACTAGTTCTCTGAGTTTACTGAAATCTGCATTCCTAAAATCCATTGTCTCTATTTTGCTGGTCTCCCTTTTACCATTTCTTAGAATAATGAATTCCATGATTTCATGATCACTTTCATCCAAGCTGCCTTCCACTTTCAAATTTTCAACTAGTTCCTCCCTATTTGTTAAAATCAAATCTAGAACTGCTTCCCCCCAGTAGCTTTCTCAACCTGTTAAAATAAAATTTGTCTCCAATGCAGTCCAAGAACTTCTTGTGCTCTGCTGTGTTAGTTTCCCAACATATGTTTGGACAGCTGAAACCCCCATCACCACCAAATCCTGTGCTTTGGGTGATTTTGTTAGTTGTTTAAAAAAAATCTGATCCACCTCTTGAGTGTGGGTAGGTGGTCTTTATACAGAAAGGGCAATTGTATTATACTGTTTGCAGTGTGAAGATCATGGCAGGCCATGGATTTACTATTAGCAGCCAATTCCATGTTAAGTCACCAAAACGGCCAGTACTGTTTAAGGATCTAGAGACAGTTCCTCTGCCACTGTAAACAAACATGTAATATCATTATGACACTTCACACCAGCTAAATATTGGTCCCGTGCAATTTAGAAATAAGCAAAGATCATCCATGCCATCATTTCTGATTTTGCTGTTGTTTAACTGAATTAATCATATTCCTCAATTCAGTCTCAGAGACAAGTCTGTTTCTCTTAAACTTGGTTCCTGGATCACCTTTGCTATGGTATGGTCATTACTTTGATTAACATTTACATGACTTCATTCTTTACACCTAGGTCTCTACTCTAATTTTTCAAGTACAAAAAACACCTCTTTAAATGTTTCAAACAAAAAATGCTTTTCAATAATAAAATATGTAACAATACAAACCAGTCGTTTCATTCTGGTGCAACAGTCTACCAACTCCAATTTCGGCAGAACTAAACATGCAAGTTGTATTGGTTTGGTTTTATTGTCCTATAAAAATCTTCCTGTTAGTACAATAAAATCCCACCCATGGCCAGGTGGCAGTAATCAACTTCACATAGTATTCCAGATGAATTTTATCAATACCTGAAGCCTTTTCCATTACAAGACCCTGATTCTATGATTCTCTATACGTTACATGATCATTTCTTATTGTGTAACTTACCCATCTGGCATTACTACGTAGAATCCAATCTGCGGCAAGGCCACATCCCTATTCAGAGCCACAGCATAAGGCCACGACCAGGTCTTGTGTGAGTATCCAGCTGCATAAGCAAAGTTGTCTGATGAAGATAGGTTGGTGCCAAATTCTCAAGAAAGGGACCTTACAACAACTCCTAACCTCTGTGGAAGGGGGGAAGTGAGAGGGATCATCACCCATCCCTGTTATCTTTTACTTCCACTGAGGGAAATCTAACCTATGCTGTCAGTTCAAACTGTCACAGTTGAAATCACATGAATTGTAGAATCATCAATTGTACCAAATGTCCACACCATCTCTTCAAAGCCCAAAGTTGTATGCACAAGGAAAAGTTTATTCTCTGCTGATTACCTGTTACAGAAGGTCAAGATCAAAGGCCTGAGCCAAACAGAGAAACAATCGATCTGCCCAAACTTCTTTCTGGTTCTGGATCGAAAACAGAAATGAACTTATAACCATGGGAAAACCCAGCAGTGGGTTTTGAAGGACTGAAACCTACCAGGATGTTAGGTTGGAGATGGGAATGGCATCTAGTAACCTAGTTAGCATTGTTTTTAAGTGTTTTCTCTGCAAAGGCTATAATAAGAATAAATAGGATTGTTTAGGAAGAGCTGTGTGGTAACATCTAACTGCAAAAGTTACACAGATCAAAGCCTTTGATAAGAAAGCAAAGCACAGGCAGAGTCCTATTTAGGCAGTCTGGTTTGCTGGGGATATCACAATGTGAGTAGGGAGCTATGCAGCCTTCAAACATCCAGTCAGGAGGAAATGAGACACAGGTCTCTACCCAAGAGAGGTGCCAGCTAGAAACCCTTAACTGGGTGCCCTCAAGGGACCAAGGAGAGGGGATACAGGTACAATTACTGAACCTGAACTATGAGGTGTCTTACAGTATCCAGAACTCAGAAATCTTATGAGAGAGAAAGAGAGATTTAATTTTGGCAGTGAGAAACTCTGGCCTTCATGCCTACCATCCTGACTCAGATCACAAGAGAGATAGGAGAGTCCATCTGCCACATTTATGATATGCATTTCTTGCAAACTATGATCATCAACAACCATGCCTACAGAAAAGAAAAGCATTTTAGTTGGAAACTAGCAACCACCATTTATTAAAGGCAGCAGCATCACAGTCTTTGGATGAAGACTAGAATGAATTTTAAATAATATTTTTGGAAGCTGAACTAGAAATCCTGGAAAATAGAGTCTATAAGGGTTAAACTAAAAAGAGAGAAAGGTTTTGCTTTGTAATGAACACACAAACACACACACACACACACACACTCTGCCTCCATGACAATCTATTACTACCAAATTTGGAAAAAGAAGGAGTCATGATATTACTAATGTTAACTTCATAGAGGGGCTTCTGAAATATTTCAGCACAAATACCATCTGTGCACTAAATTTTAAATCAGATTTTAAAAGTACAGAGATTAATGCTTTACAATATGTATGTATGAAATTGTGACTTGACAAAAAAAAGCCTTGAAAAACGGTAGTCCAAGTTAAATAGAAATACTGGAGTGAACTTTGGGAGAGGGGGACATACAGAGAGAAGACGAATGCAGAGAGAAAAAAAAGCTGTTTTCAGAACTAGAGTGTTAATACAAATCAACAAAAATCAAATCTCTCTGTGTTCAGGACAGTTCTACAAAAGGTGAAGTGTGAGTGACAAAAGTAACCTAGATACTTCATAAATTTCATTTGAATAATTACATCTCATTGTTTGTCATGACAATTTAATTTGGAGAGGGAAAAAGCACATATTTGTCCTAATAAGAAATCTGTGTTATGCACTGTATGAAGGATAGGAAATCTCATTTTAAAATACACTATATACTACTGAGTTTCAAATTAGGAACTGGTTATTACTATAATTTTAATACTAAAATTTTGAAGCATGTTTTAGTAAAATAAATGTTTATTTGGGATGCTAATGTTCATAATATACCATTATTGCTGAATATGTAATAAATTCAATTTAATAACAAAAATACTTGTGCCACCTTTATTTTCAATAATTAGTGCATCTTCAATTTATTTTAGCTACCCCATTACTTTCTCATTACAGAATATTAAATAAGCACATAATCATAGAACTAATTTTAAAAAGCCATTTAGTTGTTGTCTTAAGTTTCAACAGAAGATAGGAAAGAAAGCATACAATGGAAGTAGTATGAAAATTACAGCATGCAAAAAGGACTCAACCATTATTGTTTTGCTTAATAGTGGAGCTGGAAAAGACATTGGACCTGATATCCACCCCTTTAAATCAGTGAAGATAGTAGAGTTGCTTTGGGATAGAGATAATGTAACGGAACTGGTAATTGGGCCTATGTTGTTCACTTGCTAATGTTCTCATTTTTAATTTTTTACTTTAATTCCCTTTGGAGGGACATTACATGAACACTCTATTTTAGTGCAATGGTATTTGCAATGACAGCTAAAATTTTATAATCTACTGAAAAATCACAGAGAATATAAATATAATATTTTAGGCTTTTTCAAACCTTCTATAATTCAGTTAATGACACACAAATTTTGGATTGCTAGTTCCTAATACTACATATAGGGACAGATTGAGATACCCTTTACACTCACTAAGTAGTACCTTTCTCCACTAACTGCACAGGATAACTTGTCACATAAGGCGCAACTCAACATGAATTAAAGGTAACTTAATCTGACCCTTAGCTTTCAATATGCATCAGGGAAAAGGGCATAATTCCTTTCTAATGGTATCACATCAGGGAGAAGAAAGAAAAACCAAATGTCATTCAAGAGTGACCTAATTCAAAAGTTCCCAAGAAAGGCATAAGTAAAAACAATGTTTTCAAATTAAAAACCATTTTTTAGATTACTGAGCAAACTTAATCTGCAATGACTTCTGAAAATGATTCAACCTTTAGTGCTGTCAAGTTCCATTATGCACTGTGGCACATGTTGCAAAAACAATGGATGTGTGTGTTAACCTTTAAACACATAAGAACATTCTATTATCTATGGAGAAGAGAGGACTGACAGTACTCCTTCTGTATGGAGGAGATTGCCGCTAACTATTCCAGTATATTTTCTTTAATAATATTAAACCAAAACACCCATGTCCTCATGCCCCCTCTGCAATGTACACAAAATGCAGCTGAATTGCTACTGTTTATGGGTTACGGGAAGGGACCAAGCAGCCTTTTTCAGCCTCCGCCACGCTCAAAGCAAGCTCCTCAATAGCTCCGTCAATGAGAGCAGGCTAGGAAAGGGCACCGTGAATGGCACACATGGAGAGTCAATGTCTTTTAATTAAACAAAGGACTGGAGAGAAGCCATGTGGGAAGAAGGCACAGCCTATAAACTAACATAGTAATGGCTCAGCTATGCAGATAACATGCACCTTTCCTCAGGACTGATATGAAAAGATTACTTTCTCCCAGTACCACTTCTATTTTTCCTCCCACACTAAAGGGATTATGATAAATCAAGTTTAGCCCACCAAACCACAATTTCATCTAATGTTTGTAAATCTGAGTTATTTCCAAGAAATCTGCAAAATTCTAAAGTCAATGGTTTTATTCTAATAATCTTTTTGCTTGTAGGAATTGACAGTTGTAAACATTTTTAAAAAAGCCGTGAAATACCAAAAGGTTCCTATGAATGTCAGTATAATGACAAAATTAGATTACTGGGTACTATGAGATGAATGCTATATTTGTAAAGACATACATATTTATATGACATTTTAAACTATTGTAGCAACATATGGCTATGGCTACCCAACCAGCATCTGTAAAATATATCTTCCAACTATGGCAGGCCAGAAAATTATACCCCATCTTGTCAGATGAGGACTTGGCCACAATCAACTCATGCAACTGTGCCCTCCAGTCTCAATAATTATAATGCATTGAAGCTGGAAATGATGCCACAGCCATTGAAAATGCTCCAGCTGGTGCACGATATAATGGACTATTGACTAACCAAAACAGGGCATCACAGGAATGTCACTCTGGTGCTTTGTACTCTAGCAAATCTATCAAATACTAGGATAACATTTTTAAAAAGTCTTGGTCTTAATCTACACCACCTTCAACAAGTGGGGAGCTTGGGCTCTATCAGGGACTCTGTCTTCTCTAGAAGATTTAGTCTGACGTCATTAGCTATTTTCCACTGAACCTATCAGAAGTGGGACTAATGATAGCAGGAGAGACAGGCATCTCTGTGGATAGGCCACAACTTCTGGAACACTGTTCTACAAATGTCAATAATAACCATAAGCCAGGACAATATGCAAAAGCCAGACCTTCAACCTACCTTTTCCACACAATCACGATGATCATCATTTTAATAATCTCTATGAATGTGTGAAAAAACAGCTTCAACGAGGAGCATGTTATTATATGTGTGAAACATAACACAATTCAGATACTATTGTGAAAAGCAGATATGCCTAGATTAAACATTTTTTATAATTGTGAATATTGTCTACTTTCCACCATGTATGTTTCTTACTAGGGGTGTGTCCAGATGACAGGGTTTTGTCAACAAAAGTGGGCTTTTGTCGACAAAACTATACCTGCGTCTACACTACCGCTGAGTTCTGTCGATATAACGGCGACAGAACTCAGCAGTTTTGTCGACGGCGGTAAACCTCGTTCTACGAGGAATAACGCCTTTTGTCGACAGAGTTCTGTCAACAGAGGAGCCAGACAGTCAAGGCATCCCAGCTCAGTTCCAGCTCGCACCGGAACTGTATCAGAAGCAGCAGTGTGGGGTGACAGCAGCTGATCCACAAGAGGAGCTGTTTTTTAAACCGGCTCCCATCGCAGACCAGCTGCTGCCTGGCACCTCACGATGCTGCCTCTGATACAGACGCAGCAGCGCAAAGTGGCAGGGGGCTCCTTGGGAGTGGGGCCAGAGGGCATTAGCTGCTGGCCCCGCCCTTGGAGATTATAGACTAGTAAAGTAATCGATAAGAATTCATGAGGTTACTTGACTATACTATTAACCGATATTTAATATCCCTAATGTCAACCCATACATACATACACATCAATTTAATATTGTTCCAGTTACTTAATCAAAATATTATGCAGTACCAAGTGAAATTGTATATGTGTGTCAAATAATTATAAACTGTATATAATGAAGAGGGACAAGTCACTGTTCCACAATGATCTGCATCACTTGGTAAATTGGGTGCAAGCAAACCATACTCATTTTAATATGGCTAAATGTAAATGTATATGGAATGCCAACAGGTGGAATGGAACCTTGGACCTCTGGAGCTTAGTGCACAAGCTTCTACAGCAGTGTTTCTCAAAGTGGTCCACAGACCCATTCTGAGAAAGTTGCTACCAGGCCGCTCCGGTTTGTTTATTTATCTGCTCCACAGCCACAGAGCCTCACAGCTCCCGTTGGCTGCAGTTCACCATTTGCAGCCAATGGGAGCTGCAGGAAGTGCTGTGACCCAGGCCGCTGCTTTCCATAGCTCCCCTGGGCTGCAAATGGCAAACTGCAGCCAGTGGGAGCCATGAGTCTCCGTGGCTGTAGAGCCATTAGGTAAACAAACCAGAGCAGCCGATTAGCAGCTTTCTCAAAGTGGGGGCTGTGGCCCATTTTGAGAAACACAGCTCTAAACAAATTAAGACTAGATTTTTTTATGAGGGTGTGTAACTAGCTATTGAATCAATTAACCAAGATTTTGTGGTGGATTTTCCATCACTCAAATTTTTTATATCAAGATTACATTAAAAAAAAAGATAGGTTGTAGTTCATATAGGAATTAATCCAGGGAAGTTCTATGATCTGTGTTACATAGGAGATCAGTCTCGATCATAATGGTCTCTTTGGCCTTATCTATAAATATTTACACACACTCACACACACTCAACAGCCATAACTTTTTGAAATCTTAAAAATGTGTCTTAGTTTAGAATCCAATCTTCCTTCCACTGAAGTCAATGGCAAAATTTTCAGGAACAAGTTCACACTTTTGCTTTACTACTGTTTGTTTTCTGATCACTATCAGAAGCATTTAGATACCATGAAGTTCATATAAGCATAAATTCCAATACTTATTATCACTATGGTACTATTTTTATTTGAAAACCAAATTATTATATATGTTCTATTTAGTTCAGGATTGTATAATTTATTGAACTTTCAGGTAACTTAGTATGGCACAAGTGGAATAAATGTAGCTGAAAACAAAATAACAAATTTGACAGCATACTTCCTTCTGTCAAGCCACATGATGTTAATAAATAGTGTTGTATGCATACATTAGTTCTATTAATTGTATATTATAAAAGAATGAAAGGAGTTACTAACTTATGGTGGCTTGATTCCAGTTAGATGCAAAGCAATTTCATTCATCATCACACCAGCATTTTTTTAATGTGTACCTGATAATCCTAAACTAAGCATCAGATGTTCAGGACCGCATTGGGGCTTCATAGTCATTACTTAACATCTATAAGAATTTTACTTGAATACATTTGTACTTTTGTAACATTTTAAATGTATAAATAATGGACAGATCATAAGAAAAATATATATTTGAAGCACTGCATAGCTATTGAATCATATGCTGCATTCATTACAAAAGTTAAAGCAACATTACTTAAGCAGCTGCATGTCTCATCAAAGGAATGGAATGGGGAAATCAGAAGGAGAAGTGTGCTCAAGGCAAGAATGGCAAATCTTGGAGCATATAATTCAGATGTGTAAATCAACCAAATCACAAGACATCTTGGCCTTGATGCCTGCACAAAACACTATCCCTGCCACATCGGTGCAACACATGAAGACTTCAATCTATCTCAAGCACACACAGTGCTGCACATCAGTTTTCCACTCTTTCCATTAGAAATATGTACTACTGTACCATGTACATAGCACTCAAAGCTTAACTATCAATGAAATTTTAACAGTGGGGGGACGGCTGAGGATTAAGGAATGCTTCTCCAAGTCTCTGCGTAGCATTTGCATTTGATCATGCCTGAAATCCATATCATGAAATGTCATTCCATAACATAGTGAGGGAGTTGCCGCCTGCACATCAGGAATGTAGATGCATGATTGGTTGTTTCTCTATTCCTTTCTTCTATCTCCTAGAGGGGGAGTCTCTGTAAATAGTCTGCTGCCGCATGCAGCTTGTTATTTCAGGATCTGACCTATGCACTATATCTTCCCTTAGTAGAGTACCAGCTGTGCACAATCATCATGAGCTAAAAAATTGAGACTATTGGAGTTGGAGCTATGAGACGTCTGTTCACATCTATCCTAACCCTGGTGAATAAACAATATTCCATATACACATGCTTATGTTACCCGTAAGAACTACACACCAAACTTATCATACTGGCAGCCATCTCAGTAATGAATCGGGCCATTTGCTCTGCTGCATCTATTACCTTTGCCATCGCCTGAAGCACACGTTACCTTTTCTCAGTCCACTCCTGAGTTTCCTATTAGATAATTTCATGAAAATTGAACATTGTGGAAAGGATTATTTATTCATTCTTTAGTTATCCAAAACACAGAAAAATCTTTGGGGTGACTCACAGTGAGGGAAGTAGAACTAGGGAACACAGGATTTCTTTTGATGCATGAATTAGGATTTTCCAAGATTTCCAGGGAATTGGGGGGGGGAGTTTGATTCCATCCTACAAGCATAATTTCTGATGAGAGACAGTCAACTGAATAGTCCCAATTTCAAATTTAGGAGCCATCATGTTCCAATCGTAGACACCAGGGCTTATGTTTCTCATGCGAGACAGACCTCCATTTTGGATTGCATGGAACATTGGCAATAACTACAACAGCTGCTTTCTTTTGATAAAAAGTTGAAGCACATCCATTTGCCAATTAAAAGCTATGCAAATATTTCACAAATTACTTTTAGGAATCTGTTCCCGGTTGGTGAGCTTTTCATCTCTACAAAAGCATTTACCAAATGATTCAATACAGGAGATTGCCCTCATCCAGTCAACACAGGAGAGGGAAGTCTTTAAAACAACAATAACACTATATTACAGATAAAAGGCAACTCCCCCCACCCACCCCCTCGAACTTATGGTGAAAACAGAATATGGGCTACAATATGCATTCTAATCCACTAATGCCAAACAAGGGAAATAATTCCTTAATAATTAGAGTTTTTAAATAGGAGGACAGAAATTTAGTTAGCACTTATTGTCTTATGGTTTCTCTAGTGCCATCATCTTAACTTCCAATTGCTTCACAGGTAAATAGCTAAATTCCATCTGCAGAACAAGAACTAGTGTTAAAAATCTTTCAAAAATGATTCCTACATCTAGTACTACTCTGAATGGATGAATTTTAAAATGAGCTATATTATGAGCATACTCTTGTGGTTGATGAATACTCTGAACAGGCCAAAAAATATACAGGAACCACATAACTCAATTTATACAGCATGTTCTTCCAGTCCAAAACACATGCTGCAATTAATATACACCCATAATATTTTTTTCTTCTAGCAACAATACAAGAATGGCTGAGTTTCCAGTGAGGAAATTGCACCTATGGAAGGACTAGACACGCATCAGCTGAAATGCAGAACTTGTCTCTCATACTGTTGCATCCTAACAAGTGTCTCAGTCACTCTTTCAGCCTCCTAAGTCTTTTGTGGCTGCCTTTGCCTAAACATACCAATAAACCATAGTAAATTATACAGAGTTTAACTTCTGAGCTGCAATAACTCCATTAAAATACATGATGTAATTTTGTCTTCTGTTTTGAAAGGAATTTTAATATCTTCAAGATATTACCAAATGATTCAATACAGGAAATTGCCCTCGTGTCTGGATTTCAGTGTAGTAAATTGAGTTAAACAAGATTTTGCCTGTTTTTAATATACTACAATGTCTCTCTTAAAAGTGCCCCTTACCCAGATAAACTTGTAAAGCTGTCTCAAACAGTTGGGCTCTCATGATCTGTGGAGGTTGCTGGCAGAGAGAGGATAACAGACCACATCAGATATTTTTGGCCCTACTTTTATGTTTAAAACCAAACTTTTCTTAAGAGAGATCAGCTGCTGACCATTTGGCTTTGATTATATACAGGACTGTCACTCTGTAAATGTAGAGCTATTTAGAAAACAGTACTATCAGACATTACTATCATTGAACTAGTTGCTATCTTGGAATGCTACAGGAATCCCTCTCTTTCTCTGACCTCTAGAGGCCACAGCTACTGAAGTGTCCAGTAGGAAACATCCAGGGCAAAGAACAGATGGGAGAACGTTAATTTAAGTGAACACTGCATAAACAAATGTAACTCTAGGGAACAGGAATAATCACAGCCACTCTTCATACCTATTATTTTGAGAAAGTTCATTTCTGAGGCACTGAATCTCAACACTGAAACATATGTTTGAGCCAGATATAAATGCTGTATTTGTCAGTTTCGCAGTTGCAGATTTCCATAAAAGTATAAAAGAGATCTCACCCATGACAATATGGTGCCATTTTAATTTAATAAATAAATAAAAGCAAAGCGTACAATACAGTAGAAAATTCTCTGACTGCCATTCTCCTGAAAAAAAAATATTCATCCTGCTACAGTATGAAGAGGAACATTTACACCACAAGAAAAGGCACTATATAAGAGTCTAACTGTGGCACACATGCAGTGAAGATGGAGGGGATCCAAAACATTTCCAAAGAACATTGTGTATTTGATTTAGAATGCAAATAGAGAAAGAAAAAATGTGTCTTACAGTTTTAGCCCTGCCAGGCTCCACAATGAAATGTACTTGGGCTAATATTTATTATGCTTTGAAATAGTGAAAACTGTTTACAAATTCACAGTCAACATTTCACTGCCTATAAAACTAGCATTTCATGTCTGATAGTCTATATTCAATATACAATAATAAATTGCCCAGCATAGTACTTAATACATGATATTTTAAAGTCCTTCCAAATGCACAGCAATATATATATATACAACCTACATAGAGACTCTGCCGGACTCTTAATTTAGAGTATCTTCAGTTACTCCCTGTTCAAATAAAGTACATTCCAGGATATGTTTAGAATTATTGGGTAGGTTAGTCTATACTATAAACATAGCAATCACATAGCAAACTTCCACAGACTCATCTCAAAATAGCTATAGTGCAAGACGTATATAAGTTATGAAGACAATGTTTTAAGAGGATATGACAAATAATTTCAGATGTAACACTTATCTGTTGGTGCACTGTGGTACAACTATTCTTCACAATTTAGGAGCACGGATTAAGAACCATTGTTACAGGAAAAGGTTCTACATTTTTCAAAACAGACACTCTTTAACAGTGCTTCATTTTCTTGCACACCGTTATTTCAATTTGTAGCCCAACAGTACAGGAATTTTTACTGAAACTTTTGGTTTCATTTCTAACAGGGAAAAGAAGCTCCAAACAAGTCATTCTTCCATCAGGCAGAGGTAAGCCCAGTTCTCTTGCACAGATGTAGTCAGCCAAAACAGACATATCTGCTTTGACGTAACATCCCACAATAAATGATGACACTTGACCTCCACCTACAGAGTTTTTGTTTGCTTACTAGAGGAAAGTGAGGAGTCTGATTAGATGTATAGAATGATTTACATTCATGGAGCAAAACACAGGGTAGGTTCTGAACAACATGTACTAGTGCAACAACAGAAGCCTATTTATTCTAGCAACATTTTAAAATGTCCAAAGAATTGCTCTACAAATAAGAAAAAAAAAACCCTTTTTTCTGTTTTTAAAACATCCATGTGCATGAAAAAATAGGGCAGGTAGCACATTAAGAAAATGGAAAATTAGAGATATTGTCTAACAGAACAGAGTGAAATATCTGGGATTGTGATTATTTTAAATCATGTTCAAATAGAGATTGCATCTGTTATTAGTGGCTATATATATATATAATCTAAATGTTAATACATCACTGAACTCCAGACTGTCTCTGAAGGCAGAAGACTGTTGACTAAACTTGTTGAAAATATTGTTAAAATAGAACACTATAATGTTTGAGAGCAAAAAAAACACAGCCTACTATAAATGTCAAATAAAGGATTATGAAGCAATGCACACAGACTTTGGACTTGAATTTCAATGCATAATCCAATCCAACCATCTGTCGACCAGTTGTGTAGCAAAATCAAGACTTGGGGCAAGCTCCAAAAAGGACAGCCAAGTTACATTATTTTAGCGACAGCTCTGTGATACTTAAGTACATCTCCACCGCAATTATAGTCCTGTCTGCAGATTAGCCTACAGAAGCGGACACTTGTCACTGACCAAAGAAAACATTACAATAGATTCCCAGATATATAAAACAACAGACATTTTGCCTGATGCACATTTCGTGACCGTGATACAAGTGTGAGAAGGAAAGTGCAGATTTTGCTACAATGACCTTTGTAAATGTTAGCAGGATCGCTAGAGACTTGTCCTTTTCCGTTCCCCAAGACATGGAAAAGCCCCCAGCGCATTTATAACCGAAGGAGCCCTCCCCCCTTCCCGTTCTCTGTTCCCATCTTCCAGAGTAGTGAGCGTCAGGCAGCTGCGGGATGAATCTAGAGTTATGATTGCAAAGTTAACGTGGGCGCTAGAAGGAACCATTCTCTTGTCTTTCTCGCCCCCCAGATGTCCCGGACCCCGGGGCAGCGAACGCTCCTTCCCCCATGCAAAAGCTGTAATAAGTTCAACAGTCCGCCCCATTCCCCAAACATAACACTCGCAATAACCACTACACCGAGAGTCAAAGCGCGAGTGGCACAGAGAGGGACATAAGCATCCCTCTCCCAGAACAGCTCCAGGGAAATCTGACTCTCCATGGATGGGAGGGGGGCTGGAAATGCCTACAGATCCCTTTGCTTCAAAGGGCTGGCCAGGTACAACCCCCCTAGAAGCCCCAGCGAAAACTGGTGAGCGGGGGCTGTGATGGAGACCCCCGGACACAAGTGACTAAGTGAGACCCTCACTACCAGCCGCGGCCGGGTGGCAAGCCCCACTCCAGCGAGACATTCCCTCTGCCATCATCCATCCACACACACAACAGCGCCTTTTCCCGGCTCCACCGCACTCCGGCGAGCACGGGCATCCAGGGGCTGTGGCACCCCAAGCCACGAGCTGGAGCTGCCTGACTTTCTACTAGGGAGGAGACACTAGTTGATTTCCCCTTGGCAAAGCCAAAGCCTCCCCAGCCCGGTCCGGCGGCTTGCGGCGCGGGCGCTCTCCAGCTCCCAAAGAGTTGGCAAGTCGCTGCGCCCTAGAGGAGCCGTGGGGCTGGCCACTCCGTGCAGCGCGCACCCCCCGCCGCCGCTCACCTCCTTGAGCTCCTTGGCCACGTCTTTCAGGTCCCCCAGGACTAATTCCAAATCCTCCACGATGATCTTGATCTGTTCCTTCACCTTGGCTTTGGAGGCGGCGGGCGGCCCCTCGGGTGGAGAGGAGGCGGCGGGGGTCCCCTTGGACTTGGCGGACATTCTCTGGGGGCGCGATGCGCGGGGCGGAGGGGTACGCAGGTCAGGAGAGCTGGGTGACCGGCGGGTGCCCGGCCCCGTCCCTCGGGCTCCCGGAGCTGCTGCGGCCGCTGTCTTCCTCCCCGCACATTTTGGGCTCCGGGCTCCGCCGCGCTCCGCTCTCTGCCGAGCGGCTACACAGCGCCGCTGCCATCAACTCCCCGGGATCTGCACTGAGCGCGCCCGGGCTGCAGACGGGCGGGCGCTGCGCCTGCGCCTCGCAGCCTCCCTCCTGTAGGCACACGCGCACGCACCGGGCATGCCGCTCGCTGAGCGCACGGAGCCGGGGTGGGGGGGCAGCCGTGCGTGCGCTGTCCGCCTGCCCACCCCGGCAGCAGCCTGCGGGGCGCTCCTCTGACCTCCCGCTGCAGCTTTAGCCCAAACCCGCGCGTCCGGGCGGCTCTGCCCAGGGTGGAAGGAGGCTGGGGAAGGGGGGAGGCTGGTGGTGAGGGGCAGCGGGGGTGGGGGGGGAGGGTTAACCCAAACTTTCCCCTTCTCTACTCCCCCCTGTGCGAACTGGCCCAGAGAAGGGGACCAGCGCGGTTCCTCGGGGCCAGATGATTTTCCTTTCTCAGCGCGTTGGCGGAGAAGGCGGGAGTGCGGAAGGGAGACAGGCGAGGAGGAGGAGGTAGTTACAACTCCTCCAGAGGAGGCGCTTCCTTCGCAGCGCACAGCTTCTGCTTGGACCACAGCGTGCCATTGAATCAGGATTGCAGGCGATCGGCGAGGTTATTCGTCTCTTTCACGCTACCCAGCGGGAGCTTCTTTGTGCGAGTGGAGGGGAAACAGCCACAGAAAAAAAATCTCCGGGAAAACCGAAGCTTTCGCGCGTACCACCAGAGCCTGGGGAAACTCCCCACGCAGAACTAGCGGGTCTGTTTCTCCTGCTAATAGTACGTACACTCATCCTGGGGGTGAGTCCCCCGTTCTCCTACTCTGGCCCCGATGTCATTTTAGAAAGGAGAGAGAACTGCAGCACCTGTAACCATGTCGCTCCGGCTTTTACCTCCTAAAAGCAACAAGGAAGCTGGAGATTTGCAAACACCACCAAATTGGCAGGAGGGACTTGGGTCTGTATTCACTAGGCACAGGAGGAACAATAAATCTTTTTTAGTCAAGAAACAGAACCCATGCCAGGTATCGGGGAAAGAAGGTACAGGAACGAAAAGGGGCCGTGACTGTTTCCATGAGATTGGTACAGTTAAGGGCAGGGCTTTCTCTATTCCATACGTTGCTTGCTGGTTGGCTTCAGCATTTAATTTGCTAGGGCTAAGGGAAGAGATTATCAGATATTCACCTCTGGTGGTTTTTCCACTTATTGCAAGAAGACGTTAGGTCCAGGCACTGAAAATCGTATTACCAATTTCTATCTTCAACTTCAGCTCAAAACAGCCAGAAGAGGCAAACAGCCAAGCCCTGCGTGGATGCTCGCCATGGAGGGTTGCAGCTGATTAATAAATCTTAAATGCTTCCGTTTCTGAGAGGTCTGCTTGCAGTTTGCTCTGTTTTAACTTAGCAGCAGGAAGCAGAAACATCGCTCAGACTTCTGAGTGCGCACAACATTTCAGATCTCACCCGATGCACACAAGTTGGTGGTGAACAGTTTTATGGATGAAGTGGGTGTGAGGCTGGAATAAGGAATGGAGAGGCTGAACTGCAAACAGTAAATGGCCAAAGCTGGTTGTCCTTATTCAGGAGGCTAAAAGACCATAGGAAGTTTTTCTGGTAGAAAAAAACTAAAAGGTCTAGACTTAAAGGATTTATTAGTGATGTCAAATACTATTCTTAAAAATGTTTTCTTGGGGTATTCATTACAATCTTTTAAAATGTTCACAGTGGACCTGTTCACACCAGAGGTATTCACTTTTGCTAAGTAGGCACGCAATCTGGTTTAAGTGCATGCACACACACTCTAATACTGTAGGAAAGTGATTTTAAGGATTCCTTTTCTAGAGTCATTCAGGCTGGAAACTAGATTATTTTGTTTATCCAGTCAGTGAACAGTAAAAATACCATATGACTTGCAGGACTATTCACCATTAAGCATTACACCTTGAATCTCAGATTTTGAATTAAGAGCCATAGGAAACTAATTAAGGATAAAAACATAACAAAAACTGTTTCCTGGTTTCCAGTCATTAATCCATTTGATAAGTACTACTCTATTTGTATACATACCATGAATAGAAAGGGAGCAGTATTTATCAAAACCTATTTATGTAGATTGTGTGATGTTAGTTTATAGCTAGAGTGAAAAAAGGCCCTGTAGTTGCACAGTTATATAGAAATAACCAAACATTACTACGGGAATAGATTAGTGGTTCATGCGCTTATCTTTTCTCCCACAGAGGTTAATTCCAGGTGTGTCAAAAGAAAGCATAAATTCCCCTGTCACTTAATTGACATTACCAAGTTATGAAATGGCCCTAGATAGTTTCCTCGTAATTTCAGTTTCTTACTGCTGGTCCTTGTTTTACATACCAATAATAATTTTGTACCATTAGCATTTTTTTTTCATTTTAGTCCCCTCTTTGGGATTGTAAATATATTAAGCCATAGCGATCTCTCCTGGACCTGTTTGTTAATCATTTCCACTCTAAAAAGCCGGAATGCTTTGGACAAGATCAACTGTAGCCACTAATTTTGTCTCCACAGTTTTAACAACTTTTTCAAAGTAGTTTAAGGTAGAGAAGCATGAGTAGTCCTCAGAGGAGTTGGACTGATTTATTCCTGTTCTATTAATCCACCTGTTCCATAGTTTTCTCTGTTTTCTTGGTCGTGTACTACGGGTCCATGTTCTATAATTTTGGGGATAATTTCAGCACCTGTTGAGATGTGTATACAGGACTAGTCCTCATCTCCTTTTCCATGACATGGTTCCTTTTTAATAATTAAATATATTTGTTAGTATCTCTACTGCTTAGTGTTTTGTTTTTTATTCATTGTACACATCTAGATGACAGTCCTCTGGTCCTAAGGTTTGTTACAGTTTAATCTCACACAATCATTTGTTTGATTTTTTTCTAAAAGTACCCCACCTGTACCTGTAAATAGGCTTGGTAGAATTAAATTCTATATAAGTGATGGATAATACAGATGCTTTCAGTTTTCACTTACCCATTGAAGTTCACACTTGTGCAAAATACGAATTAAGCATTAATTAGTCCCAGTTGCAATAAATTAAGGGGTCAATGGGGGAGTCAGACAATGATTAATGAGAGATGTTGAGATTCCTAAAGTTAAAGCCTTATTATAATAATTAACACAAATTGTCATCACATGTACAGATATACAGAGAAATAACCTTAATTCAAACTAATAAATTCTCAAAACAGCATTTTTCTTAATTTTTCTACGAGTTTTAATCAATTGATTTTTGTTGGCTTGTGTACATAAGTTGAAAAATTGACATGTACCAATTAAAAATAATTCTTCAAAACCTGCCTGTAAATCATAATCTAGAGTAGAATTCATCCATCATCTTCTGAGGAATCAGATCATTTCTTATTCCTATTTGGTTTGTCACCTTTTCACCCATGTGAATTCTGCAAGAACCAGAGATACAACAAAGAGCTGCCCCCACAACATCCTCAACTTCTCACACAGTTCACAAAGAGACCAGTTACAATAGCAGGAAGGAGGCTGGAGACAGAGCCATTCAGTGTCCCTGGAGCAGAGCTGCTGGGCTCTAAAGAGCAATCTCTCCTGCACTCTCAGGGCTACATAACTCCACCTCAACACTCACAGAGGGCTTTGTGCCAGCTGGTTCTTCTATAAGTTTCTTAATGAATTTCTGAAGATGGAGGGGTAGGATGTTTTCTTACAAATTTTAATTTACCTGGTAAAGTTTTCCCTGAGCAAAAAAACAGATTAAGTTAAAGAATGAGCCCACGTATTTTCATTTGGACACTATTTTGTGCTCCATCCCAGAAAACAATTAAATGAATACTCACAGAAATGTGGCATTCCGCCATACCATTGCCCATTGTCATTAAAGCATACAAGTTAAGCAGAGTTAGGTATGATTAGTAACTGGATGAGACACAAAAGAAAAACCAAGAAATTACCAACTTGTTTTTGATAACTCCGTTTTTGGAGGAGGAGTTGAAGCTGCGGCACTGTTTCCGTATTGTGCTAAGGAGTAAAGCCAATTAAATAATACATAGAGGCTGTGTCTACACTGGGCCACTTATTCCGGAAAATCAGCCGCTTTTCCGGAATAAGGTGCGAGCTGTCTACACTGGCCGCTTGCTTTTCCGGAAAAGCAATGACGATCTACTGTATGAAATCAGCCGCTTTTCCGAAAGCTATGCCGCTCCCGCTGGGCAAAAGTCCTTTTCCGGAAAAGCTTTTCCGAAAAGGGCCAGTGTAGACAGCTTTTCCGGAAAAGCAGAAGAAACGGAAAGCGGTTTGGTCGCCACGAGACCCCGTGAGGAGCCCTGGACTTCCTGGTAGGGAGGCTGCTGGGCGACGTGGCAGGAGCGCCGCAGACCCTGCAGCCTGAGCTCTGCCACGTGCTGCTGTGCTGCCCAGCCACCCATTGGACCGCGCCATGGCAGCTCCGGCTGGTGAGCCCCTGCACCCCAGCACAGGAGGCCCCAGGGGCCGCAAACGCCGGGCCCCATCCTGGACCCCAGGGAGCTGGAGACCCTCCTGGACTTGTGGCAGGAGGAGGAGGGTCTCCACGACCTGCACTCCAGGCGCCGCAATGTCGAGCTGTACACACGGCTGGCCGACAACCTGGCACAACAGGGACACCCCACCCGGAATGCCGAGCAGGTCCGCTCCAAAGTGAAGGAGCTGCGGCTGGGGTACGTCCGGGCCAGCGAGGGCAGGGGGGCAGGACCAGACGCCTGCCCTACTATGACCGGCTGAACGCCTTCCTGGGCCAGCCAGCCCCGCAAGCCCCGGACGTCCCTGTGGACACCTGCCAGCGCCCCCCCATCAGACGACCCACCGAGCAGGGGGAGGGAGAGGACAGCAGCAGCGCGTCCGGCGCGGGAGGAGGCCACCACCCAGCAGGCCCCCTCCAGCAGCTCCTCCGAGGCCGAGGCCGAGGCCGGGAGGAACCCACTGGTGAGTCTTTGCAGTTTGCACTCCCAAAGGGCGGGGGGGCGGAGGGCGGGGGTGGGGAGCCAGGTGCCCAGAGGAGGAGGGGAGAGCATTTCACTCAGGCCACGTGAGCTGCACGCTGCGCATGAGGCAGCAAGCAGCACGTGCAACCTCGTGCAGCCTGGCGACCGAGCGGCACATGGCCGCGGCAGGCAGCTGCAGGGCACGCCTGGGACCGTGCTGCTCACACACAGCGGCGGGACCAGGGGAAGGGTGGATGCCGGCTGGAACCGGCCAGGGCCCCAGGGACTCAGCCCAGAGCCCCTCACCTCCGCCAAGGGTGCAGCACGGAGAACAGCACACTGTCCCATGCCTGGCTGTGAGGCACAGCCAGCTGCTCCTGGGAAAACCGCAGCGTCCACAGTCCTCGCCTGCTCCCGGTGCCTTGGCTGGTTCCCGAGGAAGTCCCCACTGTGGCCGCACATGTCCCTGGGCTACCGGCCTTGCGGGAGGGATAGTGGGAGGGACAAGGGCCCCTGAGTTTTGCTGCAAGGATGGGACACCCCCCCACCCACTCACGCTTCTGGTTACGTCCAGGAGATATCCCACGCGAGGGGATCTGAGAGCCCAGACCGCCTCTGCCAGATGTGCTCCCAGGCACTGCGTGGGGATGCATCTCGCCCCTGTCAAACACCAGCGATTAGCCCAAAGCTTTTCACAGTCTCCACCGGCAGGGAGTTCCACAGGTGAACGCAGCACAAGCACCCTCCCGCCTCCACGGGCCAGGACACAGACCGGTGCTTACAAATACTGGAGAGGGGACCCTACTCCAGCAGGGGCGGTCCTCCTTGCCAACATACAACACGGGGCAGGAGGGAAACCGAGTGAGGCCCAAGCCACACAACTGTGGGGTCACCTGGGCTCAGGGGTGGAGGGCATGAGATGTGGGGACAGTGGACGGCCTGCCTGACTGACCCATCCTTTCTTCTCTTCCCTGCAGCGGGACCCAGCACCAGACCCGACACTGCGGCAGCAGCGGCACCCCCAGCTGGCCAACCCCGGAGGCACAGGCGGCGGCAGAGAGACCAGCTTCTGCGCCGCCACGTGCGCGCCGTGGAGGCAATCCAGGCCTCCATCGCCGAGCGGGTGCAGGGGGACCTGCAGTGGCGGCAGGAGGGCTGGGCTGCCTTCCTACATGAGTGCCGAGGGATGCGCACAAACATGGACGTGCTCACAGCACATTTGGTCCATGCCATCCATTATGGCATGGCCGGACCCCATGCCCCCGCCATTCCTCCCGGAGCACAGCCCATGCCCCCTCCTATCCCAGCTCCTATCCCAGCTCCTGCTCCTGCCCCTGCCCCTGCCCCTGCCCCTGCCCCTGCCCCTGCCCCTGCCCCTGCCCCTGCCCCTGCCCCTGCCCCTGCTCCTGCTCCTGCCCCTGCCCCTGCCCCTGCCCCTGCTCCTGCTCCTGCTCCTGCCCCTGCCCCTGCCCCTGCCCCTGCCCCTGCCCCTGCTCCTGCCCCTGCTCCTGGTCGTGGTCGTGCCCGTGGTCGTGCCCACCTCCCCGTGCAGCCTGCCCCTACGCGGTCTGCCCAGCGTGTGCAGGCCCCCCCCCGGAGGAGCAGTCGCAGGGGCCATCCATCCCAGTAACTGCCCCCGTCCCAGTTGAAGGTCCCCGTCCCAGTCCCAGTTGAAGGTCCCCGTCCCAGTTGAAGGTCCCCTCCCCTTGTAAATAAACAGTTTTCTATTTTTCTGTTCATTCCTGTGTTGGTTATCGTGTTACTCTAGTAACTGTAGGAAATGATGTGAGATGCCAATTAGCCACTTAAATTTAACAGGGTTACAAACTGCAGACAACAAAATCTGTACTCTATCACTGGGGGCCCTTTTAAGTGCTCATTGGTTTGTGGCGCATAAATAAATACTGAGACTTTTCAGTAAAATGTAAACCACAAACTATATTTACATAGCTCACAAACAAGCAAGAACAGTTAAAAGATGCACACTACAGATAATTAAACATAGTCTAGGCGCAGGGAGGACAATTGGGTAGTGTTGCTGGCCACCTCAATCCTTTGGTCCTTCCGGGCCTCAGGAGAGGAACAGCCAGGAGATCCTCGACGGAAGATGATGGCGGCTGGCCACCTCAATCCTTTGGTCCTTCCGGGCCTCAGGAGAGGAACAGCCAGGAGATCCTCGACGGAAGACGACTGGAATCAGGTACGCTGACTTGAGCCTTCCGCACGACCCCCGAATCCTCGTGGCTGTTCTTCGGGACAGACGATGGTGGCCTAAACCCTAGCCTAAACTAAAAAGAAAAACCCTGACTAAGCCCGACGCACCCGACGAACAGTCACGATGACGGCCGATGTGCTTTGACCCGACGCTTTACAATTGGGGAGGTAAGGGAGGGGTGGGGAGGGGTAGGGACGGGCGGGAGTAGTCTGGGAGACCCAGGCGACCCTGCTACGGGGCTTGGGCAAACATGTCCACCAGGGCCTCTCTGATGCGCACCGCATCCTGGCGCGCCTGGCGGACGGCAGCTGTGTCGGGCTGTTCCAAGGTCTGTGCCTCGGCTGCCATCCATGCAGGGAGGAAGGCCTCCCGCTGCGCTCCACAATGTTGTGGAGCACGCAGCACGCGTGCCAGTACCTCCGTTGCATTCTGCTCACCCATGTCGACGGGTGAGCAAACAACGGAATCGGGCTTTAAACGCCCAAAGGCCAGCTCCACTGGGTTTCGGGCCCGGTTGAGGCGGTCGCTGAACCGGCCCGGTTCTGGTCCGGCTGCCCCGTGTAGGGCCGCATTAGCCAGGCATCAGGGGTAGGCCGGCGTCGCGACGACGCAGATGGGCATAGGCACATCCTCGACAGTCAGAGTCTCGGGGAAGTAGGTGCCCGCCTTCAACCTGCGAAACAGTCCAGAGTTGCGGAGGATGCGGGCGCTGCGTGCCCGGCCGACCAGCCCCCGTGAATGTCCAGGAAGCGGCCCCGGTGGTCCACGAGGGCCTGCAGAACAATGGAGCAGTACTTTGCGGTTCATAAAATGGGCCGCCGATGCTCCGGGCCCGGATGGGGATGTGGGTGGCGCCCAGGGCTCCCGCAGTTGGGGAACCCGAGGGCAGCGAGCCGCCATGGTATCATCCACGCCGCGCAGGCGGATGATTCGCGGGAGCAGGATGTTGTTGATGGCGTGGACGACCTGCAGAAGGGTGCAGAGAAACACAAGGGAACACATCACGACGGCAGGGGTGAGTGTGCGCTCCCTTGGGGCCCCCTTGATTCCCTCTGTCCTCACACACACCCACACACACACACACACCAGGGCCCCTCGCCCCACGGCCCCCACCAGCGGGCCTGTGCAAGGAGGGCGGCCCAAACCCTGGCCGACCCAGCCTGGAATCTTGGCTATCCCTGGGCCTGGAGTGCAGCACCCTCCCCATCCCACTCCCCTGGGACTTACCTCCACGATCACTCCGGCGGTTGATCGTCCCACCCCCGAACTGCTGTGCCACCGGCGGTAGCTGTCCGGTGTGGCCAGCTTCCAGAGCGCGATGGCGACCCTCTTCTTGATGGGGATGGGTGCCCGCGGCCGGGTGGTGGCTCTCTGCAGCGCGGGGTGAGCCAGGTGCACAGCTGCAGGAAGGTCCGCTTTCTCATGCGGAAATTCCTGATCCATTGGTGGTCGTCCCAGACCCGAGGACCAGCCGCTCCCACCAGTCGGTGCTGCTCTCGAAACTCCAGGCGGGCCTCTCTACGGTGGGGTGCTGATGCCACACGGTTGCCAGGGCCTCCTGGTGAGGAGTCCAATGCGATCTCTGCCTCCTGGTTCATGTACACCATGGCACCGGCCTGCAGCACGAGCAGCAGGCACTCGTGCAAGCTCCAACAGGGGCCCGAGCAGGCAAATGGCCACCCACGGCTCCATGGCAGACAGAGCAGGGCAGAAAAAACTAAACTCAGGGAAAAGCAGTTGGGGGCCAAGGGTGGTGTCCCCAAAACCCAGAGGGCAACCACTGAACCTGCTAAGGGTGCCAGTCCCTGGCAGAGGTCCCAAGGCAGGAGCAGGAGACCAACGGCTGTCGGCGAGACCCCTTTAAGCACGTGTCTGAATGGCGCTCCGGCCCCGCCCGGAAAGGTCTGGTGGCCTTTGCCCTCTTCAAAATGGCTCCGGGCTTCTGCTTTTCGGAAAAGCGCGCGCCAATGTAGCGCGCTTTTCGGAAAAGCGCATCGTTATAACGGTAACTCCGGGACCAATGTAGACGCTCCTTTTCCGGAAATACTTATAACGGAAAACTGTTCCGTTTTAAGCATTTCCGGAAAATCATGCCAGTGTAGACGTAGCCAGAATGATTAATGAATACAAGCAACAAGTCCAATCTGCAGTTATTTTGTGAGGTCCTATCCAGTGTTCAAGAGCATTCAGGCAGTCATGGGTATTCGTGAACATTTTCACAAATCACACTAAACATATTATTATCAGTTATCACATGGACTATTCACATTGAAACTGCAGTACAATTTATTCATTCATTATTTGCCAATTGAAAGAGAATAGCATCAGCGAGCTCTTACAGTACCATGTATGATACCCTATTATGCATGCACTGTGTGATTAACCAATCATATACTTTATATAGTCAAAGGGAAGCATTTGCAAATGACACACAGCTTATCGATCATATGCAAACCTGTTTAGCATATGCTAATTAGAACAGCTACAAAAATGAGGAACCCTTTATTGGAGAAAGTCTACTAGAAAGCCACTATGCTGCTGAATGTAAAGTCTTCCAGATGAGATGTCAAGCTGGTTTTGATGTTATAGGGTATATTTACACTGCAGAGTTTTTCTGAGAAAATGGCCATTTTTCTGGAAAAACTACACTTACATCCACACTGCAGTTGCGTTCTTTCAACAGAAAGTCGAAAGAATGCCGGGGGTTTTCTGACAGCAGTAAACCTCTTTCTATGAGGAAGAAACCTTTTTCCAAAAGAGCTCTTTTGGAAAAAGGCGTGTGTGGACGGGGAAGAGGAATTTTTTTCAAAAGACGAGGCATCCAGGAAAAAGCACAGGGTCCCTAGTCCATAGTAATCACAACTTAAATGCAAGATAGCATCCAATCAATGTGGATGCTATCTTTCGAAAAAGGAGATCGCTTTTTCAAGGTGCCTTTGCTGTGTGGATGCTCTCTTTCTAAAGAAGTTTTTCCAGAAGATCTCTTCCAGAAAAGCTTCTTCCAAAAGAAGCCTGCAGTCTATTCTCCACTCCCCCAAAAGTATAGTGGCAGCAATCATAACATCTTTCCAAGATGGATAATTTGTGTTCTGGTTACTAAATTTCTCATATCACTAATTGGAGATGTTATTCTCTCTCATTTCTTTTTCCTACAATGATATGTGGCATTTCTGATGAAGTTACAATGGTTGTGTTAGGTCAACCCAAAAGTGGCTGTATGTTGTTGGAAGACTCAATCACACAGAAAAAAAAAGAATAAAAGACAGTGTAATATAGTTACTCTTCAGATTCCCAATTTGATTTCAACTCATCGAAAACAAATAGTAAAAGAAAACCATCAGGGCTATGTAAAGTCATGCTTTAGGTATACACACTAGAAATTGAGTACATTTGGGCTAAGATTTCTTTACTACATTTCATTCCCTGTGTACGCTTACTAAAAATTGTGAAAAATATCAGTTAAAGCAACCTAACACGCAAACCCACATCAGTTCACTTATTATACTACCCAAGCACATTCCGATTCTTCAGCTGCAAAACAAATACCCTTTCAATAATAATTTATAGCCAATCACGCTGTTCTTATCCAGTTTCACTTAAAAGCACAACCCAAACTCTGTCCTCAGATATATTATCCATGGACACTTGTGTCCTGGGAAAGAATATATTGGATTATTGGTACAGAAAAAGCTGTTCTCAATTTTTTTTCGTTTAGGCTGAAAGGATGGCATTGTGAGTGGGATTTTGCATAAGAACTACATTTTGGCCCCATTCTTCTTCAGTGGAGGGAGGGTGGAAGTAAAACATGACCTTCACAGCCAAAACAATGCAACATTATCTTCTGATAACTTCAGGAAATGAGTATGATGCAGGGTAGTGGAAGGGAGCTGAAATGTGATTATTTGGAGAGAAATGTGTTCAGAAAAGATATTTTTATCTTTTCTATTGTAAGCATCATGCAAACGTATTGTTAAAGACCAGGGGGAGTGACAAAGTACAAGATGCAGTTTACTGGATCATTTTTAGTTGGGCACATGCTAAAAAGCTACCCAGAAAAGAGCTATAAAACAAATGTTTAAGATAACCTTTTAAAAAAAGAAACCTGGGGATTGAATAGCAGGTAGTGGTTGGGAAAGGGTTTGGAAGAACAGTCTTTTCTAGATGAATCCTGAAAAATATCACATTAATATTTAGTCATTTTATAGCTATTCAATTAATATACAACATTCAGTCACTGATCTTTTCATAAGTCATTAAAGATTGTGTTTTTAAGTTCTTGGTATAAAGCTTGTGTTTATTTATTAGTTATCTGCTAGCCAATACATTTGTACCTCCTCTCCCCCTCAACCTCCAAGGAGCCATTGGTTGGTGTCAGATACAAACTATTTCCTGTGAAAAAGTATCCTTTTACCACTGGTATTCACTTCAGTAGTACATTATTGCAAACATATGGAGCAAAGCAAAAAACCGCTTGCCTGGATTCTTTCCAAAAGCATCTCAATCAGCACAGACTGAGCAAAATAATTACTTGGCTAAACAAGTAGTGTAAACACAGGAAGAAGATTTGGAAAGGTAAAACTCTGAGTCATTAACAACAGTGGAAAGGTCAACAGTTAGAATTCTTTCATTTACAGGAACATAGACACATAAGTCATTTATTTTCATGGTCTCTCTAGTTAGTAATTACAACCTCTTACATCAGAGGCTGTAAAACCTTGTGTTACAGATTTGTACATTTGCACAGTCTAACAAAGTGATTCCAGAGCTGCACAGTACTCATTCATACACAATCAGTCTCACCCACTTCCTCCCTTACTCCTCAAGTTGAAATGACTTTAAGGAAATGATACAAAATAACAGAAGACAGACTAGTAAATCCAATTCTAGTTATGCTGTTCATCTCCTCAGGTCCATTCCTTCAATCAGTTTAGATCATTTTTGGAACGTCCAAGACACCAAACCATGGCTCTAACCCTGACATAATGAGCATTTAGATAATTTTATATAATCTTCCATTAATCAGATAGCGTGGGGTATGGGAGTAGAGGGAAAAAGTGGCCTGCAAATGTTCTTTTTAAATTAGAAACATTCCTGAATTCACCAAAACCCCTCTGCCTCTTTTTGATGAAAAATGGCCAATCCAATTTAAAATTAGCATTCTGGGTCAGACTTTCACATCACATGCTACATGCCAAAATAAAGTTACAGCTGTATTAAACTGATTTTTTTTAACCAAATGGAAAGAGTTGTGCAACATTTTGTGGTGCTGCTAGTAAGTTATAACTACTAGAATAATTATTCCAGAACACCTCTCACAGCCTAGTAATTCGATTTATATCATTCTTTCTATAGATGTAGAGTTTATGATTCTAAACCATTGTTTAAAGCCCCATATATTGATCCCATTATATTTTCATGTGACACGAAAATGCACCTCCCTTTCTAAAACCGTGCACAGAGACACTGTACTGAATGCAAACAGAAAAAATATTATTTTGATGCTATTAATAAGGACATTTTATGACATTAGCTAACCCAGAATGTTGGAGACAGAGAAAGAAATAACTTCTTTCTTCAAATGGACTACTTACTGTGGAAGAACACCAATCACAAAGGCTATACTTTAAATAGCAAACAGGGCAGTTCACTGCAGTAGCAGTTCATATTGACTGATAATGAGATAGTGATGAAACTTCTCTGGGCCTCTAGTCATTGCCTAAGTAATGTACATTTAAAGACCAGTAGCTCTAGGTCCAAAAGAACTGGAACCCAAATGATAAAGCAGCCCATAATCTGCTTTTTGGGGCAGCAAGTCAGTTTAACCAATTTGCTTTGATCACAGTCATGCAGAGAAGTACACTGAATATAAGTTCCCTCATCATAATTATTGTTTCAGATTTTCTACAGACATTTTTTAACTTAAGGAAGTGGTGTATTTACTGGGGACAATTGTGGAGGAAATTTTAAAAAATGCATACCCATTTCCAGGAACCTCTCTAATACCTGCTTATTGTGAAGTGGTGTGATTGTTAACATAGACTCTCCTTTTGCCCTGTTAAGTTAGTAGGCTTATCAGCTATTTCAGCTCTAGTGTTGCTATATAGTATTTATATTCAAACCCCATTTGCAATCATAGTCAAATCATTGACTCTGGAATTTAGCACGGAGAATTAAAAATTACTTTAAGCAACTCCACTTCCAGGACTAAATGCAAATCTGCTCTTTTTGATTGGCTTTTCCTTAAGTAGGTTCACACACATACCTATGAATGCAAAGACCATAGACAACAACAACAATAAAATTCAGGGTGACTGGGCTTCCTTCTATAGAATGGCCAAGCCAAGCAATGAAACAGGAGAGGGAAAAGGAAAGATTCATTGTTAAAATACCCTTTGTTTGGAAAAACATACAATGTATTGAGAGCCAAGAGCCTGAAAATTCTAAATTGTACTCTTTCTCTGATTATTGCTTGTATTTCTGTGCATTTAAACTACTGCAATAAACATTCAGTACTACTTAAATATTCAATACTGTAAGCATGAGTTGTTTCTGGTCTAGCCACTAGGTAACCCTTCTCTCTAAGATCAGGAGTGGTATCTTAATCCCCAACAATCCACTATTGTCTAGCACATAGTTCTGGAGCCGACTGACAAAATGTGGGTGTGTCATATTCCCTCTACTAGCTAGTCCTCAGGAGAGTCTCACTTATTGAACTGATGCTAGGAGACTCTGAACCCAAAACTGACCCTTAAGTCATGCAGCAGGTTTCCATGGTTGCACCTGATAGAATTTGTTTCTATTTTTTTAAATAATTGGTTTATTTAGTTCATACAATGAGAAAGTTAAAAACCATTTTAATCTGCCAGTTATGGTGTAACATACACAGACTCAGATGTTCTGTATTTTGGCCATTTGACACACATTTCAGAGAATTCTGTCCAACACTTGTAGATTGGGAAGTTGAAAGGAGTGCCTTTATAGGCAGGAAAGAAGAAGAGATACTATCAATGTATTTGTACTTTTAAGTAGGAGACACAGAAATACTATGGTGGTAGGAGCCATATTATTACCAGGACAAACAGACAATTAAAATTCATATGTTACTCTCTGGTTTTGGCCAAAACAAACATACCAGTGTAAGTGGGTCATTACCTATTCCTTCTAACATCTCAACGGTCTTCTTGCAGAACACACCAGTGTACTTAGATGTTGAGTTGTAACTGCCGGAAAACACTATCAGCCAAGTTCTGTGGCAAATGTGATGTAATTAGCTCTAGATGTGGAAAGTTCCATTTGCCAAATTCCCTGGAATGTGTCCAAAACACTAAAACATTCTGCTCCAACTGATCTGTTACTTATTTCTGCCACAGCTGGGAGAAGAAAGAGTTGTCTTTATTGCATTATTAAGTTTCTTTGATCGGACCTATTGTCAAAGACATGTTTGGTTTTCTACCAACATCATTGGCTACAATCGCATACTTTAGTTCACTGACTCTTAAATTTATTTTCCTCTATACATTTTAATTTTTTCTAAATCTGGTCTCACTTCAGATGGAATTTTTCTATTCTAGATGGAATAATAAACCTCAAGGTTAAGTGCCTTCACTCTAACCATTTTCAAACATATCAGAGAGGTTTTTGCATATAAACTTCCATTTAGTTCTAACAGAATGTCTGTTTGAAAAAAATATTTATCATAGGTATAAATGTTAATCTGCTATACAGGCTGAATTAACACACCTAGTTAGAAAGCAACATAACCTCATATGGTCTTTACATAAGTAAGTACTTGCTATCCCAATTACAACGGACAATTTCTCTCTGATTTACAGTGTGAATTTGATTTGTGCTATTCTAGCTCAGTTTCATTTTTTATTAGCATGTGTTAATTTGGGTTGTTTAATCAAGTTATCTGACAGGGTTTCCATTAAATTGTAAAGCTATTGTCCATTCTTTTTTATCACTCTGTACTGACCTGGAACACTGTTCATTTAGCACAATTTACCTTGTGCTGTACTTGCATCATTTTCTATAACTGTATACAGATTGTGTGGTTTGCACATTTTTGAAAAATGGTACTGTTATAGATTCTGCATGTGCAACAATATACACAACACTTATTTCTGGAATGAGTAATACTGCATCACCCACACAGCCCAGCCTTTTCTTTTTTGCATTGCTCATTGTTTCCGTTCATTTTTATGCAATGTACTTTTTGGGGAGAGAGATGCTCTCCTAAAAACATTTCCAACAACTTCTTTGCTTTCATGCTATTTTAATTTGTAATTAGAAGTCTCTGCAGATATTTCCTGCTTAAGAATTGTGACTTCAAACTGGAGTGAATACCACAAACACTGGCTGAAGAATAAAACCCTTAGTATAGACTTCATAATGAAGACATCAATAGATCCTTAGAGTACTACTAAAACAACGTCATGCTAGATTAACTGAATTACAATCTTAAAAAAACTAAATGTACTAGTTTTAAAAGTCCTTGTAGTGAGCACTATTTGAACCCAAAAGGGGGGCACCCACCCACTTCTAAAAACCCCATCTCCAGCCTTGCGGGAGGGACTACTGGACTCAGGATTCAATTGATTACAGGGGACAAATAATGAAAAACAGGCTCAGGAGTGCAGGTCAAAGGTTTAAAGGTTTAAAACTGGGTGCATTCAAGGTAGGCATGTGTCAGGTTTTCCCTCATGCTGCAGAAAGGGCAGGTGTCAGAGATAGGGGTGAACTGTGCCAGGTACACGCCCGTGCTCATGGCTCCATGGAGGAGCTGCCAGCTTATATCCCCAATGGGCCTAGGATTAAGGTGGAATACACACTGGCCCATCAGGGTTCCTCACCCTCGGGAGGTATTAGATAGTCCCACCACTTGGTGTTTGGGGCAGGACATGAGGGTGAGGAAATGCAAGGTATGGAGCACTAGCATGTACAGATGGTCCCTGGGCGCAGTTCAGAAACAGACCGGCTGCACATCCTGCAGCTGGCTGGGGGTCTAGGGATGGGAGGCCAAGGGGTCCCCTGGAACAGGGGCCCCAGAAAAAGGGATGGAGGGTTTTCAGTGTGGACGGGGTCAGGGCATACCCTCTAGTAGGGCTCACTGCAGGAAATCAAGAGTAGACTGTGGTAAAGCTGCCTTCACCTCCCGGAGTACTCACAGGGGGGTTTGGAGGATGGAGAGCCCTATGTGCTGAGCACGTGCTTGGGGATCCATCCAGTCCCCCGTTGTAGTTCAGGAGGCTCTGATCCTGGTGGTTTCTTCCAGGACCAACCTCCGGTGCATTGAGGAAGACTCCGCCACCTGCACACACAAGCTGGATTGTGGAGCAGGGACTCCATGAGGGTCTACCCCCTTGGTGGCCACAATGGATCTGGTCATCACAAACAGCTTCCAGGTCTGGAGAAGTTCCTGGTAGAACTCTGGCAACTCTGAGAAGTCTTGTGAAAGACCCCTCAGGTGGAGAAAAAAGAACTGCCGGTCGTATCAGAGCCCTCTGAGGCGGCAGAGAAAGGTGTGTGCCAATGTGCTCCACGTCAGACTACCTGCACTAGAGAGGAGTCTCTGCAGGGCTTGGAGGTGGAAGGTCCAGAGCTGGCTGCACATGCAGACCAGGCCCTGTCCCACAGGACCCGTGCAGAGACCCAGTGCAGTTCTGGCCAGAACAACTCCAGGGCTCTCCTCTGGAGTTGGGCCTGGACCTCTGGGGCCAGGCACAGGGTGTTGACCCGGTGCCAGAGCATGGACAGACTAGTTGGTTCAGCATCAGTGCCCTCTCTCAGAGGGAGAGACACTGGAGCAGTCTTGTCCATTTCTGCAACTGCTGACTCACCCTGGCCTCCAAATCCTGCCAATTCTCTGGTGGGGAGGGATGCGTGGTAGACAGAAAATTGCCAAGATAGAGCAGTAGACCTGCGCTCCGCCTGATGGTCTGAAGCACTCAAGGGAGGAAGCCTGTCTGCCACCCATCCCCGACCATCAGGCCAGAGCTCTTGACTCAGTTGACCTGCGTAGAGGAGGCTGCCAAGTAAAAGGTTTGGCAGGCCTCCACCCATACCAGGTCACCCAGGTCCTGGAACACGAGGAGCATGTCATCGGTGCACACTGACAGGACCAGCCGCAGTTCTGGTTCTCAGAGCACCAATCCCATCAACCTCCAGCGGAGGAGACAGAGGGAGGGCTCAATTGCCAGAGGATACAGCTGGCCCAATAGCGTACAGCCCTGATGTACTCCCTGCCCAAAGCTGACCAGCTCAGTCAGGGTCCAGTTGAGTCTGACCAAACACTCTGCAGAGGTGTACAGCACCCAGAGAAAGCCCACCAAATGGGGCCCGAAACCTTCCCCACGTCCCACCATCGCTGCGACGAGGGCAAGGTAGGCTGCTGCCCCTGCCAAGCCAGCAAGAACTCCCGGAAAGATGCCACAAATCCCACATCCTCCAGCAGGGTATTGTTAAAGTGCGAATGGCCAGCCCCAGTCTCTCCGCACTGAGAGAGGCCTTCACAGCCACCAGGTGGTGATCTGTGAATGGGCTGGCTCAATGCTGGAGGAGTGGGCCCATGCTAGATGGAAGTGAGATAAGTATACGTGGTCTAACCAGGAGTGACGCAACCGATCGTCCTCCACCTGGACATAGATGAAGGTGGTGGTGTCTTCAGGGTGGTGGTCGCACCAGATGTCCACCAGGGAGTGATGGTCCACGATCTCCCTGAGGACACCCACCATGGCCTGGCGGTGATACAATTCTGAGCGATCCTGGTCATCAAGGGTGGTGTTGAAGTCCCTGCCCAGGACCAGGCACTCATGAGGATCCAAGGTGCCGAGGAAGGTGGCCGCCTGCCAATGAATGTTCACCTGGTCCAGGCCTGCATTCAGGGCATAGATGTTAACCTGGTTCAATGTCAGCCCCTCCACGAGGGCCCAGACATTCAGCAGGCAGCCTCAGTGACCCCTAGCACCTCGGGCTGTAGGGCAGGGGAGAACATGGTGACCACCCCAGCTGCATGGGTGCTGAGGTGGCTAAAGTACACCCTGTCCCCCCACTCCAGCTGCCAGCCAGCCTCAATGGTTGGAGTCATGTGGTTCACCTGCCAGAAGACCATCAAGTACCCCCACTCCTGAAGGAAGGAGAGCACCTGGTTCCTGTGGAGATCTGCTCTACAGCCCCAGGCATTTAATGTCACAATGACGGTATGTCTCATGAAGAGGGCTGGGGTGGATCCTTGCAGGCAGCGTGATTGTCAGCCTCCAGCAGGTCCCACAGCAGACTGCTCCCTAACCCAAAGGCCAGGACAGCATCACGAAATTTGCGGGTCTGGTGGTAGGCCGCTGTCATAACCATGAGGGTTGGCCAGCAGCCTGGGGAACTATGTCCCCTGTACCTAGCCAAGTCAGCCAATAGAAATGCAAGTAGGGATTTCAAACTGAGGCAAAGCAATTTTGGGGTTTTCCCTCGTTTGTCTCTGAGCCAGTTTTTGCTCCCTAGATACTGAGGGAGACAGAAGACATGTCTCTCTCCAAGAAAAAGACTCTGCATAATGTGTAAGTAAGTCTAGATAAATCCATCAGGTTTTATTGTGTTCTGGTTTGGGAATTTGGATCAGATTTCTGTGCTGTTAGAAATGGTTTTTCCTCTCTTTTGTAACTAAGTTTTTGTCCATGGGGGAATCCTACATGAGTATATTAATTGGTGGCTCTTACCATCTAGCCATTCCAACTATGCTTGTATTGGGGTATTGTTCTGATAATAAAAGTTCTTTCTTTTTTATTTAAGCAGGTATTGGTTAATTTTTGTGTCCTGGTTTTATTTTAGGGCTGAGGTTTACCAAGTGACCTCTTCCCTGGTTTTTCTTGTAATACTTGGGTGGTGGCAGCAGTTTTTATTTCCCAAAGTCTGGGTATTAGGATTTTGGGGGAAGTTTCTGTACCAAAGCCTGTAGAGATCAGGTTTTGGGGTGCTTTTGCGGGCCCCTATTTCTGCATTCATCGTGCCAGAGTGGGGAACAGCCTTGACAGCCGCCATGTCCTACCTCCTGGTCCCTCTTCTCTCCTGCAAGAGGGCCTTCATGGCCCAGAGGATGTGGTTAAAGTCCCCCCCAGTGTCAAAGGGTGAGCTGCACTTTGTCCTTGGTCCCATGGGTATCCATGAGAAACTGGTGCTGGTTCGTCCTCAGCGTTGAGGGGGTCAGGGCAGCCCCTATGGGACTGGGAATGGGGGACATAAAAACCACCCCGAGGGCCACTCGCAGGTAGTGGGAATGAGGCAGCCCCCATGAGGGTGGCAATAACAGTGGGATGGGGGGTAGTGAAGGGGGGAGCAGGCATCACAGTGAGGATAGGAGGAGAGGTAGGGTCAGGATTGGGAGCGGGCATAGAGTCAGCAGCAGGAGTAGGGACCACAACAGTAATAGGAATGGAACTGAGAGCAGGGATGAGGGCGGGACTGGGGCTGGGACTGTGAGTAGGGGTGGGTTCAGGACCGGAAGTAGGGGCAGGAGTAGGGGAGGGACCAGGACAGGCAGGCCCTGGCGCCCAAACAGAGCCATTGGCAGAAGGAGGAGGGGCAACTGCAGAGGCCAGACTCCCGGGGGACCAGCGGCATTGGGGCCGGTGCCCTCCCAGGCCCCAGCGGTCCCAGATACCTCCTCAGACCGAGCCGGGGGGCAGTCCCTCTGAATATGCCCCATCACCTGGCAGAGGAAGCACCGTCTCTCCCTTGAGTAACAGTAGACCCGGTATAGGGCTGCCTGGTAGGGCACCAAGAGGGAACCCTCGAATGCCACTGTATCACGCACCGCTCGTGGCATTTGTAGCTGTACCTGCTGGCGGACTGATAAAACGTGGAGGGCGGGGTCTTTACAGGCCAGCAGGAGAAGGCAGATGGTTGAAATGGGTTTCTCCAGGGTGCAGAGGGCAGGCAAGAGGGTGGCATTGGGCAGGAAGGGCAGGACGGAAGTAAGGACCACCCGTATGCCCCGGTCCTCCAGTGGCTCAAGGGGCACATGTACGCTCCCCAGCATCAGGCCCCTCTCCACTGCCTCCTGGGCAACAGCCTGCAAGGCAAGGAAGAATACTACTTTGCCAAACATTTTGGAGGCTGCAACAACGGCCGACGGACCCACTACCGTCACCAATGCCCGCACATACGTTTTCACATAGGGCAAAGTGGGAACCAGGAGGCAGCAGATGCCGTGGTTTCTGGTCAGGGTAGGGAAGGGGCCTTGGCCACCAGAGATGGAGCTGGAGGTGGTGGTTGGGGCAGAGGACATGGAGGTGCACAGGGGGGTGGTAGTGGCCACCTGGGCATATGCTCTGGGGGCTGCGGGTGGAACACTCCCAGAGCTAGTGGGGGAAATGGCAGGGGAAGGAGAGGTTACGGCAGGTAGTGGGGCCAAGGTGGGCAGGGTAGCCTCAGGGGTTTTGGACTTCCAGGCCAGGCCTTTGCCCTTCTTCTTCCCCTGACCCTTTTTACCTGCTGAGGTGGAGGCTCCTCCCAGATCGGGGGGGCATCAGCCATGGTAGCGGCAGAGTCCAGACCAGGAGTCAGGAGGTCAGTCATAGGGGGTTTTGGGGGCTGGTGGCAAGGGGGGCCCTTGGGATCAGCAGGGGGAGAGGGGAAGGGCAGGGACTGCGTCCATCACGGGGGGAGGGATTGGAGGAGGTATGGAGAGCATGGAAGGAGGGGCCAAGGTCAACCACTCCTCTCCACCAAGCAGCAGGCAGGGGGAAGGTAGGTGGGGAAAGGAGACAGGCTAACCACTCCTCCTCGCTGAACTAGAGGCAGAGGAGGAGGGCAATTAGTGGGGGGCAACTGAGGGAAGGGAGATAGCAACCAAACGTCCATGCTAGACTGGAGGCAGGGGAGGAGGGCACCGAATGAGGGGGAAACTGAGTGGGAAAGGAAGAGTGCTCTTCCCCGCTAAGCTGAAGGAGGAGGAGGGTGCTAGAGAGAGGGGCAGGGGCGCGAGGGAGGGGGCGCCTCTGGAGAGGTGAGGAAAGCAACCACTCCCTCCCACTGGATTGTATGTGGACAGGGAGGGTGTTGGTGGGGGAGGAAAGCAGGGCTGGACTAAGGGGTGGGCTAGTTGGGCAGCTGCCCAGGGCGCCAACCTACGGGGGGCGCCCGGCTCCCGGTGGGCTGCAACAGCCGCCCGGGGCGGGGGCCGTGTTAACCCCCGCAGCACCGGCCAGCAGCGCCCTTACCCCCGCGGCCACAGGACCCTGCACAGCCAGGTGCAGCCCACCCCCAGCGGCCCCGGGCTGCATGCCATCGGCGGTGACTGGGCAGCGCATGCGCTGCGTGCGTCCGCCCACGTGCCCCGGGGGCGGGCCCGCGCATGCACTGTGCGCCCGGAGGCGGGGCCGCACGCCTGGGGCCCAGGGCGTCAAAATGGCTCGGGCCGGCCCTGGGGAGGAGGGAGTGTGTGAGTAGGGTAACAGAGAGGAAGGGGTCAGTAACCACTCCTCCTTGCTAGACTGGAGGCTGGGGAGGAAGGCACTGAATGGGAGAGGGGAACCGAGGGAAAGAGATAGCAGGGTCACGGGGGCGAGGGATGCGTTTGAGGAGGTGGGAAAGCAACCACTCCCTCCTGTGGATTGTATGCAAGGAAGGAGGGTGCTAGTGGGGGAAGGCCATGAATAGGGTAACTGAGGGAAAGGAGGGCAGCAACCACTCCTCCCTGCAAGGCTGGAGGCAGAGGAGGAGAGTGTTAGTGGAACAGAACAGGGGGCAAGGTCACAGGTGCAGGGCCAGGGTGCCGGCTCCTCTGGTGCAGTGAGCAGGGGAGGGGGGCCCTAATTAAAAAGGGAGGGAGGGTACACAAGTGCTCAGGGAAGGGGACAGGGCACACTGGGCAGTAGGCATGGGGCTAATGAGAGGTTGGAAGGAACAGACACGAGCAGGAGGAGGGTAGGGCTGGTGGAGCACTGGAGAAGACAACCTCTGGGAGGAGAGGGGAGGCACTACCACAAACTGACCAGGGGTGGGGGTGGGGAGGGCAAAGGAGGTCACGTGGGCAGGCACTCAAACTTTCCAGGGCTGGGCGGGCCAGGCAACAAACTCTCAGTGAGGGCTGTAGCAAATAGGGAAGGAGAAACAAACTGGGCTACTAGGGCAAAGCAGACAGCAGGGAAACAAGCTGCTGTGGTGGGGCAGCAACAGGGGATAAAACAAGGGGTGAGAGAGGCCCCACAAGCAAATGCAGCTGAGGGAAGGGGGCCCAGTCAAGGGAGGAAGGGAATGAACCCACAAGCCCTCATGGGGCTCAGTCTCTCACCTGCTGCTGCACAAACAGTCCTAGGTAGAATGGGGGCAAGCAGCTAACCCCATTGAGGGGCAAAGAGCAGGTCCAGGTGGTAAAATGGGGATTGGTGGAGAGGGCAATAGGGGTGCTGGCAGTAGAAAGGCAGCTGGATGCGGGGAGGGCTCCACGCCTCTCCCCTGGCTCCCCTCACAGCAACTCTAACTACCACCACTCCAAGAACACAGGTGTTAAAAGGCTCAGTCCCAGCAAACAAGCCCCCTCCACGAGTCCAAGATGGTGGGTCTCCTCCTCAATGGGGTTGCAGGTGGTGGTGTAGCAGCAGCAGCAGTGGGCGGGCAGCAGCCAACCGGGGAAGGACCTGTAGATGGTGGGTGCTGGTGCTGGTGGAGTCCTCTTCACTTCTCCCTCCGGGAGTGGGGAGAGCAGGCTGGCAGGCTTCCCACCCCAGGCAGCCAAGGGGGTGGGCAGCAGCAGCAGTAGTCCTGGGAGGAAGAGGCCCAGCAGCAAACAGGCAAGGCAGGCAAGCAACCACAGGGGAGAGCTGAGCAGGGAGGGCTCCAGCTGGAAGCAGCAGCAGCAGCTGCTGCCATGTGGGGCAGGGGAGAGAGGGAGGGAAGGGTGCTTCGGAGCACAGAAGGGGAAGGAGCAGAAGCAGCTACTACCACCTCTTCCTTCTCCTGGAATGGGGCACAGAGTATCTGCCACTGACCCAGAGAAGGAAGAACCCCTCTCCAAGCCTGGGTGGGCTGAGCCCGGTCCTGCCCCTTTACCTCCCCAGAAGCCAAGGAGCGGGGTGAGTGGTATAAAAGCCCAGCCCAGGAGCTCAGTAAGACCCCAGCCACCAGAGGAAACAAAAGCCTGTCCTGAGCCAGGAGGCCACTGAGGACCTTACAGAGGCTGAGGACTGGCCCGGACCATCAAGCCCTACACTGAAGAGGAGACCCTTTTTACCCTGCCTGAGGGAACAGATGCCAACAACTCCAAAAACTTTCAGCCATTGAAGAGATAGGTAGACAGTAAGGAGGAGTTAGGAAGTGGCCTAGGGGGAGCCAACGACTGTCAGGCTGACCTTATAGTATTTTAGAGTGTGTCAGAGTGTTGCGGGCCGGATCCCCACTGAGTCCAGTGGCAGCCGGAGCTCCAGTGGCAGCAGCATTCTCCCCCTCTTTCTTATCAGTGATTGTTATCTGTTTGCCTGCCCCACCCTGCACCAGGGCCCAGGCCTTCTTGAATTGAGACTTGCTATTTGTCTGTCTGTCCTGCCTTTCCCAGGGCCTGGGCCTACCTAAACTGCGATCTACTGTTTTTTCGTCTGCCCTGCCCTGACCCAGGACCTGGGCCAACTTAGACTAAGAACTACTGTTTGTCTGTCCCGCCCTGCACTCAGGGCCACAGCTTAAAGGAGACTACTGAGCATTTGTTTACGAGCCCTGAGCTCAGGTCTGGTGGCTTACAGTCCTGCATGGTAGGTCACAAGTTATTTATCATCCCTAAATTTAAACATTTACAAATTATTATAGGTAAAATAGTTATGATGGCTGATTTTTTTAAATTTCATTTAAGCATGTATTAAGGTACATGTTTTAAAAAACAATAATTTATTTCCTTGTCACAAACTAGTGAATCTTAGCAATTCTAATTTTCCTAAATCACATTTATTTTAAACTATCTAATTTGCACAAATGAGCAATGGAAAATTAATTTAGAAATACATTTGGTTCCACATATGTTTGCAATAAAACTGTTGTTTATAATGGCTTAATTAGAACCGTTTGTCATGCTTACTGGAAACTGGTATAATAGCATCTTTTCAGCCACAGAATTCCGGGTGGGAGTGAAAGACAGGGGGGAAGGAAGAGAGTGAGTGTTAGTAAAAGAAAAACAAATCTTTCAAACAGTTCCAGTAAAAACTTTCCATTCAACTTTATACATATACATCTCTCAGTGACCAAGCATGTATATATTTATAAAGGAGAGAATTAGTCTGTGATTGTATCCAGTATAACATATACTGCAAGTTTCATACATTTTAAACAGGATTCTAATGATCATAGATAGAGAGTTAGCCAATAGAAATTGTGCAAATAATCAGGGTAATAGAATTTACTCTATTATTTGATAGACAATGAGTTGGCCTGTACGTGTATCCCTCCCCTCTCACCCCCTGTACCACACACACACACACACACACACACACACACACACACACCTTGACAAGGAAGTAGGATATTATCTTGAATGGTTATAATACTGTTTAGTTATCATGAGCCTAAAGTACTGGTATGTGCTAAGAATGGCCTGTAGATAGGATCAACGTGGACTTCCCCATTGGATTAGCATGCTGGTCCACAAACATGGAAAGTTAATGTAATTTCAGATAACACCTCCTTCCCTCCATAATCACTGGATTTGGAGTTAAGAGTAGACTCCTTCATATCAAGAAGTAGAAGGCTCTGCTTAAGAGCTGAAGGAACAACTGTTGCAAAAAAAGCAGACATGATTCTGGGATGCATTAACAGGAGTGCTGTGAGTGTCACGGAGTGCTAAACCCAGCCCCCTTGAGGACAGGGCATTGAGCCTCTCAGGTCCTGTCTGAGGTGCTGCACCCGGTAATTGTTACCATCCCCAAGTCCGTATCAGCCCTGTCAGCAGGGCAATAGGGCCCAGCGGCCAAATCAGTAACAAACATTCCCTATTACAGGGCAGTAAGGCCTACTGGCCAGAATCGGTAGTCCACATGTAGCACCCCCCCGCCAGGGGTTAATGGGGTGGGGTAAGGGGACCCAAGCCCTCCCTCTCCACTGGGTCCCAGCCCAGAGCCCTGTCAGTAGTGGGCGTGTCCCACCATTGGGTCAGCGGGGAATCAGCCGAAAACATACTGAGCTCATGGGACTACTTCCTACCGTCAGCATCTTCCCAACCTGTGTCCTCCAGGCTATGTGCTTTCCCCAGCTGGTCTTTGCTGGATGGCCTCTGCTGTGGCATCCAACTGCTGCTCCTTCTCTGGAGCTCGGGCAGCAGCTCCTTCTCCTGCGGTGGTCAGCCCTGACTGAGCTGCTCAACTGGCCTTTATACTGGTCCTCCAGTTGGAGCATGCCAAGCAGGGCTGGGTAGGAGGGGCTCTCTCACCCAGCTAGGCCTGGTTAACCCCTGAAGGCTCAGTGCAGGGCTGGTACACCCCATCACAGTGAGCAAGACACAAGAAGTGATTCTTTCACTCTACTCTGCGCTGATTAGGCTTCAACTGGAGTACTGTGTCTAGTTCTGGGCACCACATTTCAAAAAAGATGTGGAGAAATTGGGGAAGGTTCAGAAAAGAGCAATAAAAATGATTAAAGGTCTAGAAAACATGTCCTATGAGGGAAGACAGAAAGAATTAGGCTTGTTTAGTTTAGGAAAGAGAAGACTAAGCAGGAAAATGATAGCAGTTTTCAAGTACCTAAAAGAGTGTTACAAGGAGGAGGAGAAAAAATGGTTCTCCTTGGCCTCTGAGGATAGGACAAAAAGCACTGGGCTCAAATTGCAGCAAGGGAGGTTTAGGTTAGACATTAGGAAAAACTTCCTACCTGTCCAGTTGTATAAACACTGGAATAAATTGCCTGGGGAAGTTGTGGAATCTCGATCACTGGAGATATTTAAGAGCAGGTTGGATAGACATCTTTCAGATATGATCTAGACCAGGGGTCGGCAACCTACGGCATGCAAGATGATTTTCAGTGGCATGTGCAATGAAATCCCTGAGTCTCCCTGCCAGATTCAGTGTGTGGGGAACACTAACCGCCCCAGGCTCCACACATTGCCATTTCCCTTCCCGTGGCTGGGACAGGCTCATGCTAGCACAGTGCAGCAGAACAGCCTTCCATACCCCACCCCATAAAGAATGTAAGCGGGCTCCCTAGGCACTTTGCCGGCAGGCAGCCGGGGCAGCTTCAAGTGGCATGCAGTTTTTGGAGTCTGGAGCATTGTTCAAGTCCCAGTGAGCCCCCGCCACCCACTGCAGCTGCCCCACCACGGAGTACCATGTAGCCCCCTCTCCACACACCCCTCCTCCCCCGGTAGAACTGCCTCTGCTCTGCAGGGCCCTGTTCCAGCCATGCCACCTTCTCCTCCTCCTCTACCTCCAGGCGGCCACCTGGACCTCGGCACCTTGGAGCTGCTCCTTCAACCCCAGGAGGGGCTGTGCACAGCCCGGCTGAGTTACTGCAAGGTGGGGTGTGCTCGAGCTCAGCAGTTGCGCTCTGTGCACTGCCATTTTCTTTCCCACCACCCCTCTCCAGCCCACTGGGGGAGCAGCAGTGCACGGAGCCACTTGCTGTGCTGCTCTCCACTGTGAGCCAGGTCTGGCAGGGAAGGTCGGGGCTTTCTTCATCTCCCCACCCACACCCAAAACACTCCAAGTGGGAAGCCAGAGCTCGTGCTGCAGCCTTGTGGCTGCATGGGCTCCTCACTGCGTGGGGGCGGGGGGAGATGGGGTGCAAAGCCAGACCTCCTCAGGTGGGAAGCCCCCTCATGCCCAGACCCCACAGCCCAATGCCCCTCATTCACTCCCCTCTCCTCCCAAATCCCCCACCCCCAGCTTTCTCTGATACCCTCCCTTGCTCCTGCACCCTCCCTCCTTGCCAGACATTCTCCCTCCTGGCCAGACACCTACCCCTACCCTACTCTTGCATCCACTGTTGCTCCTGCACCCTCTCTCCTAGCCACACACTGCACCCTCTTTTGCTCTTGCTCCCTCCACCTGGCCAGACACCCTACTCCCAGCCTGCCTCTGCACCCTACCTCCCACCCAAACCTCACAACCTCTCCCCCTTCTGCATCCTACCTCTCTCCCAGATCCTGCACCTCATCCCTATCCCATTCACTGGCAGCTCTGTGTCACACACTGAATCCCTCATTTTTGTTCCTACCCCAGAGCCTAAAGGGATCCATAAAATCCACTAGCTCTGGAACCCCAGAAAAGTAAATCTGGCCTAAGGGAAACCCTGAACCTCAGTCCTCCCTGTCCCTTCCCTTCACTCCGTGAGGCTGGAGCACCAAAGGAGTGAGGTAGCTCAGTGGGGGCCACATCAGTGAGTGTTGGGGGTTTGTGTAGGAGGTTTTTTGCTTCTCACTTGTGTGGTCCCCAACTGATTTTTCTATAGGTCAATGACCCACAACCCAAAAAATGTTCCCCATAAATAAAGAAAACACTGAAACCTTTCATGTTGGACATAAATTAATATTTTACTTCTGAAAAGTTGCCAACCCCTGATCTAGATGGTGCTTGGTCCTGCTGTGAAGGCAGGGGACTGGACTCAGTGACCTCGTGTCCCTTCCAGTTCTAGTATTCTATGAACAGGATTCAAATAATAGAAAATACCTGACAACTGCTATCATGTCCCCTCTCAGTCTTTTCTTTTCCAAACTATACAAGCCCAATTCCTTCAACCTTCCCTCATAGCTCATGTTTTCTAGACCTTTAATCATTTTTGGTGCCACATCTGAAGATCTTTGTGTAATTTATCAAACAAGTGCAATGGTTGCATTATTTATTTTGCAACTGTGACTGTGTGCAAATGGTTATACAGCCACTGCAAAGTGACACATCAGTAAGCACAGGCAGAGCAATGCATAAAAGAGAGTAACAGGCACTTAGAAATGCTTACACCCCTTCAGTCTGCAGGGAGTCCTGTTCCTGTCACCTCACACCAGGCCGCAGTGGACGTGGCTCAAACAAGAGGGAGAAAAGTCCATCTAAAAAGTAGCATTTTGTAAAATAAATGGGATGGACACATTCCTATTCTCCCATTTCTTACTGCTTTATTACAGCAAGCTAGAAATACGTATTTTAAAAAGTATGTATGTGTGTGTGTGTATATCTATATATATTAGCATTGCTCACTATGAAAGAATTCTCAGTAAAACTGTATACCAAGTTAAAAGGACTATCCAGAACTGGATTTCTATATCTTTTCAAAATGGTCTCCAAGTTAATTTTTGGCCATCAGCATAGAATATTAAAAAAAAAACCAAAAACATTGGCCCATAACCAAAGAGAGTTCCGTTTTCAGGAAAGTGTTCAGGCACCTGTTGTGGAAGTGGCAGACAGACTGAAAAATCACCTGTGAACAAGCATGTAATCAGAGTAAGTGGTATTTTTAAGTGTGTCCTATATTATGAGCTAAGAAACTCGCTTAACAGTTCAGAAATGTAACACACAGGCACTAAATTAATCTAAAGCTATAGAAAACCCTTCAGGATGCTGAAACTATCACAGTAGCCAAGTTTTGACTACTCTCTTAATGTAAATATCTATTTTTAATTTTTTTGTTTTGTTTCCAGACAAAACAGAAGAAAGTCAAATGTTTGGATCAATGAAGGAAAGGCAAAGGAGAACAGAAATATAAAGAATGTGCAGATTTACACAAACTGCTACCATATCAGAAAAAATCCAGAAACACAGTGGATAGCTAATCCTATATGGGAAAAGAAAGTACACATGGATTATATTCAAAGAATATTTATTTATTGGGTCTCTTGCTTGCTTGGGAACGGTTGTCTTGTGTCTGTAGCAATACAAACCAGGGCTAAATGCTATAAAAATAATTTGATTCATTTTCATATAATCTGTGATCTTTTCATAAATATTTGCCAAACCAAGCAATCTTTTCCAGGCAAATATTCTTTTCCATTTTCCCACCTTTCAGACTTATCCGTAAACTCACAGCCACCAAAACTTGTAAAATTATTCTAGCATCTTTAGTAGCTAGGGCTCTTTCACCAGTGGGGCAAGAAGCATCACATGACATCTAAAAGGGAAATTAGTATGAATTTCAGAATTGAACTTCAGGATCCAGAACTCTGTCATATTCACCGAATCTCATCACAGAAAGAGAAAATAATCTCTCTTGTATGGTCTTCAGAAAGCACCCAAACTTTTATGGTTTTAAGGCTAGAACAATTGATGGACCATCCACTTTCACATTACTTACTTTGATGGAGACCCAAAAGAGATAACCAATCTTCACCAAGATGTCTACTTGGACGAAAATGTTGCTCCTCGTTTTTCACTTATCATAGCTTGCATTTTCTGTATTACTATAAGAAAAAAAAACTGAATTTGAGAACCTGCAGCATGGAAATTATGGAAAGGTAAAATATTGAAGTTCTCTCTCTTTTTTAAAAAAAGATATACCAGGTATCCATCATTTGTCTTAGTTATATTAACGATGTATTTGATTTACAAGATTTGAGTCATTGGAAGCAGCTCCAGACACCATACAAATATTTCCTTGTGGGGTTGGATAAAACCAACAAACAGCACATGTCAATGAAGCAAGTCACTATCCCAACTGGAAGACAGTTTATATAACAGAAGAGCAGAGCTCTGGCAGCCAAAGCATCTGATATTATTGGTGCACCAGTACCATGTTGACTCAAGCATTAGAAGTACCTGAACAGACTAGAAACACAAAACAGCTACAAAAAGATAATTACAATGTGGAGCCAATGAATGATTAGTTCATTGGGACTTCAGAGTATAGTAGTTAGGGGTTCTCTGACAATGTTTGCTGATATTAGGGAGATTATCTGGAAGTATACACACGAGTTAGTCCACTTCTGAAGAGGATTTTGTTTGGTTGTGACCAATTGTTCTTTATTCTCCCATTTTATAAATTAAAGTGAGAGCGCTAACATTTTGAAAGGACATTTTTTCCTAAAATGTTCTGGCTGTGTGAAATCAAATTTTAGCACAAAAATCTGTTTTACATGCTCAAGGGAAGTAGTATGGTCAGGGGTGAAAGCAATCAGCCCAAAGCTTGAGTCAGTTATGTAATATCCGCTAATATCATACCAGGGAATGCTGAACTCAAAGGAGAACATAGAATAGCAGTCCCAAAGCCAGACCTGGGACTAGAATAAAAACCGAGATAGAAGTGGAGGTGCTCAAAGGAGAGCAACAACAGAATATACTAACAAGTTGTTACTGATGTTACAGCATCACCCAGACTCCTGTCAGGATTGGGGACAAACTGTGCTTAACTGTAATGGGACTTGCTTCCGTCTGCATTCTTGATCACCATAGACACCTCTCAGATTATTCTCTTCCTTTAAAGTCCACACCATATTAGTTTATTCAAGTCCCCTCCACCAACACCTGTACAGTGCATTATGTTTCTAAAACCTATAGCCCTATTATCTTCAGACCCTTTTTCTCGCAGTGCCCTGATGAACAGATCTGTACATAGCTAGCTTTGTTTCCACTCCTCCCATACAACAATTCCTTCCCATCTTTTATCAATCTAATTATGATGGACCATTTAGTTCTTTAATTACCCAGATTCCCTTCAGACTAGCTAATACCTCTCTATTTCCTCCACCAACAATGACTAGGGAAACTGAGGCTACAGTAATCAGTATGCTGCCCTGTCTATTAGGCATCAGCACTCTGTCACACATCTCCCCTGCTTACCTAAGAGAAGGATCTTCCCCCTCTTCTCCCCGCTTAATGGCCCCATACTTGCAGGAGGCATTTGTCTCTTCACATTGCTGTTTGCCCTCAGGGTGGTTTTATAGGGTGACCTTTCTGGGTCCTTCCATCCTCCATCCTATGAAATCACATCCCTATAGTTCAGTCTCAGATCATAGATTCTACACCATGGGCAACCTATAGGCCTACTCTCCTGGTATTCTTCTCCCTTGTGCTGGGGTAGGGCGTACTCCATTCTCCTCCTTCTCTTAAGGCCTGTGGTTCTCCTATACCCATGAACTGGCCTTTGGGTAACAAAGTTCCTCCTAGAACAACGAGAAGTCCTGTGGCACCTTATGGACTAACAGATTTATTGGAGCATAAGCTTTCGTGGGCAAAGACCCACTTTGTCAGATGCATGTAGTGGAAATTCCAGAGGCAGGTATAAATATACAGGCATAAAAAAAGAGTTCCAATCAAGAGTAAGGTTAGAGAAAACAAGGTCAATTCAGTCAGGGAGAATGAGGTCCACTTCTAGCAGCTGATGTGGAGGTGTGAATACCAAGAGAGGAGAAACTACTTTTGTAGTTGGCTAGCAATTCACAGTCTTTGTTTAATCCTAAACTGATAGTATCAAATTTGCAGATGAATTGTAGTTCTGCAGTTTCTCTTTGAAGTCTGTTTTTAAAAAAATTTTGTTGCAGGATGGCTACTGTTAAATCTGCTACTGTGTGTCCAGGGAGATTGAAGTGTTCTCCTACAGGTTTTTGTGTATTGCCATTCCTGATATCTGATTTGTGTCTGTTTATTCCGTTTATTTTACGTAGGGACTTTCCAGTTTGGCCAATGTATATGGCAGAGGGGCATTGCTGGCACATGATTGCATATATTACATTGGTAGATGTGCAGGTGAATGAGCCCGTAATGATGTGGCTGATGTGGTTAGGTCCTGTGATGGTGTCGCTGGTGTAGATACGTGGGCAGAGTTGGCACCGAGGTTTATTGCAGGGATTGGTTCCAGAGTTAGAGTTACTGTGGTGTGGTGTATTGTTGCTGGTGAGAATTTGCTTCAGGTTGGCGCATTGTCTGTGGGCGAGGACTGGCCTACCTCCCAAGGTCTGAGAGAGAGAGGGATCATTGTCCAGGATGGGTTGTAGATCGCTGATGATGCATTGGAGAGGTTTTAGCTGGGGACTGTTGGTGATGGCGAGTGGTGTTCTGTTATTTTCTTTGTTGGGCCTGTCTTGTAGCAGGAGGCTTCTGGGTATACATCTGGCTCTGTTGATCTGTTTCCTCACTTCCTCAGGTGGGTATTGTAGTTTCAAGAATACTTGGTGTAGATCTTGTAGGTGTTTGTCTCTGTCTGAAGGGTTGGAGCAAATGCAGTTGTACCTTAGTGCTTGGCTATAAACGATGGATCGTGTGGTCTGTCCAGGATGAAAGCTGGAGGCATGTAGGTAGGCATAGCAGTCCGTAGGTTTTTGGTATAGGGTGGTGTTCAAGTGACCATCACTTATTTGCACTGTAGTGTCCATGAAGTGGATCTCTTGTGTATACTGGTCCAGGCTGAGGTTGATGGTGGGATAGAAATTGTTGAAATCATGGTGAAATGCTTCAGGGGGTCCAGATGATGAAGATGTCATCAAAATAGCATAAGTAGAGGAGGGGCACTAATGGACGAGAGCTGAGGAAGCGTTGTTCCAGGTCGGCCATAAAAACGTTGGCATATTGTGGGGCCATGCGGGTGCCCATAGCAGTGCCACTGGTTTGGAGATATAAATTGTCCCCAAATCTGAAATAGTTGTGTGTGAGGATAAAGTCACAGAGCTCAGCCACCAGTTGTGCTGTGGCATCAGGGATACTGTTCCTGACAGCTTGTATTCCATCTACGTGTGGGATGTTGGTGTAGAGAGCCTCTACATCCATGGTGGCTAGGATGGTATTTTCTGGAAGATCACCAATGCATTGTAGTTTTCTCAGGAAGTCAGTGGTGTCTCGGAGATAGCTGGGAGTGCTGGTGGCGTAGGGTCCGAGTAGAGAGTCCACATATCCAGAAAGTCCTCCACAAGAAGCTCCTCCTGTCACCCTTCTTGTGTTGCAATATGGAGGGCTGTAAAATTCCTGGGACTGAGTGTGGGATGCTCTTCTTCCCTGGGCCTAGTTCTACCTTTACTTTTTCCTCCCCCTTTTTTCCTGATCAGTTCTATTTTCCTCCTGGGTTGTATCATTCTATTTAGGGCAGTCTGAATCTGTTGACACAGGCCCTTCTTTCTTTTTCTTTATTTAACCTTTCTTACCCATGTAGGGCTCCAGCCACCTGCTTTCCTTAGATACAGGAAGGGGCTGCAATCCATACGCATGACCGGATGGGGCAGCCTCTCCACTCCTCACCTCTGCTTCCACCTAAATTTTCCCTTTACCTCTAGGGTGTCACCCCATTGATGCATTCTAATTCTACCTTCTGCTACCAGCACATCCAGTGGAGCTTCACTAAATCTCCCTCGATTAATGAGTATGCTGAGAATGTGTCCACAATACTCCCTGGACACTCCTTCCTATATTAATAGCAACAGTAGGTGCTTTCCTTTTTATCCCATCCTAATAGTCTCAGTCCATCAGCAGACTTCTGCAAATCTGCACTTCTTCTCAGAGCAGCCCTTTTAATATGTCCCAGCCTTCCACATCTATAACATACCTTTCCTCAATTCTCTGAAAGGGTTTCTTTTGCCTCTCCCCTTTTCTTATTAGGGCTTTTGAGTTAATTTCTTGTGCTCCCTGTCTGTGGACTCATAGGTGTCCAGACTGCTCTTTTGGGAAAACTGGTTTCTAGAAACAATTCTGAGTTTAATTATGGCCTCCAGAACTGTTGGGCTGTTGTTGCCTTACCCAGACTCATATTTTCATGGAAGCTCTGGAGAAAGTGTTCCCATATCATTAAGTCAATAATCTGTCTCACAGTTCAAATATTTGGCTACAGTAAACAGATTGCATAATCTGTTATCTTTAGCACATATGCCCAGTGTCATATGCCCTCATCCATAGAATAGCCCATAATTTCTGCTGGTATTTTTTTGCAGAAAACCCTACCTATCTAAAATGACTGCTTTTATAACATCATAATCCCAGGCCTGTTCCTTGCTCGGGGCTACATAAGATGCCTAAGTTTCTCCACAGAGATGAGGGTCCTGGTTGCTTACTTCATTCCTGTCTCTACCCTTTCAAATGTTACCAAGAATGCATCCAGGTCCTCATTTGGTCCCACCTTTCATAGTGACTACCTATGTATGACTCCCAGTCTCCACACTGGAACTCATCATGTTCTTTACTAACTGGTGTTTCACCTGTGCCTGCCCCACAATGAACAGTGGCTGGCTTTTCTCCCACTCTGCTTGCCACACAATCTGGGATTGTCTTTCAAGTTGCTGAGACTGCTGCAATGTCTGCATAGCCTTTTGTGCAAACATATACAAAAACATAAACTTCAGGACAGGGACTACAAGTCACTCAATGAAAGATCAACATTTATATATCCTTATATTAGATGTTCATGTGTCTGCAATGCTTCCTAGTGTGTGAACATACTGGATATTTTGGAGGGGGAAAACCACCACGACTAACAAAGTCACCACTAAAACTTGTCAACTCACAGGGCAGGGCCAAACAGGATTGTGGATTCGCTTCAAGACAGAGTCGATTAGGGATAGTTGCTTTTATTAATATCACTACGTCACTTCTATTATAGGCTTTGTACTACCAAATGATTATACAGCCACTGCAAAGTGACACATCAGAAAGCACAGGCAAATCAATGCAGAAAAGAGACTAACAGGCACTTAGAAATGCTTACGCCCTGTCAGTCTGCGGGGAGTCCTGTTCCTGTCACCTCGTACCAGGCTGCAGTGGACGTGGGTCCAGCCGAGGGAATCCAGGGCACCCGCCGAGGTCTAGTCCCTGGTGAGACTCACCGGGCACGGGACTCCCTACACTAATGATACTACAGTTGTTTACCGGGTGTGCGTGTACTGGCTCAATGCCATTCTTATCACTTTCATGAGCTGAGACTGAGGTCATACTTTTTACAGCTTAGTAGTTTCCCAGCTCAAGGCATGGATTAAAGCCCAGCTCGTTTGCGCTTGCAGGGTCCCAGTCTATGTACTCAAAGGGATGGGAACTTCCATCCCAGGCCTACTAAGCTGCAGGACCCACATATGACTTTTTATGTAACAAAACGATTCTTAGTAAGGCTCAGATTCTTTATCCACTAGTATGCCTTACTAACTACTAGATCTTCATGAATTTATAAGAAATGGAGAGGTTGTTAAAAGATCAAATCCTGCTGTCATATCTGTGAAAATAACCCTGCAGACACTGGGTAGTCCAAAAAACAAGAGCATCATACTCTAAAATACTATGGTGTCAGTGAAAGCAAACAAAATTTGTTATGTACTTTTGTAAATCGTGAGCTGGCATACTTACAGTAAAAGGTTCTTCTGGGATTATGCAACATATTTCATAGTTTAGTTGATTTAAACAAGATGTGGTTATGGAGATTATTTATAAGAGACTTCCAAGTACATTGGTTGAGATTGCAGGTTTTGTATTTCAAAGATTTTGTTTGCATCCTTGGAGGAAGTTTTCCAAGGGAAAGAAAAGGGAAGTATATGTATATCATTAAGTTTAGCTGAAGAAATGATGTAAATGTGAGCAAACAATTTGTTTTCATGCATATTATGAAAAGGTTGAAACTGAAAAGGATGTTTATTGCACAGAATGGCATATTGTGTTTGATAACCAATGGCATTTTACTTCAATTTTTCCAAAGTTCAGTCTGATGAAATGAAATATAGAATGATAAACTTGCTCCTGCTGGCTTTTCATAAACATGTCTAACAGTCTCTCACTGAATTTTTCCAAAGCATGTTTATAAAATCCTCCAATACAAAATATAGATGGCCAAAAAGATATGGTCAATTACTGTTCTAAAACTCTCATACAACTGGTCTAGAAAGTAATTTGTAAACTGAAGTGTCTTCCTGTGACTCAGAGACTCTTGGTACCAACTGGCAGAGGGTACAAGGGGTGCAGGGAGTTTTACAGGAATCCCCAGAGTTAGATATATGCATAATAGTTCACCAAAGGAAGACAGGGCTGTTTACTGTCTGGGAGAGGTGTAAGTCTGAGAAGTTATGAAAGGAAAAGTACCCGGTCACCGTGTGCTCTACTCACCAATGGAGTGCCTCTTTCTAGTCACATCACATCAGGCTATTGTCACTTTGAGCAGTTTGCTAGGTCACTGTGGTTATCCCTTTCAATGCAATACATGCAACAAAGTCTCTCATGACCCACTGTCCCTAAAAATACCACTTCCACAATGACTGATAGGGAAACCCAAACCCATCCTCTACATTGGTTCCAACCCAGGGACCAATACAGTTATGGTCTGCATAGTTCTATCCTTCACTGCTATATGCCCAGGCTACTTCCCATCTTGTCTTCTCTCACCCGAACTGGAACTGGAACAGGAATTGCAGTCAGTCTGTCTGTCTGTCTATCTACCTGTCTGTGTAACCCCCTTCTAGTCTCAGCTTTATAGAGACCCCTCCTCTTCTGGCCCAGCTGCACTTCCTCTTCAATCAGTCCTTCAATCCCTGACTCTTCCCCAAGTGCAGCTTTTCAGCCACCTTAATTTTTCTGTAGGAGGGGCACCCCATCACAACTGCCAAGGGAAGTCTCTGAAGAAGGAATTTCTTGGATTAAAGAAAAGCCTGCATAAGAAAGAGGGGAGAAGGGATAAGATTCTATCCTTCACCTAGGAGACAAGCTGGCAGTGTGGCCCCTCTCATGAAAAAGGGATCACAGCCTGTCTGGCTAAAAATGCTGGTGAGGAATATGTCATCAGACTTGAGAATAGATGATTAATTAATTCATAGCTCTGAAATGTATTTCTATGTAACCCTTTATTTCTGCACCATTTCCTGTTACTTGAATCACTATACTTTGTTAAATAAACTTAGGCTTGCTTTCTAAACTCATAGATAACTATAAATAAACTTATCAAAGTGCCGAGAGTTGAAAGGAGTGATGATCTGAAGTGTATGTAACTGGTCAGCTGAGGAGTACTATTCCCTTGGGGGGTAGTGACTGGGAGCATTCAGTGGAACAGGGATTAAACATGCCAAGGAGAAACTCAGAGAGCTTGGGGACTGGAGTGAAAGGAGGCCTGCCTAGACCTAGAGGAGAGTACTTGTGTTGTCAGTGGTCCATTGAATTCAGGAGCCAATCTACAGCAGGTACAGATAAGGCTTCCTTCTAGTAAGGGCAGATGGTAGCAAGGTGCTTCAGTCCTGGATATCCCTGGGAAGGGTCACACTTTTCCTTTCCCATTTCTAGAATCCAGCCTGACAGCATGAGAACCAAGCAGAAGGAAATAAACATCCCTGGGCATTTCTTAGTGTCTATGGAGAAAGATGAGTCAGGTAGGGGGTCCTATAGGAATGATTAATTACTACAATGATAGGCACACTAGCAATGCTTAGAAAGAAACACAGTTAAATCAAATAATGGAAAATTCAGGCTGAAGCTTGGGGAAAATTCCTAATAATAAGGTCCATAGGACTGCCAAAGGGAAGTGATGGTAGGAAACCCTGTCACTTGCATGATCTTATAATTATTGTAGAATTCATGGATATATTCTGTGAATCCCAGGTTAGATTTACCTGCAGGTTGTCATTTTTAATCAACAGATGTTAATTTGAGAGTGGGAAGAAGGAATCATAAAAACACCTGAAAGCACAGCTGTGCCCGGAGGTATCTGCACAGCATGAGACCATACTTGCAAAAGTAGTTATTTGGTAGTGCCAGCCTGAGGGGGGTGTAGTAAAGAAGACATATTTCATCCTGTGGACTGTTAGAGTGGCCTAGTTGTATATCATTGTAAATAATTAATACATAAGGTTTCACTAGATGACACTGAAAACCATGTAGTCTCGTTCCGTCCTGCCTTCTGTAGGATCAATAAAACATCTTGTTACACACTGAAGTGGCTTCCTCTGGTTGCTCTTTAGATCAGTTCTTAACCTGGTTTAAAAATGGGATCTGTTGAATACCAGTGCTATCTGGTTACCCCCCTAAGTAGGGCAACGATGCAGACTCTACCTACTCTTTCCCAGCGATGAATTCATTCTTTTTCAGACAAATGCACTGTGCAGTGGTGGAGATTCAAACCCCTAGACTTTGTTTAAGAGTGTATAATCTTTTCCCACTCACTTCTATCTGAACATATTATTTAATTCCCTGATCATACTGGACAAATATTCCCAGTTTTAGACAACTTTAATTCTTTTTCCTACTTTGTGAAGCAAAATAAATAAGTATCTAAAAAATCTATCATTTGCTTCATCTTTTGTACTGAATTATCCAGAGTTAGTTTTAGTGGCCAATAACTTTTCCTTCTGTTTACTGCAAATAGTATGTATTCAGAGAAGCCTTTGTTGTTAGTTGAACTATCCCCTGTAAATCAACACTTTTTTTTTGCCCCTTTATTCTTAATTTGCGTCTTTTTTATGACTCCCATTCTTTTTCCTTTTCAGATTGTATATACTATTTAAAAGCCATCTGCTTGGGCTCATTACATCCTCTCTTAACCACATTGGCCCCTATTTCTCTTTTATATGTATAAACTTGAATAGGATGAATTTCCATTGCAGCCACTCCAAATGTTTCTTAAATATTTTCCACTGATTTGCTGGTGATTTCATTGGGTTTGTGGAATTTTACAGAACTCCATACAGTCAACTTTCCTCATGTAAAACACTTCTATTTTTGTACCCATTAAGAGCTCAGCTTCATTACGATTATAAATCTGACAACACATTTCTTGTTCAAGATCACCATACAGTAAAAGTCTCCCATCTTGAACCTGATTTATCACATTTGGATTATTTATTAGGATTAAATCAAGAAAAGCTTGGAATTACTTATAGATAGACAATCTCCTAAACAAGAAATTCCACTCTACTAAAGCATGTTTCTTCCCTTTGGTGATTTTACCTCAGTCCATAGCTGAATAATTACAGTTAGAGCTGGGTGAAACTATTCTTTAACTTTCTCAAAGTTTAAACATTCCAACGTGTGCATTACTGTAATGTCCAGAAATGTCAAACTGCATTTTTTTACCTTCATGCCCAACCTCCCCCTCTCCTGCCCCTCTGCCCAAGTGTAGCTACAGCTACAATAGCTATTTTTTAAATGGAAAAGAAAATATTAATGGGGCCTCCTGATGGCATGCTGCCAAGCCCATGCAGCTCATATACATTTGCTGGCAGTCCCTGCTGTGCTGTTAGTGGTGGTCTCTGGTTCTCCAGGCCAGCTAATTGCCTATGTCTGCTCACAGTACCCACAAATGAAGTGACAGCATCCTTTTGCTATTGCTAGGACTTCACTAATAATTGTTTCATTTGTAACAGAAACACTTCTAAAGCTTGAGTGATCCCTAAGACTTAGATGCTAGGACTTATAGTCCATGAAGACTATAACATTTAATTTTCTAAATACATTGGGATATTTGACTTATTAATGTTCCTTCCAAACTCTTATTAGAGTCTCTTGTTTAAAGAATGAGCTTTCACCCTTTTTATTGCCCACCCTGTCTTTATTATGATTTAATGGAAGACTTGCCTAGCTAGCATATACAGTTTAGGGGGATTTAATTATTTATTTTTCAAGTGAATGTTAAGAACTCAGAAAAGACAGACTAAGAAAACATGATTTTACATTAAAATTATAAGTTGCCATTATTTAGATGGAACTCATATAATCTCCCTTCTACACCTCAAACCAGGATTTGGAAAAATTAAAAAGGGCACTGCCTGCAGAAAATCTTTGTTAGTTTTTATCCTGAGCTCAGTGGGTGTTGGGAGAGATTGGTGGAGTTTAGGGCTTCTCAAAACTCATTAAACTCAAGGAAATATGAGGATATGTCTACACTGCAGCTGGGGTTGTGACTCTCAGCTAGCACTCTAAAAATAGCATGGGCAGTGGCTCAGGCTAGCTACCTACTTACAAGCATGCCAGGATATTAGATATCAAGTAACTGAATAGTTGTGTAATCACATGAAATCGTAGTGGGTATATGACTATTCAATAATCCCCAGGGGTATATCAGAGGCAGCAGTGTGAGGTAGCAGGGGGAACAAGTCCCTAAGGGGAGTCATTTTAAAAACCAGCTCCCCACATAGACCAGCTGCCTGCCTGAAGTGACATATCTCCTTTTTAGAAGAAAATTGGGAAGAAATCTCACAGAACTTCAGAAATACAATTAATCTATTTTCAGGACATTTTTCGGTACAAAACAGATTTTACTGGACATCAGAGCATGTAAATAGTTTAGCTAACTACAGTAAAGGCTGGAGATGCCATTGGCCATCAATCTGCCTCATACAATTTTTCTTAGAATAGATTAAAAAAAACTATAACAATATACGAAAGGGCTATGGATTACAAGTTTTATTCCTCTGCTAAAGTTTGAATACTGGAATAAAAAAGATGAATATTGAGGGGAAAAAGTACAGATGAGTAATACTCAGAAAATTCAATCAAACACCTCCAATTTACTCAGAGTGGTTGAAAGAATTGTCAAACACAGCTTTGATGGAGAAAATGATGTTATATCAATGCTGTAATGGAAAGAAATACACTAAAATTTTGGTAGCACATAACTGCTTTAGCGGGATGAACCTTGACAGGCCTTGCTAGATGTTCAACAGTCAGTGGCAACTCTATGAGCTGTTATAAGGGGAAGTCCAAATTAAGGACCTGAGCTTGATCTCTCACTTCTGGGTCAGAAAGAACTGGAAAAGCGGAAGAGAAAATTAATACAGCCCCCAAAAACATCTGAGACAGGGAAGAGAAAGCACAGCATCTCTTTTTAGTGACTCCCTTGCCACCTGAAGAAGCATATTGATAAATGCTTCATAGATTAACTGAGAGGGGGAGGCTATGTTCTTGATTCAACAAAGCACTTAAACATGCACTTAACTTTAAGCAAGTGTGCACTTTTAATGGCTTAAATTATGTTACTTACATGCTCTGTCATATCAACAGTTTCCCAGATTATAAAGTCAGAAGGGACCATTGTGATCATCAAATCTGACTTCCGGCACAACGCAAACTATATTACTTCCCTGAACTAAAGCTGTTTTAATCAGATCATCTTTGTTAAAAAAATCCAATCTTGATTTTTAATTAGTCAGAGATTTTAGATCTACCACATATGGTGAGTAGCTATTGTTAATTATCCTCGTTGCCTTTTTTGCATTTTGAATTTATCTAGCCTCAACTTCCAGCTATTGGATCATGTAAATCAAATTCTATTGTCTCCTTTGAACCATGCAAAACACATGAATGCTGAAAACTAGTTACCTCATGTAATCAAATTATCATCTCATTATGGGTGAAGTTCAGCCCTCTGCAGAAAGTGCAGATCCTCTCCACTGGATGGAATTTCACCCTCAGACATGACATATGATTTCATCTCCCAAATCTCCTACACCCAGCCATTCCCTAGCATTTCTGAATTTTTTCTACCTCTTAGATAGGTCTGGCATGTTGTGAGGAAAAACTCACCTGCCCCGGAGAGTAACTTATCAGCTTTTATAAGCTATGATTAAAGTGGTGTTTCTCAGATCCAGGGTCTTACGTGAAGCAAAAAGGCCCCAATGGGTTGCAACAAAAGTTGTGGGCAGTCTCCTGTTGATCAAGACTCATCTCACTAACTCATTAAACTTGTCAGGATTGCAGAGTTCAACAACCCCTTTTGTTATAAACAGCTTCTAATGTTTCATTCAAAGAGTTGTCACAAGGATGAGGGACCCATACTCCTCAATTTGCATATGTGTGCTTTTGTTTCCCCCGCCACACAGCTGGCCAGATTTCTATTCTCAATTACAGCAATAAAACATGTTATTAAGAACCGATACATTATTCCCCAGGTCTGATGCATGGACATCTGCTATTTGCATCTGGGCTGAAAACTCCTCTGCCCTTTCTTCAATTAAAGTAAAGTTGTGCTTCATAGTCCTCCAACGCTATGTGGACCAGTTGCATGATTAAGAGGCACAAAGAATGATGTGAATTTTCATACGGATTTAGCCTCGAGTTTAAAAATTGACATTTCCACTGGCAAATATAGTTTTTGCAAGGAAAATTGCAAGATCTCACCATAGGACAAATTGAAATGTGGCCATGAATTTATTCCTGTTTTTTCTCCATGGAACAGTTTCTTCTCTATGAAAGCTGCACTTATTATTTTCATGAAAAATAGTACAAATTCAAGATAAAATTTTTAAACTAATCACTTTTTTTAAAAGTTGTTATAAGCAAATGTTATAGTGAAGACAATAGAATTTGCTTTTCTGCCACCCTTGGAAAGAGCTGCTCCTGTAGTACAGCTTGGAGGACTATATATAAAAATGCATAGCTTAATTTCCTAGGAGGAATATATTTTAAAATGCATTTTTTGTATTTGCTAATAAGAACATGGGCATTCCTTTGACCAAAAATAAAGTGAGACTGCCTCATGGCAGTTCAAAGAGCCATTTTGGTATTTTTCTTGATGCCATCTTCAGGTAAAGCCCTAGAACTATATATGAGCCTGTACATTTTATCAGCTCTATGCTTAATTCACTAGATAATTCCCTCTCACTGCTGCTGTTCATGTAGCTAGAGAATACCTTGGTTGTTCGGAAGAGAAGAGAGAGTTTGCAATAGATTTCTAGTGCTACTGGCCACAAACAGTCATTATTCCTTTTCTGAGGCTGGCGTCTCCTCCTGTAAGTCAAAAGACCTACAGTTTAGAATTGGTCAGAAAATTTGAAAAGTTCAAAATTCCATGAAAAAGAAACAACAAACTCCTGTAATATTCTAGTGTTGTGAATTTTTTTTCATTCCTTCTCCACCTCCGCTAGACAGTGTCAAAATATAGTCTATGAACACAGGCTTCATGGGTATCAAAGGCAAGATGAGCAAAAAACAGATCTTCCCTTAGTTCTTCCCTGAACCAAAGGTCACCACTGCACTACAGACAACAAGATTAGGTCTACATAAGTCAACTAGCTAAAAGATTCACCCAACAAATCACATTCCAAAAATAAGACAAAAATAGCCACTGCTTAGATACTACATTGAATTAACATAGAGGAGTCTTATTAGATTGGAATTCAAGCAGTGGTGATCACATAAAAAACACCAAGTCCAAATATATTTTACAATTTCTTCAGAATGATGGATTAACATTAGAGCTAAATCTAAAATTGAAGTGTTGACAGGATAATTGAATCAGACAGACCAGGCCATTTCTTTTCCCAGTAGCATGTAAAGAGATTCTTAAAGCAGCATTTATCCTCAATCTAAAGCCAGTTCACAGATTCCCTTAGAATAGGACCATAAAAGCCCTATACCACATTCCTGTTAATCTTTTTTTTAAGGCAGTATCTTCCAATAGAGGACTATCAGAAGTAGAAAAGTCACAAGTTGCATCTTGAAGATGTTTTAAAGGACAGATTAAATCTTTATTACAAAGCAAAACATTTCACTTCACAAATAACAGGACATTTTTCTTCCATTCTTCTGACCAGCTCCTAAAGTATCCCTTATAGTTTATCTGAAATTCATCAAGCATAAGACAAAAAGGTTAACAGCCCAAGGAATATCATTTGCTCAAATTCACAATATTGTACCATACTGACTGTAATGAGAAAAATTGTATAGAGGAAGTGCAAAGTGAACTTACTAGGTAAGCTGGTAATGTTCAGGGCCATACATATAAACAGATCATATGGTACAGAACAACAAAAGACCAGGTCCAGTGCTATGAGTTTCTGAATGTGACACTCCTTAAATATACTGGGAGTTGATGAGTTTTTATTAACTTTTAGAAGGCACTTAGCATTTCATAGACTGGAATTCTAAACCAGGTTAAATCTCTCAGTCACATTAAGTTAGGTGGAAAAATATAGTTGACAGGATAACACTAGTGAAAAACCTGCAGCTAGAGCCAGTGGAACAAAGAAGGACTATAAAAAGCAACCCTCTCTGATGTTCAGAGCACCACACATGAAGCATAACACATATATTCCAGGGCCAACACATATTGTCAAGGAAAGGAAAAAAAAACATTGGAACCTGTTTATAATGTAATATATATATATAGTGTTATTAATCTATATGAATAAAATTAATAGAGATTTTGTAAATATCTTTGTAAATTCAAAGTATGTTTTGCATCTATAAAACTGTTGTAAAAATATGTAATTTATACCATTATATTATCAGTAAGTGCTGAATTGGGACCCATCTTATACCCACACAAGAAAGCAAAAGAACATGTATTGCCACCTAAGTCCTCCATACAGGCTACCTGCATCACCACCACCAGACTGGTGTTTCCTGTCCAAACCAGGTAGATGTAGAGGAAGCAGGCAAGAGTTAGAGAGTGGGCAAAGCCTTGACTCCGTCCCTCCACCCCCAATACACTGGTCCACATGTGAAGAAAATGGCTGGTGCAATTCTTTACCTTATAATGGTGACTGAATTGTGACTCTGGTCAGTTGTTTCATTATGTGTTTCTGAGGCAGTACACTCTTGCCCCTTATTCTGCTGTCCTTTATTCTGCTTATTCTGTTTAACTGAAGGAATATGGACTGTATGCCTAGATGACAAAACAGAAGGGTCATACATTAAATACTCCAGTGTTATATGAAGAGACAGCAAATATGTCATATGTTTTTAAGTGAGCTGACTGCACACTTTCTTAGAACACTGCAAAGACTGATAGATGCCGTTGTGTGCTCATTCTGAGACCTTGGGGTTTATCTACTGTGATTTGGCTGTAAGGTCAAATATGGGAAAAGGCTGCTTGATTTTATACCCTTATTTTAGTCACTTTTCAGCCACCTGCTTCATGGCAGGACAGAAGTAGTGAAATTTTTCTTTTAACACCATCTTTTGGCTGGTTACACACAATTTCCCTGCAGCAGCTCTCTACCATGATATACATGGAGTTATACCCTTAGCAGGACTGCAGAACGCCCAATCAGTATGCTTTGCCATTTACAGCACCATATAATTCAGGACTAAACTGTCCCCTTTTGTAAATTTTCTGGAGTGGAAAAAGGAGGGAAAAAAGACAACTTAGAAATAATTGTCTAGCATCATATTTATGTGTTTTATGGTTTAACACAGAGGTTTAATGAAAGTAATGACGTTGAATCTGGTACAACCGTCATTTTAGGAAGGGGGGGGGAAACAACTTCACTTTGGAGATAGGGCTTAGTTGCCCTTACAACTTGTTACCCCCACAGTACTGCTGAGCCCAAACAAAGGCCTGAGCTTTCTGATATTATCTTTTAGTGAAATCATTCCCCTTTGGCCCTATGTATTCTCTCTCTCTCCCCCCCCTCCCCCCGCCCCCGAAACGTCTCTGATTTAGATTGGTTGATCTTTGGGCAGAGAAGAATGGTACTTTTTTCTGTGTTTGTACGGTGCCAAGCACAATAGGGTTTTGGCTCATGATAGGAACTCCTAGGTGCTATGTTAATATGAACAATAATATTGCCACACATATCTGACTGCTGAATTTGGACATTGTTCAACTTATGATTCCATCAATGACTAATTTGCAAGTGTCAACAACCACTACTCCTTTGGATCAACAACATTTGTGTAGCTTTAGAAATGACCTAATGAAGAACTCCAAAAATGTATGCCCAGTAAAAATCCATGTATTCTATTTAATGAGAATATTTTATTAATAATAACAAACATTTTAGAAAAATCTTGTTAGTGTTTTCAAATTACCAGTAACTACTTATTTTGGCACTGTACTTTCATCTTCAGAGAAATCTTTCCTGTCATACTTGCTTTATTCACTGTTAAGAGACACAGTAAGATTTTTAAAGAAAATAATTGAATATTACAGAAGAAGGTGTAGACTCCAGCTGATTCATTTTTATACAAAAATTGAGTGTGTATTATTACATAAGACTCTCATGATTCTGGATTCCTTTCTTTTCCAGCTGAAAATTTTTTTCCTAAGGAGCTTAAAACTAGGTTTCTGCTAAAAAGTGTAAATTACAGCACTGCACAGTGCAAGGATAGTAAAATCAAAATGATAGATTACAGTCAGATTCAATCATTATAAACATTAAAGTGCCAATTTCTGTTCTCAGTTACATTGGCGCAAATCTACTGAAATCAAATGTCACAAATCACATTGTACCCATTTAAGTCAGATTTCATTGGTGTAAATGAGAGCAGTATTATGTCTAGAATGTATTATTTAGTTGGAGGCCCACAGCAAGATTGTGAGGTATTTAGACACCTATTTGCATCTTTAGGCACTTAAATACCTTTAAAAATATAGCTCCCTATTCATCAATATTTGATTGTAGTAAGTGTTACTCTTGGTAATTAATTCAATTGTCTTGCTTATTCTGGTACACGTGAGTCAGAACGCAAAGCAAAAGACAATTTCTAGACAGTGATGGGCAACCAAGACTAGTGAATGGGCCGCATTAGTGTTCCTCCTTCATCTCATTGAATTGCATGATTGCTAGTGGCAGGTAACCTGCAGCTTGTGGCCCATTGGGGTTCCACCTGCAGCCAGCGTAATCCCCCTCTCTGCTCCCTTTCCCCATGCCTTTCACTCATCGGGGCACAGGAGCCCCACACTTTCTATTCCTCCCACATACTCCCAGCACTTTTGGAGTGCCAAGAATCCACCGATTCATGCTCCATCCCCACTCCTCACCCTGTCTCCCAGAGTTTGAACAGCTGATTTGTGGTGTTCCAGCTCTCGGGGGGGGTGGGGCGGGTGTGTGAATGGAACATGAATTAGGAGATTCATGGCAGTCCAAAAGATCTGGGAGGGAGGGGGAGGAGTAGGAAGCGCTGGGCTCCAGTGCCTCAGTGTGTAAGAGATGCATGGGAGAAAAGAGCAGACAGAGGGTGTGTGAGCTATAGGTGGAACCCCAATGGGTTGCATGTGGTCCATGGGACGCAGGTTGCCCATCACTATTGTAGACCGTGTACAGGTTTTAAACAGAATGAACGTCTTTTTATTATAAATTAAAATAGATTAAATAAGAGTAAGTTTATAACTCCAGCTGGATGGTGATTTACCATAAATTATCTTAAGGGTTGAGTTAAAACGCCATTGAAATGGTTAAGTGTGAACTCACTCTTCAATTTACATCATTGTAAGCATAAGGCCTCACCTTAAAAAAAATTGTATGTGACCCTTCTCAGGAGCTTTTGGCTGAGTGCAGTTTGGAATACTGATGGGTGGGGGAGAGGGGATTAGAAAGATGGATCATACAGAAACTGAAGAAGTAAGAATGGAGACAAGAAGCCAGGCAGGAGCCTGTGAACACAGTGGTGCTGGAAAGTGAACTTTTGAGTCTGTTGACTGAAATCCTGGGGCTGAAGGCTAAGAAACTTCTCTGTTTGCTCTGGGTTCCTCTTGCATTTGGAACAGGACTTTGTGCTCGCTTTGTAAATAAACAAAGATTGCATCAAATAAAATACCAGACTTCATCAATTTCTACTTTAACTGTAACATCCTCACAAAGCCCTGAACTTTGACTACTCACTCGGATCAACAATATATTTCTCTGCTTGACAATTACTGTTGAATGCTAATCTTGTGTATTTCTAAGCCCACTCTCATGGAAAAACATTCTATTCTTCAGTAGGGGTATGTCTAGACTACAGGCTTTTGTTGACAGAAGTTTTGTCGACAGATACTGTCGACAAAGCTTCTGTCGACAAAGAGCGTCTAGACTACATCCAGTTCTGTCGACAAAGCAAGACGCTTTGTCGACATGACAGTGTAGACGCAAAGGACAATGTAGATGCAATAACGCCTTCTGTCTACAGAACTCTGTCAACAAAAGGCATTATTCCTCATAGAATGAGGTTTACAGCCGTCGACAAAACTGCTGAGTTCTGTTGACGTTATGTCAACAGAACTCAGCAGCAGTGTAGACGCAGGTATAATTTTGTCGACAAAATTGTACTTTTGTCGACAAAACCCTGTAGTCTAGACACACCCTAAGAGTCAGAAGCAACTTATTTTGACCATCATAATATATACACACATGACAGAATCCTCAGTAAGCATAAATCAGCAGAGCTCCAGTCAGATGGATCCTCGTTTCCGCATTTTGGCTCTTCATTTCTTCACTAGCAGCGCTTTCTTACACTTAAAACTGCTTGAGATTCAGCTGTCTTGAGCAAACTTTGTGAGAGACCAAAGGGCCTCTTGAGTGATTTGGGCTTATTTAGTCTGCAGAAGAGAAGAGTGAGGGGGTATTTGATAGCAGCCTTCAACTTCCTGAAGTGCGGTTCCAAAGAGGATGGAGAGAGGCTGTTCTCAGTAGTGACAGATGGCAGAACAAGGAGCAATGGTCTCAAGTTACAGTGGGGGAGCTCTAGGTTGGATATTAGGAAAAACTATTTCACTAGGAGGGTGGTGAAGCACTGGAATGGGTTACCTAGGTAGATGGTGGAATCTCCATCCCTAGAGATTTTTAAGTCTCGGTTTGACAAAGCCCTGGCTGGGATGATTTAGTTGAGATTGGTTCTGTTTTGAGCAGGGGGCTGGACTCAATGACCTCCTGAGGTGTCTTCCGGCCCTATAATTCTAGGGTTTAATTTGAAGATAGAGCCAAGTGAGCTCTTATGTAAACCAGATGTGAAAATACAGCATTCATTTAATGGTTTGCAAACAACAGGTTTACAGTTTCTCATGGTTTTATTACAAAACTCAGAATTCTTTACGAGGGTCTGGGAGGAAGTGACTATCATGGGGGGAAGCTGGCTGCTGGTTACTTCTGGCAGCAGGCAATGCTCCACCCCTTCTCCCTATGTACTGTCCATGGACAGAAAAAATCTGATATGCTAGCCTGGCAATCATAGAATCATAGAATACTAGAACCATAGAATCATCAAGTTCAGTCCCCTGCCCTCACAGCAGGAACAAGCACCATCTAGATCATCCCTAATAGATGTCTGTCTAACCTGCTCTTAAATATCTCCAGTGATGGATATTCCACAACCTCCCCTAGGCAATTTATTCCAGTGTTTAACCACCAATGGGGAATGAGGAATCTCCTTCAAACATTGAAGAGGAGAAGCCATGTAGCTCTAAGGCTGGGAGCATTGCAGTTACCGCCCCCAAGAGAAAACAAAGGATGGTGATGGTCAGGAATTCCCTTCTAAGGGGATGGAGATATTGATCTACTGGCTTGCCAGAGCAACCCAGGAGGCAGGGAACCTAGGTAAGTTATAGATCAGCATAGCTCCATTCATTTCCATATTTTGGCTCTTTATTTCTTCACTTGCAGCGTTATCGTGCACTCATAACTGCTTGAGATTCAGCTGTCTCGAGCAAACCTTGTGAGAGAACTAAAGGATTTAAGACATGCACAGTCTTAGGGTAATGGTAATAGAGAGGTAGCCGTGTTAGTCTAATCTTGCAAAAACAAAAGGAAAAACTATGTAGCACTTTAAAGACTAACAAGATGGTTTAATAGGTGATGAGCTTTCGTGGGCCAGACCCACTTCCTCAGATCATATTCTGGAAGAGAATTGGCGTGACCATATATACCAAAGGAATACAATGAAAAAAAGTGAACACATTATTAAACTGACATATCAGATTTAGTACAGAATGTGGGGTGAGGGAGAGAGAGGGAGGGAATAGCTATTTATGAGTCAATGAATGGCTAATCAGGGGTGATAAGTCGGGAAGCTATCTTTGTAATGGTTAAGGTAATTAGCATCTTTGTTAAGGCCCATTCATAAAGTGTCAAATTTAAGCATGAAAGAAAGTTCTGAAGTTTCCCTCTGTAATCTGGTGTTAAAGTCTCTTTGAAGTAAGATGCATGTAGTAAGGATCTTCAGGTAACATCTCTTTGCCTAACCATGAACACAAGATGCCAAGTTAAGAACACTGGCATTGCCATATTATTGCTATGGATCATCTAAGCAATTAACCAGTTTTTGTCACTGGCCAGTAGTAGATGGGTCAGATGATTCTACAACAATTTGGCCATACTTTCTTCTAACCCAACACACTTAAGTGATTGATTTAAGTCCTGAAGCCCAAAGGATTAAATTCCATTTAAAAAAGTTGCAGCCTATCTAATGTAACTGTGAATGTCCTCATTATCTATATACTAAATAGTGGCTGTAAGATTTATGTCATTGAGAATAATAGCTTAACTATTCATTGTTTAATTATTATAATTAGGTAGCATGTTTAAAACAACAGAAGGAAGAACAATAGACAATGCACATCAACCTGTGAAACTCATTGTCAGGGAATGATATTGCAAAGGCTGAAAGAAAATAACTGGGTTCAAAAAGTAATTAGATCATTTCATGGTGAATAAATCCACCAGTGAAACCTCCAACTGCCAGACGTGTTTGGCACAGCCACAGGCACACCAGTATGGAGGGAAAGACAAAGTGCAGAGCTGCCCCAAAGTCTTGTGATTTAAAAGGGCTCGGGGCTCTCAGCTACAGTAACTGTGGCTGGAGCTGCAGACCTTTAAATTGCCACTGGAACCCCAAGCAGTGCATGCTGGGTAGTGCTGAAGAGCTGGCTGGGGGAGGCTAGTCCCCAACCTCACCCCTTCTGTCTGAGGCCCCCACCTCTTCCAGGGACCTAAAGCCAGCCCTCTCCACCTTGCCCAGGGCCCAACAAAGTCTATCATCAGCCCTGCACTGGTCAGTCAGAGACAGGATACTGTGCTAGATGGATCATAGATTTGTCCAAGTATGGGCGTTTTTATATTCCCCACACTCTGTTCTAGAGCTATATGAGAGACAGTTCCACTTCAGTGCACAGAGCAACTTCTGGGTTGCTCTGAGTTGTGCTAAATAGTTATGGCCCCCCAAGGGTCTGTTTTGTCTTCTATGAGTCACTGGAACATAGCAGAATTATGGTCATGCCCCACCACTTTCCTGGCATATCACCTTTGATGAGACCTGGAAGAAGAGTAGTGCAAAGACATGGGATCCCTGCTGGATCTTTAAGTGTGTTTTCTTCCTGGTTTGTGCTGCTGGAGTGAAGAATAGAGGCTTGGATATGCCCCAAAGACCATGGGATTAGTCTTCGTTTTTACTGAATCCCATCAAAAGCAGAAATAGCATGCCTGAAAGCCATCAAACAGAGAAGTAGAGTAGGAATACACAGTGTGCACGTTTCCCATTGTACTCCAAGACAAAAATCAAAACTATCACCACAAGTGTCTTTTCTGCCTGATTAATTATCAAGAAAATGTGAACGATGTAAAATGTAATTGGTATTTTTGGAATGAATCCATTAGAGATGTTTCATTCCATTATTTCTGATATATGTAGAAATCCCACCAGTGGGATTAATTTTAAGAAATTCTCAAACTGTATTGACTTTTTTCATTTTTCCCCTGAATAAATGTGCAATCTGTTATAGTAAGTGACTAGCCTGGTGCTGAAACAACATTTTGCTGGGTTATTAATTATAAAAATGATATAAACTTGTTTCCAAAGACCTACATGGAAATCTTAACAGTTCATACTGCCTTTCAGGAGGCTGTATTCTTGTGAATGAAGAACAATATTTTTCTCCACACAGAAAGATTTATGGTTGCTCATGAATCTTCAATTCTGCCCCATTCTGCCTCCATCCTGCGTACTGAATGGCACAAGCAAAAAATAGCATGTAAAAATATTTGGTAAAAAATAGCATGTAATCACATCATTAGAGAATTTCATATTGCGGATGCCCTGTGAACAGAATTAAGGGCACAGAGGCAACCTAACTTATAAGTGCTTGAGTTTGCAAGGTAAACAACGTTATTTTTACGTGAGAGAGAGAGAGAGAGAGAGAGAGTGTGTGTGTGTGTGTGTGTGTGTGTGTGTTGAAGAAAAAAGTAATTATGAACAACTATAACTAAAGGTATGCTTCTTTTGCAAAGGTCACAGATTCCAGAACTTTCCGGGACTTTCATTACTTCTTCCATAATGGCAGAGCTGGAGCAGCTGTAAGCCCTCAGGACTGCTACCAGTTGCCAGTGTAGCAGGCTGGCAGCCGACGCACAGGCCTGCTGGAGCATTGGCCGCTGCTGGCAGTCAGCCCCTGGCACTGCTCCCACAGTTGGTCCTCCCACCACCACAGGATATTTTTAGTAAAAGTTAGGGACAGGTTACAAGCTTCTGTGGATTTTTTTTCATTGCCCACAACCTGAGACTTGTACTAAAAAAATAAATAAATACCTATGTCAGAATCTTAAACAGACACCTCATCATGCATCATCATCAAGGTTTGAACTCTCTGAACCTTCAGCAGCAGAGCCCAGATATCTACAACTTTTAACACTAAGTTCAGTATCATTTTAGCTTGTTTAAAATAAACATATTTTCCCTTCCATTCAAATAGCATAGTACTGTAAACACATTCATTCGATGTCAGCTAATATGCCAAATTCAGGTCAGAGTTTCATGTTGTGTTAATTGGCCTAAACAGCCTGTGGAAAATCATAGTGATTGACTGCAAAGCAATCAGTTATGTATTAACTGTAGCTATTGCTGTGAGTCTTATGAAGATCTTCCACATTTTGAGAGAGCAGGAGCTAATTAATTCAAATTGTCCCATGTAAACTCAACATTGCAGTAAGATCAAATAGACATGGCAAAAAATATAGTTTTCATTATGTTGACAGTTTACTAAAACAATTTGTCATAAAATGGAATTATAAACTATACTGGTTTGTCAGTGATTTAAAAACAATTGGATTCACTTCATTGCAGCTGTCTATTTGATTTCAAATGACTGAGAGAATCTGTAGTATTGCAAAGGTGAGACAATTTCTCCTTTCCAGGAGACCCATAGACTTGCCCAAAGCAAGGCTGTCCCTATCCATACCCAAAACACATAGCCACATATGGCACCACAACATTTGGAGCACCAAATTGCCTCAGATTTCATGGCGGCTGAGGCAGTTGATTCCTACCAATGGGCTTCAGCCACCCCCAGACCCATCCTCTGGTCTAGCACCAGTCCAGCCATCCACCATACCATCCCTCACCTGCCCCTCCCCCTCATTCAGCGCTGGTCTGGCAGCCTCTTGCCCCATCTCCTGGCCATACCCCCAGGGCTCAGCGCCCTGCTCTGCACACCAGGCAGTAGCAAACAGCCATTGCAGTTGGAGAACTCAGATGGAACAGGGGGCAAAGTGGACAGCCAGAGAGAAGCAGTGCTTTCCTCTTATAACTGCCACTTCACTCCAAACAGCTGTGTGGCTACTTGCTGCTACTTCAGAGTCCTCTGGCCTGTGTCACGGCAGTAAGTGGCATCTGGTCTGTCTAGTCCAGGAGAGTTGGCTACTTCTTTCCCCCACAGCTTCAGCACCTACGCTCCATATGCAGAGTGGCCAGAATACTGATGCTGGGCTGAGTAGGGCACCAGCAATGGTAGGGGCAGGTCTGGCTCAAAGAATAGGTGAACCTGACCAGAGAGCAGGAGCGGCAAGAGTGGCTGACAATTCCACTTTAAAAATATATTTTTCCCATGCCTGTTTATGCACCAGTAGTGTAAAAAGAAATCAGAGACAAATCAATTACCTCTACAATGTTGTAGAGAAATCCAGGATGGAAAATTTAGTCCATAATGCTTCACATGAAAGTAAACAGATAGATCTAATCTCCATGCTTATGGTAGTTCAATAATGTGGTAGTTCGTGGTTCTAATCTCTCTTGAGATAACATAATGTACTTAAACTCAGTGAAGAAATAGAACTCTGCAGACATATTGCCAGGCTTTTGCCCGATTTGATTCTTGTAAGCTCAGCAATATTATTCTCTCTTCCATTCTGAACTACTCTAATGTTTGCCCTGCTGGTTTGCCAACAAAATTAATTTCCAGCCCTGTAGTTTCTGCTGCCCATGTGCTGTATTGTGGAACGATGAGAAACTAGATATCCTTGAATCAGTTAGTTAACAAGGGATGCATCTGAAAATTCTACTGTTGACCTGCCAAGCTCATCAGCCAGGTCTTCTAGACAACAGAAGTAAAAACACTGGCAGCTGGTCCACTCTGGGGTATGTCTAGACTGCATCCCTCTGTTGGCAGAGGGATGCAGATTAGGCAGGTCGACATTGCAAATGAAGCGGGGATTTAAATATCCCGCGCTTAATTTGCATAAAAATGGCCACCGTTTTTGCCGACTCGGCACTTTGTTGGCAAAAAGCGGCAGTCTAGAGGAGGGTCTGTCGAGAAAGAAATCCTTTTCCGACAGATCCCTTATGCCTCCTGCAAGGAGGTTTACAGGATCTGTCAAAAAAGGCTTTCTTTCTCAACAGACCCCCCTCTAGACTGCCGCTTAACGGTGGCCATTTTTATGCAAATTAAGCGCAGGATATTTAAATCCCCGCTTCATTTGCAATGTCGACAGGGCCATTGGAACCTTCTGCTGCCTGTGGGAGAATTGGTAGGTGCCCCTTACGAAATGGACCATGACATGGGACCTCAGCGAAAAGGGGGTGTCCGGCCAAGTCAACCACCCATCACGTGTGGTGGGCCCTGTGAAGCTGATCTGCTCTACCCAGCACCTTTGAGAGTGAATCTGAAGAGGAAGATGATCTCATGGAGTATACTGGGATGCAGACCAGATTCCGAACTCCATCAGTGAGACACGGAGAGAGCTCCACTTCTTTGGCTCTGAATCCTATGGCTGAGGCATTTAGGCCTGTGGAAGGAAATCTGCCGTACACAACCAGACCAATCTCAGAGGATGAGTTTGTCCCATCTACATCTCCAGATCTTCTGGGAGATAAACGGGCTTGTGACGACACACCTGTGTCAGTGGACAGAGAGTACGTTCCAGGGGAAGGTGTCCCTAGCACCTTGGACATCCCAGCATCTCGGCAAGAGGTGCAACGGCCTGTGTCTGTAGAGAGGGTGCCTACACATAACCCCTCATCAGCCCTACCCCCAGAAGAGGTCTCCACAGTTCCTGCTGTGCCTGTGCTCAATAGGCGTGATAGGGTTATAAAACCAGTGAACAGGCTAACTTACAATGCACCAGGAGTGGTTAGTGAGGATGCGATACACCTGGCACACAGGCTTGTAGAGGCCATAGTGGGGTTCCTTAGACCCTTTGAGGAGAACCCACGTTGCTGGTATAATCAGGAACATATTTTGCCAGGATGGCAAGTTTTTGACTGGGGAGAGGATGTAAGCCGGGGCTGAATTACGGCTAGCTATCAGCCAGCTAAAAGGAGAGAGCTGCCCTGGCGGTGGGGGTGCTCACTCCAATTGTTGGAGTGCTCTGCAAGATAATTAACTGTTAGCTGTTGATATGTAAATACAGCTCATGCCAGGAGGGAGAAGGAATCCAAGGTGTGGCTATGCAAATCCAATTCAGCCTGGGCTGATGGAGGATCAGTGTTGGAATGGAATGTGGTGTACTGTAACTAATTAGGGCTGTTGTGGGGGTCACAAATCATGCTACCCCTAAATGTGGGAATTGTAAAATATGACACCAGTGCTTGCAGGAGAGACACCATCATTGTACGAGGTCTCAAAGGAACAAGCCTCCCCCCTGCCAGAGTTGAGTGAATTGAGTTGGGGGGAAGGGGAGGGGAAGGGCTTGAGGCAGCCTGCTTCATGCCTGCCAAGTGTGAGCTGTAAGACTGGCTCAACCTGCCTCTTTCCCCTTGGTTTTAAAGACAGACCTAAAGCAGACTCCACGAGGAGTCTTTTTGCTAGTCCAGTGGAAGCTGGAATCTTTGGCCAGCCTAGTTGGTGGTGAAAGAGTTGAAATCACTAAGAGTTGAAATCACTGGTTTGGCCGGAAGCCAGACCCATTGCAGCCAGTGGAGCGGCTGGTGGGAACGACCCGCAGTCGGCCAGTAGGAGCAGCACAAAGGTGGCATAGCCTCAGGCTCAAGGAGTAGAGTCATCAGGATGATGTGTCAGGGTCTGCACTGACTGGACAGAGCTGTAAGTGGGGCGTTTGACGTGGGGTATGGAGAAAGTTTGGGTAAGTGAATGGAACCCTTACCTTGATGGACTGGTGATCCAGAGAGGCAAACCACATTGCTCAATCCTTTTGAGCTGGGACAGTTACTTGTGGGGGAGGGGGCTATGAACTCTGTTTGTGGTATTTTCCCAAGATAATGCCATGTGACTTCTCTCTCTCTTTCATTAAAAGTTTCTTTTCGACACTCAGACTCTGTGCTTGCAAGTGGGGAAGCATTGCCTCTCAGAAGAGCCCAGGGGTGTATGAATTTCCCAGGCTGCTGGGTGGGGGCTCGAGCCAGTTCTGTGAGAGATGGACCCCTAGATATTGAACCCGGCCCTGGTTGCTGCTGGAACCCTACCCGGTGGAAGGGTTACACATGTGACATATGGAATGAAAAGATAAAACTCTTCATCCTTAATTTCTACACCTCTGCATTCCACAGAGGCTCTTACCTTGCAAGTTCTATTATACAAGAAGGTAAAACTGTCAAAATTCTCCACTCTTATGAAGAAAGCTCTCACTCAAAGCTTAGCTCTGTGTTTATTGAAGCCCCACTCAAACCTCAGTGGAAGATCTACTTATTTTCTATTGCTTTTCCTTCATTCCTGTGTTCTATTGTAAAGTGCTTTGAGAGCATTTTAAATCAAAAGATGCCAAATAAAGCAAGAGTGCTAATTATACTGCTGTGGAATCACTATCGGGAACTGGAGTTTTGACATTCAAAAGCCAGAATACCTTTCATTGCTGAATTGATATGACCATGTTGGTTACTATCTATCACAGGGGGTCCTCACCCAATAGAGAGAAAAAAATTATTCATGAGATATGCTGGTAAAAGTTGGCAGCAATATATGAAAGGTTTGACTAGCTTCCCAAACTTGCTGTTTCTTTTCAAGTAACCTTCTGTATTCCAAGTTCTAGTCTTTGTTACAGTAGGCATCTGTCTTAAATGAGAAATACCACATTAATAACAGTAGATGGTAGCTGTTTTGGATAAAGATCACAACCCCAGACATTCATCAATGTAGAATGACCAAAATACTAAATAAGATTTTTGCTGTTTTTTCCCCTCATCAGAAAAAATTCCAATGGATTCTGACAAAAGATATGGCTAAGCTGGTCTGATGTTTGCTGGCCAAGTGATGTTAGTGAGCATCACTATCCTCTCGGAGAATGTTTGGAAAGTGACTTTGTCTGACTTCTCAGACTGGCAGTATTACAGAAATTAGAGGAAATGGAGTTTAGGGTACACTATGTGGCTTGTATTCCTCTACACTCCTGACCCATTAAACAGCACGTGCAGTTTCAGGATTGAGATATGTCTGTGCTATGATTACAGCTCACACCTTTCATCCAGCTAGGTGGGGGACCAGAGCAAGGAATCCACAGCAGCATATGCCTCAGTGTGGGTGGTATGAGACAGCCTGGAATCCTGGGTAATTTCTTATGAAACTGGCCTGTGCTGAAGTGTACACTGTCAGAGCTTCACTGTTCTATGGTACAAGCTAGCTAGATTAATGCAAGCTTTCATAAATCTCCTGGAGCTGAAATCACACTCCATAGATGCAATATAGGCATACTTTCTGGTCATACAAGTGAAATCACCAGGGATATTGGTGCAGGGTCTACCTGTGCAGAGACACTTGCAGGACAGGAGGCCTTAGTATGATTGAGCTGTCAGAATAGAGACTGGGGGATAGGATCCTGAGTCCCATTCCTGGCTCGTCTTTTTAATTTACCGTGTGACTTGGATAAAGTCACTTGCCCATTTTTCCCCTCTGTAAAATGGAGATGATGCTATATCCCTCTAACGTTTTTTCAGAGTATGGAATGAAAATGGCTATAATACATATTTGTTATTACGAAAATTGTTATTAGCAACTAACCAGAAGGAGCGAGAGAAAAAGAATTAGAGCTCAATGGCTATAGGATATAAAATAGGGAAAAGTGGACAACTTAAGGCAATGGGTATTTCTCATTTTTAAATGCCCTACATTCTTATTATTTATATTCTATAACCCTCAGCCAAGATCTGGGTGCTATGCTCCTGTGTGTTTTACAAACACATAAGACATCATTCCTGCCCCGAAGAGGTTACAAGTCTCAAGAGACAAGGAACAAGCAAAGGGAGGAAGAGCAGAACTTAACAAACAAAAAGGCCCACCATGATGACTGGAATATGCGTTAGCTCTATTTATATGTGCCCTAAGACTAGCATCAAATTTTGGAAAATCCCAATTCTCACTCAGGATTTGAGTAAGCTTGTGATCAAAATAAAACCATATTAGAGATTTCTCCTATACCCAGTTTGTAGGAAGAGGTGACTCACCAATTTCTAGCTAATTTTGATTGTGCAAACTTTATAGGAACATAGGAATTACCATACTGGAATAGTTATGGTCTATCTAATCTAGTATATCTGGGAGGGTGAATACCAGTCTTTAAACAGGGATGTGAGAATCCCTCAGGGGGCAACTATGGGATAAACAAAACCCATATTACTGTCTCATCCTGATCTCTAACTTATAGATTGGCTTGAACCTAGGAGCAGGAAGTTCCTTTCCATAGTTATTGCTATCATTTCTGTTAAATTTTATGGATATTGTTGCTATCTATATAAATATCCAATTTCTTTTAACTCTTTTAAGTTCTTAATGTCAATGATGTCCTGTGGCAAAGAGTTCCACAATTTAATTACACATGTGAAGAATTATTATGCCACGTTGGAATTTTGCTTAAGTACTGTAGCTTTCTCTTTTGCCAATTCTTCAAAATTCAGTGTGTGTTTTATGAGATCAGCATCCCTAGTGTTACATTTTATTTATTTATTAGCAGATGAATAGCATCATAATTTTCGTCTTTGCTTGCAGCCTCAGTACCATGAGACATGAAGTTGCTTCGCCCATGAACTTGCATTCCTCAGTCTTATATTGGATGAGCCAGTGATGTATTCTCCCCTTCAGCAAGAAGAAATTACATCTTACAAATGCCATGGTCATTATGAGAAATCATGCATGCCTAGGGAGAAGAGAAGGGACACAGACAACTTCTGCTTTCAGTTGAACCCGTGTAAGCACATTGATTTCAAGAGAAGCTGTGCACTTGTATCTCCGGGCAGAGTTTTTACTGTTATGTTTGTTTTGTTACCATGGAGCCAGCTACCTGACAATGAAAAGAGAAATTTAATTTTCAAAGCATGTTTTTGTTTCAGACTGTAGTATCATGTAGCTTACAATTTATTCATAAGAATGAAATCTGAGTTTTTAAAGCACAAAGAAAACTGAGAAAAGAAACACTTACCATAAGGAATCAAGAGCTGGCTCAGTATCTAAAAAGTGGTAGTTACATTTTGGAGACATTTGTAAAAAGGTTGTGATCCAACTCCCAAATGCAGTCAGAAGAAGCACTACCCCGACTTCATATGAGGGCCATGAAGTAATTATGGAAAAAGACCCAGATAATCAAGCATAATAGCTAGAAAAAAATACTATTGGACCCGAGAGTTCATCACTCTTAGATTTATCATTCCAATAGTGTTTGATAGTCACAGATGAATGACCCTTTTTGTATTTAATGTATATCCCCTGAAATCAAGATACAATTCTACATTGTTGCATTTTTCCTGTCTAAGAACACTGTATTAAATGGATGAAGATCAAGATACAGGACAATCACTCCATTCATTACTAAGGGCTATATTTAGATACCTTTACGGAAGGCTAGTAGACCCTTATTCATGAGCAGTCTCATTGATTTCAATGGAGCGCTTCATGTAATATACAGTAGTTATTTATAATGAATACTTCTCTATCAGACTCTGGCCCTAAAGGCTTGTCTCTACTTATTGGGAGATCAACACTTCAGAGATTGATATCCCGGGGTTTGATTCAGCGCGTCTAGTAAGGACCCACTAAATCAACTGCTCATCGTGCCCCTAGAGACTCCAGTACTCTACCAGGTTGAAAGGAATAAGGGAAGTCAATGGAAAAGTTTCTCTCATCAGCCTCCAAAGTGGGGATTTAGTGGAAATTCAACCTAAGATACATGAATTCCAGCTACACTATTCATGTAGCTGGAGTTGTGTATCTTAAGTCAACTTTCTCCCCTAGAGCATGGTGATGACTATGGAGACAGTAATAGAAATGTATAAATTGTTTTTATTTTAACCTAGTTTTTGTAGCCTCTGATTTGCTTAAGCATAAAGATTTATCCAATTTTAATAAGCTTTAATTACTTTAATTTTCCCCAGTTTCTTCCTTAGTCATCATGAACTAGAAAAGTAACTAAAAATGTACCAGAGAGAAAAAAGGACTTTAGAAAAATCCTTTCAGCAAAGAAGAAAATTCATTTTGGGTCATGGAATAAACATTAAGACTGCATCTACAGAGCACTGTAGTTCAAAATAAGATACACAATTTGAGCCACGCAAATTGCATCTCTTATTTTGATCTTATTTCGAAATAACCTGATATTCCAAAATGTCCCCTACTCCTCGTGGAATGAGGTTTACAGAGTCATCAGAATAGTGAGTCCAAAATAATGGGCTTGTTGTTAAGACACGGGATAACTATTTTGGGATACTCTGATAACTATTGATGCTGTAGGATACAATGAAGTTAAATAAATTAGGAACTGTTGTGTCTTGCATTTGCCAAGAAGAACAAACTTCTTTTAATTCTTGTAACCTCTTAAACTGGCATTGTACATAGCATCAAAAATTAATTAAAGGTTAAATACTATTTGGAGTCAGTGTTGAGAAAACAGAGACATTAACACTGAAAGCTGAACAACAACATAGCTGGTCAAAATTCAACTACATGCATATTTCACCCCCACTGTACATACAATTTTCTCTCAGACAGCTGTATTTTACATTTATTTGGAGCTCATACTCTAATAACCTGTTCATAAACCATTAGCTGACTTTAAAACCCTCTGGCTACACAAAGCAGCCATAATTTTTGGTAACTGCTCCAGAATAATTTCTTCATAAGTATTCATGAGTGGAATACAGCTATCACCATCACCACCATACCTCCTACATCAGTCTTTTATGAAGAGGGGGTGTGCCAGTGAGAAGAGTGCAGGAGAGAATGTCTGTGTCCCAGTGATTGTACAAATCACTAGTTTTTTCAACAATATTTTAAGCTTTTTGTTGTACTAATTTTCTTGCTTACCTTCTTTTATTGAAGCTTTTCCACCTCTATTGTGTCCCACATTTCTGCATTGCCAAACAGAGTTATAATTATAAATGGAGAAGTATTCTTATCTCAGTTACTGGTTTACACCTGTGGAAATTTATGGACTTAAATGGATACACTCCTGATTCACACCAGAGTACTAAAATTGGCAGCCAAGACTTGAAATGCAAGAAAACTGCAAAACTGAATATTCTTAAGGCATTCATTCATCTGAATTAATGTTGAAATATAGGGGTTTTTTTACACTTCCACTTTCAAATGTGTTTTTTGTAAAAGAGGTGTAGGATCACTTGCAATAATCTACCCCTCTGATCCATCCACGATCAGAAAATAACACCTGGTAGCAGTGTTCATACATTTGCAGAGAAATGGATCTGTATGCTATAACCTGATTCCCAAACTATACATATGTTTATAGTGATATTTATTCATTTAACATTTTTAGATTCAAAACAAAGCGACCTACCCAGTTAATATTCATTGAGATGGAAAGAAATTTGAAGCTGAATGAAGAATGTTGAGTGTTTTGCTGTTTGCATCCTTTACAAACCATAAGCAGCTATGGTTTTGGCTTTATTCCTAGTATAGATACTTCAAGCTGTTTGTAAAAGATTCAAGTTTTGGTGAATAAACCCCTCACGTCCCATACAAATGTAGAATACCCAGTTTTAATCTACAATTACATATATATTTATAGTATGAGCCTGCAGTGAAAAATGTGTTTAATGTATTCAGCCATCTGGTTTAGAAATATCTTTTCATAAAGTACAGTAATAAAATAATAGCTACTTAAAGTTAATAGTAAAAACCAAAAACTATGGTAAATGTTCCAGTTTAATAGATACAAGGGTGGGTGGGAATCTGTCAGTTGCACTAGTGTAAACCTGAGTAATGTCACCATCAACTTCAGCTTCTTTACTACCATCATACCAACCATATTAGGCCAAACACTGATATTCAAAGAGCACATCAAGACACTGAAAATAAAAAGTGAACTCCAGGAATTGTACAGTTCAGGAACTGCCCAACGAAAAATAGAAATCTGACTCCAAAACGTGCCCAAAAGTCTCTCTCAGATAATCGTCCCCCAATATGGCCTCCCTTGAGAAATGCGCAAAAAAATTGATACTGAGCTCAAACAATCCTGTACGGTTGACACAGAGACTGTGAAAGTGACCCTACACTGTCACTACACTGCCACCTGAGAATTGCACCATCATTTTGTATGCATAGTTGGGATTATGTTTTCCTATGTTCATTACTTTATACTTATCAACACTGAATTTCATCTGCCATGATGCAAGACTGAGGAATGCAAAATGTATCTCCAGCTCATTAAGGAGGATTATGGTTAGTAGAGCTGTATATTTTGAATACAGTTTGCATTTGTTGTCCTATAAACCAAAATAAAAAATTGGTAAACTGCCTATCTCGGGATTAACCTCACGGAAATAGAGATGACTGGCTTCACAGATTAATCTCTGGTGAATTTATTTTGCATCATGCTTCAGATGCAACAGGAAGAAAGCCTTTTGCCTTGTTGGTGGCTTACTGCTCTCCTCCTGTTGAAAAGCGAGTTCTTCTGCTCTCCTAAGATGTATTAAAATGAGACCGCCATGCAGAAAAGGAAGAGAAGCAAAAACAAGAAAAAACTGTAAAAACACAAAAATACTATTCAAATATAACGCAACATAATTGTGAATAGCTGTTGTACTAACATCATGACCAAGTTAAGTGAACAATACTATGAATTGAAACAAAGATATTACCGGGAGGCTTTTCTGAGAACTCGGTGGGAGGTTCTGAGACCTAATCAGTTCTCCATTGTGCTGAACTGCAATAATCTATAAGGAAAAGGAGGTGAAGGTATGTGCTAGTTTAAATACAAATGACACAATTTAAGTACATTCATGTTGTAATGTATGCATACACACACTGTTCTGCAAAAGGCTTGACAGGCAGTATTCACAACACAGAGCTGCAAGAATTTAACTTTCCACATCCAGTGCTCCATATTGCTTCTTAATAGAAAGGAATCCATGAATATCTGAAGTCAGTGCTGTGGAAGAGGTGTGTGAAAGCAAATATCTTTTATCTGACAAAATTCATGGTTTCCAGAAGGCTTTGGGTATACTGTATGCTTGAGTGCCCAAGAAGTTTGTGTTAGAAAATTGTGCAGAAAAATACTCTTACACTTAAAAACATGATATGACATGTTAGGCCCAACTGGACACACATTCTCACCAGTATAAAGCAGGAGAATATTACGCTAGTGTGAGAGCAGAATCAGGTCCAAGACTTTTGCATCTTGATTTGGTTATGATGAAGTATTTTTGTTTTTTAAAACAAAGACCAAATAATCCAAAGCTCAGATCCAGATCCATTTCTCTGCAAATGTATGAATGCTGGTACCAGGTGTTTATTGAAAGTACTGTAAAGTTAAGATGTAAAATAGCTTTATACAATTTTGTGAGTAGTTTAAAAGCATTTTGAACGGTTTTTCACATAATTTTTTCTTCTCTGCCATAAAAGTTGTTTTCATATTTCTAACAGAAATTTGAGATTTCCTGTAGCAAATAGTCTGAATTAGATTGTAGGTCACATGGCGGAACAGCGAGAGATTATCAGGTATTAAAACACATGACCTTCAACTACTAACAAGTGCACCAACAGCTTGCATCCCAGATGCCAAAGAGTTTGCTTTTTTTCTCTCAAGACACTATATAAATGCAGCACTGTAGTATTGGGGATAACAATTTTTCCTTCTGTAGCCAAATTCAAGATAAGAGAGTTCAAGGATAAGTTATACAAGACATGCAAGAAATAAGTAATAATGAGCTTTAAGTATCAGATAAATGATGAGCTCTTGCCCTCAGGATCTTTAACCATCCTTGCACTTCAAGATACCTTGAGGCAAAGTGTCATGTTGTTTTTCCACAATACTCACAGAGTTATCTTGTATTATTGCTCCAGCAAGCAAGTGGGATCTAGAATATTCAGTCTCCCAGAGGGTTTCCAGGCATCACAATCTGGAGTTTTTTTGGTTGGTATTTAGAAAAAATAAGTTCCGCAAATTATTATTATCATTTGATGCATTTTAATGTGTGTGTGTGTGCTAGGTAGCAGTCTATAGTTGTTCAACATTTTTCATTAATAAAAGTTAATTCTATCTGGTTTGTGCTTGAGTAGCATGTGCTAATTGACAATGCAGAGTCATGGATCAGCAGAAAGAATTGTAAATTAATTAAAAAATGCATCATGGGGATAGTCATTTAATGATAGTAAAATTCATTTTCAACTATGTTCAATGTTATCTCTATAATTACAAAGTAATAATTTTTGGAAAGAAAGTTGTTTTTAACATTATGGTCTGTTAAGTTGATAATGCACTGTGAATCTGGCTGGTAAGTGGCTTATTTTATGGTGCAGTGAACTGATTACTTTTGAAAGCTTAAGGCTGACCCAAAATTAATCACATTGGAATAACTGCTATATTACAAATCCATCATTACTAATTAAAATAATGTATGTTCTTTACTTGAGCATTTGCTATTATTGGCAGGAATTTTGTTCATTTCATTGTTGGATGGTTGAAATTTATTTTCTCTATATCCCATTGAGGCTCACTTAAAAGTAGTCTGTGGATTTTTTTTTTTTTTTTAATCCTGGGGTTTTTTTCTATCTTCCACCTTTGCTACTTTTCAAGAAGTACAAGAAAACGAGAGAAAACAGAGCTGAAATACCCTGCATGTTCTCCAGTTAACCATTCCTTAAGACAAGGATGTACTGGACATTATCTCAGGCCTCTTTTTTTCTACAAGATTGACAAGCATTGGCTGGCTTTTATTTCCACCTGGAATCCTATTTATTTGGCACAACTTTATGGATCCCCCCACAGGCCGTGAGATAATTCTGATAGAGTTTACACTTGACTGGGAGTTGATATTTACTGTGGAGATGAACCACTTGCTTCTGAAACAGCATTAGCAAACAATGACTCATCAATTTGCGCTGCATGGTGGAAGAGTATTTTCACTTTGCATATTCATTTATATTCTAAGAGTAATCAGAGTGTGTAAGGCTCTGGAAGACACAGAAAGACACAGACCCTGTTCTACAGAATGTATAATCTAATGAAATAAAAAATACTGATGTAAGGAGAGGGAAAGGACACAATTCACAATGAAAGTGCTGCATTGTTGCTTTGCCACAAGCCCAGTGTAGAGAGCATTAAGTTGTTGCAAAGCTCCAGGGCCACTTCAGTAAGTGGAAAGTGATTCAGCTTCAGAGTATAAAACAGAGATGTCTTAATACAATTCTTTCTAATTGTGCTGTCTAATGTTTAATCAGCACTCACACTTGAAGTAGGGAAGAAGGCTCAAATGGTACTTATTAACTGCATGAGCACTAGGTCTGGTATTGCATCTAGAACCTTCTAGTTCACACTGGGTATGCTCAAAAACTTAACATAGGTATTAAGATAGTTACACACTAATAACTTGGAACCTGCCTTGATATTTCACTAATTCATTTACATTTGCTTTGCCCTTATAAAGTTCTTTTGAAGTGAATATAGTACAGGTTCGACCTCCCTTATCTGGTACCCTCGGGACTTGACTGGTCCCAAACAAGGGAATTTGCCAAATGAGGGAAGGTCCCTCCTAACATGGCCAATGCTGTCCCAGGCTAGGATTCCAGCCAAACCCTGCTGCTACCTGCCCAGCCATAGCTCCCCAGACTAGAGCTCCGTGGCTACCAGAGCTGCTGGGGCTCCGTGGCTTCAAAGGCTGCCAGGGCTTTTTGACTTCTGGGGCTAGCATGGCTGCTGGGACTCTAAGCCCATTGCTGGCCCCCTGCTACCGCCCGGCAGCAGGGGCCAGGACTCCCTACTGCACCCCCTTCCTCAACACGGAGCTCCTGACTAAGCCCCACCCCAGCCCCAGCTCCTGCCCTGCCGCTGAACCTCCTTATACCTGGACTCTGTGGTCCTGGAACAACTGTGGTCCTGCTTCACTACAGATGTTGCCGGACCAGACAGTCCCAGTTAAGGGAGGTACAACCTGTATACAACACTCACACAGTGTGCACATTAAAAATAGAAATCTTTCTACTTTGATAGTTTATGACTCACTTTAATTAATTTGTTAGTGCTTCCCTTCATTATCTACGGCTACCAGCACTCTGGCAATCAATGTGCTTGAGTCAATTTCACAGGTCTCGTGATGGCCCACCAAACTGATCACAGATCACTCTCCAGTCAGTCACAAGTATGCCTCCCTGTGGCCCAGCAGGGCATTGCCCACCAGGGCTCTGCTAGGGGCTCCTCCCCCTCTGGGTCAATGGGCAGCCACTCTGCCCCACTACCCACTTGCTCAGTGCTTTGGGGAATTAGCGGGGGCTTTGCTTTAGCCTTCTGTTAATTCACTATCACAAATGGCAGCCAGTGGCCAACAGCTCTCAGGCAATAAACCAGAAGTTCTCAGGCCTTAGTCCTGATTCAGGGTGGGGCAGCAAATAAAAAGTCAAGCAGTAGCACCTTCTAGGCCCAGTCCCTGGTCCAGGGTGGGGTAGCAGATAAACAAACAGTTCTCAGTAGTGGTCTCAATTACAGTACCCACATTCAGGTCCCCTTACTCAGGCCAGGCAGAGGCAGGCTGCTATGTGGGAGCAGCCAAGGAGAGAGAGTCTACTAGCCAGGAGTGGAGTAACAGGGGGGACACAGGCCTGCCCACTCCACTGCATCCCAGCCCAGGGCCCTAACAGCAGTAGACCTGTCTGCTGCTGTGTCAGTGGGGATCCTCACCGCAATACGCTGACCCTTGCTCAAGCATACTACTGGTGTCTATCCCTGGGCTGCTTCCATCTCCCCATCGGCATATTCTGCATCGTACTGCTGTGTTCTCCCGGTTCAGCGTCCCCGGTCAGGTGAACAGTTCCTCCGAGGTGTGGTCCAACCGGTCCCAGTGGCCCAGGCCAGTTCTCTGCTTCCCGCAGGTTCAGCTCCTCAGTTGGCAGTTCAGGTGAGGCCTCTGATTCCTTTGGCAACTGGGACCTTATTGGCCTTTCAGGCTGGTCCTTTATAGTCCTAGCCCTGCCTCCTGGCTTCTGGTCAGGTGGGGTGCTGGGGTCAGGCCTGCCCACCAGGGCTCTGCTAGGGGCTCCTTCCCCTCTGGGTCAGTGGGCGGTCATTCCGCCCCTCTACACACCCCGAACAATAAAAGTAAGGTAATTCAATGGGAGAATGTCTCCCATCAACCCAGTGTGGTTTAGACACTGAATAAGATGGCCTAAGCTACTTCAATTCCAGCTATGCTATTCATGCAGCTGGAGCTGCTTAACTTAAGCTGACTTACTACAGTAGCACCAACATCGCCTAATGGATGATCAGCTAGGCTCTCCATTACTAGACTTTTCGATCAGCTAGAAGCTGTTTTCCAGTGAAAAGAGGAAAATGCTGAGGAGGACTTCACAAGCTGTTTAATTTCAATCCAGAAAATAACTTCCCCAAAGAGTTTATTTCAATTACAGAATAAATTTTGTTTTGAGGTTCATGAATGATCATCATTAAGGCCCTAGTCTCCCTCAAGTTGATTTATGGGTGTGACCCTGATCATGCAGTTTGCATACGATAGCAAAATGATTAGTAGATTAAAGGGCAAATTCTGGACACCTGTGTACAATGGGCATGTGGAGTCTGAGAGCCATACACAAGGAAACTCTGAGGTGCTCCAAGATGCTGGGATGATCCCTGTCGAGAGCAGGTAGTGTAGGTGCAGCTGTTCCACAACAGCGACTACAGACAAGCCCTCGCTCCTACTCCAGAGTTCACCAGCAGTCCATTCCTTCAATCCACTGTCTCATGTTTCTTCTCTGGGATACAGAAGTGTGTGAAACCAGCATGATGAACCCTCCCATGCAATGGAGGTACAACACTTTCACTGCTTTGGGGGCCTTTAGCAACCATGAAAGATTTTCAGGATTTAGTCCTAAGAAGAACTTCGATTACTAGTAGTTTACTTTTCTGTTTGTAAATGCTATTATGCCCCCAGCCCACTTAATATTTTAATACACACATATTTTACTACATACTCCCTTTTATCTTCTATTCCTCATGCAAAAAAATAATGTTTTATCTCCCAACAGCATGTTATATTAGTTGCCAAAAAGCTAATGACTTTCCACTTTTGTAATAGGTATTTAGTAATTAGCAAAAATGTTATATGTGTTTGAATTAAACTATGGATGTAAAAATAGGGTTAATAAACATTCAATATAAAGTATAGGAAAGACTAGGAACAAAGTAAGCACAAACAAAACTGCAGTTTATTCCCTAACGTTATTATGAGTTTCTAAGGAACAGGTTTAGTATCATGCACAAAGGACAAATAAATGTGTTTCACGTGGCAGAACTTTATGTAATTCACATAGTTTATTACACTCCAGGATAGAAACAAGCTAGCGGAGGAGCCAAGGGATCTATTTTACCTGAATAGCCTGGCCCAATACCTAGTACAAAAGGATTTCCATCCCCTCTTACATACGACATCCTTGTAATTCTGTAATTTAGTCTGGATTTGTTGGTAGATATTACCTCTTCAGCATGCCTTCCCTCCACAAACATACATGAGTCATGGTTTTCAAGAACGTAAAGAGACTACTGTAACAGCACAGGTAATATTCCACTGTTGGACACTCACTAAGCTGCTATGTTGTGTACTAAGTGGTAGGACCCACATGCTCTTAAGAGTCTATTGATCTGGATAGGCTGCAGCATTCTCTTTCCTCACCCCTTTGGCATGACTCCTGGATACAGGCTCATCACTCTGGCATATTCTCCAGAATCTGGGACAATTTCCTTTCAGGATTCCAAACCTCCTCTCTACACACCTTTTTTCATGGTTTCTCCTCTAGTCTTCCCCACTCCCCTCCAGACTGCTTCCCATCTGCTAGTCTCACAAGTCACCTTCTGTTTCTGTCTCCATAATGGTCAATGGGGGAATCTTTCTTTTATAACTGCCAGTCTACTTCATCAGGTGACTCCTGATCAGCCTTGTCAGATTATTAAAGTCCCCCACCAGGTGATCCATTGCTTGGTTACTAGCCTACCTGGGTGGACTGGCTGTCTTGGTTTGGTCTTCTTTGCTCAACTACTAAACCCATGTTTAAGCATCTTAATACATGGCCTGAATTTCAAAAGGGCTGAATAGAGCTGGGTGAATAGATGATTTTTTCAGTTCAGCCAGCAAACTGGAATATCAAGAAAAAAATATTCAGTGTGGTTTGAAAATGATCAGCAAATCAGAAAAGCCCTTTTCAGGTTGCAATACTTTATTCCAGCAAGCTGATTCACATGTATGCATATCTCCTGTCAATCTTTAGACCAACGGCAAAGGCACTTCCCTTCTCTGCCCTAAGTAAGCAGTTAAACCACCAGGTTACAGAGTCTATTGCAGTGGTTTGGTCAGCACTCAGTCTCTCCGGTTGCAGCTGTTCTATTTTGTATCAGTGCTTAAATATTCATTGAGAGAGAGAGATAGAATATGGCTATCTGCTAGTGATTAAAGCACTTACCTGGTAAGCTGAAAATGTGGATTCACATCCCTCCTCTGACTCAAGCAGAGAGAAGATTTGAAGACACACGCTTTGCTGAAGCTGGCCTTGAAAACATTTTTCTCAGGTGACACTAATTGGGTCATATTTGCAAATAGTTTTAGGTCAACCAAAATTGCATTTTCCACTAAATAAACTATTTATCAGAAAAATTCCACCCAGTACTTCACACACAGCTTACTGGTGCACTGCTGGGAAGTCAGTTTCTTTCAGGTCACTTATTTAGTCCCCTAAATGGGCTCAGGCTTTTTAAAAAATCTTGTTCATAGAGTCCAAGTAATTGGACTTTACCAAAGTAGAGTAGATTTTTGTCATGGTCCATATTTTAAATAGTCATGTTTGTATTTAATAAGAACTTAGTAAAAATTTCAATTATTTCATTTTTGCTTCTCGTTTTTGTAAGATTCAGGATTTTATGCTATCAGTTTGCCTTACACATTAGTTCTTTCTACCATTTGAATACCTGCATTGATTAAATTCAATTATACCTTCAAAATTATGTGTTAGAGATCAAATAAGAAATCCCATTCAGTTCTGTTATCTTTAAAGCTGCACTCAATTTTGTTGGTGGAACTCTAAGGAATGATTAAACTGTAAATTCTATGTTGATTAGCCTGCAGACCATATTTAGCATTCAGGGCAAATGAGAGTCATATTGGGACACTGAGCCACAAAATGTCGCATCATAATATTTTGATACAAGTCTCTGTAATGCTCTAAATTAAATCCTGGCCATCTCATACACATTGTAATTATTATAGAAATAAGACTTGTAGCCTTGTTTCAAATAAATAAGCTAACTCATAAATGCGGGAAAAATAATAGGAGCCACAAACATCCTTAGGGAATGAACAGTTAACAAACAGAAAGATTCTGTTGCTCCATCCTTCCTTCCCCACTCCTTCCCAGCAGTTCTGAGGCAGCTACAGTAGTTTTAAAAGGAGCACTGAACAAGCATAGTGATGGTGACTCCCACTCTGACTATGGATGGCCCCAGTCCAGAGGTGCTGGAGAGAGAAAACTTGTGATTTACAACTCATGCACAGCAGGGGAGAATGAAACAGAAGTTTTCTGCTCCTACTCTGGCTCTTACACAACCATAGGGCTGTTTCTCAGGTCATCAGTGAGAGCATCATTCTAAGGTGGAGGCCTACCTATCAGGCAGTCTGCATTTTCAGCCTAGAATTTGATGAATGTTCCTAGCAATGGTAACATGTGCCTTCCCACATACCTGCCTATTGGGCCCAATTCTCTACTGAAGTGAGTAGAGTTATGCTAGCAAAGAATCTGGCTCATTATTCCTACCATAAGCAGAAAGTACTTATAAAGTTGGAAGGAGAGGAGAGGAAACTTTATATGGTTTTGTACTCTTTAGGTAAAACTAATTAGCACACATCTCCAGAATTTGGCCCACAAGCTGTAATGCTGCAAAGAACTTTGGGCCTTGTGAAAAGTACTATATAAATCTAGTCAAGTAATGATAATTTACAGTGTAGGCTGTTGTATTGTCCAGCTAAGAGGCTGTTTACTTCAGATGAGGGAGACTCAGTAGCAGCTGATGAACTCCCAAAAGTAGAAATCCTGTTTTCGGGGAAACGTTTCCAGCAACACAAATGGGTAGAAGGAAACCCATTTAAATATATAAGGAGAGTTTAATCTTTTCAGAGCCAAAGCTGAAATACCGACATTGCTATTTTTAGCCCTAGTGTGAGCCCCACAAGCCCAAGTCAACTGACTTGGGCTCTGAGACTCGCTGCTGCAGGTTTCCTTTTTACAGTGTAGACCTACCTGCAATAGGCTATGTTTTCACACTCCAAATGGTGACTGTCAGTGGGTGATTAAACCAAAACTTGGACACCTCAGTAAATCACTTATGCTTTGTACCCTAGAACATCATATTTTTTTGCCCAGTCTGCCATGCTAATATTTATAGCAGATGATGACATTACACAAGTAAATCTGAACTTGCAGTTCACATCTTAGAAATAAAAAAGTCCACCCAATTTATTTCACTTGGATAAATTCAGAAGAACTCTTATTCTCTAGTTTCAGTAGCAGCACTAATCCTTGAAATTAGAAGAACTCTAAATGTCTTTAGAAGGTTCATGACAGACAGTCTGTATATTGATCTTGAAGCTCAGAAATTGGATTAAGTTGCAAACAGTCAATGAGCTTGCTCTTTACAGATGTTGGCTTCTTGGTCAATTCAGTCTACGTATCAGGGATCAGGTTTTGTAATTAATTTCTTTTAAGAAACCTCTTAGCAATGCTCCAGTAGCTTTGCACTCTTTTCTAATTCTGTAGCTCTTCCTCACAGTGTGGCAATTTTCCTCCTCCCCTGACATGCTTTCATCAACAAAGTTAAAAGAAACTACAAAATATTTTGGTAAAGTCTTTGGGAGATACCTAACTAATTACCTGTATGATAGTTTTCAGAGGTAGCTGTCTTAATCTATTTCAGCAAAAACAAGGAGTCCGGTGGCACCTTAGAGATTAACAATTTTATTATGCCATAAATTTTGTGAGTTGCAACTCACTTCATCAGATGCATGAAGGAAAATAAAAAGAAACAGATAGAAACAGATTGAATCAGCTCTGACGTATCACTTTCATCTCTGCACTCCTGCTGTCTATCTGTTTCATTTTTTCCCTTTGTTCATCTGATGAAGTGAGTTGCAACTCACAAAAATTATGCCGTAATAAAATTTTTAATCTTTAAGGTGCCACTAGACTCCTTGATGTTTTTACTTTCTGCATGTAAATCAGAGGGACACAGTGAGAGAGCTAGTTTATTCCAGTGGAAAGGGACCTGGAAGTCAGAAGACTTTGATTCTATTCATCACTCTGCCACAGATTTACCTTGTGCCTTAGTTTCCATGTATATGAATCTGACAGTAATACTTAGCCTGTCTTCTAAAGTGCTTTGTGAGCCTTCCCAGAAAAATCAATATCAGTCTTGTTATCACAATAAACAACTTCTTCAGCCACAATTATCACTTGCATTTCAACAGTATCTCTAATCTATGGTTCCACAAGTGCATCCCCACTAAAGATTGTACAAATATGCTATAAAAAGGGGAGGGATGACTTCAGAAATTAGTAAGAGAAAACAGAGCATTTCACAGCTCACATATTTGAACTGTACCAAGGCAGCTACTGAACAAGTGTTGTCACAGTTATCATCTGATGAGTTGTGAGTTATGTGAAATGAATGTGCAGTCAGCACATTTCCATATCTACTATATATTTTAGAGAGGTTGTCTGTTTGATCAAGAACTCCCCCTGAACGGTTTGAAATAGGACCACCAAATTGGGTATGCAGCTTCCTCTTACTATAACTTAAAGCAATATAGGTCTTTTATTGTGTCAGGACAACGGGATGTGCCTGGAATGGGATTGCTTCTCATAAAACCAAACAGAAAAGAGACAATCACCAAAGCAAGTACAGTCCTCAAAACTGATATAACTCAGCAAATGTTGAAAGAGGCAGAACCAAGATGAGCCAGAAAAACAGGATGAATCTGCAATAGTATTGCTTCTCAATAAATCTTACATCAAAGAAATATAATGGAGAAATCTGGAGTAGTGCTCTATATTGGCAGGAACAGCTAAATTAATGCTTAAGGTCTGAAAACTAGAAGATAATGTTATTGCAAACCAGATTAACTATAGCCCTTTTTTTGTTAAAACATAGCAAATGATGAGAGTTTATGTGTATGAAGAAAAAAATATCCTTAATGGAATTCCCAAATTATGGACCTGAGCAATGATAGGTAGATCTGGTAGTAGTAAAAAATACAGACTCATAAGTGCTATGGAATATCAGTAAAAAGAAGGTCAAAAATTGAATGGCCATGGTTACGTTTCATTTCAGGCTGTAGCTCTTTTATATGGGCCAGACATTACTGTATTTTGTTTTATTGAAAATTAAATAAAACACTTTTCACAAGCACCAAAGTACTGAACCTAACAAAGAAGAACAACTGCATTAAAAAGAAAAGCAATTGGTCAAATAAAAAGTTAATTTTAACAAAAAGTCAACAGTGCAATTCTTAACAGTACAGTTTCACCAGTAATACAGCTTGATACTTAGATATGAAATATGATGAAAGTGGAAAAATAAGAAAATATGTACAAGTTCTGAATAGATCAAAAACCAAGTTTTAGAGTTAGTTTATTAATAGTATAGAGGATGGATCTCATGGAGTTACTGGGTGGTTTTTCTGTAGGGTTCTGAATGTAAAGTCATTCAGGAGTAGGGTTCCCTACTCCTCAGTACTTCTATATTACAAAGTAAAGAATCCAAATCCAAAAGCTGGAAAAATGCTGTCATCTCCACAAAGCTGCCTTCCCAATGTCTGGCAGTCAAGTATGACAAACCAACAGCTCTAGCAACTGCACTGGGTACTTCCCCATGGCTGCACAACTATAACTTCAAGCAGCTGTAATATCCAATCAAGTTTCCAGCTGGGAATTCAGGGTTACAAAGAGGAACTTTCCATAGATGGTAGCAGTTCTCTTGCTCTGCTTTAGTTCTCTTTCGTTATATGTTTGCAACCCCATAGAGCACTGACCATAGGTGCTGGAACTAAGGTTTCTAGGGTTGCTGCCATAGCTCCTGGCTTGATGTGGTTTCCACTATTACAGGATTTATAGTTTAGTTAAATGGGTCTCAGCAACCCCACTATATACATTGTTCCAGCACTCCTGGCACGACCTTGTGGAGTGCCACTCAAACAGTTACCAAGGAGATCAAGGAAAGGAAAGAAAATCAGAAGAAAAAGGCAAGAACAAGTAGACTACTTATACAGTTGCTTTGAGAATGTTTGTGTATTTTGTCGCTTGGATCAGTGTCCCTTCTACATTCATAGAAGCCTCAGCTAATGATAAAAAAAAAGAGAAATCATTCTAATTCTGAGTCTGAACAGAACTGCCTACAGAGAAAAAGAGGAGGCCTGGCTCTCCAGCGAGGCACATAATTGTAATTTTCAGCATTTACAAAATGGACTTGGTCATTTAATTAAGTATTTACCTGCAATCAGTTTGCCTTTAAAAGCCCTAGTTTTGTCATGCTTGTTCTCAGCCTGTAAGAAACACACACATCTCATATGACAAAGCAGGAGAGTGAGCGAGCACAGGGAAATAATTGGATTCACACAGCGTTTCAGAGGCACTTGGAAAATAATTTTTTGTTGTTCGTAGTAAAACAAATGCAAGAGAGGAGGCACATCCAGAACATTAAATATACAGGCAACCCATCTGATTGTTAAATCTTTCCTAGAGACAAGTGTCAGAGGTATAGTTTTGACAGATCATTCTTAATCTCTAAAGGGGACTTAAAGCGGATTTGAAGAGTCAGACCTAATCTTGCCTCACCCGTGGTTGTCTGGATAACAAACAACTCTTCTATGTTTCTTGGCAACACAATCTTTTCACACTACCATAAAATACACCACAGAAAAGAGTAAGTCATATTATCATATGCTGTTGATCAGCTTAGATGCACGTCTCTTGGAAAACTAGTTACATTTATTCCCCAACAGGAACATGGCACTAGCAGTATATTTTGAAAGATCTGTATTATATTACAAATTCAGCACGCAAAATATCCTTAGTGCCAAACACAATGCTCTCTCCCCATCAATGAAGTAATTCAAAGAAATACAAAATACTCTCCTGAATATTTAGATGGCTTATGACTGTAAACTCAGTAAATAATGCAATTATAATGTATCATGAATCATATCGCAGCTCAGGCTCATGCTGTGGACCCAAAAACTGAGGTCCCCAAAAAATCAAAGACTACTTTGGGAAATTTGGGCCCATGAAAGAGATGTGATAACTAATACATTTTAGAAAACTCAAAAAATAAAAAATAGCTTTTCCATAGAGAATAGTTGGAAATGTGGTAGAGTTATCAACCATATGGTATTTACACACATGAAAGAAGTTTTGATTTATCTACTCATGTAAATAAAACATGTATGACTAATGCTGACAATGGCAACACTGCTCCTGTATTTCACTATAATGATTGTGGAATGACTTTCAATAAGACATTTGGATGTATCTGATGTGAATAACTTCCATCTGAAATCTGTAGGAGAAATTATTAGGTGATTTAGACAAAAGACTTGTTTTCAGCTTGTGGATTGTATTTGCATAGTGCTGTATAATAAGAACGTAGAATAAAACTGTTGTTCGGAAACTTGACCACTAGCATGTGAACTAAAGGGCTATGTCTAGACTACATGGCTCCGTTGACAGAGCCATGTAAAATAGTTTATTCGGCATAGTCAAAGAAGCAGGGATTTAAATAATCCCCGCTTCATTAAAATAAAAATGGCCGCCGCGCTGTGCTGACAATCAGCTGATCCGACACAGCGCGGCAGTCTAGACATGGCGCGGTCGACAAGGGAAGCCTTTGTCGACCGCTCCGCAAACCTCGTTTCACGAGGCATACCGGAGCGGTCGACAAAGGCTTCCCTTGTCAACTGCGCCGCGTCTAGACTGCTGCGCTGTGCCGGATCAGCTGATTGTTGGCACAGTGCGGCCGCCATTTTTATTTTAATGAAGTGGGGATTATTTAAATCCCCACTTCTTTGACTATGCCGAATAAACTATTTTACATGGCTCCGTTGATGGAGCCATGTAGTCTAGACATAGCCAAGGTGATGACTCATCTCAAATTCCCTGGGCACAAGCCTAGAAATAAAAATTGTGACAGGTATTAGATTTGTTACAGTGATCACAAACTAATTTGATAATAATGATTACAGAATGTAGCAACTGAAAGAATCACAAATAAACACATGGTTGGTGAGGGGGAACTTAATATTAAACTTCATTTTTTGAAATCCATAAGCAGAGAATTGAGGATCCTTTTACTAATGCATAATGAATGTGTAAGCAATTCTAATGGTTCACCCAAGCAAATATGAGAAAAAGCTATTTTAGACCAAGGACAGGTCAATCACCTATGAAGCCTAGATGTGGAAATTCGATTTTCATTAGTGACTTAGCCCAGAGAATCTAGCCTACCTAGGTGAAGGCTCTGTGTGTAGATCAAGTTTTCAATATCTTAAATGCGCCCACATCCTACTGATGTGCATATATTTTACAAATACAACCTAAAATCACAAATTGAGATTATGTATTTCTCTTTCTCCACTGCATATCTTTTGGGGAACCAAATAGTTTATCCTAGCTCTTTCAGAGATGCACTATTATAAGGCCAGATTGTGAAACTCTTGCTCACATTGATGAGCAGTTATTCATATGAGTAGTCCCACTGAAGTTAAATTTTCATCCAACAAGGCAGAACAAGATACTAAAACATCGTAAAAAAATGTTTTAAAATGTATACACAAGCTTCTGATGATAACTGCTCACCAGCAGAACAGTGATCACAAAATAGCCCATAATAAGTCATTCAAATACTGTATTTAAGAACTCTTGCAAGGCTCATCCATCTGTCTAAACTTTCTATTTTTATGCCTTACTATAAGAAGACACATAGTATCGAGCTCTGCCCTGTTAGACAATCATTTGATGAAAGGATCCTTGTTCTAAACCATCGTATTTGAAGTGTGCTCTCCTCCTGAGATAACTAGCATTGTGAACTCCCTGTAAAACTAAGTGGTAGTGGTTGCCTAAATTTCTCCAATCAGGAATAAAACACATAATTTATAAATTCTTTGTGAAAGGGAAAGCCCTTGGGTCTCCAGCCAGGGGCAGGCTACAAGGAGGGATGCACCAGGACCACAGACCCTGCTAGTCCTAGGGTCCCTAGCTTTCAGAAACTCTGAGGTGTCCAGTCCCGAGGTAGTCAATGGAACTGTAGCCCTGGGAAACCTGAGCTCCCCTTCAGACCATGAGGTGGGCTGCCAAGGAGCCAGGCAGTCAAGATGGCAGGAAACCAATAGCTTCCTGTGTGGATTCTGGAAAACATTAACTGAAGTCAAACTGTTTCTGTGAAACACTAAAGCTATGTCTACACTGCAGGTTTCTTGCACAAGAACTGTTTGTGCAAAAGTTCTTGCGCAAGAGAGCGTCCACACTGGCGAGATCCTCTTGAGCAAATATCTCCCCCCCCGGAACCACTTCAGACAGGGCAAAAGGTCACCAGTACCTTCTGCGGGCGGGTGCCGGAGCCCCACTAAGACATGTGCTTAAAGGGATCTCCCTGGACAGCCATTTCTCTGCTGCTGCATGCTTTGGGACCTCTTGTAGGGACTGAAAGCTGTAGCAGTGCTTGTTGTGGTTGCCCTGGGCCACTTTGGACACAACAGCTTTTGCCCTAGTGCCTTTGGGTACTTTTGCCATCGTTGTCTTGTGCCACGGAGCCAGAGATGGCCCTGTGCCTGGTCTGGCTCCACACGGCCATTTTGGAGTGCATGCAGGTGCTGCTCCATGCTGCGATGCTACTCCTGCAGGAGCTTGACACCGAGCTCAATGTGGAGTCCCTCTCTCTGGATGCGGCAGCTTCAGCTCCCACTGTGGAGAGGCGATGTGATACTGGAGACTTGACACCAGTTTCGACTGGTGGGACTGCCTGGTCCTGGAGCACTGGGATGACCAGCAGTGGCTCCAGAACTTTCGGATGCGAAAGCAGACGTTCCTGGAGCTGAGTGCCTGGCTCGCCCCAGCGCTCTGCAGACAAGACACCCAGCTGCGACCCGCCATTCCAGTCAACAAGAGGCTCGCCATCGCCCTTTGGAAGCTGGCCACCCCAGACAGCTACCGCTCGGTGGCAAACCAGTTTGGGGTGGGCAAGTCCACAGTAGGTGCCATTGCCATGAAGGTAAGGCCCTCTGGGGGGCTGCAGTCCCTGCCTGGGGAAAAAGAAGAGTCCAGGCTGTGGGGAATGGGAGGGGTGAAGCCCCATCACCCAGGGGGTTGTGCCGTCCCTCTGTCACATAGCCTTGCTGGTGGGGGGGTCTCCACGGTGAGAGAACCCTGCATGTTTGGGAGGAAGAGGGCATCACAGGGGGGCAGGCACTCCACAAGGGCTCATTCACCCGCCCTGTCTCATTCTGTATGTTCCCTGTGTGCCCTTCTGCAGGTTGTCAGAGCCATCAACAACATCCTCCTCAAGAGGGTCATCCGCCTGGGCGACATGGAGGCAACCAAGGCTGGCTTCACTTCCCTTAGGTTCCCCAATTGCGGGGGAGCCGTGGATGGGACCCACATCCCCATCTGGGCACCAGAGCATCGAGCGGCCCACTTCATCAACAGGAAGAGGTACTTTTCAATAGTGCTGCAGGCCCTTGTGGCCACTTCACAAACATTTATGTGGGGTGGTTGGGCAAGGCACATGATGCCCGCATTCTAAGAAACTCTAGCCTGTTTCGCAGGCTGGAGGCGGGCACTTTCTTCCCCCAGCAGGAACTGAAGGTTGGGGATGTCCACATGTCACTGTGCATCGTGGGGGACACAGCCTACCCTCTGATGCCATGGCTGATGCAACCGTACACTGGACACATGGACCCCAGCAGGGAACGATTCAACCTGCATCTGAACTGGGCCCGCAACCAGGTGCAGTGTGCCTTTGGCCAGCTGAAGGCGAGATTCTGTTGCCTGCTCACCCGTCTTGACATGGGTGAGCAGAACATCCCGGAGGTGGTCGCAGCATGTTGTGTGCTGCACAACATTGTGGAGCAGAAGAGGGAGGCCTTCCTCCCGGGGTGGATGGCAGGCAAGGGCCAGGCGTTCGAACAGCCCCAGACAACTGCCATCCAGCAGGCCCACCATGATGGGGTGCGTATCCAAGAGGCCCTCAGAGAGATGTTCTCCCAGACCCCACAGTAGGTCACCTCTTTCTTGTGTCCACATCCCCTTCTTATCCCCAACCCTTCCCTCACCGCCCAATGAAGACAACTCTGTTTGTTAACCAAAAAATAAACTGTATTAATTACATTGGGACAAAGGGTGGACAATGGGAGGGGGCTCTGAACTGGGAAGGGGAGGAGGAAGGGGCTCTGAACTGGCAGGGGGAGAAGGAAGGGGCTCTGAACTGGCAGGGGGAGAAGGAAGGGGCTCTGAACTGGCAGGGGGAGTTAGTGCTGGGAAGGGTGGCTCCTCCCAGCACCTCCCAGCACCAGGTTGGGGCAGGCAGCATGGGGAGGTGGGCAGGACGGGGTGCAGCAGTGGGGGCATGGGCACGGCAGGGGATGGAAGGGGGCAGCAGGAGATGGCATGGGCACGGAAGGGGAGTAGCATGGGGAGGCGTGGGCATGGCATGGAGGGTGGCGGGGGGGGCAAGGCCATGCCATGGTGGACAGCATGGCTGATGTGCGCCGTCATCGTGGACATGATGTCGCACATGTGGTCACACCTCTGCAGGAACTGCCCCCACACCTGCTGCCACCACTCCAGGTCGGCCCGGATCTTGCTGGTCACCGCCTGCTCCATATGCTCCAAGGCCTGCATGTGCCGCTGGAGGAGCTGGTTGAGCTGCCTGGGCCGCCTGGCTGGTCCCTGCGTTGTTGGTGCCAGCGGCGCGGGGCTGGATGGTCCCTCACTCTCGGCTGTTCCCACTGCAGAGAACAGAGAAGACAGCGAGGCAGTCAGCCCTACACACAGTGTCCCTGAGCTCTATGCCCTCCTCCATGACCCTAACATAACACCAAAAACTGTGGCTTGGGCCCAATTGATACCTGTGTGTGTTCACATAAGGACTAGTAAAAATCCTGGAGTAAAGTATCCTCCATGGATTGTAACATTGGGGCACATCACTGTGAATGAAGACCCCTTGTCTGTGTCCTAGCCACTTGGCATGCTGTGTCTGTCTGTCTAGCACTGTGTACACTCCCAAAGGTAGAGCAACTGGCTTCTAATCTTCTCACTGTGAGCATACACCGTGATGCTGTAGTCATGTTTGAGTACACATCCACATTGCATGGGAGCAAGTGTGGCAGATGAGGTCTGGGTTCTTGGACTACTGTCATTGATTTCCTCGGAGACAGAGCCTGGGCTGCTGGGAGCGTACTGTTCCTGCAGCAAGACTCAGTGGGCCAGAGGCCCAGACTGCCCACTTTCCCGCTCTCCCTCCCCCCCAGCCCTTGGACAAGTAGCCTGGGGAAGTGTGTAGCCGCAGTGGGGGGATTCCCTCAGGAGCATCAGAGAGGCCAGGAGCATCCTGGGGGCTCCATGGGAGCAGTGCTCACAGGGCTGGATCACTGCGCTTTTTCCAGGAGCAGCTGCTGTGTCACACGGGCAGGCACAGTTGCGTACTGTGTGCGGCACCTTTCGGGATGTGTGGAGTCTGGCCTGCATGCTTGGGGCTTGGCTGCTTCCAGCCAGCATCCCCCCGCTACTCCCCTGGATGTGGTTGTCACTCGCAGGACGTGGGTGACCACCAGGGTCCCAGGCTTGCCCTGGAGCTGCCTGCCACATCCATATGCCACACAGTCAGGCTGCCTGAGGTTGCACGTGCTGCGTACTGCTGCACAGTGTGCAGCTGGAACTGCCTGAGTGACACTCACCCCCCCCCCCGGGCACCCACCTACCCCGTCCTTGCGAGTGACAACCACAACACTCACCGGAGGATCCGTTACCAGTCTCCGACGAGGCCCAGGAGACGTCCCGGCTGCTGGGCACTGGCTCGAGGTGGAGGGTGATGGTGCCCATGCGGTCCTCTCCCTCCTCCTCAGAAGCACTGGCCAGGTCGCCCTCCTCCTCCAGGTCAGGCAGCCTGACCACCAGGGTGCACAAACCATTGGCAAGGGCCCTTCCACCGCTGTCTCCCCCAGGAGGGCGTGCAAGCGCTCGTAGTGGGGGTAGGTGTTGGCTCCTGCCTTCCTCCCCCGCCCGCCCTCACAGGCCCTGACATAGGCCAGGCATAGCTCTTTGACTTTGGCCCGGACCTGTTCCAGGGTCTGGGCAGGGTGGCCCTGCTCGGACAGCACCTGGGCCATGTGGCCAAAGATGTTGGCATTCCAGCACTGGGACCAGGGTTCTTGGAGAGCTTCCTCCTGCCCCCACAGGTCCAGAGGGCCTCCACCTCTGCCCTGGACCAGCATGGGGAGCACTGCTTTGTGCCCCTCTGGGCCTGCTGGGAGCCCTGGGGTGGCTCCTGGGATGGGGGTGCAGGTTCTCGGGGTGGCTCAGGGGCAGACATGGCCTGAGCTGAAGCACGCAGAGCCATGTGGTGGAGCTACTGGCTGTGGTGCTGCTGCCACATGGTTTCTGCAGAGTGCAAGGGCCTTTAAGGAGGGTGGCGGCAAGGAGGAACTAGCGAGCGATGAGTGACGGTACGGAGCATCCAAGCAGCCACCTGTATTTTTTCCTGGAGGCCAGTTCTTACGCAAAAACTCCCTGCTGCCTGTCCATACTTTTTTTTTTTGCGCAAGAACGCGTGCGTGTGCAGTGTAGACTCTCTGCAAGTTTTTGCACAAGAACGACCATTCTTGTGCAAGAAGCCTGCAATGAGACATTGCATTAGTTTTGATTGGTTGGTAATTTCTGACAATAAACTGTTTCACTAAAATGTTTCTGATCTACTCTATTCCTAAATCACGTATGTCCATACTACAATGAAACATGCACAAATGGCCCAGGCAAGATGACTCAGGGTTCACAGGCCTGAGGCTGTGGGGCATAAAATTGCAGAGTAGACATCTGGGCACTCTCCCCTCATGGGGGTCTCAGAGCCTCCAGCCTGAGTCCAAATATCTACATTGCATTTTTTTTAGCCCTCCATACAAGCTCTGCAAGACCAAGTCAGCTGCCTCCATGTCAGCTATGGGTATTATTTTGCAGTCTAGACATCTCCAGAGGTGCTTTTGAAAATTCCATCCCATATCTCCAAAAAAACAGTGAAGACATTTACTAAAGAAAGGGTTGGTTTTTAAACTTACATGACTACATCATCTAAATGTTCTCAAGCAAGGTTTATTGTTTTTAAATTTTGAGGGAAAAATTGTTCCTGGCTTGAAATTCATATGCCAAGTTTTAGCCTGGAGCAGGGTTTTATGGCCAAGTTGTAAATCCTTGGAAAAAGGAGTGGTCTGCATAGGGAAAAACAACTCTACCACAATAATGACACAAACAGAATCCCTGGCATAGTATTGTACCATGAGTGAACATCTGGAAGTGATGTGTTTACTGTTGGAAATTGTAAAGCCATGAGGCCAGAACATTAAACTAACATAGCAGTGATCCGACCCCTGCTAAAGGACAGAATGTTGGAGGATGAGGAATCGAGTACTACAGTAACGAGGATTGTCACGGATAGTTCTAATTAAAAGGGGGACTTTTGTTTGGAACAAAATGGCTTTTACTTGGAACAATTAGATATAACTATTAACTCAAACTAATTAGCCAGGTTGAACTGATGACTAGACAATATGAACTTATCAGTGTCTTATCAGTTCTTATGCATCTCTTATTCATTGTTTACAATAGAATTGTTTACAAATAATATGTAGCTGGATTTCTCTTACTTGATTAGCTTTTGTTGAAATACGTAGATAATGAACAGAATATCATGTATTATGGATAAACAAATCTGCTTTTAATTGAAAAGGTCACTGTTACAGTTCTCAAGCTGCTGATGGTCACCTCTTCCTGTCTGAACACTGTCTGCCTCAGCAGTAGTCGCTGTGATACAAAACCAAGTCAAATAGCCTAGGGGTTTGGGGCTCTTGGCTCTTACTATGCCAGTCCCTTTAATATAGCCCCAGATTCCCTAACTCCAAAAATGGTAGTGGCTAGCAGTTCCAACAGCCTAATAGCTCACCTTGGGGCTTGCCAAAATTATCCTACCAGCTCGTATACCAGCCCGTTATCTCCAGGTAGGAGTGGGGGGCTTATGTGACAGTGATCTGTAAATGACCTTCCTGAAGGTAGCTCCCCTGAAGGCTTCCAGAATCTCTCTTGGGAGCTGTGGAGCCATTCACTGTTCTCTCCTTGATCTGCTCAAAAATTATTTAGAATGTCCTGCTTTTAAGCCCTTATCCCTCCCCTGACATGACTGACAGGGGCAGAGCCAGCCTCATCCACAGCTGCTTTTTAATTCGCTCATCTCTGCTGCAGGGTTTATACATCCTGCCACAGCATAAGACATACAACACTGGGTGAAGACAATTATTTTATGCAACACTATTTCCCTATGGACTGAAAAAGTAACCTTCAGGGATAAATAATGTGTTCAGATGCAAGCTTACAGATTCCTCTGCATATTGAATTGTATGGACTTAATTATCCTGCCCCTGCATTATGATATCTTGAAACTGCTCTGAGACTTTGGCCCTATAAGAATTTGGGTTAAGTTACCTCTCATGCTATGCTAATGTGATGGCAACTGGCACTGAATACTATGGTCTTAGAATTGGGAAGACACTATATTGCCTTAAAAACAACCTTCCCTTTGAAGTGGTCCTTGTTTTGGTTGAACAAGGGGCCAAAATATTTAATTATAAATAGCAAGAGCCACTCTGTATGAGAGTGGTGAACTTGGTATTTTGGATATTTCCATCTCTACATTACACTCCTTGAATGTGGAGTTTGTTGGAAGAGTCTCATTAACCATGCTAGTCATCTCAGGGATGAACACAGCATTCTGTGGTTTGACATTTTCCTGCACAGGTTTTTGAAATCTCCAAGTTGGCTCCTGTCAGAAGCATAGCAAGAAACACAAGCGAGTGAACATTTTTGGATTACAGGTCATGTAAAATAGATCAGAATAACATTTTCTGTATGGCTTTCTATGGTAGCAGGTCTCTTTGGATGTTATGTTCTTATAAAACATTTACGGGTACATGAGTGTGTTGAAATTTTACATGTCACTACCTTTGAGAGCGATTTACCAAGTGAGATACAAATAAAACTGGGTAAATGTTCAGAATAAATTAATTTAACAATGCACCTCTGTAATTCACAATAAATAATTGTAGCAATACATGCACTGGTCTAGACTTCACTGGCCTCTCAAATTCTACTCTACCTAGTGTAGCAAAACAGCATTAGTTTTGTTTCTGGGGAAGTAGTTAAAAGGGGAATTGGCTTTGGAAGACTGGGACTGAGGGGTTGGTTGGACACCTAATATGTTTACTATTACTAATCTCTGTATATACACATACACACATACACGTCATGTACTGGTTTTGTTGCACTATTGCTGGAGAGTTTCTATGTGTGAGCACTGAATGCGCTCTACCCCTCAAATTACCCCTGGTACTGACAGATGATTTGTCGCTGCTCAAATGAAAGTGTAATGTCATTACTAAGGATAGCACTCATTTTTTACTTACTGCTAATGTATATAGCATGTAGAAGGAATAACAGATTCGATCACACCAACTGCATCTCAATTCTGTCCTCATTTTTACTAGTGTTAAGACTCAATTCTTCAGGTTCTCACTGGTATAAATGAGAGAAGATTTTGGCCCATTTACAATTATACTGTAGATACAAATGTGTCTGAACTGGATGTCCTTCACACAGGTATAAAGCGATGTTAACTTCAATGAGGTAATAGAGGGTAGGTGAAAGAAAACAGAATTTAATATTGAAAATAACTGAATTGCAGTTGATTTATGAAGTGTGGGTTTCATGCTAAGAGTTGGTGACCCTGGCCTGGAAGGTGCTATCCATCTTCACACCTTCATTTCCTGTTGTCTTCAGTGGCAGTTAAGCAGTTTCAGGTCCATTGAGTTGTCGTCTTATTTCACTGTTTATGTATCACACTAGAACTAGTCAACAGTCTTTTAAAAATAATTAAATAGCCTTATAAAGTAGTGGACAGCAATACTCATGATACTTCAGATATCTATTCCTTTTGAATTTGCTAATAAAATACAAGCTATATTTAAAAAGATCACTGCAAATTTTAGTAAGTCTCCTGCCACAAGAGAAAAGCAAATTCATTTGTGCAGGTTAATTAGAAATCAAATTGGGACAAGAGCTACAATCTTTAACTAATCACATTTTTCTGTTAAATAAACAGTGATCTCTACAGGGCCCTCTTTAGCACTGGATTACTAATTCTTTGTAAATTGTTGGCCTTAGGTTTTTAGGCAGCAATATTGTTGTTAGTTCAAGTCTCATTTAGTGTTGTTTGAAACATCAGAGCCTTGAAGCTGTTAATACAAGAGCAAAATGGCAGAACTCTTTATGTGAACAACATATATTGGCATCAGAGTGAAACCTGGGTAGAGAATGCTAAAGGAACACAAGGAATTCCTTTGACTCAGAACTGGACTAATATCCTGAAGAACTAGGCAAATTTGGGTGTGCTTTTAAGAGAAAGGCACCCATTAGCCACTGAGGCTCAAAGACAAGGCATTCGCTTGGTGCCATGGCACCATTCTTTCCATTTAAATGGCAGCGTGGCAGAAAAAAACAACATCAACTGCAACTTAGAATAATACACACAGATTTTCAAAGAATCCTAAGCTCCCACAGGGCAGAAACAATAATTATAACTAGAGATAGGCACAAACAAAAACTATGGATCCCAACCTTCATAAATTTGAGTGATGGTGTTTTGGAATCTGAACTCAGATTTGAGTTTTACAGCTGACCCCTGTGATTTTCAGCATGACAGATTCAATCCCAGGAAACACCAACATTTTATATCCATAGATATGCTGAATATGTATCATTCTGAAATTCTGGATATCTTAAAAATCTCAATCTAAATTATATGGCTGGAGCCCACCGCTTTCTCTAATGGAGAGACATTGTTTGACCCCACTCTGAAAATACTCATCAAAACCAAAAAACAGGACTATGTAGCACTTTAAAGACTAACAAGATGGTTTATTAGGTGATGAGCTTTTGTGAGCCAGACCCACTTCCTCAGATCAAATAGTGGAAGTGGGTCTGGCCCACGAAAGCTCATCACCTAATAAACCATCTTGTTAGTCTTTAAAGTGCTACATAGTCCTGTTTTTTGTTTCAGCTACACCAGACTAACACGGCTACATTTCTATCACTATTCATCAAAACCATGTGACTGTACTGAAGTACAGAGAGAGAATATGCATGGCCTCTCATTGCTGCAGAGTGTACCTGAAAGAAATGCAAACAGTTGGAATCTACATCATATTAGGACTATATTGTCCTGCACAATCACCAGCCTGCTGTCTCTACCAGATGGCAATTCACCATTTCAGGATGACAGCCAATAAAAGGAAAATTCACCTAATAGCTTCCATGGCAAAATTTAATCCAAAGATTAGATATAGCACTGATGACTGCTGTAAGGCTACTACAATGTAAAGTAGAACATGGATTTCAAAAGGCTTTTATAAACCGCTTGACAATACAATAAACATCCATAGAGCCACTACAGAGGCATAAGTTCATGAAAGCTGAAATTGTAAAGGTTCAGAGATTTGAATTAATTCCCTCATAAACCTCTGCAAGCATCCAGAAATTGAAATATTTATTCAGAACTTCTTAAAACATCCAAATACCTTGTCTCTCTACCAAGCCTTTGTCCCTGCCTTCTTCGGTCAGGTCTAGAGCTGGAGATAACAGTACAATTTCTAGCTTGAGGAAATATACTTGTGCTAGTTTTTTTCAAGAAAAGCATGTATTCTAGTAACATGAATGGTGGGATGGACTGGCTGTCCCTAGTATGTGACCATCAGAGATCCTGGGTACATACTTAGGGTGACTACCCCATCCTGCAGCTCACATTGCCATCGCTACCCTATATTTTTAAAGTACTAGCTTAATCAGTACAATCATCTTGTGTTCCAAAATCCTATTTGAAGTGACATAAGATCTGGTACTGTTTGTACAGTTGCCAGCAATGGAAGACATAGGCAGATGGAGTCACTATATGTATCTGCTGCTTTGCCCACTGCAAGCTACCACTTTAAGGATGTAGGAACTGCTATACTATAAGTGGCCAATGGTCCTTCCAGCTCATTGTCCTGTCTTCCAGTGGCCAGTGAATATGTTTCAAAGGTAACTCCTATAATTAGGCCCACCAACATGGGGGCAGGGGCAACTGCCCCAGAGCCCAGTTATTTAAAAGGTCTCAGGGATCCCAGCTACCACCACTGCTTCTACGGCAGTGGTAGCAAATGGAGCCCCAGACCCTGGGAGATGCTTTCCAAGTGGCTCTGAAGATCTGGTGTGGGGAGGCTAGCTCCTAGCCCTGCCCCTTGTGCCCAAAGCCCTACCCCTTCCAGAAGCATGAAACAATCCCTCCTCCCACCTTGCCTAGGGATCTGGCAAGTCTCAGCTCCTCTGCCTTTAATCTACCCAATTGTGCAATATTACTACATCATTGGGAGAATTTCTTCAGAACCTGTCTGGTGATCAGCTATCTTAAGGCATAACAATTGATTACTTTAGTAATGTTATGTTATGGGATTGAGTCAAAGCCCATTGCAATCATAAAAATGGCAATACTAGTTCAGACCAAAGCTCCATCTAGTCCAGTATCCTGTCTTCCAAGAGTGGTCAATACCAGGTGCTCCAGAGGGAATGAACAGAACAGGCAATCAAGTGACCCATCCTCTGTTGCTCATTCCCAGCTTTTGGCAAACTGGCTAGGGATACCATTCCTGCCCATCCTGTCTAAAGGCAATTGCTGGACCTATCCTCCAGGAATTTATCTAGATCTTTTTTGAACCCCATTATAGTCTTGGCGTTCACATCTTCTGTCAAGGTGTTCCACAAATTGACTATGTCTTGAGTGAAAAAAAAAAACTTTCTTTGTTTGTTTTAAACCTGCTACCTATTAAATGGAAAGACTAGCATTGACCCCATTTGGCTCACACAAAGGACCTATACAAGAATATATTATTGTTACTAATATATATGTAATCCTTTCTTGAAATAGTTATATAAATAAATAAAATTACAAAATAAATATGCCCACAGTTCATCCTTCTGAATAAAGCATGGCTGAGCTAGGAGAAAATATGAAGGAAATGAATTCTTTCATCGAAACCAGCATCTCCAAAATGTTTCTGTGAGGAACAATTTAAAAAAATTAAAAAGATTAGACAAAAAAAAAACCCAAAATTTTATTTTAAATATCTTGATGTGCTTGTGAATAGTGCCACAATGCTGAGGATATTATTCCTCAGCAAAAGAATTGTTGAGGCTATTAATATTTCATGCATTCAAATCTCAGTCTTTTAAAGCATCACCGTAGATGTGAATACAAAAATAGTCTGTGTCTAGGTCCAGAGTCTCCCTGTTCCCAAGTCCCAATCATAATATACTTCCAACAACCAAGACTCTTTCTTTCAGACGTAAAGATGATAGTCACTAGACATCTAGTGTCAGTTATAATAACCTTTACAATGAGAGTCTGAGTAATTGAAACAGGACCTTTACTGCACGCAGATTTTTTGTGTGTGATTTTCTTTTCCTACACTGTATAAGCCTGCATTTTTCTTACTCACCTTGCTTGTTTCTACATATGAAGCTTTTTCATGTCATTCTCTACTCCCTTGCATAGACGAATGGAAAATGTGCAGCTGGAGTTAAAATACATCCACTTCATTAAACTGACACAAGGCTATCCACTTTATTTGTCCAGGAAGTCTGAAAAAATATGCTACCACACAAGCAAAGTGTATACCACCAGAAAATGGAGCAGGGAGCATAAAATCAATCTATTTTCATCAATGGGGTAGGGATTTTCATTGCTACACAGAGAATTCTAGGCCACTAGCTACTATATGACGAAATAAAATAGCAAAACTCATCTGAAGTTTTTCTTATCATATTGACTTTGCATATTCTTGTATAGAACCCAGCAGTTCTGTTGCATCATGTCGACCCTCTTATGTTATAGGAATAATTGTACTTAGAATGATAAGAAACAATAATCCTTTTTTGTAATTTCAGTTTGACAATAACATATCTGTAGGATTGATTCTTTATTTTCACTATATATAGTCCACATAGGAGGATTATCCTTTTACTTTACAAAGAAACAGAGATGGAAATATTTTCTAAAATAGATAGATTTCTACTTCATCAACACTTCATAAATGCCAGAAAGATGAGTGAAAAAGAGAGAGAACATCTGACCTCTTCAAGGCATGTTAAATCAACTTTTATCTAATTTGAAATATCCTGCTGAATTCTTAAGCAAGTCTTTACTTGAGTAAAAATCTTATTATGTCACTTACCAATTTTCCCTGTAATAATCACCAATTTCAGACTATTAAACCAGATCAGAACAGATTCACATTAGCATTTAATTAATGTTTTTGAACATGAAAATCTATAAACTATGTTATTAAAGATATTTTAAATGGAGTGCAAGCCAATTAATCCCCCTAAACACAGGTTACATTCTGTACAAACTTTATATTGGTTATAACTTGGCAGGATAAAATTGCAATAGCTAGTAAATTCAAATAATTTAAATGGTCTTTAAGTGTTGAGATAGATTTTATTTTCCAGTTATTCTTATCCTGTGGGTAGTTATTGTTCAGAAGAAAGGACAGTCAGAACATCAATTATCTACATAAAATAACCCCCAATTTCTCAAACACTGCCTTGATTTAAGAGATTTGATAAACACAAACCAAAATTAGACTTCCCTTTTTTTCCTTCTGACTCTTCTGAAATCAGAGAACATATTGCCTATAGAAAAGCTGCTGCAATTGAATGGAGACTGGGGGCATTATATGATTGATCTACCTTTGATTTTCAAAAGTCTCCTTATCTTTGATAAGTAGTTTGTTGTTTTTTTAATCACACCGGTTACTTACAATGCATATGTGCATGATTTCTGAATCATTATGTCTGCATCTGGGAAAAACAACTTTTCGCTCTCGCTAGCCCTGCATGTAACTTTCTTCTTGGGTCTTGGTATCAATCTGTCAGCTTCTCTAGAGAAAAATGGCAAACACACACACACACACAGGGCATTGGGATATGTGTGAAGTGGGATATGTGTGAAGTTTGGAATTCAAGAATTCTCCTAGTCCTAAATAATACTGCTCATATTGTGACTTCTGGACTATTTTATGCCCTTAAGGCAATGCCTCCCAGAGCTCTTTCATTGTTGGAACTGCTTCTAAAGCTCTTTAGGGTGTACTTCACTCCATGGACATGCTAGGCAGGTTCCTAATATTTGCTCTTACAAAATCTAAGGGAAAATCTTCCAACTGTGCAGTATGAACTGCAGAGACAGACCTCTGCAAGCTAACTTTAATAAAGCTTGGTGGGGGCATAAAGTTTTGCCCATCTGAATCATAATGCAGCACTGAGAGCACAGACTGCAAACACTGTGCATGAGAGTACTTTAAGTGGACTATCACAACATCCAAAGTTGAAAAAACATTATTCGAATTCTCCAAATTCATATCTGAACAATTGAGTCCACATAATGCATGATGTCAAATAAGCCTCCATGGAGCAGGGTGTCAGAATATCACCTTTCATTTTAAACTTTTTGGGCGTATCTAGACTACGCGGAACAGTCGAAAGAGGATATGCAAATTTTGTGGGAATTTGCATATATTCTTCCGACTGCACTTTCGAAAGCGGAGCTTTCAAAAGTGAAAGTAATTAAGACGCGATTTTTTTGGAGAACCGCCCCCTTCGTTGAAAAGCTGCTTTTCCTCAAAAAAGGAGGTTTATGCAGCTTTTTGACAAAGGGGGGTTCACTGAAAAAGCCACATCTTAATTACTTTCCTGTGGAATTTGTGTGTATCTTCTTTCGACCGTTCCCTGTAGTCTAGATGAGCCCATTATGTCACAATTCCTTTATGAGAGCTTCCTGTAGAATGTTTTCCAAGCCAGTATAAAATTTGGCAGAAAAGGAGATTGTTTAAAGACAGACAAGTACTATGGTACCATCATGTAAGTGGATGGCACCAGTAATCTTAATGTCTGTTTCAGCCAGCTGAACAAAACAGAAAAAGTTTATTTCCTTCAGTAGACTAGCTGACTATAAAGAGGGATGTTGTAAGTATGAGTTTCTTTTATGAAAGATTCTGACTCAATAGGTGTTTGTTATAAACACAAAGAAAGAAGCAGATTAGAAATCCATTCCCTTGTGGAAATAAAAACATTGTTACTTTTGACCTCGGAGCAATGGTGTATTTTCTCATCAGATACAAAAGCCAGAACTCAGTAAGTGCAATCTTTTCCCATTATTGTCTAAATCCTGGAGGTGTTTGGAATAAAATCTTACAGTACTGGAGTTCTTAACAACAGTCAGCATTATGTCTCATATTAAGTATAAAGACCTGCTCACTCCACTGTCTGAGTAAACTGTGTCTTCCTCAGAGAGAACTGAATTATAGATAGAGCTGGTAATATATATGTACAGTTCACATACATCACGCTATTGCAGGATTATATAGGCAAGTCACAGAGTATAATGAAAAGTCAAAAACCCTATTAAAATTATATGAACTTATAATATTGCTCTGCCTATATGTTTAGGCCTGATTCGCCTCTCATTTATAGCAGTTTAGTGTAACTAAGTTGTCACACAAACTTGAACCAGTTTACTTACTTTGTCATAAGAACCTTTGGTAAGAGACCTGTCAAAGGCTCTGTGGAAATCTAAGTACACAATATCCATTGGATCCCCCTTATTTACATGCTTGTTGGCCTCCTCTCCTCCCCCCAACAATACTACTAGGTTGTTGAGGCCTGAGTCCTCTTTACAAAATCCATATCGACTCTTCCCCCCAAAATGATGTTTATCTACGTGTCTGACAATTTATTCTTTACTATAGTTTCAACCAAATTTGCCCAGTACTGAAGTCAGGCTCACTGGCCTATAATTGCTGAGATCACCTCTGAGGGCCTTTTAAAAAATTGGCACTCCATTAGCTATCCTTTAATCATTTGGTTCAGAAGCTGATTTAAATGCTAGGTTACAAACTACATTTGGTCTGTAGTTTCATATCTGAGGCTACGTCTACACTGTGGAATATCGCCGTGCTTCATTTGCTTAATTAATAAGCAGCCGTTTTTGCGCAAGAGCTGTATAGATGGCTCCTTTGTGCGCAAAAACCCCCTCTTGCACAAGAGCCATTCTTCCACAAAAAATGAGACTGTCTACTCTGCTCTTTTTTGTGCAAAAGCCTCTTGCGCAAAAAACGGCTGCTCATTAATTATGCAAATGAAGTGCAGCAATATTCCAAGCCAAGCTTCATTTGCATAAGCTTTTCCGCAAGAAGGCTACAGTATAGACATAGCCTAAGTTCCTTCCAAACTCTTGATTGAATCCCATCTGTTTCTGGTGCCTTATTACTGTTTAGTTTATCAATGTATTCCAAATCCTCTTCTAATGACACTTCACTAGACATGGTAAATCACTTAAAAGTCGTTAATGTTTAACAGTAAATCATAAATATACAATGTGAAGTACAATGTGCTTTCTTGATATTTATATATTATTTCCAACTCATTTTCCTCCCTCATCTTTTCTTCTGATTTTGTTTTTGGTTTCGGTTTTGTTGGAAGTGTGATTGAAGACCTTACATTACATAACTTTACTCCCACACTTCAGAAACAAGGGTCTCCCTTCTGGATCATCTTTAATGTCTGAAGCTCCTTTGACGTTTTCAAAATGCATTGAAATCTAAATTATGTGGATTCAGAATTAGCCCCAGAGCTGAAAAATTATGGCAGTGTTTTCATTATTTCCCTTTCATTTAAAAAAATTCATTATTAATTCGTCTTTTTATTTACCTTTCCTTTTTATGCAATTTTTCATCTGTTCCTTCAGCTTTATTTGCTGCAGTTTGTACTAGATATACTGCATACCATTCATTCTCCTATGGATTATTTGGACAGTTTCTTCAAATGTTAGAGAGAGAATTATAGTCTAAGGCTATGTCTAGATTGCAGGCTTCTTTCAGAAGAAGCTTTTCCGGAAGAGATCTTCTGAAAAACCTTCTTCCGAAAGACAGCATCCACCTCCAAAGCACATCGAAAAAGCGATCTGCTTGTTCAAAAGATAGCGTCCAGACTGATTGGATGCTATCTTGCATATAAGGCCACCCAAAACCAGTTCAGGAGGGGCTTTAGGTGACCAGTTGCTTCTGAATGCTGGTGCCGGAGTGTAGCAGAAACATGCGCTTAAACGGACCTCCCTGGACAGCCATTTCTCTGCTTCTGCTGCATACTTGCTTACCCCTTTGAGGGCCAGCAAAGCTCTTGCAGTGCGTGCTATGGCTGTCCAGATTTTTTGGATGCCACAGGTTTTTCCTTTTTGAATGCCACGGGTTTGTGCCATGGAGCTGGAGCTGCCCCTGGGTATGCGATGGCCCCGCATGGCCATGCTGCACTTTCTGCAGCACTTTGTGCCAGCTGCCTTCATGGTCCTGCATGAGTTCGATCCCGAGCTCATTCTTGGGACCCTCTCCCTGGGTGTGGGAGCAAGATCCTTGCAACTGCAACCCACAGTGGAGAGGCGTTTCTGGAGGCTGGACACCAGTTCTGACTGGTGGGACCGGCTGGTTATGGAGCGGTGAGATGACCAGAAGTGGGATGACCAACAGTGGCTCCAAAACTGCTGTATGCAGAAGGCCACCTTTTTGGAGCTGTGTGTCAGGCTCATCCCTGCCCTCTGACAACGTGACACACACCTGCGACCCACCATCCCCTGAAAAAATAAGTCGCAATTGCCGTATGGAAGCTCGCCACCTCAGACAGTTACCGGTCTGCGGGCAACCAGTTCGGCATGGGGAAGTCCACCATCAGGGCCCTCCTCATGGAGGTAGGACACTCTCGGGCTGCAGTCCCTGCAGGGTGGGGGTGTAGTCCTGGAAAAGGGGGCCCCTTGGGAAAGGGGGGTTGGAGGGTGTAGGGGGTGGAGTGAGGATGGGGGGGAAGCCCCGTCCCTGGGGGGGTTGTGCCATCCTGCCCTCACACAGCCCTGCTGCTGGGGGGTGGCCTCATAGGGGGTGGCTCTTGGGGTGGAAAGGAGATGGAAGGGGTCAGGCATCTTCCAAAGGCTCAGGCACCCCTCTCTCATTCTCTGTTTTGTGTGTTTGTCTCCTTCTGCAGGTTGTGAGGGCCATCAACTTGATCCTGCTGCACAAGGTCATCCACCTGGGATACCTGGACCCCATTGTGGCCAGATTTCCTGTCCTGGGGCTCCCAAACTGTGGTGGAGCGATTGATGGGATCCACATCCTGATACGCGCACCTGAACATTGAGCAGCCCAGTACATCAACTGCAAGGGCTACTTCTCAATGGTGCTGCAAGCCCTGGTTGACCACCGTGGACAGTTCACTGACATTTTTGTCAGGTGGTCGGACAGGGCACATGATGCCTGCATTTTTCCGAACTCCAGCCTCTATGGGAAGCTGGAGGCGGGCACATTCTTCCCCCGCTGTGACTTTGAGATTGGGGACGTGCAGATGCCATTGTGCATCATGGGGGACGCAGCCTATCTCCTGATGCCATGGCTTATGAAACCTTATACCAGCCACCTGGACCCCAGCAGGGACCAATTTTATGCCCACCTGAACTGGGCCAGGATTCAGGTAGTGTGCACCTTCGGCCATCTCAAGGCACGGTTCAGGTGCCTCCTGACCCATCTGGATGTGGGGGAGCACAACATCCCTGAGGAGGTGTAAGCAAGTTGTGTCCTCCACAATATTGTGGAGAGGAAGGGTGGAGGGCAGAGGCCGGCCGCAAAGGGAAACCTTTTGAGCAGTCACGGACAGCTGCCGTCCACCAACCCATCAGGCCGGGGTGCGCATCCAGGAGGCCCTAAGCGAGAGTTTCTCTCAAGGACCCCAGAAACTCTCCCCAGGGCCTCCCTCCTATTGGCCTCTGGCTTGTTGCACTATCCCTTTCACACCACAGCCCCTCCTTTGCCCCTTCCCTGACCTCTCAATAAAGACACCTTTTGGTTTTGAACAAAACAAACACTATATTGATCTTTCATTTAAAAAAAACTGGGGAGGGGTAGGGGGCTCATAAAATGGAGGGGGGCTCTTAACCTGGAGGGGGGCTCGGAGTGGTATGGGGCAGCTGGATGTGTCACCTCGGGTGTGGGGACCTTGTCGGACTTTGGGTTGGGTGGGTCCTTGGACCACAGGGGGAGGGCAGGAGTGGGGGCTGGGGCTGGAATGGGGTCAGGGATGGCAAGGAGAGGGGGCATCACTTGGAGAGATGACATGGGCATCACTTGGGGAGGGGGCATGGGCATTGCTTGCGGAAGGAGCAGAGGCATCATTGGGGGGCAGGGGGAAGGGGAATGGGCATATTTAGTTGGAGATTGCCCTAAGGAATACATGCAGGTTAAATGCTAGAGGGAGGATGTCAGAGAAGAATTCAGTGTAACTAACAAGACATGATTCTGTCATTCTCTTGATCTTTTTGGGCCTGAGCCAATGCTGATTAAGAGGAAAAACTCTGGCAGATTTAAATACGCATTGTGCCAAGCCTTTTTCTACATTGCTCTTCTCCGCCCTTCTCCCCCACTCCATGGTCTTCCTAAACATTAGGCTCTTTGGGGTAGGTTCTACTCACTTCTGCTTTATTAATTGTTTATGTAAGGTAACTGAAAAAGTCCTCGTTAATGCTCATGTTTCCATGTTCATGAAAATAGTGTCATAAATCTGTCTTTGCCAGCAACCACTCTTTCATATGTGTGTATTAAACTAACTTTATTAAACAATATGTCAGTACTACTGTTATTCTCTCTGTCTGAATTATATTCAAGAAGCCTGGCATGTCTCTGGAGAGGAAGAAGTATATTTGTCTTAATCACAAACTCGAAGTGCTTTGAATGCACATGAATCTTAAACTGTAACAGCCCACTGACCCTAGAAGTTGGAAATATATTTTCCTAATTTTAGACTGGAACTAAATTAGGAACTCCAGTGAAACACTAGAACTTAATAAGGATTTATTAAGGAATTTACTCTTGAATTAAAGATGAAATTGTCTAGAATTTAGTGAGATATGTAATCAAGAGTCTGGAGACAAATCTAATAATTTCAAATGCAAGTATTAATGTGCACAATTTTAATACTTGAAAATGTTTTTGGAATATTTTAGTGAGACAATGATTCATGAGTTAACTGTGAACTTTTATCTCCACAAAGACAAGGTTGATGAGGTAATATCATTTATTGAATCTATACGTGAGAGACAAGCTTTTGAACCACATAAGCTCTTATTCAGGTCTGGGAAAGGTACCTCATCCACCTTCTCTCTCTAATATCCTTGGACTGACAAAGCTACAACTACACTGTGTTGTCTGTACTGGTAAATTCCAGTTACCTACCTGACACTTCCAATATGTCTTGCACAACAGCAGTATGTTTAGCAACAATTACTCAGTTACAAGCTATCATCAGCTACAGTTGATCACTACAATGGAACATTTTTCCTTGTTTTGAAAAGGGCTTTTTTCAAAAGGGGATCTTTTGTGAATTTGTTTTATGGCATATTTACTTGGGGTTATATGAAGACATAATAGAATTTGGTTGTGTATAATTCTTACCATAAAAAAGACATGGAAATGCACTTTTCAAAGCAATGAGGTAGACACAGGACATGTAGGAACAAGCAGACACATCATTTGGTTTATAAGAATAATTACAATGTCAATGTAATTCTAGTGTTTCAGACATCCATAAGTATTTTTTGTAAGTTATGATGAGTTAAACATTCAGAATCCTTGCTACCTAGGGAAATCTATTTACTTACACTAGGTTCTTATCTGTTAAATTATCTATCATTCTTTTCCATTTTACTAGCTCATATAACTCTTTATATAGAAAGTCTTGTATATTTGAATGCCCTAATGGGAATAATACTGTAAATTCAAATGAAATTCTGAAATCCTAAACACTGAATCTCAGGCAGCTTAGGAAAGAGTGCATCTGAATTACACAGGCATTTGTAGCAATACTATAGCTAAGTCTATGTTGAGATTTGCACTTAAAGGATAACTAAAACCCTATTTTACACTCTGATAGGTTATAAGGTTTTAATTTAGACCCAACATTTGGCACAATTACTCTTCAAAGGGTAATTGAACGTATCAGGTAAGGGTTTTTTTAGAAAAGTTCCTGACTTTGCAGCCCCCTTTTTTGAAGTTTTGCTTTAACAATCTAACTTTGGGGGATTCTCTTAGCATACAGTGGTCTAGTCCCCACCAGTCCCAAACATCACTGACTTAACATTAGCTGTAGGCCACACTGAGCTAATTCAAGAAAAGCAGATGGAACAGCTCAAACCTATCAGTACTTCCCATTGATGAAGCTAAGAGTGACAGTGGAGATGCAAAATCACATATCCCAAACGTACAGGAAGAAAGGCAAGATATAAATAGTGTGGTTTAAGTAGGCTGCAACTTTATTAACTCAGCTCATCTGGGAACTAGCTGGCAATAACTCATACAATGCAGATCATGAATTTTCTTTAATCATTTCCACTTAGTTGAGGACTACCTTCAGCCCTCCCCATTTCCACAGCTGGTGGACAATTGCTGGGACCTCAAACTTCCACACATATGAGGGTTAAGAGATTAGGAAAAGGGCTTGTCTCTTCACTTTAAGAAACCTGAGGCTCTCTCTCGCTACAGCCACATTCTATATCATCTTTTGGGGATGTCTTCCCGTAGGTCTACTTTCAGTTCTAGTTTATCATGGATATGGATCTGCTATGGAATGACCATTGGGCACCAGCCACAAGGAAACACTAAAAAACTGTAAGGCTGCTTCCTTACCAGCCCCCAGGCAGGTTCTAAATAATTAACAGTTCCTTACTGAACACTGGCCAAAAATGTAACAGGTTCATAGTTGGAGAGGTGTGAGTTATTGCTGAGTTAGCCAGGAACAACCAAATAACATATTTTGGTGAGTAATGTCCCTACTTCCCTGTCCCTAATGATTTATACATCTTCTGGCTTTCTCAGTCCACAGTGGCCAAAGGGCTCCCCATTATACCCTCTACTGTAGGAATTCAGACTAGTTTGCAGTGATCCTGGGTTCTTTCCTAAATTGCTCTTCAACCTCTTTACACAATCCAAAATCACTTTCACCTAAGTTTGCAATAATCATTTCAGGCAGCTGCTTTTTGGCTGTCAAAGGATGTAAGAGTGGCTTCCTCTAGTCCCAGAAATATGCCCGTGCCAGTTCTGATTCACCTCATCACCAAGGCCTAACTCTGAACCTCTAGGGGGACTGGCTGTCCATCCATGGGCCCAATGCACAAACCTGTGCCTTTAGGTCCAAACAGTTCTCATGACCTATTCTCTTGCTTTAAAAAAAATGGATAAACAACAAAACTAGCACTGCTGGACTTTCATTTTCACCAGATTTGTACACATTTGAGTGCTAGCAATTGGTCACTGTGTCCCCTCAAGCTCTATATAGTTTCACAATGGCCACAAGTTACAAGATTTGTTTTTTGGCACCTTGATCTTTGAAAGAGAAGAGCTCAAACAAAACCTAATCTTAGTAGTTATATTGAAGTATATGTAGCTATAAAATTGAGATATATTATTCTGTTTTATGTACTGTTCCTTTAAATGTACAGGAGTATCTCATTGCTGCAGGAGAAGCAGCCATTTTATGTTTTGGTTCAAAATCAGAATGTTTCTGAAGATTAATTTGACATCACCTTTAAACTGTACATCAAATATATATAGTAGCCCAATCTCTGTGATTCTGTAACGCTGTAGCGTTACGTCTTGCCTCTGGAGGGGCGCTGTTGCCTCCCGCCGTGGCGCTCAGCCGACTTCTGCGCCGCTCAGCCGGGCTGCCGCGCAGGAGCAAGCAGCACAAGAGGCCATTTGGGCTCCGCAGTCCCCTGAGTGAGAGGCAGGAGGGGGAGGAGAAGAGAAAGGGAAAGTGAGAGGCAGGAGGGGGAGAAGAGAAAGAGAGACGGAGAGAGAGGCGGAGGAGAGCTGAGAGAGAGGGGGAGAGGCAGGAGGAGGAGGAGAGAGAGAGAGAGACAGACGGACATGGAGGAGAGCCCCGAAAATCCTGTTTTATTACGGGCTATTGGCTAGTATTTCTATAATAGGGTACATATTACCTATCATATGTCAAAATAGTGTGTATTTAGCACAAGAAGTAGGAGTGATAGGATAAAAGAATTTATGAATCAAGAGTATAGCTCCCACATTTCTGAGAATTCCTTTTAGTGTTCAGATACTAACATAACAAAGAACTGATCATGCTTGCCCTAGATAATGTTTGAAGCAAAACTAACATACATATTAAGTAGTAAGATGCCTTCAATACTGTTCGGTAAGGTACTTTCTGTAAGAATGTTAGAGCAGGCTATACAGGCCAACTGGCCTCATTCCATCAGGTATTAATGAAATACTAGGATGATCTGGAGAACAATCACAGGTGAATGAACCCTATTAAGAAGGTGAGATATTTAAGGATCAAATCTTCATGTAATCTAGGCTATTGGGAGCCTTAATTTCATGTTATATAACGTAAGTGTGGCATCATTTTATAGAGGCAAAATGAATTCAGCAGTGAAATATGGGTTTGGATTTTATGTTCAAAATGAAGGCCCACTTTGGTGCAATATTGAACAGATCTGCTGAAGTTAAATAGATTGATCATTTGCCCCAAAGAGGAAACATCTGAAGAATCTATAGAGTACTCCACTCATTTTAAGGACACTGTGAATGTTATCTAGAGAATGAAATACTAGCTGCTGAGAAGGAAAGTGAATGAGAAGGGGCATGTAAAAAAAAGTAGCATTAGATAGAATGAAATTTAGTAAATATCTGCAAAGTCTAATTAAGAATATATTTGGGTCAACAAAAGCAAGAGTTAACTTACTCAAAGATTAGAAAGTCTTTATATAACAAAAATAAACCCACAGTAGAAACATTTAAAGACTAAAGAATTATGTCTGATCTACATGGGAAGGTTAAACACCTGTTCCAGGGACAGCCATGGGGGAACAGGGAGCCACATTATGAAATCAGTGCCTTGATAGCACATTAGAGCTTCAAGCACTTGTCAGTTACTATCAGTTCTCCTCATGCATTTTTTGCTCCTCTCTGCATTTTAATGTGGCAAATGGGCTATCCCTTCATAATGCTATAGAATACAGTGTGGCCAATATTTTCTCCTTTTTGCATATTTCTACTCCGTAAAAAACACAGGGCTAAAAAAATACAGCAGAGGGGTAATAGGAGAAGGCGTTCAGTCTGTAGCATAAGAAAACCATTTCTCAATGGAGTCTTTCAATTGTATTCAAGCAACAGTTTCTGCTATGAGGAGTAAAAATGTCTGCCAATGGCATAGGGCTATTACCTGTTGTGCAAACATTTCTAGGGGATATATTCATAGTTTAGATTGCATATAATTTACCTCTTGGGACAACTGATCGTATATTGTTTTATTCTGACTCATCTTGGCCATGGATGTACTCCTTATTCAGAGTTTGTCTGAATTATAGGGATCATAGAGATCACTTCAGCAGCCAGTGCTGCTAGTAACTGGCAACACCTTACAGATGTTGTTCTGGTCAAGGGATGGCCATCCAGGCTCCCCTATAGTCCTTCAAATAATAGAACAATATTCTGCCATCTTTATGAAGAATTGACAGCAACTAAATTTCACTGTAATGAAAAAACACATAGCACTGTATACATTAGTGGTAAATTGGTTTGTATTTTTGGCTACAGATTGTGGTTCCTTTTTATTGAAATAACACAAATAAAATAAATGAATGTGATTGAAGACAACAAAAAGACAGTTTAGTCAATATGTGAAACTGCCAGTGCAAAATTTGCAGATAGGGAATTAAACAACCAGCAGACAGATCTTCTGCTTGTAGGAGAACTAAGGTTTTCCTCAAACTCAATGAAATACGGAAATTAGGCTGTTAAATTGATATTACCTGGGGATTTTCCTGGTTTGCCCCTGCCTAAGCATACCATTGACTAATACTAAAACAATTCAGTATGGCATGAAATGAACCTGTGTTTTAGTGTCAGAATAGCAGTGACAGCTCTTGGCTGATGGCTTTTGATAGATCAGGCTATTCTTATCCTTGTAGTTTCAATCCCAGGGGAAGATTCATCTTAAACCTTGACTGAGCAGAAAAAAATAATAGTTTGTCCTTGTACATAGCTCACATGCTACTGAACAAAAAGATCACAGCTTTTTCAAACTCTACATACCACATCTTGTTACCAATATCTATTTCAGTAACCTCAGTAACTTCCAAATGCACTCTTTGTAGCTTGATTATTCACTCTAAAGCTAGGATTACAGACTGACTATGTTTTCAGCCAGTTGCAAAAGACAAAACTTACATTATATCGTAAAATAAGATAACATGCATCTGGCACGTGTAGTTATCGGTAACTGTAATAACACTTCACCTCCACCAGGAATCAGGATATAGTGCTGACTCCATTTCCCCTTGTTTTCTTGGTGCTTGAGGAATTTTAATTCTTTGGGGTGCAGCCCTTCAGCCAAACCTA